>AP028158.1:27505000-28755000 GCA_014132275.2 Samia ricini
TACGCTACAATAATATGTAAATTATATACATCAAGCCTGCATTAAAGCGGAGCTCAAGAGCAAACAGTTTCCTGTAAAGCCTATTGGATTATTAAAATTAGACATTCAAAGATATAATAACTTCTAGATTAACAATTAAAACGATTGAAGAATCTAAGAAATTATCGTACCGTGATGTCAAGATAGATATACTCGTATATCCACTTGCCCCAAAGTTACATAGAAGCTGTAAAGGACCTTCTGGTCAACTAGGTTTGAAAAAAATCTAACCGTGTTAACCCCTTGAGCACTAACCTGGCGTTTAACGCCAGCGTTCCATTGTTTTTCTATTGCCTCATTTTTATGGGTAATCGAGATATGAACAAACGTACGGGACCGGATCGCGGACATAGTATAGCGGGCGGCCGATGTTATCGGTCTCCTAAATAGGGATGGGAATCTTTCGATTCGATCGAATCCATTTACAAACCATCGAGGCCCAAAAGATCAATCTTTCAAACTAATAAAGTATCGATTATTAGAGTGTCTTTTTTGTTTTCTATGATGTGATGATTATGATGATGCCATAAAAATAAAAAGTAATATATTTTATTTAATTGCAATGACAAAATAATTACATAAGTACAAAAAGTAAATAGCATAGACACCAACTGATTTTATGTCAAGCTATTTTGAGTCCTGAATATTCATTAATTTTCATTTATTTCCATTAATTTGCAATAAAAAGTACTTTTAATCTTTGTTTTTAAACACGTGATAAAAAAACACGGTTTTAATCCAAACTGTTTTAAACACTTATTTAAACAAGTGTTTTAATCTTGCCAACCCTAAGAACGGCTGAACCGAGGACTGAATTTATCGCCGAAAATGGCGATATTTTTCTTCATAGAGAAAATTCAAGTTCCATTATATTATTAAAATTCAGATCCGGAGCGTTACCATTGTACTGTTAGGGTATAAGGCAAACTTTATAAACGTAGATTATGATTTCATAAGCATAAACAACATATTAATAATAAAGTAGATATAGACTCACCAGCGCTGCTGTAGTGACGTAGTCAGTCCGCGATCACCGCTCCATCGGCAGACCGGCATTGGGTTGACAGCCGCGTCGGCGCCAGAGCGGCCGCTGCACGAGCGGCACACGCACACACACTGCACTCTCACCGTGTTACACACAAACACACCACACACACAGCACAACCAACTGGATACACTGTTAACGCACACTTGGGCACTACTATAGGTCGAGCGGCAAAGCCGTCCCACAGTTTGCACTTATAGTGAAATCTCTCACTGCACCTGTAACAAACATATATATACCTCAGTTAATTTATCGATCAAAATATAATGGCAATCAAATTTTTAAACTCAACCAAGTTCAAAAACAAATTATACAACACCGGAAAGTCAACAAAATTAATGATAACAATTTCATTATTTCTAGCGTTTAATTACTTAATTGAAAATACATTGAAATCGCTATGAAAGTTAAAAGACAGAAACACAATTTTAACACGCTACGTACGCCACACGACAAAACGTGACGCGAGTCGATTCAAATTGTAGTCTTTTATTACTTTAATAGAAACACTATTATCATCCGATGTGGCGTCGCATTGTGTGGCGTGTTATATATCCGACATAAATGAAATCATATCAAACAATATACATTATTCTGCATCCCAGTAACTAAGTTAAATTTACATGAACAGATAATTCAAATTTGTCGTCAATATTAACCGTAAAATAAGTAATAAAAAACCACTATAATCCTTCATAACATAACTTCAAACATTCTTGAAATAAACTCCTCCACATAAAACGGACTTTTGGATATGTTTTGAAACCGCCATCTCAAGAAGATATGCATGCGCGCACTAATAGTAAAGCCATTTATTATTTCGTTTTACATAACACGACGGTCCGAGATCGAAGTAATATTTTACGGTTCATAAACTAACGTCGGAACAACAGTGTAGCTTTATTGCCCAGTCCGGGGCAGTTAGTAGTACCTACCAACCTGCAGTTACGAAACAAGCGACGATATGTCTGCTGATACATAAACATCGAGGTGAAAACGACTAGCTATTCCCGCGGCTGCAGCCGCATATATTTTTTCTATTGCGCACAAGTATTTACTGCCTAATATAGTTTTTGAAACAATAATTGAAAAATAATGGACCCCAAATTTTGTACAGGTTTGTGATTATTCTTGGTAATAACAGAAAGAAAAGATATTTCTCACAAATTCAAACAATAGAAATGTAAAACTAACATTGAACCGGACTTTCGATTTCATGAGTTTTACATGGTTAAAATCGGTCCAGCTGTTCCAAAGATTACCCGGAACAAACACAGGCATACAGGACACCAATTTGTGAAATTGTGTTTTTTTTGGTATAGCCACCATATATACTTTATACGTACATTTATTTGAATTTAACAAAAAGATGTTATTTTAATAAAACAGACATTTCAATTTGTTTGTTTATTATAGGACTGCGATCACGACTTTGTATATAAGTAGCACAGAAAAACATGTAATTATGTATGTAGGTAAAAATATATTTTATTCATTATGCTGTTTCTTTGTAAATATATACAGAATTATAGCTATCTTCCACTGTATATAGAGTATAGAATAATAATACCAATAGTTACATACATATATTATTAGCGTATAAAAATGTGTATGGCACTGTCGGTGCGCTGCACAAGTTAAATAGATTAATCACGTCAAAAACATAAACAAACTAACGCATCGTGATTCTATTATAAAAGTCACTTATAATTTAAGCAAATAAACGAAATGAGTAAATAGATATAGTAAAAACAAACTGCAATGCAATTTACAATGAAATAAAACCGTATAATTAATATTTATCGTTTGAACAATACTCGAAAGATTAAAATAAAACTATACCTGTCTATGTTACATAAATATAATAAAATAAATCACTAACAAAATCATAGTGTATTTGACACCACTGGAAGCAAATTTGTAGAAAAGTGTACGAAAAAATTCTGTTATTAAATGTAATTGACAGAAACATAACTATTTAATAAAAATAAGATAACAGACTAATAGTCGTAGAATGTAATTTCCGTAAGGATTTCGCCATAATGAAACAACAACTCGGTCGAACAATACTTCCCTGAAGCCCGCAAACTGTGGCACAGAGGGAAACTTTTAATTGAAAGGGCCATTGATCGCGTCCGGCGCTACTCAATGCGAACTGGCGCGACGCACAGGGTTGCCGCGCGACATTGAAATTACAAAATGCTTTCTAAACAATACGATGTTTAGAAATTTCATATTCATTTATATCAATACACTTTAATTTCCTTAATGATGTCCAATTAAGTAAAATGAAAATCTGTCGAAAACAGGCACAAAACACTAATAGAATAAAATTATAAACAACAACAATAAAACAAGACAGTTGTTCCATCAGAATGAAGAAATAACTAAATATTTTTTAATTGACTGTAGTAAAGTAAAGAGTACGTCCATGCACGTTATATGTATGCATGGACATTAGAAAATATAATTGTAATTAGAATTGACAAGCGGAAACAGTGTCGATTATAATAAAAAAAATTGTTGATATAATCGTTTGTATTTAACTGTCGGAGAGACGAAGCAATACGGTAAACGGGGACGCGGAACAAACTGCGACACCAAAACGGCAATAACTCTACATATATACAGTTTTTTTTTTAAACGATTGTTTAAAGGCAACTCTACCCTTTTATAATTTTAACAAATTTTAGTTATATTCTGTTACTTAATTAAACATAATATGATAGTAACAGTACATTAAACCAAAAGTAATGTCCACGAAAACATTTTCTGAGTAGACCATTGAATGTTTAAAAACTATATATTGCAAGGGATAAATGTTCAAAATAAAACATATTATAAGCGAACGGAGCCACGAGAACAGGCTAGTTTGTCAATACAAAATTGTTTTCAATATTTGTAATAGAGTAACTCGTATATATTTTATATATATATATATATATATATATATATATATATATATATATATATATATACATACAGCACTAAAAAGTTTACACCAAAACAGTACAAGAGTTATTGGTTTGCATATAAATAATTAATTTTTTAAACAATTAAATACTGATTGGTAAATATTTCGCTTGTACAATATTTGATTGATTGATTAGGTTCATGTCTAAGTATTTATGCTAAACATTTCACACGATCAAAACCATAGAAAAAAGTTAATAGAGAAATTTAGACCTTGAAAGGTCATCATGACGGATCTCATGTAGTTACTATATATCTATATATATTACAAAGTTCCTAATTCCCTTATTGAAATTCAGCTCAGTTCCGTCGTCTCGCGCAAGTCTTCAAGTTCGAACATAAAGAAAACCGGCCGCCCACATTCAAAACTGCGAGACTTTTGTTCTTGAAAATGTACAGTGCAGACAGGCGGCAGATATGTTTAACGTCAACACATGAAATATCTATTTGTACAACATTTTTATGTAAACATATTGTTGTTTGGTTGAAGGAAACTGAAAAAAAAAATTATAATAAATAAAATTGGAGTGTATGTTTGTAATGTCAAAGTAATTTTTATTTACCAAATAGGTATGAATGTGTATATACGATAACCTATGACAAAAACACAATTTTTAAATTTTTTGTCTGTCCGTCTGTTTGTTCCGGATAATCTCCGGAACGGCTGGACGGATTTTTGACTGGTAGATAGCTGAAGTTACTCAGAGTAACTTAGAGTAATTTTAATTTTCAAAAATAATTAGGGTTCCGAGTAAAAAATATAAAACACTTAGAGAATTGAATAAAATCGGATTTAATGCACAGTTTTACGAGAAAGTGTTTGAATTTATGAGAAATATATTTACTTTATCTCAGTACCTACTACATAATTAGGGTTCCGTATAAACTAATTAAAACGCAGCCGCGGGCACATAGATGGTATTAAAATAATTTTACTAAAAAATAATACAAAAGACAATGTTATCTGTCTATATAATGTCTGTTCGTTAGTTGGGCTAACTCGAGAACAACTGAACCGATTTATATGAATCTTTTTTAATATTCTGTCACGTTATATGTAATTTATAAGTATAGGAAAAATAAACGTTCTTTTTTTTTTTCAAAAATGACTATTAACGTGTTCCTTCTTACGTCGTAAGTATAAATATTACATTACATAAAAATCATCTACGGTTTGCTTGTCTGTTAATAAAGGTGAAAGGAGCAGAGGGAACACAGCTAGTATTAGAATAATTAACAATAACTTGTTATTAAAAATTGTACTCGTTTAAAAAGCATCTTCTACCAAATAGAAATATTTTTGAAATTCTAGAGCAGCGCGCTGTTCTTTTTAATATAACGAACATTCAAGAGTAGAATTTCTAATCTTATGAAACGACAGTTTATTTGGAAAAGATAAATGTTTGCAAACCGGGTCGATGCACTATCTGAGGGTGACCTTTCTGTACCTATGTAAATTGACATAGTAATGTAATATATGTTATTATGACATACAATAATACAAATAAGTTAATTAGTTACTATTATATTTTAAAAAAATAATCTAATATAATTACTTATAATATAATATTAATATTACATATCTGCTAAAGTTCCGTAAATACAACTGCCATGGATTTCAAAAAATATTGTAACGTTTATTAAAATTAATTTTATTTACATGCACAATTACTATTGATTAATTTGACCTTAGCTTCTGGTTTAATTTATAGATCAGTTACGGTGAATTACACGATCCGATATAAAAATTTAAAATAATTACACAATTACATCTTGAAATTTACTTCTAACCGCAAGACGTAAAATCTATCATGGACATATCAGAAGAATCTTTAATTAACAATGTAACATTGTCGTCAATCTGTGAAGAAAACTTTAGCAACCTTTCTAAAACCGTTCTCATAAAAAATCCCTTTCACCGGGCCCGACAAGAAAGAGATAGGGCCGCCTGTCTCTAGCCGCAGAAGGGATCCTAAACATTATCAGATTACAGATCGCAACGGTCGACATCGACCTGCGATGCATTCGTGAGCTTTATCAGTAGAATATTCTCGATACGACCGTATTTATCTCAATACAAAGTAGATTAGTAAATGTTTCACATATACCTGCTATGTAATTGAAATCGTAAACAGACTTATTAACTGTTATGTAATAACCACATATCAAGTAGGTATCGATTTATTCCATCATCTAAAATAACATATTTCCAGTTTGATACATTTCAAAAATATATTATGAGACGATTCATCCTTTCAAGTGAATTATTGGTTAAAATTGAATTTTATAAAACACTAATAAAATAAAATGTTATTAGCAAATTTCACTACCATAAATATAGTAAACCAACGCGTTTTCATTCTCGTGATTGTCGTCAGTACTAATGGTAGAAAATACCAAC
Source organism: Samia ricini (assembly GCA_014132275.2). Taxonomy (NCBI): domain Eukaryota; kingdom Metazoa; phylum Arthropoda; class Insecta; order Lepidoptera; family Saturniidae; genus Samia; species Samia ricini. The sequence continues at coordinate 27,511,459 of AP028158.1, forward strand.
TGCGGGCTGGCCGGCCTCCAAATCTCCTATTTCTTGCCGAGGGTCTGGTGATACACTGGGTCGCTCAGGGCGAAAATATAAAGAATATGTCCACTTACCGAGCAATCTCTCGTGCACATCCAATCCCGGGGATCCTGCAGCTTGCGTAGTAGCGTTGATGCGGTTTAAAGCGTGATGCGGCGATATTGTAGATTATTATAAAAGTTATGCGGTTTGCGTTGCGGAGCGGTTGCGCGTATACTTTTTAAAAACAACTGTCAAACTTAACTCGCGGCGCGGGTTGCCAGGCAAGAGAAAATCACTCGGCAAGAATGACAGTGATTCCTGACATTCTCACCCCAGCAACCGAATGATTCACCATAACCCCCGACCTTAGGAGAGAAGCGTCTCCTAAGCTCAAAATATTGGAGAGGAGGTGAAAGAAAATTAGATGGATGAGCGGAAATGCGGAAGCGGAATTACAAATTTAACTGAAGGATAAACTAATATTAAAGTAGAAAAAGGATAATAATATACAAAGGAAAGGAACTATTAGAAGGATTATTGGGTAGGTAAAGGACAGACCTTTACAACCGGGCGCGTATAAGTACCGCTTTGAGTGCGGACAGTAACCACACGGACTATTCCGTCAGCACCAGGGTGGCAGGTTTCAATAATACCAAGTGGCCACCTTAATGGAGGAGCGTTATCAGATTTAAGTAGAACAACAGAACCTATAGTAGGATTTGCGGTACGTGCATTCCATTTTTGTCTAGTTTGGAGCGTTGACAAATATTCATTCCTCCAGCGTTTCCAATAGGATTCCACGAGCTTATCCAATAAGTATTTGCGCTTCAACAAAGATTGCGGTTGCGAAGCAGTGTCAACTAAATTAAAAGAATTGAGCGGTTCATAGTTAAGAAAATGTGCGGGAGTTAGAGCTGTAGGTTCGGCCGGATCCGAACTCAAAACAGAAAGTGGTCGTGAGTTTAGTATACATTCGATTTGTGTAAGAAGTGTTGTAAACTCTTCATAGGTAAGTAGCGTGTCGCCTATAACGCGTTTTAAATGCGACTTAATGCTTTTTATATTAGATTCCCAAGCACCACCAAAATGAGGAGCGTTGGGAGTGATCGTTTTCCAGGTAATACCGTGCTCTACAGCTTCATTCAAAAATGCCTCCGAATAAGTTTTAGATTTAATAAAATTATGTAAATCATTATAATGCGCTTTTGCACCTACAAAGTTAGTGCCATTGTCCGAAAATAACTCTAAGCAATTTCCTCTACGTGATATAAATCGCTTGAAAGCTTTGATAAATGACTCAGTACTTAAATCAACCGCGAATTCAATGTGCACAGCTCTTGTTACTAAACAAGTAAATAAACAAATAAAAGCCTTTTCTTGGCGCGCACCTCGATATCTACTTATTAATATAGGAATTGGGCCTGCATAATCGGTCCCGGTTTTTAGAAAAGGCTTAGCTTCATTAACTCGAAAGGAGGGAAGAGCGGACATATATGGAAACATGGGTTTAGGCGAAACTTTAAAACAGCTGTTACAAGCTTGAAAACGCTTTCGAACTACTGTCCTGCCTGAAATAATCCAGTAATTTAAGCGTAACATCGAGAGTAATTGGTGAGGACCTGCGTGTAAATATTTTTTATGATAATAATCGATAAGTATATTTGTGATGTGATCGCGTTTAGGAAGCAGAATAGGGTGTTTCGCTTCGAACCGTAAGCTACTGTGCTGTAATCTGCACCCAACCCTGATCAAGCCATCGCTATCTATAAAGGGTGACAGTGTTCTAAATGATTTTGAAAGTGCACGATTTTCTTTTAAAGAAGTTAGTTCGGTGGCAAAATGAACTTGCTGAACGCTGCGCAAAATGTACAACTCAGCTATTTTTAACTGATTTACCGTTACAGTATTAGATCTAGGAATTTTCCTAATAAATATTAAAACATAAGTCGCAACTCGCAAAAGTTTCGACCACGAAGATAGTCGAGCTGCGACTGTATGGAAAAAGGGTTGTTCATTTATCGTCGTGACTAAAGCGCGATCATTTTTATGTTCATATTGTTTATCAGGTGGGAATATTTGATCCTCAAATAAAAAGCGTTGAATAGGCCATTCTGTCACTGGATTTTGAAGCCAAGTGGGGCCATGCATCCATGTCGGATGGTCTAATAATTGGGAAGGCAATAAACCTCTCGATAAGCAATCACTCGGATTATCCTTTCCCGCTACGTGAAAAATGTGTTTGGGCGATAAATACTCTTGAATGCGAGCGATGCGGTTTGCTACGTATACTTGAAATCTATGCGGAGAAGAATGTGCCCAATATAAGGCTACTGTAGAATCGGTTAAGGCGAATATATTTGTAATATTGCAACGCGGTGAGATAGTGGTGATAACAAAGTGAATAAGCTTCGATAATAATAACAATGCGCATAATTCGAGGCGTGCTAGAGTTTGCATTTTATTAGCAGTTGGCGACACCTTGCTTTTAGCGCATACTAGATTGACCGTGTTGGGAGAACCCTTAATGCACAAATAAACGTTGGCGCCGTATCCACTTTCACTTGCGTCTGAAAAACCTACTACTATCAACTCAGAACCGTAAGATGGCACTCCTAAGAAACGAGGAATTTTTACACTAGATAAAAGTGGTAGCTCATTTCGAAGGATGCACCATGCGTCGCAAATGTCTTGCGGTGGGCATTCATCCCAATGTACATGTTGTAACCAAAGCGATTTCATAATTAACTTAGCCTTTAATATTACAGGTGCACAGAACCCATTAATATCCCACAAGCGAGCGATAGTTGCTAAGATAATGCGTTTAGTAATTATTTGCGAAGTTTCCTTTACCGAGATTACGAATTGATCTTTTTCAGGAATCCATTTTAAGCCTAATAATTTTAAATTATCATTTTGATCAAAATGAACATGTGAAAGGTTATGATTTTCAGGAATTGATTCTAATAATGCGGCGCAATTACTTATAAATTTTACTAGATCAAAACCACCTTTTTTAAACATGTTTATTAATTGGTTAGATAGGTTTATACCTTCTTGTGGTGTACATACGGATATTGCCAAATCGTCCATGAATAAATTACTTTGAGCTACATCTGCTGCGTATGGATATTCCTGTCTCTCTTGTTCAGCTAGTTCGCGGATTGTCCGCATTGCTAAATACGGGCTGCAAGACAGACCGAAACAAACGCGATTGAACTCATATAAATTAGCGCTATCCTCATCTTCAAAGCGATATAGAATTCGTAAATATTTACGATAATTATTATGTACCAATATTTGTAAATACATCTGCTTAATATCGGCACTTATAGCGATAGGAAATAAACGAAATTGAATTAAGATCGCAAGTAAATCATTTTGTAAGTTTGGCCCGGTATGCAGACAATCGTTTAACGACAACCCGGAAGTTGTTTTTGCACTTGCATCTAGAACTATTCGTAATTTCGTACTAATTTTATCATTGCGTGAAACTGCGTGGTGAGGAATAATATATTGACTCTCACTGGATTTATAATTATCTATGCGGGTAATATAATTTTTATTTAAGTACTCTCTAATAATTTCGTCATACTGTAATTTTAAATTATTATTGAGTTTAAACTTGCGTTCTAAATGCGTATATCTCTTAGATGCGATTTTAAATGAATCCTCTAACTGCGAAGGGTCTTGGTTAAAGGGTAAAATAGTAGTGAAGCGGCCTGATTTATCGCGAGAAATATTATTTGAATATAACAACTCACATTGTTTATCCGCGGGTGAAAATTGTTTTTTGTCCGGTACATCTTCAACGTTCAAAAAACGATTCATTAAACCTTGCATTGAAGTATCCTCACTACAAATATATGAGTATGTATCACTGAGACAAGCGGTAGCGTTAGCGGACGCGGATTGTAAAACACGTGCGGAGCCTACAATAATATAACCAAATTCGGATTCAAGAGCGTCGGGATTCCCATTCGAACCTATGATTTTATTTCCCTTCAATATGTGGGCAAAAACTTCTGAACCAATTAGCATGTCTATTGGACCCTTCGTATGAAACGATTGGTCTGCGAGCGGTAAATTAAATAAATAATCGAGCGATGTACAATCTACATTAACTTGCGGTAAATCACCCGAAATCTTATTAATAACTAAACATTGTATGTTCAAGCGGAAATCATTATGTCGCGAAAATACTGTTACATTGGCTATACCCTGTATCGGTTGCGGATTGTCACCAATACCATTTACTTGAATGGAATTGGCGGAGTTAAATATATTTAATCCAAGTTTCTTACAACATTGTTTGGTAATAAAATGTCTCTGAGAACCCATATCGATAAGTACTCTGACTGGGTGTAATATAGAATTTTTATCTTTTACTAAAATGACTGCGGAACCTAATAAAATAATTTTATTTTTATGACGCGTGGATTCAGAATTCATCTGACTACAAAGAGATACAGTTTTGTCTTGGGTACTTTTAGATGTATCGTTATTATGTAACTGATTATCAGAGGTCAATGACCTTGAATTCCCCCCGACCATGCCATCTAAACTGTTCTCAGGAAAGTGTAACAAGGAATGGTGCCTCTTGTTTCCTTTACAAAATTTACACGATGATACAGACTGACAAAATCGACTAGTATGCAACAAACTCAAACAATTTATACAACCGTTCACATTCTTTATATATTTGTATCTATCTAGCGGTGAAAGAGTTTTAAATTTCGCGCAATTATATATTTGTTCATGTTCATTCGATTTACAAAATGAACAGTGTTTATTAAGACGCGCGGTGACGTCATTTGCAATTAATGCGCGTGGAGCTCGCTGTGTCGAGCGACCGCTCCTCGCGTCTCCAGCGGGGCAGTGCTTATACTTACTACCGGCGCTTGCGTTGATTTTAATATCTGGCGTAATTCTTTTTAATATTTTATATTGTTCCCTGAGAAATATTACAAATTCTTCGTAATTGGGATATGATTGTTTTCTATTAATATTTTCGAATTGTTGCACTGTGTCCGTATCTAGTTTGCGTAAACCTAAATGAACAAACATGTAATCTAACAAATTATCGATCTTTAATTGTTTCAAAGCGGCTACAGACGTAGAATATTCGTCAATGAATGCGTCTAATTGACTCGGCGTAGCATTGTGAAGCGATTTTAGATTTAATATTTTTTCTATATAGGTAGTAGCTATCTCACGGTCGTCCGTGTATTTATCAACCAGTGCGTTATAAATTATATTATAATTTTCTGCGGTCGGACTTAAACTTAGCCATATTGACTCAGCCTTCCCTTTAAGTTTACTAATTAAGTACCTTACACGTAGTGAGTCATTTAGACTCGGATTATTGTGAACCATTGAGTTATAACATTCAATGAACATAGGAAATTTTTCATAGTCACCATAGAATTCCGGTATTGATAATTTCTCTAATTGAAAATTTAAATATTGTTCATTGTGTTCAGCGGTATTAACATTTTGCGATATATTGAAGCGTGTTAAGGCATTTTTTACTCCACAATAATAATCTTCGAATGCCCATATTGCCTCATAATTTGGTAGGTACTTAGGATCTAATTTCAAATTAAGTCGGTTAATATTATCGACTATATTTTGAAATTCTTCGCGCATCGAATCTATGTTTGTCGCTTGACTAATAAAGAGAGGAGTTTGGCGATCCTCCTGACTCGTAGGTATAGATTCGTAAATAGATTTAATGCGTAAATAATAAGATTGTTTTTTACTTTCGAGTAGAGATATTTCTCCGATACCTACTGAACCTTCAGCTACTTCTCCCTTTTTGGACCTATGCTCCATTTTTAAAGTTAATAATATTAAACAATGTAATTAAAAAACAAATACAATTGAATAGTATTCGTCTCAACGGTAATATAAAATATCAAAAATGCGAGGGTAAATAATAAATTTATGAAATTGCGTATGCGGTTTTAAAGTCTTAGGATGTAAAAATAGGGAATTTAGGACACAATCCAGGAACGAAGGACCATTAAAAGATGGTAGAAAATACCAACTGCGGGCTGGCCGGCCTCCAAATCTCCTATTTCTTGCCGAGGGTCTGGTGATACACTGGGTCGCTCAGGGCGAAAATATAAAGAATATGTCCACTTACCGAGCAATCTCTCGTGCACATCCAATCCCGGGGATCCTGCAGCTTGCGTAGTAGCGTTGATGCGGTTTTTAAAGCGTGATGCGGCGATATTGTAGATTATTATAAAAGTTATGCGGTTTGCGTTGCGGAGCGGTTGCGCGTATACTTTTTAAAAACAACTGTCAAACTTAACTCGCGGCGCGGGTTGCCAGGCAAGAGAAAATCACTCGGCAAGAATGACAGTGATTCCTGACATTCTCACCCCAGCAACCGAATGATTCACCAACTAACAAGATATGATGCATATTCTGCGAATTTAAACTGAATTCCCGCCGCTCATTCAATCAAAGTACTTATCTAAAAAAACACTACTATAAAACGGATATGAAAAACGTGTGAATTACACTTGAACGTAGTATTTTCTACACTACGTCAGATGTTAGACATACCTACTAAAAATAACAATTCAGACTTGTTTTCTTTTTCACTCCACAGAATCAGCCTTCTATTTTTGTGAAATTTACCATGTCTTAGTGTTTCTTACTTAAGGGGAGATGAAAGTAAATTCGTGGAAAAAAGCGTATTGATAAACAGTAGAGGTCAAATCATTGAAGGGCATTAGGAGTCTGTATGACGGCCACCGCTATACCGTCCTTTTGGGAGTGTGGAAGTGACAAGCGATCGCTTAAATTACTGTATCTTCGTTAGTGTCAAATTTTCACACAATATTCTTGAAAGGTTGTTCATTTAGACAAAAAAATGCAAAGAAGTTTCTAAACCATACCCTCCCCTTAAGTGAAGAGCTAAGCGGGCTGGATTTGTGGTTTAAAATAAACGATGACACGCCATATCTACCCAAAAAAATATGTAAGTAATAACGCTTTAAGTATCCAGCAGTTGTAATTGCACAGTATATAAGAGAGGTTTTAACTTACAAAGGACACAGTGTCAAGTAAGCAATTGTCAACGAACCTGCGTGCTACAATGATACAAAAATAGATGCGTAATAATCCATGTTACTTGGAAGTAGCCAGTATCAAAAATCTAACGGTACCTTCTCTTAAATATAATGTAGAAATAATCAGCGTACATCTCGTCTGCGATAAGACGACTAGAGGACGGTATAATTTACGAGAGCACAGACACAAATCAATGATTGACAACGATCTCTCCTCTCCACTCCGCGGCGCGGAGGCGGCGGTATCGATTGCTACGGACTATATTCCCTGAACGACGACGCAAACAGTATTTATTGCATACGAGCCCGTTATGTGTTAGGGCAAATTCCGCGAAATTAACGTCTTGAGACGAGGTCCGTACCACTTTTTGTGCGCTTGTCTTGTGCTAGCTACCTATCACTCTCAGTCCCTAAGAACCCCTAAGAACTAAGCTCAAAAGTTCCGTGAGTATGTCAATGCGATCAACATCATTTAGTCAATTCGAAAAACGTAAGAACAACGAAGGAGGTAGTATGAGTTTTTGGTGAGATCACAGTATGCCATATGGCAGTCATTTTCTTAATTTTTTTAAACTTGTGTACTTGACTCTTGGTAGCGTTTTGTGTGATATAGCTGGGTTATTGTGTAAACAATGAGTTTATTATAGAAAATAACGAGTAACATTTATTCTGAGGTGCCGACAAAGCTCCATGGAAAGTTCGAACAGGATGAGTCACCGTTTTTCTGGAGCTTGATAACGCTGATACACCACAAATTGTATATACACCAGATAGCAATTATCTATATTCTACGCAAGTAGTACTTCTAAGAAAGTATCTAGTATCTACGTAGTCTATTAACACTAGAACGACGGGAAAATCTATCTACCTACAAAGACGGCGACCGGTCAAATGACTGCCCCAATTTATTTAATCTTTTTTTTAAATTTAAGTGCTAAAAATGGTAGCTATAGTAATAACACAGGGTATTATGTATGATAATTATATTAATTTATGTACAATTTTTACATTTTAACATTTTGTTTTTGTTACAAGAGCCGCAAAGTGGCTTTTTGCAAGTGTCGCATAACTTATTTGTTTTATTTTTGCACTTTTGTATATAACACTCTCGCCTTTTCCGAATTTCCGGATTTTGAGAAGATCGAGAAGTAGAAGGTGTGGACTCTTCGGGCAAGGGATCAGTTTCAGAGGGTTTCGGTTCGATTTCTACTTTGCCGCTAAGTTCACTTGCTAAATTTAGTATGAAATTCCTTCGTTTTATGTTGGTACCTGACATTTTTTTATACAAAATGAAGGAATTTATACCTGCAAGGTCTAAGATATTGAAAAATACCTGTACAGGCTACCTTCGAGATGCCGCTTTGACACTATATTTTTTTGCCATCTGGTCAGCCACATCCACGCCGTACTTGGTAGCATTGTAAAAAAATCACAGTTTCTGGTTTTTTCTTAGGATGATTAGCATCTATATCAACATTTTCATGTAACGTGCTGAGCAATAAAACGTTCTTGTTTCGTTTTCCTTGATAAATTGTAAGGGTTTATTCAGAATTTTACAGAATTCAGATAACATTTCAGAATTTTTGTTTCAAACAAAGTCATATGAAGTGATTTGACGAAAGGCGGAACCTCTCGTCGTGCCCTGTTCAAAGTTCCTACAATGGTTGTGCGTTTTGCAAGCAAGTTATTCGCCAAGCTCAACGATGTAAAAAAGTTATCAGTGGTTACATTTCGACCAGCATTTGCAAAAGGTTCCACTAGACGCATTACTACGGATTCACCGAGGCTTTGGTTTTGTGGCCTGCTTTCGTCCTTTCCTAAGTAAGGAAAGCCATTGAGCACAAACTTTGAATCTACATCAACACAAAGCCAAAATTTTATTCCAAACTTATCAGGCTTGTTAGCAATGTATTGAAGAAACCTGCATCTAACCTTAGTAGAAAACAGTTGTTCGTCTACTGTAACGTTTTCTCCTGGCTTGTAGCAAGATAAGCAGTTCTCAATTTAATTTCTTCCAAACGTCTGATATTAGTGCAAATTTGTCTTGTTGAAGTCGTAAACTTCTCTCAGATCTGTGATCAAATCGCAAAAACTTCATTATTTCTTTGAATCTGTCACGAGGCATAACTTTTGAAAAAAAATGTATTCCCCATGTTTTACTCCACAACTCATTTACTGGAATATTTTTTGCTCCGTATGCACCTCGAGCATAACATATAGCGATAAAACTTTCCAGTTGTTCCAATTAGTATCCAGTTGTTGTGTCCTAGTTGCCGGTTAGCTTCTTCTAGAGTACATTTCTGAATATGTCTCAATATAGATTCATCAATCAAAAGCCTCCATGAGTCTGACAAATGTCCCGTAAAATTTCTTCGAGCATATGAGGTAGGCCCTGCTTGCTCAGTTATGATATTGTGCCGTGCTCGACGACCACTTTGAGTATATCCCATTTGAGGTGTCCATGACGTACCGTCTATAGAAGTGATAAGATCTTGGAATTCAGAATCTTCCGAACTATGAGTCCTACCACGGCCTCGACCACGAGCACGGCTGCGAGAACTCGATCTCAAATCAACGTTTCGTAAAGTTGCTAGAGGTATCTGGTCTTCCAGGTCACTTTCTTCCATAGAGGAACTCGAACTGATAGGTGGTACTGTATTATCATCTTCACTATCGCGTTCTCCACTTTTAGAGCCACAATCCGATTCATCTTCACGAATATTTTGCAATAATGAAAGTATTTCTTTATTTTGAAGACTTCGAGACATTTTTCAAGAATCACAATAATTTCGACAAAATTCGCTGGCAGTCGAAACTATACTGGTTCATTTAACTAGCATACTACAAACAATGGATAAGCGTACACTGTTTTGTAGTCTACCTTCTCATATTACAAATAAACACTTATCGGATACCAGCCGTCAAATGACTGCCGCCGTCTTTGTCGGTTTATCAAGATTTTAAATAATAAACAAAAGAGATGTGAGTTATTTTCATACATAGTTTCATTTAACTAGCAATATTAATAAAAGTCACAAAGTTTCAGTACATTAAGCCAGCTGTTTTTTGAGTTATTCAAAAATTAAATTCAAATTGCAGTCAAATGACTGCTCCCGTCTTTCTAGTGTTAAGTAGCTACCGGGTGGTCATACGTGTACATTTTAAGGATTTAATAAATACTAGCTTCGATTTTACCCACGTTGATTTTAGATTTTTATTTCTATGATTTTTAAAGAACTACATTTGTACAGTACATCTTTTAGATGCCTCTTTTAAGATATTAGCTTAAGTATTATAACAAGCATACAAATTTTTTTTAACGACATGTTTACAAAATTTAAAATTTTCTACTTCCACAAAAATTAAACGTTTTATAAATCAATGTGAAATATCCAACTGAGGAACGAATAAACAGACAGACACGGAGAGTAATTTTGATATATATATTATGTTTAGATGTTAGTTCGAATAAGCCCTAAAAGAATATAAAAACATTTAAGGTTAAAATTGTATACACATATACGAGATAATTTCATTCGACAAATTAAATAATATATTTTAACAATTTTAATACAGAATAATCGATCGTAATTCTATTGACTCTCCACGCTCGACATAAGAGATTCATATTATGTGTAAGCCTTCGCTCGTATTGTTAAGAGATACAGACAAGCACTCGTTTAAAATTATTGGAGGGGAAACAGGGGTCGCAGATAGAGCAATTCTCAAGTTTGGCAGTTTGTGGCGTGCATCCTTGAAGATTAACGAGAACCTAGTTTCGATTTATGATCTCTGTTGGAAACTCGTCATCATATTTATCGTGCAGGATTCGAGTATAAATTATAAAAATTGTAATAAGGTTTACACGAGTATTACTATAATTATTTAAAGAGTAATTAATTTTGATACACGCTATCTTCTCCAATAAAATTTCATATTATTGCTTACACTATATAAAACTAAAATAAATATCTGTTTGTTAATTTTTGTTATAACTTTGGAACTGAACCGATTTGCCATTAAATATTTCAAAGATATAAAATGCAGACAAGCTGTTGTGAAAGTGAATATAATATTATTTACACGCTATAGGCTTAAAGGTCCTGACCACAATCGCACCTGATGTTAAATGATGATGTGGTCCACATCAAGCCATCGGCCGCTGACGCTCCTTCGGGGGAATGTCGTGCGACGACGGTAAGGTGGGGCGACAGGGACTGCGGGTCGGAGGACGAGGAAGTACTGGGAAGTGATGGACCGCCCAGCTCACCTCGATCCTCTAAACATCATCCAAACCAACCTCCAGCATAGCCAGACTGCGACGGCTTCCTTACGCAGGGTACTGGAGGAAAAACCTGAGACCATAGCACTAATCCAGGAGCCGTGGATTAGAAGTGAACGCATCTGTGGTCTGTCTAACATCGGAGGTAAGCTACTCCTAAACACCACGGTAAGTAAACCAAGAACATGTATTTTTGCTCCAAAACATACCAATACCATTCTAATGACTGAGTTCTGTTCCAGAGACCTGACAGCTATCAGGCTCCTGTGTCACTCCTCTTCCAGCCTATCTGAAGTAGTACTCGCGTCGGTTTATATGCCAAGTGACGCTGACGTACCTCCCGTGGAGCTGATAGCGCTGATAACACACTGTGACAAGGAGAAGCTAGAACTGATCATCTGTGCTGACACCAATGCACATCATACGCTTTGGGGTAGCACATCAACGAACGGTAGAGGTGAGGAATTGATTACTTATCTCTTCTCAACCAACTTAAGGATACTAAACAAAGGCGCAGAGCCCACTTTCGTGACCTCACGTGCGCAAACAATTATAGATCTGACCATGGCGACCGAGGAAATATCGCAGTTCATCACGAACTGGAAGGTATCGGACGAGCTCTCTTGCTCAGACCATAGATGGATCAGATTTAACTTGCTATCTAACATAAGACCTGCAGAACCTAGACGCAATCCCCGGAGGACAGACCGGTCAAAACTATCTGGGATGACTACGGAACTGTTACGGGAATTACCCATACCCGTTGCATATAGTGACACTGCAGAGATCGACAAACACGTAAATGACATAACGTCTATACTTATAAACAGTTACGAAAAGACATGCCCTCTAGTGACGCCGTCACCAAACCCGAAACGCAAGCACCACTGGTGGGGACCAGCTTTGGAGAAAATGCGATGCAAAGTAAGGAAACTTTTTAACAGGGCAAAGAACACTATGAACCAAACGAACTGGACCAACTATAAACTAGCCCAATATCAATATAAGAAGATAATTCGCCAGAAAAGGCAGGAATGCTGGAGGCGCTTCTGTACCATTATCGAAAATACTAATCAGGCCACAAAAGTCAAGGATATTCTGTCTAAGGAACCAGACAGAAATCTAGGCAGTTTGAAAAAACCTGACGGAACCTATACCAAAACCGATGCTGAAGCTTGTGAACTCCTTTTAGGAGCGCACTTTCCTGGGTGCGCGATCACGAACACCTGGGAGTGGGAGCAAATTTCAAGCATGACACCGGTCCCGCTAGACTGGACAAATGCTCACCGAGTCGTCAGCTTGGAAAAAGTTAAGTGGGCCATCAGCAGTTTCCTTCCGTATAAGAGCGCCGGCCCGGATGGAATTTTCCCGGGTTTGCTTCAATGGAGTACGACAGAGACTGCAAAACATCTAGTAGCAGTCTACATAGGGACAGGGACATAAGGACATATGCGCTGCCTAATGCACCAATTCATGCCAATCAGCATGCCTATTGCAAAGGCAAATCAACGGAATCTGCACTCCATAACGTAGTTACGCGTATAGAGAGCGGAATAAGACCCGGGCAATCAACACTTGGAGCCTTCATTGTTGTCGAAGGCGCCTTTGACAAAACAAGCTTTATTAGCATAAATCAAGCCTTGATGAGACATGGGGTAGCGTCCACAATTGGAGAGTGGATAGACAACATGCTCCGTTATAGGGCCGTTCAATATACTGTGAATACAACCACGAGGGCGGTGGTATGCAGGGGTTGTCCCCAGGGTGGGGTCCTGTCTCCCTTACTATGGAACATTGTAGTCGACGAACTAATACGACGACTTAACAATGTCTGGTTGTACACAGTTGGTTACGCCGATGACCTCGCCATACTTATTAGTGGACCTTTCCAGAACATACTCTGCGACCGAATGAGGCTTGCCTTAAAGATTGTAGAAGAATGGTGCTCTAAACACGACCTGACAGTTAACCCGGCTAAGACGGAATTAGTACTGTTTACTAAAAAGAGAATTCAAGGGAATATGATATTACCGAAACTCTTCAATACCCGCTTGTCACTATCAAGTGAAGTCAAGTACCTGGGCGTTACTCTTGACAGTAAACTTCTATGGAACAAGCACCTAGACCAAAAGCTTGAGAAAGCTTGCATAATTTTCTGGCAGTGTAAAAGACTTCTAGGAAAAACCTGGGGGATCTCGCCAAAAATCACACTATGGCTTTACACAGCCATTATTAGACCATTAATTACTTATGGTGCAGTGGTCTGGTGGCCCAGGACAGAGCAAAGCACCACGAAAGCTCTCTTACAGAGGTTTCAAAGACTAGCCTGTGTGGCCCTAACAGGCTGTATGCGAACAGCTCCAACAGCAGCCATAGAGGCCTTTATTAACTTACCGCCTCTTGATCTGTTCATACAGCAGGAGGCGAGCATGGCAGCCCTACGCCTCACCCAACTAGGCTTATGGCAAAGAACAGGTGGGTCTCATACCAAAATATGGGACAGAATGGTAGGTATACAACCTCTTCTCGAAGCCCCCTGCGACAAGATCCCTAAAATTTTAATATTCGACAGAATGTATAAAATACAGCTTAGGGAAGATATAAAAGATGAACAGATTACCCATGAACATCACATCTACACGGATGGATCCAAGATGAAATCTGGAACAGGTGCGGGAGTATTCTCGCATGATCTCAATATCAAGCTATCTACAGGGTTGGGTGAGCACAGTACCATATTCCAATGTGAATGTGTCGCTATCATCCAAGCAGCAAACGCAGTCTTCAAAAGGGAGATAAGGGACTTTGGCATCCGAATTCTCTCTGATAGTAAGGCCGTACTCCAAGCGCTTGAGAATATTTCCATTACCTCAGGCCTCATATACGAATGTCACCTTGCACTGCAACGCATAGCGGCAGTCAACAGGGTCATCCTACAATGGATAAAGAGTCACAGCGAATCAATGGGTAACGACGCAGCAGATGAACTGGCAAGAAGAGGATCGACAACATCAGTGGCAGGCCCTGTGCCTTATCTTCCTCTTGCTTACAGTACTTTTAGATCATGGTTGCGTCAATACACCCACAGCACTCACAGTGAGAGATGGGCTAACACTCCTGGCTGTAGACAGTCTAAACAAGCTGTTCCGGTAATATCACGGAGCTTGGCCCGGAGACTGCTCAGCTTATCTCGCACTGATCTTCGTCTAGTGGTGGGTGTAATGACGGGACATTGCTCACTTAATAAACATTTATTCACCATAGGTCTGACAGATAGCCCCATGTGTAGAGGATGTCTGGAAAAAGAAGAGACTGCTGCCCACGTGATCCTGAAATGCACGGGAGTAGTCAACCAACGGGCAAAAACCCTCAAGCAAATGAGGGTCGCTCCAGGAAGCCTGTGATCGCCCCAGGAGGCTTCTGCGCTTCTGGAAGGAGCTGGGCTGGCTCGAGTAGCTGGCTGATCCTGCACGCACAATGGACCGCCAATGTGTCTAAGTGCGGAAACAGGAGCCCACCAACAAGTAACAAGTAACAAGTGATGTGGTCCAGAATGGTAAACACACTAAGCCTAGATTTACTGGTTCGCAAGCGATGCTGCCGGAACACACCTGTTGGTATTTTGGCGACAGGTTTTCTAAATTCAGGGTGGTAGCTACCCCCAGTCAGGCAATATTAGAAAATGCCACCAAGCTATGGTTTCCTCATGATGTTTTAAGCTCAGGCTGATTTTAGAGTTGGGTAGGTGGGTTTGAACACGCATCTATTGAAGTGAAATCAGACCGCATTACCAACTGCGCCATCGTTGGAATAAAACTTCATTAAAAAAAATTCGTTATCAATTAAACGAATACTAACCCTTAATTTTCTAGATCCAACCAAAAATTACCTAGAAGAGTCACTTTATACTTATCAGAAATTGTTAATTACATCTACTTACGAAGTCTAAACTATATAAAAATAAGTAACAACGGTAAGTAATAAAAATAAATAAGAAATATTTTACTAACCCACAAGTTATGTAATCTTACCATACTCAATCATTTACCATTTAAATGTTCCTTATTCTTAAAGTATTTCTACAAACTATAACTGAAAACAAAATTGGAAGTGTCTGTTTGTAAGATCAATTTTTTTTTGTTTACTAATTATTTGTGAATGCATATACGATACCTATACCAAAAATACAATTTTTACATTTTATGTCTGTCTGACTGTGTGTAACGGGAATCTCCGGAACGGCTGGATAGATTTTGACGGGAATTGTTTTGGTATATAGATAACTGAAGTTACTTCACGTAACTTAGGCTGCTTTATTTTTTCGAAAATAATTAGGCTTCTGCGTAAAAAAATTTAAACTGTTAAGTTTTTGAATTTATGAGAAATATCTTTGCTTAATGTTAGTGGCAAAAAAAATGGAAAATAATTAGGGGTCCGGTATAAAAAAAGTAAGTAAAAAACATATAAGGCAGTGAAAAGTAAATGAAACGCGGACGCAGCGCGGGCACACTGCTAGTATATAAACATAAAACTCATTTTTTCACTACATATTTTGTTAGTTTGTTACTCGAATGGGAAATCTATAAGCGCTTCCGTGAAACTTTTTGTTTTACGTAATAAGGAGAAGTTGTGTTTAGCTTGTTCGCGTGCGACCCTGTGTAGGGTAGGCCCAAAGTCGAAAACTTGTGCCGGTCTGGGCCGAGCCAGTCGAAAAGTTGACAAGACACGGCCGCCGATAATATTATTCCCTTTTGCACATTCGCTTCTTACTATCCGTTGCCGCGAATGGTAAAGGTACTTTCTGTATTTACAGAAACCGCTAACGACAAACTCATAAAAACATTTTATTAAAACTACTGGAATTGACAGCTTTTACATACGTTTATTATCTTAACTTATATCCGTTATTAATAGATTTCGATCATTTTTTTTTTTTTTTTTTTTCAAAAACTTAGTCTTTACTGTAAAAAAATATTGTGACGATATCTCTTAATTTAATATAAAGTTTTAAGAAAAACACAAATGAAGAAGTCGCGGGTTTCAGTTAGTGATAATTTTTTCATTGGATTAACATCAAGCTTGTAATAATTTCGATGTTAGAGGTTTAAAACATTAGATACTATTGATTATCTATTATATTCGATGTAGATTGCGGACAAATAGAAAAATCCAGTTAAAAGTATTAACAATCATTATCTCATTAAAAATACCATTTTAGGTTATTAAAAATCTCACCTACTATCGAACATTGATATAAAGTCTATATCGAGCGAAAGTTATCAATTCCGCGCACAACTCTCAAGGAACAAAACATAATAACAACGTGAGAAATCCTATTCCAACTTTTAGATTGCACTCCAAAAGGTTCCGGTTACTTTTTAATTTGAAATATCTCTCTGTTACCATTTCTAGTAATTTCTTTACCTCCATTAAAATTTAGTTTTTCCGAGGTCTGGGGAATGAGGCTACGAACGAACTTGCAAACTGTGCAGACTGGTAGGGCTACGGAGGGTGTCACGGCAAGCGAGAACGCGGTGGGAGAAGGTGGGAACGGGGCGAGAAGGGAGAGGTGAAGGGAGTGAAGTAAGCTTGAATAAACTTTCTCCTTGAGGCTACCGAGCGACTTGTGATGTATCATATAAACTTAACTCCTTCTTCTTCGTATTATTCAAAAATGCCACCGTCCATGATTCGTTTGAAACTAAATATTCAATAACGTAACCAGTATCAAGTTCACCCCAATATATCGGCATTTAAAATTCATTAAATTAACTTAACTGAGTCCCACTTTAAATTAGTTCAACGTGTATATTTCATTTTTAAGCACTAAAAAATTTTATAATTAGTTTCATTATTAGTTCCCTTAGCATAATTAGCACGTAAGACATTTTCCCTACGGTTATCTATACTAATAAATAAAATTGAAGCGTTTGTTTGTGTCAAAATATTTTTTTTACTAAATAGATATGAATGCATATAAGACACCTTTACCAAAAATTTTTTTTTTTACATTTTGTCTGCCTGTCTGTTTGTTCCGGGTAATCTTCGAAACGGCTGAGCCGCTAAACTGATTTTGAAACTCATGAAATTTCAAATAAAATATGATTCAATGCACATTTTCACTCCCAACTGTTTGAATTTGTAAGAAATAGTTTTACTTTATCTTAGTACCTAAAAAATGAAGGGAAATAATTAGGGTTCCGTATAAAATAAAATTGAAACGCAGTGAAAAACATATGAAACCCGGGTGCAGCCGCGGCCACACAGCTAGTAGCATAATAAAATTCAAATTGTAACATAAAATAAAGGCTATGTATGATCTCGTATATATCGTAAAAACTAAACAAGTAACAACACAATACGTCTATTTCCCGGGACGGCCGTCATATTTTATAGCGTCTAGTCTTGTTTATCCTCATCGGAATAATGCGTACGAATGTCGAGCAAACTGACAAATCTCATTTCGATTGTTATATCCTATCGTAAATTCTAGATAGAACTTAAGCAAAAGTCAATCTGCCTATCTATACCCACCACCTAAATGTTAATTGGATCTATCAATTATTTCTACCTACTACTAATAAATAGGAAACTTCTACTACTGATCCTATTAGTAGAACAGCTGTTGATATACCCGTAATATTACACTTTTGATTTGAATACGAATTATATTGAATTTCTTAGTGGACACCATGTAAACTAACGTGAGTTAGCAACGAAGAATGAAACTTGAACTTTGTGTAAGTAAAACAAGAAAAGCATCAAATTCAAGGCCTATCTTCTTCCACGCCAATTGAGAGTGCAATCTATAAATTTGTTTATAAAACCAAACATTGATATCAATTCTAACGTCTAATTGGTGTACGTTGGTACAAAATAAAACTTAAAAAGAAAGTATTATAGCAAACTTATTAAGTGACGTTGCCTAGAATTCACGAGTCCCCCCCCCCCCTCCTAACAACTCGACCTTTGTAGTTTAAAGTTTTCAAGTTGGAATCGTCTTCCAGGCAAAAGATGCAGTTTAAGTGGCTTCGAAAATCTAATATATACTAGCTGTTACATTTAAAAAACAATTTTTTTTTTTCATTAACACTGAAGTTCAAATATTGAGTATATTAATGTGAGAAAATAGGTATTGTCTCTATAGAATAATGACAAACTGTTTTTTTAAACTAAACAACAATTGTTTATGATCAGTTATTACGAATTATAATAGAAAAACTTTTAAAACATCGTTTTACGCCTCTTGTAACCATTAATCAAATCCTGTCCCACGCAGTTGAAATGAAAACAATAGATTCATAAATTTACATCAGTTACTAAATATTTCCTAATCATTCATTATTTTGTCTCCGATTTTTTCGGACACGAAAATTATTTTCTCTACTATCAAAGTACTGAAGTGATTTTTAATTTTACTTTAAATACGTTTAAAAAAGAAACGATTTTGGACGTAAAATGTCCGATAAAATGGGCCAACGATGGACTGCCTAACTTTAGGGGTTTTCATTAATATGTATTTCATAAGCAATAATGTATAAACAAAGCTAAGCAGTTCGAAGAGGAACAAGCTTTTCCATCTTTATCGAGATCATATTAAACGTTCAGACCGACATGAGCTCAAACTATACGAGCTCTCATAACATATCTCCGTCTGCGAAACTCTCACAAAGTCCCGTGAGCGAAATTCGACATAATTCGTACAAATTAGACAACAAACCTCGTTTAAAGGCATTAAGAGGAGAGAGCTGCGCAAAGTTATAATGAAATTCACGAGCAATAAAACTTCCCTTTTGACTAACCCTAGATATAATATATTTGAATCACAGGGCTGACATGCGGACATAAATCTGTTAAATTAAATTGGTACGTGGTAATAATTTAGGCATAAATAACTAAAACATCATTTTATTGGCTTTGTATAACTTAGTAATATCATTTTCAATAGTTTCCCAAATAACAAATTTATTTATTTATAGCACCAAATACAAATAATTTGAAAAGATTAAAGACCGCTGCCACCTGAACTAGGACTACCTGTATCTCAGGCGGCAATGATATTTGTTACCAAGTTATTTTTATTGTAACAATTAAATTTATAATATGTATATTATAATAGTTTTGTATTTACACATTTGATTATTTATTCCATTTATTATTACTAGTATATTACTATTTATCATGTATATATTGTGTATTATTAAGTTTATAATATTATTTATATGTATATGTATGTGTTTATTTGTGTGTATGTATGTGTGTATGTATATGTACTTATAATATCATATCTATTATCTGTAAATGTCACACATTTTCCTTTTCTATTTTTCTATTCATCTCTTTTCTCTATTTATCTCTTATCACATCTACTTTATTTTATCTCTGCACCAACGTAAGGTTGACTGGTAGAGAATGCCTCTGGCATTAAGTTCGCCTTTTTACACAATTTGTAAATAAAGAATAAATAAATAAAAACAACTTGTTACAAGTGTATATGATAAACGCTACAAATTATTAGTAATACAGCAATAATTACAAAAATACACTAGCTTATCAATAAGACGTTACGTATACGTTCCTCATATCAAACAATCTTAGCCATAACCTACCATAGGCCATGTCTAAAGTTTCTGCATTTAAAAAGAGAGAGGTGCAAGTACATCAACTAAAATAATTATATGTTTATTTAAGGATTTACTTATTTATTTAAGGAACTAAAATCAAATTAACATTGCGTAGACATATTATTAAATAAATCTGAAAGAAACATTTCTGGCATAAGTATGACAATAGAAAATTCTTGGTTTGTTTTTAAAGTTTGTTTAAGGACCATATGTCCAGAACATAAAATTACGAAATAGAGACCATAAAAATGTATTCTAAAAAGTAAACCGGAAGAATTAATACAAACTGCATTATTAACAACCCTACGGCCGCATTGAGATACGGGAACGGGAGGGAAGAGGCGGACGGACGAGTGCCAAACTTAGACAAAGACAGCGCGACTAACTTCCATTAAATCTTTTGCAACTAAGTTCACAGAGTTCCCATTGAAAACGTATGTATGGTTGTACACGGAGAGACTCGAGTTTCATCGATACAGGACGTACCTAAAGCTATATTATATGTACCAATTCCACAACACAAAGTTCTATTAAATTGTGTACGTGATCTGTTTTCACGTAAAATACCTCCTACCAATGTTATTACGATACATTCGACTTTATTTCGAATACTCTATTTGATTCGTTTTATAGAGTCATTCGATCCTCAGTCAGTCGTCCTAGACGAATGTACCTCGGGCAGATCGAACACTTTCTAAAGAAACGCCGCTGTCTAAAGTACCCTTAACAAACAGCATGTATGAAAATAGAGAAGCGAAGGACGTGTGTCAGGATCGTAGCAGGTGGAAGGGTGTGTTACCTTATGGAAGAAAGGCGTGACATTATGTATATGTATGTAATTTCGTAAGTACGAATTTTCTTAATCAACTTATACTGGATATGTTTTATTATAGTGATTTTTGATATTTTTTTTTTAGGTTTTAGTTTTTAGGTTTAACATTCAGCCTTCATTGTTCAATCATTTGTTATACGGTAACATAGTTTCAGTACGAACATCCGCTAGTAATAATGTCAGAAATGTTAACATCGTAGTATTTATTTCAAATACGCGGTAACGCAGCGAACCGCAAACTGAATGTACACTGAACATTATGGGTAGGCCGGCCGGTTGGTTTTACTTATCCACTGATTCGAAAAGAAATTTAATTTCGGCATGTTCATCGGCACTCGTTTATACATATTTCCGAATATATATTTGTATGTACATATGTGGAATGTTGTGTTATTTAATTTATAGAAAAAATATTGTTAGAAGGAATATAGAGTACACTGTTCGAGATATTACAAATCTGACCAATAACATACGTTAAGATAATTTATATCGTTGAACCGAAAGAAACAATAGACTTCGGCTTGTGGAATGCTTTTCATATGAATTTATCTCACTTTATAATCTATTATTTTTTAAGTTAGTATTTGACCAGCATTCTCAGACTACTGAGTCCTAGCCATATATACCCTACATGAACGAACCACGTCAATTGTTATAAATTATTGCTACAAAGAAAGTGCCTTAGCGACATATTAATTCGATGAAATTGTTATTTTATCAGCTGCGACCATTTCACAAATAAGCTTACTTCACTTTTTTTTCCAAAATAACCACATATAACATCTGTGTAGATCAATTAAAAAGTACCACAAAGGTGCACAGTCATGTAACTACTATAGCTCGAACAAACTAAACTAGTTCAACTTAGTTAAAAACAGTTCGAAGCGTGCACCATGTTTTTGACGGATTACTTGGCACGTATAATTTCGTGTAAGTCGATTTCATACTAGCGAGTAAGTTTGTGCGACCAAACTTATTCCTCATACATATTATAAATCTGAAAGCTATTTTATACGTGTGTTGTTTTGAATTGATTTAAATTAGTAAACCATTAAATAGTAACATTATTTAATAATACACCTTTGTTCGGTCAACACACAACGCTATGGAATTTTATTCTTAATTGTTTGTAGATAAAAACGTTTTGAGTACTTCGAAAATTATTTGACATAAATCATTCATATTCTTATTAAATAGGCGTAGATGTCGATTCTATATGTATGTAGAATAGAGCAGAATGTTCAGGTAGAAGGACCCCATAAAACATAATAAAAGAAAACAAAGTCTTCGTTTAAAAGTAAAAAGGTCGGTCGGTTACTCATTTTATTCATCAAGTTAAATCGTTCGCTTGTCACATTAAATAAATGTAAATTATTATTATAATCATCATCGTAATGAAATCGACATTGAACCTAACGAGGTCCGAGCCGATTCACGAAAACGATTTATAAAGAAATAGTTAATCCTCTAATCCAGTGATTCTCAACCTTTTTTTGTTCCGGCACATATTCAACGATTTCAAAATTTGGCGGCACACAAAGAAAAAGATAAAAATTATTTACTTACTAAAATAAAAATATTTTTAATGCGAAATTAGAGCTTGATGTTTTTTGATAATTTCATTTATATTTGGTCGTAAAAATGACAATGCTACTCTCATATCGTCTTCTACATTTAACAATCTTGATCTTTTTTTAGTTTTAATGTTGGCTAATGCTGAAAATCCGAATTCACACAAATAAGCTGTGGAAAATTGTAATAATATGTTTAAAGCTTTTTTGGCTATCATTGGATAATCGCATGTGATATTAATCCAAAAGGAATTAATTGATTCTTCTGAATGTTTTAAAATTAAATCTGGATTATTGGAAAGCAAAATGAGTTCTTCCTCTTCATTCAAAGTTAAGTCAAATACATAAGTATCCGTTATGAGAAATGGATTAAGAACCCAATCAAATTTCTTAATATCTAATTTTGGGAAATAATGAATAATTCTCTCCTCTAATGTTGTCAAATGATCAACAAAAATTAATTTAATAGTTTTATAACTGTCTTTAGGGACTGACTCAAACTTTTCTAAATTGCCTTCCTGAGCTTTATTTTTCCATAAAGTTATTTGTTTCTTGAATACCACCAGCTTATCTGTTGAGTTTAAGATATTTTCATTAGGCCCTTGCATACTTGAATTGATGTTGTTAAAAATATTTTTCTTTTTAAATGATATAATATAATAATATTTACATTATTATATATTTGCAAAATTTGGCGGCACACTTTTGAAATTTGGCGGTACACGAAAGTACCGCGGCATAGTGGTTGAGAATCACTGCTCTAATCTATATTGTATAAATGTAGGTAGGTTGTATACTGTGAATGCGGTGTAACAGACGGCCGCAGCGTCGGCGACGTCATATGAAGAATAACTAATGCGGATTCGACTCTGATTTATACCTTGGCACATCATGTTCCAACATAAAACCGTGTTGGAAATCTAAAACGGCACGTGCTGAATTCCTATTACGAATCCGCGACACGATCGTTCTACTAACTACTAGGAAAAAATAAATGTTGCCGGAGACCAAAGAGGCCGGTCAACGTTTTAATTACGTTCTGACCTGACAAAGCAACGCGCGATAGATTTGCCCAGCGAACAATATTCATCTATTTTATTATTCACAATGTTATTTTCCCCATAATACCCGTATACGCATGACTTGAATCTAATCAAGATTGTTTTTTTTTTCTTTTTCAATGGCAAATTGTTCTATACTATCTTCAAATTTAGTATAGACAATTTCAAACGGTTTGAATTGAAAAAACCCGCTTTGAATTATTGACCAAATTAATGTCTTGTGTATCACTATTTCGGTGTTAGTTTTATTGATATATAGTTTTAAATTTTGATAACGTAAGCAATATTCTTACTAATTTTCGTTTTCTATTTCAAAATTATACCCCACGCCTACGTATCATGTGTTTAAGTACTTTGGGTATTGTTGCTAAAAATAACCCCATATATGTATGATGAGTAAAGACTAAACACGATTTCACTAGGGTAAGTTGAGAACCAGACGGCGGACTATAAAGCATAATGTAGTTTTATATTATTATTGTGTTATAGTGAGTGTTACGTTTCGACCGCAAACGAGCCTGGCCTCGATTATCATAATACAGAGAGTTGCGCGTACAAACCGACGGTGCTTTCACCGAGCGTTATAGCTTCCAAACTACAAACAAAAACGTTTACACGTCGGGCCCACCTACCGTGCGTGTACGTACACAGAATACATCTGTTAACAGTCTTCCTGCAGTCAAACGTCTGTCTACTGACATATACTTTGTTATTTGGGCACAATATATTTATAATTTGTAGCATTATTAAGTAATCGCTCAAATATCAATAAAAATTTAACAATAAGAAAACAATTAGAAGCTGGCGTAAATGCCAGGTTAGTGCTTGAGAATGATGAACTAGAGAATGAAAGTGCCGTTCTATTACAAGTGAAATTAAAAATTATCTCCTTTTAATTGAATAATTTCCTCCGAAACACCAACAAGATCGATTTAAAGATTATTCGTGTACTTAATCAGTTTCTCGACAACTTCTCTATCCATTTGTTATAAGACAATATTTTACTTTAAATAAATTTCTAATTAAATGTCCTCCTGAAATAATTTGTTTCGCTTGGTATAATTATCATGCAACATCGTTACAACGTAAGGTACTCTCACGTATGAAAGGAAATACCATTTATACTAAATACACGGATGTAGATTTTCTTTCATTACAAACAAAACAAAATTATGATTACGGTAGCCACAAAAATTACCTCAAAACGATAAACAAAGCGCTGCCCGTAACGGCACACTTCCGGTGTATTTTTACAACTTTCACAAAGAAATTACTTTTACATACTTTACTACAACTGCGAATTTCATAATTATTGTTACAATCAGTAATATTATTAAGTAATAAAAAATACTAGAGCGAAAATTAGCTCCAATTGCAGCAACTGATATTATTGTAAAACACATTTTTTTTCTTTCTGCTGTTTTTTTTTTGTTTCGGCTAATCTGTGGAACGGCTTGACCGATTTTGACGGGACTTTCTCTAGTAGATAACTGAATTTATAACGCGTATCTTAGGCTACTTCTAGTTTGAAAAAAATAAAATAAAATTGTAAACAAAATCCTATTTAATGCATATTTTTACTGTTTAAATTGATGAATGGAAGTGTTTAAATTGGTGAGAAATATCGTTGATTCCTGTTGTATCGAAAATAATTTAGGCCCTATACAAAAAATAATGTGAATTCTTTTCCAATGATTATGTAAAAAGTATATTACGTAGTGAATAAAGTATGTGGAAATAGAAAATATCATACGCGAACGACAAATAAAACAGAAAAAACAGACGAGAATATGAAACGTTAGCATGAAGCCAGGTGGTTGGTAATTACTCCTTACCTCAATAACAACCAACAGTTACAGGTGTAACTGTCACTTCAAAGGTGTAATTGACACTAAATAGCTGATGTGACGAGACAACCGCACTACCCACTCACATCGCATTGACAAACCTTTATATACACCTATTTATAGATATACTATGTTAAAATAAAACTTGTTTTAAATTAAAATAAGAATCACTTACATTCTTAATCATCAACCTTTTTTTTATATTTCCTAGTAAGTAAATATGTTTTTTTTTTTCTCTAGACTATTCTAAGCACAAGGTAACAACAGTTTGTAAATTCTATTAAAATTTAACATTAAAATAAATGAAACGCAAAAAATAGATTTACACGCAAATATATTTGTCACAACATGAAATGTAATTATAAATTACAGACATAAATCCATGATAAATGATAAAATAATTTTTACTATCAAAGACATTTAGAATCCTAATATTGCTGATAAATATCAAGAACAGTGGGATATCGATAACAACACACAAGTCTTGATTAAGTACAGGCCTCGATAAACAAGGGATAGCTCTACCAAACAACAAACAACAATTGTTTCCATCGTGGCATCGCTTCGGCCACCCACTGAGCGAGTTTACACGTCACACAAGGGACCAACGAGATTCATACAAAAACCGCTATGTTATATAGAACATAGCTTGTTTAGAACACGAGTAAATTGTATTTGTGTCAAATTTCTAACAATAACACCTATAAATCGTATATAAACTTATAGACATATATCATGTCATATATGATTAGCACTTAATGATATTCTTCTATAGTCTACACCGGTATAAACATGTATAAATGTTCTAATTCCGACTTAAAAACCATTGGATGTTTTATTTAGATATCTGTAGGTAAATTTATTGCCAAAATTATGATTAATTTAAATCATCGTAATATTATTTGAATTTTATTTTAAAGCTTACCAACAGAACAAAAATAAATAAAATTAGTAAAATTATCAAGTTATCCTCCCAATACTTCTGTGTTAATTTTGATAATGTATAAAATTATGTAATTTTTTTGCTAACCAAAAGAGAATTATTAAAATAATAAAATCAGAAGCAAATACTATTATTTTCGGCTTAGATAAAATTTACTAAAAAGTAAAGAGTGCTTGTATAAACCGAATGTCTGCAATATATCATTGAATTAATCATCGTACATAGATGAAATATGTAAATATGATCTCTATATGAAAACCTCGCCATATGTATAAGAGGGTTTTTAGAAAACGTATTCAAAGTTGTAGTAATTATTACAAAAATACATGGATTAGGCAATGCATGGCATAAGGATCTCCGGTGAAGTTACTTAAAAGAAATGCATCAATCAATGAGAATTAGTAAATCGGCTATTATACGCATCTCTATAAGGCTTAAATACAACATTTAAAACCTAGCTTTTTAATTACCTTACTACCTAAAATTACCTTCCGTATTTAACCTCTTGTGCACTTACCTAGCGTTTACGCCAGCTTTCCATTTTTTTTCCTATTGTTTTTTTTATGGGTAATCGACATATTAATTAATTAATAAAAGTAATTAAATAATTAACATATTAATACAGTTAACTAATTTTGGGGGGTAAGATTAAAAAATTGGCTGTATTTTACTCCGGTATATAGACTACTTCTCTCATAACTAAGACCTTAAACACAAAGTTTTATAGACATTATACATGCACTTCAATATTATGGTTTTTTATATGAATCTAGTATCCTATATGTTACTACAAAGTATAAACTACTATCATACAGAATTTCAGCGAATTCGTTTCAGTAGTTTTTGCGTGATCGGCGAACAAATTCCTTTCTTTTAGGCTTTTATTATAAGTATATAGATATAGATAAGTCTACTATCGTATTCAGAATAACTTTACGAACGCCATTCCTTGTGCACAAGTATCTAACATAACGACTTGGTACCAGATTCTACTATATAGTCCATTCGTTGATAAGTCTTGGAAGCATTGAAGAAAGAGATTCAAAAAACAGTTCGACAGTTAGCAGTGAAGTGGTTTAGGGTCATCAACTGGCAAGAGTTGCGAGAGTACAGTAATTTGTCGTGCAAGTGGGACGGGGCGATGCCTAGAGCGGCGGGCGCGCGCGGTGAGCGGCGAACGTCGAGCGTTCGATCGCTGGGACGCGCTCGGGTCGTTAACCCCGAGTCGCACGCCCGCGCCTGACCACGTTGCATTTCGACTTAGAATAGGGTTGTCAACGTTACAAATGAAATTTACAAAATCAATCCATTTTAATTGAAAAAAAAAGTCTTAAAATATTGGAGCAATAGAAATTTATTTCAAATATAGAAAAGAATGTTACTTTTAAACATTGAATGGTTTATTATCACTAAACAAATAACTATTTATTATCATTAGATAAAAGTTATATTTTTACTTTACTTTTTAAGTTTAGTAATTGTAAAAATGTACATAAAAAGCTTTGCTTTTTTAATCATATAGTGTTCATGTTACTTAAAGTAAAACGGGACAATTAGCATTCCGTTTCACTTGATACATCTACCTTGCGGCGAAGTTGGCAAATCTTAACCACAACTCATTATATATACATTTGTGAACTCTTCCTTATGATACGAAAGTTATTCATCCAGCAGTTCATCAATCAATAATGTCTATGTCTTTATCGGCCGTCTAGGCTTCAATAATGGACCCGGTGGCATCGTTTCTCTTTTATTTCTTTATACGCTCATGTTTGCTAATTTTCCTATGTTTTTACTATTTTGTACATGATTTTCGATAACTGAAATTAACCAAATGCACATCTTACTTTCTGAAATTTACAAGAAGCACTTTCAATTTATTTCAGATGCACATAATGTAGTAAATAAAACCCCTAAAGGCTAGTAGTGTGTGATTAAACAAAATAATTCCACGTTGAAACATTAAGACATTACCCAAAAAATACAAAATGTAATAACAATATAAAGGTTGCTGTATATTCAGTTTTAAACTACCTGTTTATTCGATTACATCTTGCTCGTTATTTCTACTATGAAAAACATCACATTTAAAAACCTTATAATACCCAGTCTTATTCTAACCAATTATCTTTAGTTATGATAAATTCGATGACGTATATGTAAAATAGTTTCAAAAATTCTATAAGTTATGATTCGTCAATAGATATGTATCTAAATGAATCCACCGTAACCTATATTTTCTACATCGTTCGTCAGAAACCATATAACCACATAAATAACAAAAAAGAAAACTTATTCTAAATAAAAACCGCCAAATTCACGACACGAAGCAAGTTCCACCGTACTCATATGAACATTGTGAGCACGCGATTCGAAACAGAAATTTTACTCCCAAACTCCCAGCACCGCACGCAGTTTAGCAGTCGTTGATTAATCACGTGATGTTTTTAGTAACTTTTTAACATCCTCTCCCCCCTCGGCGATACGTGAAGTTTTAGACTAACCTCTTCCCACTTACCCAAAAATTATTTTGGTACAATTTTCAGAATATTGTTTTTAAATATAGATAGTCTTATAATAATCTCCCACGGGGTTTTAATAAAAAAAATATAGAAGTAATATCTCAGTCTACAACCCCTCCCCCATCATTTTTTTTTTTTGTGATATTTCGTGATTTTTTCAAACCCTGTCGCGCCTCACGTGGTTTGTGGAGGATAGCTTACGTACACGTATATACACGTACATATTCACGTACACAAACGTTACACGCGCCGCAAATGTTACACAATAGCTAATTCGCTAGAAAAACGTTTTCGAAACTAAGTTATCCTCACCGCTTGTTCGTGCCGTTTAGACACACTTTTAATAGAAGAGAGCGGTTGGTTGGTTAAGAAGTTTTAAAATTAAGTATACCGGATTTAATTTTAACAATAGACACGCAATTAATAATGAACTCGATTGATGACATAATTACATCATTAATTTCACCCCTTCTTATTCTCTTTTACCACTTATTATCCTTGTTTTAAATGAATACACAGTTTATAACATATAAGAAACTTATTACATACTTATCGATCCACCTCTACAACCAATAGAAATGGAACAAGTTAAAGCTTCAGTAGCCCTAATAAGGCATAAATAATTCTACCAGAACGATATACAAATTACTACATATCCATGGTAATTGTCCGACTTTACTGTAACACGGTAACTATTTATAAATGTACTATCGATTGGTGAAAGTTAACGATTACACCACTGCAAATTGAAGCGAATGAATCATAATTTTCCTTTTAAATGACTATATTTATTAAACAAGTTAAATAATGAATCAAGTACTAGTACATTAAATACTTTTTTAATGTGTAACAAATACAACCTATCTTCTATGGCATACTTACATATTTTATATTTAAACGGTTTGAAATATTAACTATTAAAAATGGATATGATTTGGATACGTAAATAATGTCGAGACAACCGTAGGTTCTGCTGTTAAGTGACGTCATTTTCCAGTGAATATCCAATTTTTAGAATCGGTGATAAATATAAATTAAATATAAGACATATATGGTTTATATGTGTTATTACATGGACTTTTCTACATTAAATATTATGGAGCTATAAATAACATTATTAAAACAATATAGGCCAGCTCAAACTCACAATCATGCTCCACAAACTCTATAATAGTTTTTAAGACTTCCTCTTTAATAAGCTTAAGTTAACTTTAGTTTTTTGTGGGTTTCTTTTTAAATATATTCGATATATCTGCAAAGTTCCGTAACTAACAATAATTACTGACCAAAAAAAGACTCGTTAACAAAATAAACGTTAATCAAATAAACATCAAATACTTTTTGTAACCGTCCGTAATTGGTTAAAAAAATACAAGTCTTAAACCAATAATAAGTATGCTCTGACGTTATCAAAGTTTATTATATGCACATATTGTAGTTAAATAAATAAATATTATATGTAACCCATGAGGAAAACACTTAAAAGCTTACGAAGTAGCACGAAGTTGGCACACTTATGAAATCTATGCGTGAATAAACAACAGGGTTCCAATGCACAATGAAACCATAAAACAAATTAAGGAAAAGAAAGATAAAGAAGCTTAGCATTTACTTCTCAAAGAATATTAATTGTGTCCACCTGTGAAAGCTGTATAAGAATCAATATAGAAAAAAGTAAGTGTTATTTTGTATAGTTTTCGATGTCATTAGTTCGATTTTTCGATAGTTTTAAGTTGCAACAGCACAAATACTGGTTTTGTAAACAAGATTATGAATTATTGAAACGGTACATTATTATGGTATCTAAGTATATACTTTTATAAATGTATGTATGTACCATTCAAATTTACAAAGATGTGTCTTCTTTATTCTCGAATAACACCACCTTTATGTATTTTTATTAATGTATTTTTTCTCCATTATAAAGTTCTCAAGTAAAAGCTGGCGCTGGCGTCCAGACCCGCCCGCTGTGTGGCGAAACCATAACCCTGTTGACTGGAAAGGCCTTTACTACTTCACCGTGACTGGGGAATTCATTACATAATTAGAATCATGTATATAGATAATTAGCTGTGCCCCCAAGTTCGTCCACATGAAATAGTGTCTTTGGTTAGCATTTTAAATTATTTAGGCTAATTATTTTACAAATGGGATACATACGTATAAATACTTTATTATTCAAGTACATTTTTATAAACTACGTTTTTTGTTTTCCCATATTTTGCCATCAATATTCGCAAGCGTGTGACGCAGTCATCTGCCCTCACGTGTCTGCCCGTTCGGGTAAGCACACTTAGGGTGAAATCTATAGAGCGTACTCAGGTTTACCTCAGACTTAACTCCAGAAATAAAATTTATAGTCACAAGCTTAGCATTTGCTTAGCTTAAATTGAGCAAAGTCCAAATCGTCAGATTCGACAACTTACGGAAATCTAAGCTATTCTTATTCGAGCTCGGCAAAATGACTGCACCCGATGTTAAATTAAGATGAGCTGAAACACAATACACAATAGCGGTATTTCACCATGTGTATAGTAGTCGCGACCCAATCGGGATTATTCTTTTACCATCACACAAATTATAGGATCTATATTGGCTGATTGCGGAACGTGACGCGTGCGCCGTACGACGCCGCGCTCAGCACCGCCCCGCCCCCTGTAAATGTTACATCAGAATAGCTCTAATACTTTATAACTTGTACATAAATAAACTTTACATATTTCCATACACGCTTTCATCCCCTATTCCTTATTATTATTTTACACCCTTGAGGGTAAAACTTTGAAAGTCATATTTATTTATAACGATTGAACAGCCTAAAAAATAAGTTCCAAACTTCTAGCTATAAAAATGACGATACTTCCATACAACTTTTCATTCCTTCTTTCAATCCTTTTGCGTATTTTGTATGTCCTTTCTCAGGCTCTAGACTGTCTGTGTACCAAATCTCATTTCAATCAGTTCAGTAGTTTTGGCGTGAAAGCGCGATGATAAGAAGTAAGAATGAGATATTATAGAAATACCATGATACGATGTAAATTGAATAATGACATATACATTTAGATTGTATGTGGATATTATATGTATGAAGAATTTTATATCCCATATAATATTTATTATTTGAGAGTTAATCTAATCCATCACGTACTAGGAGCGAATTGAAATAAAAACTAATTAACCCAAAATATCTCGTCTATCATCTATTCAACTCTATAATGTACATGAGCTTTCGGTGAAGAAAGACATCGTGAGGAAGCCATAGTGTGGTGCTTGAGCTTTTTTAATAATGCCCGTTTGGGTAGCTACTTTTTCAAATTTAAAATTAATCAACATCAATAAGTCTGTCCCAGCAGCATCACTTAAAAGACAGTACTTCTAGGCCAGGGATCGGCGAGTAGTTTCAGGTGGAGTCCGGATACTGTGGGAAAATTTTTAACGCAGTCCAGAAAAAAACAACTGTAAATATTTAAATAATATCAGTTATAGTTATAACTGATTTGCCCAAAAACAGACCCACAAATACAAGCTAGATAGGAAACTAATCAAACCGTACCTGTTGTAGGTACTTGTACAACAAAGGTCATTTATACTTTGTATACAATAGATTTACAATATTTGGCGGTTCGAAGTTCGACATTTCGCGGTCCGCCTGTAGCGGACCGTTGCTGTAACATTTAGTGTTTACCATCCTGGGCCTCATCCTCACATAACATAAAATCAAATTGTAGCCAAAATTAATATTCCTATTAGATTAGAGATATTTTCTTAAGATAAATACATGTGTTATTGTTACAAAACTTCCGATAACACTGAATTATCATGACTTCAACCGATTCTTAATATAGGAAATATTAAGATCCTCAAAGCACAGGTAAATAAAAAAAACTGCCTAACAAACGATATCTGAATTCATAGTTCGCAAAAAAAAAACCGAAGCTGTCAAGCTGAAGCTGAAGCTTCGCGATCAATCCCGTAAGCAATAATAATTATTTGGCACACGTGTAAACCACACGGTCTGGTTAAGTGACGGGTAAACGGATTGATGCGTGTTCTACATCGTGACGCGCCAAATAACTAACTTACTTTGTTAGTTTGAAACATTTAAACCTGCTTAGGCTCTTCACTACTATTGATTAAATATATAAAGTTATATGAACTTTGTATGTACTTTAATATCGATTTTCACATAGATCTTTACCACTTGTATTATAAAATTGTGACGTAATATTATGTACTATTTTTACGGCACATTTCATTTGATTAAGTAATATTCATCTAAAATGTTTGTTATTTTATTTACAATAATTCATTATTTTAAACAGAAATAAGCTTAATAATGTAAACAATTTTATCAATATATGCCTGCCAAAACCTGCGCACATGTAAAGAAATAAACATGTAGATATTACTACAATCGGTTAAATTCATTAATAAAAAATCGATACGATGTATGAAAGTCGAATGCATAGAAAATGCAAGCGAATAATAACATAAATCGTTACAAAATCTCATTCGGCGACGAAGCCCCATTGGGCGACATTTATTTTACACTATAACTCGTTACCAAACTTGGCATTAAATGTTAATAGTACACGCCAGTGGTTATTGACAGGGGCCGTTACCCCGTGGCAACGTTTGGAAAGCATAGCCTTTTTTTCTATTATTCTCGACCGGTGCAATCTGGACTAGCAAACAAAAAGACCATTACAACCGCCGCATCTGTCTCCGCACAGGCCCACAAAAGCAAACGACGAAATAAACGATTCGAATAGACGTGCCGTCGCGCCTATCCGTTTCGAAATTGCTAAAAATATTGGGTAAATTACACAAATAGACGCCCATTATTGGAGTTTTATTTTCAATTTCACGTATGACTAAACTTACGCTTACGTATCAGCGATTGAATTTTCGTTTTGGTTAATTTCAATGTCTGGAACATGTAATGTCGAGTTGCCAAACTACATCAGAGATTGTCCCAATAAATATGAAAATACTTATTACAAACAAATTCTTAGACGTTCAAAGCAGGAAGTTACTAATTTATTTAAGCTTTCTTTGTGTTTTTTCTTAAAATAAATTTATTAATTCGAGATGTTTAGCTATCCAGGTACTATTATTCTCTGCGATGTTTATCGAACCCTCAATATAGGATTAAGTTTCGACCCAGTGTCAACTATTACACGGTATTCAAAAGCAATACAACTAAAATAATCTATGCTACACAATAACACCACAATCAAGTGCCACCACATTTAACTGCTAATTGCATCGTTTAGTTATACAAAAGTTATTCTAATTCCGTTACTGTGAATGCGCCATCATTTGCATATAATAATGCTTATTAATTTTTTTATACCTATCCACTTTATCTATACTAAATAGATGAATCATTGTATCAATCTAATTGCAAGACGTATGTATTTATTACCTACGTGAGAAAATGAAGACACAATATTAACAACATGTTCGTTTTGATATGTTTTAATTCTAAGAAAAAAAACAAAGGAATAAAATTCATTACTCTGTTAATAGTCGTTGTTATACTCTGTAAAAACATATAAAAACGTTTTTAGACAAAAAAAATTACGCCGGGCGCCATTATAATTAAGTAAATCGTTTATGATTGTCATTAAGAGTAATTAATATTTTTTTAATATCCTCATGAACGCGAAAAATTTCACTGGTATATATTTTTAAATTTTAACACAGCGTTAGAGGTCATACAAAATGCCTTTAAATAAAGCTCCGTTCGGTTTATGGACGAGGCCTGTGTAAAGTGTTATAGCCCTATCCGTTATAGTGACAGGTAATAACGCTTATGTTGCATACGATTTTTTTTTATAAGCTCTTTTTAATAAAATGAGGAGGCATGTTGCAGATATGTATTTTAATACCATAAATACATGCTCAAAAAAAGGATAATAACCCGAATTTGCAGACGCTAGACCGAGCTTCTAGTATCGATCAACAAAATGATGTGTCGTTGAAATTTGTTTCTAAAAGGCTCAATTTTGTGTTAATCACGCAATTGTTTTAATCATAATAGATATGGATTTTTCCTAATCATAATTGGTTAACTCTATCAAGTTATTTTCGGGCAACAAAAACTTTTCTATGCATGAACATAAGTTTAACTTTACTATTTTATTACAATGGTTGATAGTTTATGAGAAATTAAACCTTTTTTTATATATACATACTATTTTTCAATACTATAGATATATGATTTTATACGAACATAAAGTCGGCAATGTGCGGGCAAACGAGGGCCGGTTTTATTACCCGGAACTGGCTAAGCATTCGTCGTGTGCGAACTAAACGGAAGCGAGCCGGTATGTCTTTCAATATTATTACCGCAATGTAAAACAGCCGAGTTAGAGACATCTTACAAAGCGTTACTATGAATAACTGAGACATACTATGCGACAAAAGATATATTATCTCGTACAGTGCGTTTTTTTAACAAACTATAAAATCACTGTTACTATACTACGCAAATATTAGAGTCCCTATTAAATACTTCACAATTTTAAATCAGTTTGTATTTGATGGGCAATGGTAGTCAATAAATCTCATACATAAATACTTAACTATAATCATTTGTAAGAGAGAGCGTGTGGAACAATCCTATATATTGTATAATGGATAATGTCTCCAGTTCATTGTATATACATGCTAAGATATAAAAGATAATATGAACGGTACGTAAGAAATATCTAAATAGACCTATAAAGAAAACTTAGTATAAAAATTTTATTTTATTTTATTATAGTAGAACAGTGTTTTTGTAAACCACTAAACACTTTTTAATAACTCTATAACTAAGCTTTACTTTAGTATAGTCATATCATTACGCTTTTTCATGGGGGTTAAACAGAAACAATACAATTAATCCAAGTAAACGAGTAAAAAACAAAGTAACATATCAGACTGCGTGCGGTTACAAAATTTTTCTTAAAATCCGAAAGTGTTGTTTTACGTATAACAAAAACAACACATCATAAACGAATTAATATAAGTTATATTGGAATATCCAATCAAATTAAAATAAAAACCGTAGAAATGATGATTGGATACGGGCCACGGCTCCAATAGATTTAATTAAATTTCTCACATGTACTCGCCTAAAATATAGCGAGCGAGAAATATATTTAAAAAAATATATATATACACAATTCTTCACAGGAAAGCCTCAGGAGAGAACCGTTAATTAAAAATAAATTAATATCACCGGATATTTATTTACTTATATTTATATACGAAATATAATTTACATTTTGTAATTACTTTGAAATATACACTACTATATTATGAACGAATAACTGTTTGACTGATGGGTATTAATTGAATTTCAAGAATCATTGCATTGATTTAATTGACTTCTTAAAAGTCATTATTAATTCATAACTTATAATTTCCATTTAGTTATATTAACAAGATTGAATTAATGATTCATCAATCATAATCGAAGAAATCGTTAGCAAATCGTACTTGTTATTTTATGATGAATAAAAAAAAATTAATTTCTATTTTCAATATTGTTTTTTACACTTTTAGACTCACAAGAAAACTCTTAAGAGATACGAAAAATTATTTAAACAACAAATTAACCGCTTCGCTTGATATAAGTGATATAGAGCTATCTATATGACCACAAAGTACAAAATTTTTTTTTAATCAAAATCGGTATAGCCTTTTGAGACAAGAAGAATAACGAACACACACAAATACATACACCCAAATTGATCTATACAAATATTATAAACAGGAACAATTTGTATTCCGTTTTATTCCGAAAATCCTACGGAAATGGGAATCATGCGGGTAAAACCGCGGAGAGCAGCTAGTATATAAATATATTCGAGGAGTGTTCGTAAAATAATAACATAGTACACTGTAATCGCTGTGCGTCTACAGCTTATTTGCTATGACACACAATACACAAACATAGCTTGTCGCATGATAAATGACGCGGTCCAAATTACTGCTGTTTAGAAACGTAGACAACATAGTAACGAACTGTGAAGAGGACATGCGTGCGAGAAAGTAGGTATTTCAGAAATATCTATCGCGAAAGAGCTATCACGATGCGCCCCAAAGAAAGAATTATAAAACTTCTTAAGTACCCTGTTTCCTCCTCCAAAACTTAACCGATTAACGAACGTCTGAAAATGACGGAAAAAAATCGAGCATTTTTGACATTTTCAAAAGCTCCTAGTTTCTACAATAACTAATACATGAAAAAAATCAAAACGTACGGGCATGGTGGTAGTGGATATATATATTATTTGGTATAAAATATTTACCATTATGCTATTATCCAGGGAGGAAACAGGGGACTACATATGTATGAAATAAATGCCGCTAGGATATCCTCTTAATAATAAATTCCTCTCATCTACTCCATACGTGAGGATTCTGTTTTTTTCTTCTAATTATTATTAAACATTTATCTATTCAAATGTCAACACACGTCGACTATTCCATTATATTGTATTATAATAATGTTACTATGCTTTTAAATGTATGTATAATTTTCGTAATTTTCCCTAAACCAAATCTTCGACTACCAGGAAGACCATTTCATCTATTCTAATAAAAAAAATTGAAGTGTCTGTTTATAATTTCAAAAATTTTTTTTTTTACCAAATAGATATGATGATATACGATTACCCATACCAAAAACACAATTTTTAACATTTTTGGCTGTTTGTTTGTTTGTTGCGGCTAATCTCCGGAACGGTTGGACGAATTTTCACAAGACCTTTTTGGTAAATATCTGAGATTATACGGTGTAACTTAGTCTACTTTCATTTAAAAAAAAAAAAATGGTTCCACGAAAAATACCGTAAAAAGTCATAATTTTAAACAAAATCTGATTTAGTTAGTGACAAATTTGAATTTGTGAGAAATATCTTTGCTTCTTATTTATATTAAAAATAATTTAGGGCCCCGAACACAAATTATAGGATCCAATATTTTCCAATCATTACTTAAAAACTATATTACGTAGTGCATAATCGTGTGGAATGGAAAATATAATAAATTTGCAGTAATATATGAAAGTTCTTAATTATAATGAACCCGTGCTCTTTCAAATCTCTGACCGAGTAAATAGTACACCGACTCTATTCACAGTTGGCGGGTGCAAAGATCGCATTGGCGCAGTGGCCAACGGCGCCGGCTTCGCGGCAGAGCGCGGACGCGGGTCACGGGTCAATGCTCAGGTCAAGCAAACACTGCACTAGTTGAAAATATACAAGGCGACGTGATCTATTCACTACAAAACTTAGTATTTAACTATAAAATGCAAATATTCAGGACTGGGCATTGGATAAATTATATTTTCTGCTACTTTCATTGAAGTTATCAAGACATCAAGCGAATGACAAAGAGAAATGTTTATACAAATAATCAAAATTGTATTATAATCTTTCGGAATAAAATAATTTGCCATATTTTTTAAGCATTAAATGGCATCCCTACTAAACGGTAAAGTAAAAAACGGTAAAAAATAAGATGTTTTATTTCATTTCTAACAACACTCAAACTGGTTATCGCAACATCTATTAATGCCAATCACTTATTTACTGATCACAATAGATCAGTCTGTGCGTCATTTCGTTTCACACCGAGATGACGGATGTCGCAATAGAGGCCGGTAAACAACCGCATGTCTCTCGTGTAATTTGACGAGCCAATGGGAAACGTCCACGGAGGTATTATAGTGCGACTATTATGTGCTTGTTGCCAGGCGTTGTTGTTTGCGAGCAAAGACGCGCAATCATACGAGAAAGCAAATGAAAGCGGATCGCTTTCCAGCGCGTCGCGTTTGCGTCGCTTGCGACACGGCCGTCACGCGGCCCGCCCGCCGTGTCTGATAGGGCTGACAAATTAAACAATTTTATACATGAATTCAATTAATCTATATACAATAGAAAATTCTATACTAACCATAAATAACTACAATAATATATATATTTACCTAAGAGCAATGCCAAGTAGTGTTTCAAAATACTATAGGAATATTTTTGTATGTATGTATTTTTTCAGTTTTAATAATATTTTTATTACAAAAACTAAAAAATATCAATCCACCATCTAGCCAATAGAAAGAGGTCCACAGCTGGACATAGATCATCCGCAAAGATTTCTACAACGATGGGTCTTGTGGATTTCAGCGACTTTACCATGTCAGCGGTTCCTCTTGTTGGGGTCCTGTAGATTCTGCATCTACGATATGCGGCAGTCATACGAGAACACGATGGCCTTGTATCGCATCGGTATGGCATCGGCTCTACAAGCAATGTGCCCAGCCCACGACCATTTTACTTTGGAAATTAATCTTAAATATGATTTTTAAATATCTATCTGTCGACGGGACGGAGCCGCGGACGTCATAACGTACATTTTATTTTCAAGTTAATAATTAATAATAACGTTAATTGACTTGGATGTATACAGCCCTAATGTTATCTCAACGGATATAGCAAGATCAGTTGCGATGATCTCAGAGTGTTTCATTTCACTGACTCAGTATGTTGTATAGAGCATATATTTTATTTATGTGGCAAATAAATTTATTAAACAATTTGTATACATATTTATTTGAAACACTATTCTGATTTGCGTGTAATAGTTTAGTAATAGAAGAAAGTTAAAAATGCTTAGAATTCTTTAAATTTTCAATTAAAAATTGCAATAAGTAGGCATGCATGTATGGTGAGGTTGAGGAAATAAGTTTTACACGAAATATTATCTCATACTAAACCATCTGTTTCAATAACAGAACTACAAAGATGCGCGCGAAATTGTCTATATAGTATTATTAAATTACATATAAAAACTGTTAAATGAGTTTACTTTTTTTTTAAATCACTTAATATAATACAAAGTTTGAAAGATGATGGAGTAAAATATTGGTAAATCACCTAGCAAAAGAAAACTTTCGTCAAACAATATGACAAATCATTGGATAAATAAACAATAAATATTTTGTCATTCAATTATTTGAGTGTACCACACATGTACAATGGAACATTTCGTTTATTCCAAAAATATCGTTTCCCAAGATCGCACCTAGTTATACAATGTTTGACTGGCATGAAACAACCACGTCCCTAATCCAACACACATTCATATATATTCCTTTTATCTACGTAACAATGCCAAAGTGTGTCAAAGAAACTGTGTCAATAAATATTTAATGCTTTCTAAAAAAGGTTCACGAACCCGTAGCACGTCGAATGAGGTCAATAATAATAGATTTGAAATATAATCAGAATTACAAATACCAACGCTTCAGCGGTTAGAAACAAAGGAATTAGCTCTAGTAGCCTAATACAAAAGATAGAATCTGGCCCCAAGTTTCAGCCGGTGGATTTCGCTAAATAAAGTCTACGAAAGGTTCTTTTGTCCTCGTTCGTTAGAAGGCGGGCTAAACAGAAGGATTCAGAATTAATCGCATTTAATCGATTTTGTAGAAATCGAGATTTTAGCTAGCGACGTGGAATACCTCAGATTCAATTAATTGTAACCGATACATAAATAATTAGTATCAGTAGCAAGTACGACTGATTTTTTAATGGAGTAACGATTACTTACATCAATGAAAACGTATCAAAATGTACTGTTTATTATTTAAATAGTTATCAACATCAAACTTGTACTCATGTTATGTTTTGCATCTTAGAGAACAAACTAATTTATCATAACCCAAATGAGTATTATAAAAAAACGTTAAAAGTAACTGTTAATTTTTCATATAAATCATGTAAAGATGATGGTACAATTTATAGACATTACTACATACACACACGATAGATCACGTTGTGCTGTTCAGTTTATATTTATTACCCGTGCAAATTTAAATTACCATCGTGCATAGATAGATACCAAAGGTGGTTCGTGATGTGTTAACGGCGCGTTCATTCAACCGCGTGTTGCGTCAGTGAAGGAAAAAAAAAAGGCCAACGCGATAAATGTAAGCTAGATCGAGCTGTTTTTTGTGAGTAAATACGGTGGTTGCAAAATGTATTTCTAATTGTGTATATATTAAAACTACATTACGAATGTAAGCAATATAATACAGTATATAAATCAAATAACCAGCTAGGGATTTTAATGTTGTCGAACAAGATCTATATAGGAGCTATAAGAAAATGTATATGTGTACCGTACACAAGTCAACAATTCTATTCTTTAACTAGCTGTGTACCCGAAGCTCCGCCTGCGTTTCGTATATTCTTCACTGCGTAATATAGTTTGTAAATAATCATTGGGAAATAATGTTTTGATGGTGATGTCCATCGAAATCGTATTTCGTTCACAATTTCACGAGCTTTTAATTTTTTTACGTGGAACTCTTTAATTATTTTCGAAACATAAAATTACACCTCTTAAGTTACGCGAAGTAACATCAGCTATCTGCAAATTAAGACCCGTCAAAATAGGTCTAGCCGTTCCCGAGACAAGCCGGAAAAATAAGTCAATTTTGAAATAAGTACCGTATATACATACACATTTACTAATATGTATTTAGCTATAGGTTGTTATTTTAATATTACAAACAGACAAATGTTTCTTCGGCGATCGTACTGAGAAGCCTTTCTCTACTTAGCTTTCTCATCGTTAATTATTTGTTCTAATGACATTCTCTTCTGTTTCAAATAGAATCTTACAATGTATTAACACTCCTCTTGTTAGTCTTACTTAGATTATATTAAAATCGATAACAATCAAATAAAATGAACACAACATTGTTACATAACTTCTCATACTGTGTACTCCTTCATAAAATAGGCAAATAGATAAAACAAACGAGATTCGCATTTCGACAGCTGCCAAGTTTTATGGGACAGTGTAAAACCTACACACGCCCGAACAGAATCCGGTTTAACGAGGGTGCTGACGTTGTACCATTGTGTCTTTGTATGTACGTATAATAATTTCCGTGAAAACAAAAAAACAGAACACAACCGAAAATTGTACAGGAAAACATCAGCAGACTGTGCACGGGCGGCTTAAACTTCCTCTCCAAGTGATTCTTAACCGACATCCGTTTGGCATTAATTAATAATTATCAAGAGTATGCGTTTAATAAGAATATTGTTTTGATATTTTAATCATCAATCCAAATGTAGTAGACGACATTTTATGAAAATGACTTCAAGATAAAACAAATACTAGAATAACATAAATCTATTTGACGATGGTTTGGATAGATATGCGTTATTCGTAGTATTTGAACTAATCTTTTTGTTTTTTTCCTTAGATTAGTACAATTATCCTTAGTACGATATACAGAATTCGCACAATTTAAAAAGTGGATTGAAAGCTCACGAAAAACTATTTAGATGATTTGAAATACAGGTTTTATATGTTCAGTAGTATATATGATATATTGAGTAGAGATGGGCCAAATAGCCGTTTCATACTCGGTATTCAGCATTTTCGGCAATTTTACCGAACATTCGTA
The DNA here is from genome assembly GCA_014132275.2 of Samia ricini. NCBI lineage: Eukaryota > Metazoa > Arthropoda > Insecta > Lepidoptera > Saturniidae > Samia > Samia ricini. Next base: position 27,553,706 of record AP028158.1, read on the forward strand.
TTCGACCCAATATTCGACGAAGAAGTAATTCAAATTTTTGCTGTACTAAGCTGACATATAATTGAGTGTAATTAAAAAAAATAATGTGTGCAATTCACACGTATATAAAACACCACGGAGTAAACGGACGCTTTCTGTTTACTACGACCGCTCGCACAAATATCAATGCGCAAACTAAACTTCGCTGCCTTACCCAATCTGGTTTCGAACCTCCGACCTTTCAGTCGTACTGGCTATGAGACACACGGATAGTCCACCGGGCTAACCACGCTCACAAAAATTTAATGAAATCCGAACTCTATCAGAACGTACTGTCGCTTTTTCGTTTCATCGGACTTTTAAATCATAACGGTGCTAAAGAAGTTTTCACTGCAAAAATTCGGTGTGTTGAAGTCTATAAAGTATGTTGATAAACTATCACAAAAATCTGAATGTAAGACTTTGTAAATAAAAACTAAAAGAAATGAAATGATGTGTGTCGGTGTAACAGACAGAAAGATTCAACATCAATCTATGCGTTTTGCATAAACAAGATATAATTTCTGTATGGGAACCAAGTATGTCAGTATTCGTCCGAATGTTCGACTCTGTTAAAGTTTTGCCGAATATTCGTATTTGGTGCAACCCATGTTCGACCCATCTCTAATAATAAGTATTGAATACATTTGCGCACGACTACAGCGGAGTAACAAGCTATTACCATCAACTGAATAAATAACGCGGATGCAGTTAACGACACTATTCCAGAAAACGTGTATATCGATCATTTACATAAAAGACAAGAGACTGGCTCCATTCCCCGGTTATACTTATTAACTAATTCGAGATAACAACAGTTACGTCTGGGAATTGAACGACATTTATAATGGTTGTTGAATCTATAGAAGGTGTAAAATCTTCTTATAAAACGTTTACATACAGTTATCATTCAGATGCACAAGTATGAATAATGAATAAGTACTAAATTAATCTCAATTGAATATACAAAATAAGTAAATCTCGCAGATTAATAAATACAATTTTGTACAGTATTTACCGACAAAATGCTACCAATTTTTTTTATAGATAACAAAAACTAAAGTTCAACATCTACCAACAAAACCATTAACAAATCAGTTGATAAAGAGTCGTAAAAAATGTATTCAACTGTTTTATCTCTACCTATTTATATATAGATGATATTTACCTCCAAGTGTAAGCTACTAAATAAAACTCTTGGTTATTCGTAAACTTTCACATTGCGTGCGATTCCCATAAGTCCAGGTAGATACCAAAAAAATAATTTATGAGTAATATAAATATATAATTCATATTACCAGAGAGTATGTAATCTTTTGTAAACCGCAAGATAACGTTGCATTTGCATACGTTAGCATAGTCGGTGTAATGACCGCCGAACATTACGACCCACTCGTATTACGCCGACAAGGAATAATACCATAATCTATACTAATAAAAAAGAGCGATGTGCCCGTTTGTAATATGAAAATACTACACTACTTTTTTACTAAATAGATATGAATGTATATACGATATCTATAACAAAAAAAAAAAAAAAAATTTTTGTGTTTTAATGGGTAATCTCCGGAATGGCTGAATCGATTTTGACGGGACAATTTTTGGTAGATATCTGAAGTTACTCCGGGTAACTTAAGGTACTTTTAATTTTCGAAAATAATTAGGGTTCGCGTAAAAAAAATTTAACTCATAAAAATTTGAATAAAATCCAATTCCAATGCACACAGTTTTAAAGCAGACAAGTGCTATAATTTATTATACATATTTTTCTTTCATATCTTAGTACTTACTAATTTTTTTTTAGGAAATAAATTAAGTTTTCCGTACAATAATAATTAAAACGCTGTGATACATGAAACGCGGGCGCATAAGCACGTACACAGCTAGTCAATTTATAAATTCCTTATAGAAACAGAATACTATGCACATTAATCAATTACCCTTTGAATTTATATTATACACTAGTTGGTGCCCGCGGCTCCGCCCGCATTTCATAAGTCTTTAGGTGTGAGTGAAAAAGTGCATATACCATTTCATTTATAACTAACCTAAACATAAAACATACCAATAAACATAAATGAGATTCTTTTGTTTTTATTAGCGGAAAAAATATACATAAGGGTAAATATTATAAATAGTTTAATTCATGCATTTCATTTATTTCATTCATTCAATCACTCCGCATTTTATCTCAAGTGTAAATTTTATGTTTCATTAAATTTTCAAATTATGAACAGAAAGGCGATTATTAATTATTGTGTATGTCCCATGTTGGAAGGAGATGACGTGTATTCTTTTACATGGTATTATTAAATTCCTCCACTGCAGAAAGTGTTTTTTTTTTTTCAACAAATTAGTTAATTACTTCAAATCAGCTCACACGAATTGATGATTGAACATTGATATGACTAGTTGTGTTTTCTTCCGTGATAGTGTTAGCTTCATTAAAATTCATATGGTCATTTTAGATGAACATATTATGCATAAGGATAAGGTAAAGATGATGATGCCCAGATATTTCTATTATTAATTATAAATAATTTGCTAATAGTAATAGAAGTTAGTGTGCCTTTAGTAAAGTGTCTGTAAGGAAAACTGCAACTAACAATGAAGCGTATTTGGATAGAGAACGCTTTCTGGAGTTTACAACAGTAAAAAACAATTTTTAAATTCAAACAATCTTTAGCCATAGCTACCATAAGTAATAATAAAGTTCCTGACGGAACAATTCAATGGATATTATTATTATAATTCGTAATATCTTGTAAAAAGTATTAAAACAAAGTAAAAAGCCAATTAAAACTTTTACAAACGTTTCTTTAATAACGAGTCTTTGTGGCGCGACGACGGGTTTCGAGAATTTCCCCGAAATTCCAGAACAAGTGTTTAATTAATAACAATAAGAATACCTTCAACGGTTTGCAACTTTTTTTTTTTTTTTCCGACTGTGAAAGTCGACTTATTCTTTTAAATATAAATTGAAATGTCTTTTTCTAGAAAAGTCGCTGTATTTTTTTATATTTTTTACTCGGTATAAGACTCATTGCTTTACCTTCAATCTCACCTGATGTTAAGTGACGATGTGGTCCAGAATTGTAAACACACTAAGAGGTACTGATTCTCAAGTGATACTACCGGAACACACCTATTAGTATTTGGCGACAGGTTTTCAAAACTGAGGGTGGTAGCTACCCAGACGGGCATCATTAGAAAATGCTACCACCCTACCACCATGCTATGGTTTCCTCACGATGTTTTCCTTCATCGAAAGCTCAGGCCGGTTTTTAGAGTCGGATAGGTGGGGATTGAACCCGCTTCGATTGACCCGTTATCCGACCGTCCCTCTCTACCCGCTGCGCTATCATCGCCTCGATCTTACTTTTTATATAAATAAGATACAATCAAATCCAATGAGAATATCGTAATGTTTTTGACATAATTAATACTTAATAACTTTACAAAAAACGTAATATTAATATTCGATTCAGACCTTTTTCCATCTACTTGGTTTTATTAGCATATTTTCAAATGAGGAAGAATATTTGTATGCTGAATAGAGAATTATTTAGCTTTATAGTTAAAAGTGTTCTGTGAAAGTATAAATTTAAATATTTATTATATTTATATATTTAATTTATTATACTTCTTTTGTATCTTTTTGGTTTTTTTCTACGAACTTTTCTCAATATATAATTCAACGTAATCTCTTATAATTAAGGTTGCATTTATTACGTGTCCTCAAATTGTTCATAGTATCTAAATCAACATGTAAATCTTCTTAGTTTTCAAATAAATAAATTTGGTGAATTCCTAAGATTTTTATGTACTTTTTTTCACCATCCGGAATAAATAAAAAAACTAATAAAATATATATATTTAATAAAATTACATTACAAATTTTATCAGATCGAAATAAATCCTTTAAACCCGAACCTCTCGTTATATCATAATTCTCGTTTGCTTTATACGAGTATATTATACTTAAAACAACCTTTAATAATTTACAAGTTACAAGTAAAACCTTACTTACACGTACGCCGAAGAAAATGATTAAAAAAAAGCAAACAAAAAGTGCATATTCAGAAAAAAAATACTTTATAGTTACTATAAAAGATGATAGTTACTATAAAGAAGTTTGATAAAAAAATAAGTATTATAAACAAAATTCCAAAGAGATTAAAAGATTACAATACCCGAATTATGCCTTTCTGATTGCAAGCCGAAGCATACTGCGTAACGTTAGCATGCAAATAGCCTGACTCTATTAATAACATTTCACATTTCCATCCATACGATAGTATATTTTTCTGATTTCAACATTTCGAAATAAATCAAGTATTTATTGTTAAGTTTACTAATAATTTAACGAATATATTATATTATTTAACCGGTGAAGCACGAACCTTGCGTTTCGTCAGCTTCCAATTGTTTTCCTATTGTAAAATTTTTATTGGTATTTGAGCGATTAACTTACATAACGAATTACTTAAATATGTTAAGAGTTTATAAATAGTGAATATTATCATTACAACAGTCGTGTGTCCGCAGCTTCGCCCGCGTTTCATATATTTTTTCACTGCGTAATATAATTTACAATTTTTTTTTATATCGCACCCTATTTCCACAAAATTAAAGTAGGCTATGTTACGCGGGTAACTTCAGCTATATACCAAAAAAGTCCCGTCAAAATCGGACCAGCCGTTCCGGAGATTACCCGAAACAAACAGACAGACACAAATTTTACAAACTGTATTTTTGGTATAGGTATCATATATACATTCATATCTACTTAGTAAAAAACAAATTTCTACATTACAAACAGACACTTCAAATTTATTTATTAGTATACATATCATAATTTTGTCATATAAAGAATATATTAGATTTATAAATACATAATACAGTAATCTTAGATTCTAATTTTGTGACTCATCAAATCTGGTTTAAATCTAAAACACATACAAAGAAACTCCGTAACAAAGTTTACAACAATCAACCGCAAACTACAGCTAGATAAAGCGATCGTAAGCGCGTAAATCAAACAGGACCGACGGACACAACTTACTGGCAAAGTTTTTTAATTGATTCATGTTTATTATCCACAGGCCGTCCTACTGTTTTCTGGTTTCATTTCATCCTAAAAATATCGGAACACAACTTTACATATTGTATTATTGAAGCGACGATGGCGCAGTTGGTAGTGCATTTGGATTCAATAGACGGACAACCTAACCAACTCTAAAATCTGCCTGAACTTTCAGTGAAGGAAAACGTAAGGAACCACGGTATGGTGTTAGACTATTTTCTAATATGCCCGCTACCCCACATTAAACTTTGCAAAGCTGTCGCCAAATAATAATAGGGAAGTTCCGAGAGTATCACTTGAGAGCCAATCACTTAACATCAGGTGAGATTGTGGTCAAAGCGCTGAGCCTATACAGTGTAAAAGGAAAAAAAGATAAGTTAGGAAAGCTTATAAATACTACATTACTAGTGCCGGTTGATATAAACAGTGGTTATATCCTGACTAATGCTCTTCTCGTGGTTAACTGTATTTTAAAAAAAACAGATGACTGCAACTAGTTTTACTTCTTTATTGTTTCATCAAGATAATAAGGTGCAATTTAACGCAGTATAATTAAACTAAAATGACTATGGTAAAACAATTGATTTTACCACTGGAGAAAAAGGTGTTATTTCCTTAACAAAATTACAATTATATTGTATTAAAGTATACATTTGCTCTCAAATAGGATTTTAGTGATTTTGATATTTACAGACACTTAACACCGTTGAAAATTTTGCTTATAAATAAACTACAGTTACGCCGTTATCGTTCATTTTACTTATTTTTCACTATTAACAATTTATTATTCCGATTTCGCTACTTGCAATGTTTATCTTTTAATCTATTTTTAAACAACATTACACCGCCGGCATCCACGCGATGCGTTGGTTTACTTGCACTAACAATGGATATTATGATAAAAATGTAAAGAAGCAACGTGCAAATGCTGTTTTAGTGTATTCAAACGATTTATTTTTACATACACATTTTTTAGTAACGAGTTGAGAGAAAAAATGTAATACAATAAGTAAGAGTTAACCATCAAAGAATAATACATTATTATGAATGTTATATGTAGGTACAGCCAAATGACAAAACTACACTGAAGTTCCATAAAACAAAGTACAAACATATTTTCAAAAGTTATTTCAAATGGTCCCTATTTATTAGCTTTGTCAGATTTATTTGACACAGTTAAAATAAAATTATTTGTGTATGCAAGACACGTAGACAACTTGATACTTAAGCCCAAAAAGTCTAACACAAATATCAAGTTAATATTTGCAAAACAATTCATTTTATATTACCAGAGTCGTGAACCTGCCGATAACCATCCAAGCTGAAGATCAACCGCCGCGTACTTCACAACGGAAGAATATAATATAAATCTCATACAAGTACACTCATGTATATATTTCCACATAGAGGTAAAGGCAGGCCGGCGACTGTCAGGGTTGTCGATCGGATCAATTATTACATACACATATCCTTGAGTTTTTAAATTTAAAATAATATTCTTCTATCACCACTAAAACTTTTACACGATATAGGCTCAGTACTTTGACCACAGTCTCACCTGACGTTAAGAGACGATGTGGCCCAGGATGGTAAGCACGCTAAACCTAGAGATACTGGATCTCAAACGATGCTGCTGGAACACACGTATTGGTGACAGGTTTTCAAACTTGAGGGTGGTAGCTACCCAGGCGGTCATTATTATAAAATGCCCTACCATCATGCTATGATTGCTTCATGATGTTTTTCTTCAACGAAAGCTCAAGCTGATTTTAGAGTTGGATAAGTGATAACACTAATATCTAATGAAAATACTGAATTTAAAAAAACAGTCTAACATGGTATAGCGACAAATACATTACAGGATAAATATAAAAATTAAAATTTTACTAATATTACAAGACGTAATTTCTTAAGTTTCGTTTTGTTGTTTTTAATGACTATGCTACTAACAACAATTAATTATACAAACAGAATATAGTGTTACTATTAAACAAGATAGAAGACCAAATGCGAACCCTTGTACAACAGTGAAAATCAATTGGCAGTCATAAATAAAAATGACACCGAAACACAATGTTCACAGATATCAGAGTATTCAAAAAAAACAATCACAATTCAACATCTCTGCAAATAATGGCTATTTAATTTAATTAATTGTCTGCAACGTAATAATACTTTTGGTAGTGAGATAATATATATATATATATATATATATATATATATATATATATATATATATATATATATATATATATATATATATATATATATATATATATATATATATATATATCCTATATATATATATATATATCTCCTCTATCTCTATCTATATATATATATCTATATATATATATATATATATATATATATATGTATATATATATAAAGAAATATAACCTAAGGACAACCCTAGTGAGTAGCTTCGACTAAGCCTATAGCATTTTCCTGTTTATCACATCTCCGTAAGCCCTTGGTAACACAACACCGCATGAATCGAGGCGTGAGGCCGCGCTGTCGATCCTACTACTCCCCTCCCACGTGTACTATAACGTCCTTACCTACTTATTATATTTATTCACGAGTTAATAAAGCAAACCACTCGCACCAATAAAACAGCTAACGTAAATTAACTAAACAGGAAAATGTGGTTATTATTTATGTGTCGTTAATGTTTAAGTTATTCGCAGAAACGGAAACGAACCGGCGCTCGCTTTGATCAGTCTCAAGTTTCAACTTTTCATGTAACTACGGAACAAATCGCCGAGATATTCATTCGGGAGTGAACACAGCCGATTTTAATTAATTGAATGGTACATTTATATGCCCGTCTATTAAAGAACAAATTCTTTTAAAACAGAAAAAATAATAACATCTATGGTAAGGAGACTTTTCTTACAAACAGACCGTAAAGAGCTAATATTAAAAAAAACACTTATCAAGAAATCAATGCTAAAACCAACAATTGCGAATTGCCACTTTTATATATTTTTATTAACCAAGTACCTAATATGTATTAAGTTAAATAGCATATCATATTATACAATAATATACTAATTAATCTCTATAAATGTGTTATATAAAGTAACCAAGAGTTTCCAAAGTAAACTATTTAAAACTTACACGGCTTCAATCAACGAAACCTTATTATATATTGAGAACCTAAAGTATGTAATTAGTCCTTAAACATACGCAACGGTAAGTAAAATTTGATTCAGTATTTTCAAAAATAAAATCATTCTAATTCATTTATCATCATTGTTTAAATTTTTTACTTAATTTGTACTTATTTTTTCTTTCACTAAAAGGCACTGTACAAAATTTGCCGAGTTATCTATACTAATAAATAACATTGAAGTATCTCTTTGTAATGTAAAAATATTATGTACGATGTATCATGTACGAGACATGCCATAAAAACTTCAAAACATTTCTCGGGAAATCAAATTAAAATGGAATAATATTTTTGTCCCTTGAATGGTAACCTAATAGGCAAGCGAGCATATTTTATCACGGTTTAGTATTATAATAAAATGTCATACATTAATGTCACACGAGCCTTCGAGCATACACACAATCAATCGTAATCTCGTAACATATGACGTGCATATTATATATTTAAATAGGTATTATTCACTATCGGACACTTTAAAATATAAAATACCTTTTGGTTTACGACGGCTTATCGCTCGCTTACTGCATACCAATAAAGCCGGGCGCTTCTTGGTAAACACAGCGAGCTGTACACGCACTATGTCTATCATAACACATGACGGCAGGGATCGTCGATTAACCATGTCATGTTTGTTTAACTTACATAATTCTCGAACGACCCCGTCTACAAAAAAAAATCCGTCCAGCCGTTCCGGGGATTACCCGTAACAAACAGACAAAAATTTTAAAAATGTATTTTTGGTATAGGTACCGTATATATTTAGTAAAAAAAAAATTTGATATTTTGATGAAACAGACACTTCAATGTTATTTTATTAGTATAGTGTAGTGTAGACAGTGTAGAAACAAACCAAGGTTGAGATTAGTATCTTCTTAACGATATACGTAGATATAACAAACATACATAGAGGCGTGTCTCAAGTCGACCGGCGGCCATTATCAAGTCGGCGAATGTCGCCCGGAGATCACGTAGTAGCGGACCGACCGACCGCTCGTGAGAGTACGCCCGCCTGTGTTCAATTACTGCACTACATAGGGCTACCACAGAGAACCACCACCATTTAATATTTATGCAGTCACTATGCAATTCTTCAATAAAATAAAATAAACAGTATTTAAAAATATAAACATTACTCTTAAATACATGTAACGAAACAAAATCCGAAAACTCCTTTACATATTAAATGTCTTCATTATATCTTTTAAATATTCAATAGTTAAGACAAGAGTAGTGCAGAATTCACTGTTATCGCTTATCTTTTTACATATTTTATTACCTAACCACAGCAAAACATACGTCAAATCCAGCCTAGATAAACAATCAGTGGTTTAACAAAATATATCTACAATTATATAGTATTATACAATGTCAATAAAATCACCGGTTATTAAATTATTATATAGTATATGATAATTATATAATATAATTATATAATAATAATTATTACTATATAATTATAAAAAACTCAAAGACAATAAAAGAAACAGAAAAATATAGCATATTATACGTATATAGTTACAATAAACTGTACTGTTAGTCGTCGGCACAACTTATTATCCTCGAAACAAAATTAGCTATTTTGGCTATAACTTAACACGAATATTGAAAAAATAAAGTGTGTGTCCCGGGACGCCCGGCAAAAGTGATAACTTAAACTAATGTAAGTTGAACTATTTAATATTGAAATTGTTTTTACTTCAAAAAAGCTTAGGTTATTACTTAAATTTTATCTATATTAATATGATAATGTGAAGAAAGGTTATTTATTAATAAACATTTTATTGATAATAAAATAAATTTTGTTATTAGTTACAATTTTCGAATATGTATATGAGAATTTTGTGTATGTACAACACTAAGTAGATAGAGGAAAGCGTCTGTCCGAAATACGGCTAGCGTTTTTGGGTTAAGAGTGAGAAAGGAGGAACCTGCCTACCGTATGCGTGAAAGAAAGGGAAGCCAGACAGATTGGCGAAGTAACGCGTTACGTAAGAAAGCGGTTAACCGCCCCATAAGAAGTTATCACTTCAAAAAAAACATACAGATTAACTTAACAGTTAAAACAGTACATTTAAAATATATTTGAAATACAATACAAACTGATAAAATATCGTCACAATATTGATGACACAATATACTAACAACTTAAGATAAATAAAACGGCATAAAATATTAACAACAGTAATATATTTACAACTCAATTAATACAAGATTTATTTTATAGTTTTTACCTCAAACTGTCTATAAAGTAAGACGTGGTTTTAATTCTACATATATTAATACGTAAACAGTAAATAATGTTCTATATACTTGTATTCTATGTAACTATAATAATAATATTCATAACTTCATAAATATTAAGTTAAGAAAAATATATATTAACAATAGTATTTCTAATGCCAACCCCAGCCCACACATACAAGGAGAACCATTCTAGCCGATAATAGTAAAAATGTGCAAGCTAACGGAATAAATGTAATATGTAACTACTACTGTATGTTTGAAGTTTCAGACTTTCTATAGTATGTTTATTATAAATCAAACTAACCTCTTCAGATATTGAAACTACAACCTTATATCCGCGTTTATTTATGCCATGTTAATTCAAGTCATAGCTTGAAAACCCACTAGCTTTAATTTAGCATACAACACATCTATACATAGTCAATTCATATCTTGGCTCTGATTTAATAAATAACAAATAAATGAATTTGAAATTTACATAAAATCAAACATTATCAATTTTTTTATAAATTTTTAAAAAGCGATCTCATGATTAACATTTTATCAAATTTAATTATCTAAAAGTCCAATGAAGTAAAAAGCAAGCATACATGTATTAAATATAGACCCTCCGTAAAATAAAGAAAAAAAACTACGTAATAAGTACTTAATCATAGAACCCACCCTTATCAGGATTCGCTTATCAATACTACAAAACTCTTGATGGATAAATGAATATATTATTTACAATTTAGAACAAAATATCGTTGAAACAAATTTCACTCATTGCTTTTTAATTATTTATACCGGTAAAAAGTAGTATATAATATTTAGTTTCGATATCCTAATTATACCAAAACCTATTTTAATAATCAAAGTTCAAACCCACTACTTTTGATCAAGTGATCAATGGACAAGTAACATTCGTCGAGTCATTGTATGATTTATTAACGCTCGTCATATACAATTGAGACGTTCTATACATAAATGTACATACATCGGCCGCTCATTCAACCGTCACAAAACGAAACTGAACACCATTCCACCTCGAGACGGCGCAGAACTGATGACCTGGGAGGGGCAACAGCATCACCGGGGAGGGTGGAGGTGGTTTGTGCCAGTCTCACTTGGCAACTGCGCCACAATTCGACGCGCACACGTACATCAAACCAGACATTTGTAATTGTTATTAAGCTGATTATCTATACAAATAAATAAAATTGAAGTGTCTGTTTGTAATGTAAAAAAAATTTTTTTTTTTACTAAATAGATACAAATGTAAGAATAGACAGCAAAAATAAAAGAAATTACATTTATTACCATATTTACGATATATTACAAAATTTACAAGAAAAACTATAAATATACAAACAAAAATAAACATGATAATAATGACTGGCGTCAGCGTTTGCCGTTTTATGACGAGTCGATGTACGATGACAGGCGCTGTTTTTCATGTATTTAAAATACCTACACCAAAAATACTTTTTATTAAATAGTTGTCTGTCTGTTTATTCCGGCTAATCTCCGGAACGGCTGGACAGATTTCAGTAGATAGCTGCGTAACTTAGCGTAATTTTAATTTTCAAAAATAATTAGGGTACCACGTAATAAAATTAAAAATTTGAATAAAATCAGATTCCATGCACAGTTTTACCGGTAAGTGCTTGAATTTATGAAAAATATTTTTACTTTATCTTAGTTCTAAACATTTTTTAGGAATATTTTAACCTTTAATTAGGGTCCCGAATAAAAAAAATGCAGTAAAGAATATATGAAATGCGGGCGCAGCCGCAGGCATACAGCTAGTATTATATACGTGTATTGTGGTGAGATGAGATTTCGAAATACTGCAATAAAATCATGTCAGTCTCTAGATATGAAATAAAATAAAAACATTATTAATTTTTGTGACGAAACAATAAATATACGGATGGGAAAGCTTTACTCAGTGTATTTTATTTGAATTCAACAAAATTACTGTATCTCAGCCGATCCTTAGATTATATAAAAGGCAACGTCGATATGTCTGTTCGTGATGCGCTTTAAACGTTACAATAGGCAAGTTTGTCATCATGTACATAGTTGTTCTGAATCAGTCAAGTATTGATTTAAAGTAACTTACTCAACCTACATCTTAAAAAGCTTTTAGTTGATTGGTTAAGTTAAATTAACGCAAAGGACTTCGATTAGAATACTACTAGTGGAGTTAAAAAAATTTAATAACGAATCTTAAAACGACATCTAAAAAAATCTAAATAACCGCATTATAAGTCGATGTAAGGCGGGTTTGAATATCAATTGTAAAAAAGTAAGAGATCAAACCAAAAACATATCGAATCTTACAAGAGAAAAAAACGATTAAAATTTCGGGAAAAAACAGATTGACATCGCATATCGAAACCGGCCTATAGCGCGTCATTCATAAGTTTCATAATAATGATTATCACGTTTGCAGTGAAGCAGTTCAACCTGGTTTCACATGCGTTCGTCACGCGTTTATCAAGCACATCATGCCTACATCAGCTGCTTTCATAATAAATTCACAAAATCCACTCAATTCGTACAATGTTATAAAATATAGTTGCATGTGTAAACAGGAGACATATGTAAAGCTTAAAGTAACCCCGTTCTTAATCTATACTAATATCATAAAAGGCAAAGATTTGTATTTTTGAATTTTTGTATATAACGAATTAACTTAAAAACTACTGGACCGATTTGGATGAAATTTAGTATGGAGATAGCTTGTTTTTATTCCGAAAATCCCACGGCAACTACGCGGGTAAGGCCGCGGAGAGCAGCTAGTATTAGGATATTATGAAAATACGTCTAGAGTTCTACTTTGAAAAATGTCTTATTACTAGAAATAATTGCAAATGAAAGCAATTTATTTGCTATACGGGTATTTCCTCTACGACAAAAGCAAAATTTATTATATTTGTATGAAATTTCAAAGAATTCTTATATTATCATTACATCATCGTCTCGCACTCTCAAACCAATCTATCCAATCAATCGAGAGTCCACTTCTGGATATAGGTGTCCTCCCCCAAAGATTTCTACAACGACCGGTCGGTCTTGCTTCATTATTTACCAGTCACTGTTTTATTATTTTGTTTCCTTCACGGTTCAGGTGATAAGAAAACTAATTAATAATTAACAGAAACGACATAAAAGCGCGTCAAACTAGTTACATATCTAAACAGAACAAATCGCGAATGTGAAGAACCCTACTACTCATAAAACAATCGACACAACTCTGTTCTTCTAAAATGGTACCGAGTAACAAACAGGGCACCACAAATATTCGACCTGAAATTGTATTTACATGAAATGTATCTTTGTGAAAAGAAAATATAACAAAACTTACTTTATGAACTCTTTCCCCCACACGGAATACGGCTACTGTACAACAACCTGAAAAAGAAAACAAAACAATATTTTTATAAAACTTTTTTTAGTATCTAAAAAAGAATTTCAGAAGAATCTAAATAAAGTGACAATAATATAAATTCCAAGTTGACCCACAATACCCAGGGCACCCTCGGATTGTGAAACAGCCAGAGCAGCGCCGGTTCGCGGGGGACCTCGTGAGTACGAACGAAATGGACAATGCGCATAAAAAATCAATAAAAGCCGGGCACGGCCTTCGTGAAGGTCGCGTGACACCTCTCTGATCACCGGTCACCCACCCTCCCGCCCCCACGCCCTCTCGCCACTTTATAAACTATTGAAATAAATAGATTTAAACAAAATTCTTTTCTAACCTCTTAAAGAGATTTATAGATTCAGTAAACATTATTTACGTTGTATTTGAACAATTTTAATCTAGGTAGGTGCACAAACAAATACATTTTTCATTCTGACGCGATTTAAAATAGCCTCGTTCATAAATGACGTATAGAGGTAAGTCATTTGGCGTTGCGACATATTTTCAACTTAAAGGTAATACAAACTATCTCTATCATCATACAAATTAAAAAAAATACTCAGGCGATAAAATAATTTTATCTGGTATGTCTAATAATGAATACTCAAACATACTTTTAAATGATAATCTAGCAAGATAACAAGTTCTACTACATAAACTTATAAGATACTATATAAAACCAGAAATGGTCAAATAACAAACTAATATAGGCATTCATACTAATTCAATTTTCAAAAACGTATAATAAATACATTCTCGAAAACTTTTATCATCTTTAACCATACAAATTAAACTATATACATCTTTTTTTTTTTCAAACTAGCTAACGCTGTTTTACCGGAAGGTTCTTTATAACTTCAACGTAACTTTGAGGGCGAGTGCTGAAGGCACTCAGCCGCAAAAGGTAACTAGCACATGATCACCAATGTGGTAGGAAGCTCGGCTGAGTGTGAACATTCCGCGAAGTTATGATCCTAACTATACCACCAGATATCAACTTTACAGTGTGGGCACACATATCATCGATCTAGCTGTGCCAACATAAAATTTACAAATTTTGATATTAAAATCTTACTGATACTGAATACTGATTTTAATTATGAGTGTGCTTTATACTTTATGACAAAATTAGCATCTTGCCTCTCTTGGAAAGTGGATTAGCGTCCAGACTCTTTCAAATTAGAAACATACGCAAAATTCGGCACATGGACCGAAAAAGGCATTCAGGTAGTTAGCTCAAGCTTACGATATGTCTTAATTAAAACAGTACGATGTATTATAAGGCACGCATATTATTGATTCACGATAACAATTATTATAATACCTTCAAAAGCATAACAAGTTGGCCATAGTTCAAAGATTAAATACCGTTTTACCACGGTGCCAAGAGCAATATTTTTAGATGGCGAACGACAACGAGAATTTTGAAATGCGTAATCACTATATTCGTTCGTTCTGCGAATAAACCAAAAACAAAAAAAAACTACAATTTATTGCTTACGCGTAAATAATTTCACGTAAAGTGCTTTGTTTGAACTTTAGGAATTCCAAATTGGAATGTCTGTAATTTAAATTTATTAAGTTGGAAGAGGATTTTGAAAATTAATAATCGTGTTTCTCTTTCTATCGATAATATACGTAAAAAACTATATTAAATAAATTTATCTCATCATTTGTTATCTTGATAAGCTGATTAATATGAAATAATTATACAAATAAAATTGTAGTGTCTGTTTGTAATGTCAAAATTATTTTTTTTTTTACTAAATAGATATGTATATATTCGACACCGATACCCGTAACACAATTTTTAAAATTTTTATATGTCTGTTATTTGCGGGTAATCTCCAGAACGGCTGATCGGATTTTGACAGGACTTTTTGACAGATAGCTAAAGTTTACTCCGGGTAACTTAGGGTATTTTTCAGTACTACAGACTTCTTTCAGTTGAATGGAAGAATGGAAACTGTTCAAACTTTTAATAAACTTATATATCCTATAACAGAAAATAATGTATTCTGTATAAAAAATATCTTGATACAATTGTTTATCTCTTTGATTTCCTTTAAGAAAACAATACGACCATGTGACCATTTTTTTTTGTATTTTATAGAAATATGTATATGTTATAAATAGATATAAGTAATATAATTTATTGCATTCCATTGTGATATAAATAAAGGCATTTTTTATTTAACTTTGTTTTAAATGTTATAATAAATCGAGAATACTTTTTCGATATTCATTCTCATTAAATATAGAAAAATTTAAATCACAGACACCATTTAAACGAGACATGGCGGTAAAACGTTTTTAATTGGAATTAACGGAGCTTTCTCTATCACAGATTGTACGTATAGCTAGAATATTTTTAGCACTACTTTGAATTTGTTTTGACATGATTTCCGTTTTTGTTGTACTGTAAAATGCAAGCAAAAACCCAAAACATTTTTACTGCGTGACAGCTAGTAATGCCTTAATGAGACTTAAGAGGTAAAATAACTGTGAACGGACTACAGATAACGTATATCTAAGTACAATAAAATTACATGTTTTATTTATAGTTATTCGAAACGTCGGTTATTCTGCACTTCCGTATGTCAATAAATTACGAAAATTGTAAGTGCATTAATATTAGAGGAGGTACTTACAATTTTATTGACTTTCTGATATATCTGATATATTCCAAGTATTTATTAAAAAAAAAATGTTTTTATTAAATCATAGTGATTTCAAATCAAAGATCATTTCAAATTATTTTACAGATTGTACATCTTTTGTAAATTGTTTATTGTATGCATCTATATATATATATATATATATATATATATATATATATATATATATATATATATATATATATATATATATATATATATATATATATATATATATATATATATATATATATAAGCAGTTAGTTTTCTTTCTCCGATGTAAACTCGAAAACTACTGGACCGATCAGCATGAAACCACAACCATTCGACGCGGAATTAATCGTAGATGGTTATAGGCATATAAAAGACAGGCATTTATCCTGGGGTTCCTTTGACGCACCATCACCTCAAAACTAAGTGAACATATCGGGATAGGATTAATACCTTTCAATGCAGTATTTTTCGTAGTCTGGTATTTTTTGGATTCCACCGATCCTCTCTAATTTTTTTTTTCGATTTACTTTTTTGTACTTTTATTCATTCATTTGTTTTTTTTTAATTAGCTATAAATGAAACATCATATGAACAGAACATATGAAACGCGGGCGGAGCCGCGGGCACTAGCTTTTTAAGTATAAATGCACGTCTTTCGCAGACTTCAAAATCAAAATAAATTTATCCATTGAGAAGCCTACAGCCGTATATTAATAATATAAACAACTTAACTAACGAAGACGATTATATGTCATTATTGCGATACACCTTGATAAAACGTCTCTGGTTGCATAGTCATCTAGGCATTTAATTAGTAACTAGTCTATTTAAAAACGTCGAAACTTCGATTATACGCAGACGGTTTTGAACCTAATCTCCTTACCCTTCAACGCTCATTTTTAGCACAACATTGAAAGAACGACAAGTACCTTTTGCAAAATAAATATCAAAAATTTAATTGAAAGTAAAAGAAACAGAATAGGCTCAGTGATTTGACCACAATCTCACCTGATGTTAAGTGACGACGTGGTCCAAGATGGTAAATACACTAAGACTAGAGGTACTGGTTCTCAAGTGATACTACCAGAACACACCTATTGTTATTTGGCGACAGGTTTTCAAACTTGAGGGTGGTAGCTACCCAGGCGGGCATCATTAGAAAATGCCCCACCCACCATGCTATGGTTTCCTCACGATGGTTTCCTTCACCGAAAGCTCAGACCGATTTTACATAGGATAGGCGGGGATCGAACCCGCGTCGATTGACACGGAATCCAGCCGCACTATCCACTGCGCCATCATCGCTTCAAATAAGGAGATCGATAAGGTGAGTTAAATATAAACAGCTATCAGCTCTAATCTAGAAGACGCTATTCCTATGCAGAGCATTACTAGGGAACGAGATCGGATCTTCCCACGAATAAACGGCAAAAATTGAGTCAAGGTTAGAAGGTTAACTGTGTTTATTATTTTTATGCCAGTATTCCGTGATACTAAACATTGACGTCTTAAAAATTCTGATAATACTAAAGTCGAATTAATGTATTAAAAATGTTGGTAATTACTTTGTAACATTTCTTAAAAATAATAATAAAAATGCAGAGTATTCCCAAATAACTAATGTCATTCATTTGTCCACCACTTATATAGTTCACTCGTTTATCTTCTGTCATGAGTAGGTAATAAAAATTTACACAAAAAGAATCAGGTATACATATGAAGGTCGCGTTCAATATGAACGATTAATCTATTGTAACCAAGACTTTGTATGAAGATTTTTGCTGTAAATTAGCATACAACTATACGAAAACTTCTGAAATAATATCGTAACTATATCCTACTGTAATTCGCGTTTTGATCAAAACAAACTAGAAATGGTCAAGTTCTCATCTGTTAGTAGTTTTTTTGGTTATTTTTAAACACATTTTTTATGAATAAAATATTAACCCCTTGAGCACTTACCTGGCGTTTACGCCAGCGTTCCAATGTTTTCCTATTGTCTTATTTTTATGTGTACTCGACACATTAATAATATTGACAATGTACATAATTAACTATTAATTTGTTGCTAAGCATTGAAATTAATATTAGCACATTTTAATAAGTACATAGAATAGAGTTACTTAGAATACTTACTTTTAAAACGCTGGATTTGAGTCTCTTAATAAGAAAATACTATAGACTGCCCTGAATTTTAAGAATAAATATTGTACCTTAATTAAAAATAACATTACAAAAGAATGTCAATTTTTTCTAAGTGAAAACTCTTTATCATTGTTGTGATTTGAAAGTCAATGAAACGAAAAAGCGACAAAGCTTGGGAAAAAGCATCACAACAACCGTGGTATTTTGTATACGCTTTTTGAAGGTTTCAATTCTACCACGTATGAATTGAACACATTCATTTTTTTTATTCTATTCAACTTCTCAAAAATTTATTCCCACTACTTTTATTATGAAAAGTAACCGAAACACCATGCTGCTACACCACTTATACAAACTGACATAACACTCGAGTATTGCCCTCAAAAAGAAATCTAAAATACTCCAAAGAAAAGTGAATTAAGCCATAAAATTTTGACCGGATTTGAGCCTACTTATTGAAACCGGTCGTACTCGTCTACCGGCCACCGAGCGCGACAAGTACACAGAAACAAGTCTAGAAATTGTCCAAACAAGAAACATAATAATATACATATAACTAGGAACTCTGTATGCTATCGGAGCATAAAGAAAGTTTTAGTGGCGCAGGTCGAGAGACGAGGTGAAGCGCGGGGCGGCTGGACAAAGCGGGATTACACAAGAACGAAATTGTTCCGACAAAACGAGTCGCGACCAACGCAATCCACAATAAAACATCTGCGGCATATTAATACAATACATTAGTGTAACATCTTTATACATGTTTCATTCCAAGTCTCATTGTGGAATGGTAAAGTATGTTTTTATAATGACGATATTAAAGTGACAATTATATGTAACAACATTTTAACGTTATAACGTAATAAATAATTTATATGAAGCATAACTTTTGTTTTAATATAAATAAATGTACTGTACGAAATGGTTAGATTTTTGTTAGAATCATTTTAATTAATAATTTGTCTAAATCTAATGAGTTTATTCAAGCATTTGTACGCGTCTTTGATCACCAAGAGAAAAGTAGGATATCTAACAATATAAACTAACATAAACATAGCAATTTGAATAATACCACATTAAATTTTACTATCTAAGATGAATTCAGTTTTTTTATTTGTATGTATAAATTAATACGTCTTTAAATGTCTTTTTTTTGTTTGTGTAACTCACTACGTTAAAACGAACCCATTATGGAAAAGAATTTGTGAATTTATTATATATTATTACTTTTCTTTTAAAGCTTCATACTGAAAGGCATTCAAACAGTAACTTATTTCGCTGTTTCCTTTTTCTCTGTAATGAGAACAACATAGATTTCTTAACAGTCCAACCCCGACTCACAATTATTCTCACTCGTTAAATTTTATATAAATGCTGTATACAATATTGTGTCATAGGTAATAAAAAAATAAAAGAGAATCGTTTGTCGTAGTACAAATAAACTGTACTTGAGAGAAATAACAAAAAAAAACATAATACAAGTCTAAAGTAATATACCTCATTTCTAACGCTCAAGTTACGTCGTTGTAATGTTAAAAGTTTTCATACAAAAAATGTCATCACATTAAAAGACCCAGACGACCCTCACTTTCAATTATAAATCTTATACAACAACATAGAATTTATGATGTCACCTACTTAAATATTTAAAAATGCTGTGATTATACTATAAACAAAGTCCGTGATAATTATAATTCGACTAGTCACGTTTCTCTATATAGTCATTTTTCACACGAACTCTCAAGGTGACGGCATTTTTCACTTTACGTATTTTCCGCGTGCTGTTTTGCCATAATATATTATTATTGTTATTACGAATGTGTGATAAAATTTTCGGGAAACACGCTACCGAGTCTTCGTTTGTTTGTTCGCATCGTTGATTATACTTGTGTTGCAAATGTATTTATATACAAGCTGTGCCCGCGGCTTTACCCGCTTGGAATTCAAGCAATTTGCATATGTCGTCGACTTGGATGCAATATATATCATTTCCAAATTTCATCGAAATCGGTTCAGTAGTTTTTTTGCGTTATTGCGAACAAATTATGAAACAGACAGACAAAAAATTTTAAAAACCCACCGAAATGCATTCTGCTGTCTATTCTAGATGGTATTTTTCTGAAATATCTTCAATGTATAGATTTCGTCTCTCTAGTCTTTTATTATAAGTATAGATTAATCAATGATCATTCAATTATCTCGTAATCAAAATTTTATTAATGTTGGCATAACTTTTTAGGAATAAAAAAACATAAATTAGTAAGTAAATATTGCCATAGTAGTACATAAATAGTATCACTTATTTTATTTTTGACATAAGCACGCCTATGAGGTTCTATAATTATTAACAGGAAACCATGGACAAAAAATGAAACAGCTCATGGCCACTGTTGTTTTTTTCACACGATTAACTTTTTAGCTTCGATATTTATCATCAAAACCGAACAGTAACGTATTAGGTTATCACTAATTGAGTTGTACTCGAATTGTCAAAAACATAATAATGGTTGGAAAAGGTTTATCTTGTAAACGACCAACATAATTTTAATACAAGGAATAAACATGAATTAACAGTTCCATGTTTCAGACTTAGCAAAACTAATAAGAGTTTTCTAGGTAATAGTGTTAGATTTTACAATAAAGTCCCAAAGTACATTACCGACTTACCGGAGAATAAGTTCAGGCACCATGTCAAGCAAGTTTTAATTTGCAAAGGATATTATAGGGTAGATCATTACGTGAACGATATCGAACGATATTGAACGGTATCAATAATAAACCAAGTGCGCAGAACACCAAAAGCCTCTCAAATTATGCTCACGTAATACTTGGCTTACTACGCGTCCTAAGGTTGTATGGAAATTCAAATTTGATATAATCACATTTACGTGATATTTGAATTTACGCCAGCTTTCCATTGTTTTCCTATTATCTCATTTTTATGAGTAATCGAGATATTAATTGCACGGTCATCATATATTTCATCAAAAATATACCTAAGGCACTAAAGGATAAAAACCAAAGAATGGTCAGTAGCATTTTCTGAGTATCACAAACAACTAATGCGTTCGTCAACCCGCCTGCCAAACGTGGCGATTATGACAATGCCCCCCTTATTGGGAAAGACCTATGCCCAACAGTGGACGTCGTATGGATCATTGGATGGATGGGTACAATTACACAAAAAATACAACAATGCCTTTCCTCGTAAATCGAATATTTCCACTAAAATGGCGTACATAAGTGTTGAATACTTGAAAATGACTAAATCCAGTCATATTACTGTAAAATTGTGTCTGTTTTCTATCATTAAATCCATTGACATAACAAATATATATACAAATAAATAGATATCATATTAATAACGATAAAATGGAAACCTGAGAATGTGAACAATCAGTTTGACGTAGATAATCATTGATATACAATCGATTTTCATAATAACTTAACATTAATGTATGTGTTATATGAATATATTATAAAAGTTAAAACATCATCTCTCTGCTCTTATCCCATGTTTATTTGGGGTCGGCGCAACATGTCTTCCTGTTCCAATTATCTCTATTTAACATTATATCTACATTCACTCTCTAAGCATATCATCTTTCACACAGTCCATCCATCTTTTCTTTGGTCTTCCTTTTTCCGTATACACACATCCATATCCAATACCTCTCTAACAACATCCTCTTCCCAACGCATTACATGCCCATACCAAAGCAGTCGCCCGCTTCTTACTTTATTTTTCACTGGTGCCACTTAAAAGTTAAAACATAGTTATGTAAATATTATAATTATAATCAAAATTAGAAAATTCTTGTAACCTTGTGTTACCTCCACATGAAAATGTTTGTTTTAATTAGCTATAAGTTAATCTCTTGCGCTATGTAAATAATTAATAAATAAATAAATTATATCTTTAAATTATAATTAAAAAGCAACATTTATCTGTCTGTTAATTAAATTACTTATAACTAGGGCAAAATAGAATCGACTTTTTTTTAATATAAATATCGTGATAAGATACCAGTTGTCAACGTTCAAAATAGGAAATTTCATTAGTCAATTAATTTAAAAAAAAATACGTACTGACATTGAAAAAAAAATCGTTCGACTAATAAAAACAGAATATAAGCGGAGTCAAGCGGGTAAAGTTACTAATAATAACATATCGCCATCGGGTCAAAATTATAAACTCAATTACACTAACACAGCACCGCTATAGAAACGATGCACTAACACGATTAGATAGTAAAAAAAAATGTTTTAAGTAATTGCTCATAGCGATAAAGAGCTTTACGTTGTCGCACTTATCGGGTTATGATAACATAAACAAATTGTTACACTGCAAGTATTATGTACGTATTAACAACGTTTTCCCGCCATTAACCACGAATTTAGTTAACAACGTTAACGTAAAGTAAAAAGTAGTTACATTATTAAACATCAAACTTAATAAAATTCTTTAACCCCTTGAGCACTTACCTGGCATTTACGCCAGCTTTCCATTGTTTTCCTATTGTCTTATTTTTATGGGTACTCGACACATTAATTTAAATCAACAGGTTATAGATTATTAATAACATTTAAAGCAATATGGGATAGTAAGTAATTATCATAAAAAGATTTAAATTATTCAAAATTCCAAATTGATGGATCGCCTTAAACGGCAAATATAAGGTTTAATCGAAAAACTATAAGTTAACCCCTTTTAGCGAAGTAAACTCGAGAAATCTAAATAGCTGGCCATAGATTTAAGTTAACTATCCGTTGCTAAAAATATATAAAAATTCTAAAACATAAAAAGCGAATGTTAATAAAGATTTTAGAGCGCATGGAACCCTAAATCACAAGGTTACTGAACGCTTCGCCGCCCCACAAACCCCATGGCGCGAACCGGCGGCGACGCTACGAAGGCGGTAAACCCAACTTCCCCACGTTTCCGACTTTGTTTACACTGCAAACTTACCGAATACGAATTTCCCGTAAATCAGATACAAACAATCGAATAAACACAATTTAATAGAAACTAACACAGTTAAACAACACAATGTTGAAAAAACAAATTTTGTTCGGTGACAAATGGCGTCAAATAGCACGAAAAAAACGTGTGTGCACCTCCTACGCGACGAAGTCTGGTCGCGCGTCGCGTTTATCTGCCGCGGTGACAGCGAGCGACGTCGCCTCGAATAACAACAACGAACCGACTAATTATTATTATTATTATTAATGCTCGATGGACGCATTCGCTCTCAGTACGCAGGTAGGTAGGTGGCGTAATCGCTGAATTCCAAATAATCGTGGCGCGCGCACACAAATGTTCGGTCGCCTGTCCCCGACGCGCCACGTGTGATGATGACGTCGCCTGGGCAGGCGCGCAGGTAAACCAAGCCGTACATACGTATGTCGCGCGTTGGCCGTTCGCTATGCGCGCCTATCGATCTCGCGATAAATTCGATACGCTTGTGTTTCAAGCGGTGAATGCACTGGCCGCGACCGGCTAACAACAGCGCGTCGGTTCCCTTTCACAACAGCAGTGCAACGAGAGAGCACGCTTACGAATGATGCACAATGCCGCGATTATCATCATCCACTATAGATTAATAAATATATAAGGAAATGGTGCAACAATATATTCTGTTAGATGTATTATGTGTAGCTAGGAGCGCACGGGCGCAATGCCACGCGAACGTTCTCGAACGCCGAGATAACAACACGTGTGTATTTATTAATGGCGTGAATTGCGCAATAATAATAATGTATAGTAGTGATAAAGCAATGTGTATCAAACTCGTACTCACTCTACTACAATATGACAATGAAGGTGACTCAAATAACCAAGTCTTGGACCATAGTATTAAAACTAATTATAATCCATTTTAAGAAGAAATGCGAGCGACGTTAATTTTTTTACATCTTAGTTTTTTATAGTGATTATATGTACCTTATCTCTAAATTGGGTACTTAATTCTAATAGTAAAAGAGTGAACTAATTAAATTAAAAATACAACCAGAGTGGTCGATATTTGCTAGAGATATTATTCAAATAAAATAAAACGGATTTTTCTCCGATAGCTTTACATCTAGTTTATGTCTAGTTTTGGAGGAGGAAACAGGGGAAAACTAAGAGATAATTTAATTTATTTTGCATAGATATATTCAATCCGAGATGCAGTTATCCCTTTCGCGCTTTATAACTCTTTCATTGGGACGCTATGAACAGATTTCTGAAGAACCTTTCTTAACATTTGTTACCGACCCCGTTTCTTCTTAATCAACTGACCACACAAGTTGTTATCGCACATTAGAAGAAAGCAAATTCGTGAAACTTTATAATAGTATATTAATACTATTGACAATGGAAAATAAAATGAAAATTTAAAAAATGGATTTCATTTTTTTTTATAAAAACTTAAATAATTTAAAGCCGCATTATAACTATAAAATAATATTTTTAATTTGTAAAAACCATTGTAATAGACGGAAAACATAAAACAATTGTATGGTAAAACTGAGATTGTGTGGTGTATGCGTAATGTTTTATGGTGATACAAGTGTCCTTTAAACATAAATAAAGAGGATTATTAATACGGGAATCGTGCCGTATATTTAACATTAATAGGCAAAGCGTAAAGTGCGTAATGTGTTTGAAACTCACGGCGCTACTGTCCATTCATTCACGCCTTTTATGGAAAATAGAAGTTCAAAGCACGTAGCCGACTTCAGTATTACCAATTTAAATTTTACACTCAACTATGTAAATAGCATTCGAGAGAAATAAACGCGATAAAAATTTGATCGACGTACATGTTTTTTTTTGCTTCTTTTTATATAATTGACTATATTGAACTTGTGCTTGACTTGTATTGAATAATACAGGCGACTGTAACAAGCCCGGAAATCGTAATGACCGTTCAAAAAATGACAAAGCAGCTGCTGCTCGCATCAAACGGCCGGACACAAAAACGTCAACGTCAACAGAACTAGCCGTCTGTCAAACGTTCACTGCAAAAAGTGAATAATGGCGTGCGACCGACCGAGCCAGCGAGCGGCGCACAATCTCGCTATTTCGAGACACGTTTTCCTCCTCTTAGCAATAATATATACCTACCACGCTACACTAATAAGTGACCGAGCTCACTGTACAAACATAATAATATAACCACAAACGACTCGAGATGCGAGATAAAGTTGTGCTTTTGAATAAATATCGCAGAAAGCCTGAGCGTGTGTCATATGCAACATGGATTGGCGACCGCCGCACACGTTACAAGGTGAACGACTCCCGTTAAAATATTAATGCGTACAAGGTTTCGCAAACGAAAATTTCCAACGTGATTAAATAAATTTTAACCAAAACGATACGTGTAATCAACCACTTAAAAGCTCTTTAGTCGTAAATTTGCAAGTCAACTAAATTGTGATTTAGTGAACAAGTAAAATAGAACTGTGCCTTTTTTTCGTTAAGTGGTCTGTCTACCTTGCCGCACCGCGCGCCTTTCCTTCAGTAGGTGTCGCTTTGAATTATCAACCATTTTGACATGTTCATCATATATTGAGTAGATTTAGTTAATAAGTCATTCAATACGTATGAACAGGATATTGTGAAAAGTAACGTAAATAGGAGAGGGCAAACACAAATTTGAGTTACATTAGCAACTGTGCAAGTAAATAGTAACATTAAAGGAGTTTCTGTTAATACCCGCGCACACGCGACAATGTGAGCGAGTCCGTAGACGAAGTTACAGAGACTCTGAAAGCGCGGAAGATTACATAATATACAGTAAACTTTGGTACGCGAGTTAACGCCAACTTGTGTTTTATGTGTGCACACACAGGCAGACTGTTTAATGTAGTAATAGTACGTAGAATGTTATGAAAACTGTTCTGAACTGCGAAACTGGAAGTTACGGCAGTTTAGAGGGGCGGCAGGGAGGACGGGAGAGGGGTTTCGTTCAGTAGTTAGGGCGTCAAGTTTCCGGGGGGCCGATACGCTCGAGTTCGCACTAAAATATAGTTCAAAGTAAGTTGAAACCGAACTGTCGACAGCGAGCCTAGACTAAAACCAATTAAATCTATCAATTATGATGATTTAAAAGCATTTACTACTATTAATAAAAATGCCAACACACAAACAAAAAAGTAAAATACATTATAAATAAATAGCAATATCTAAATATTTCAAACGACATTAATAAGAAAATGAATACATAACGACTTGGTGAATTCATTTTTCAAACTCTTTATCATTAAACAATGTACTAAGTATATCGAAACAAACTAAACAGTCGTCATGTATTAATTATCAAACGACGAATGTGATAATTCATAATAACAATCGAATAAAGCAACTTAATGCATTATTTATTTGTAATAATCATCTTAATAATGACACACATACACACCACAGAGATGTGATGTTGTCATTATACCAGTCCAAACATTTTATCAATGACACACATATTTGTACAGCAATCGACGAGGAATTACGCTGTATCCTATTACTGGTAGGTAAATAGTGTTATTATAACTTGACTGATATAGTACAATATTTAGACCATTATTATGAAATAAATGGTATCGAATCTGTGCTTTTAAACCTGTGTAATTATTAACAAGAAATTTACAATACATTATAAACTACTAACTGTCTGCCCGTGGCTACACTCGCGTATACTAACAGAAAGACTGACATATGTTACCATTTTTGGGCTGAACGCCCTATGACCTATTCCCTTGCCACAAAGTTCGGATGAAGCTGTCAATGCCCTTCAGGTCAGGCAGTTAAAAAAATAAATAATGTGTGCAATTCACACGTGTTAAAAGCGAGACCTTAAAAAAAACGTGTACCCTGGGTTCGAAGCTCAGCCCTTTCAGACGTACAGTCTACGAGACATGAGTATTAGTCCACCGGGCTAACCACGCTCTCAAAAATTTGATGAACAAATCCGACCTCCATCAGAAACGTACTGTCGCTTTTTCGTTTCATCGATTTTCAAATCACAACGATGCTAACGAAGTTTTCACTTCAAAAAGTATTGTATTTTATTAAAAACATTTCAAATGTGAAAAACTTTGCTCTCTTTGCAGCGTCACTGTGAAATATATACTTTTATCTTTACAAATCACAGACGATAACATGCCTTTCCTCTGATGTTTGTTAAGAGGACACGCGGTCGAAAAAGTAGGTATTTCAGAAGTCTATTGCTATCGCGTTGCACCCCAAAGAAAGAATTATAAAACACGAAAGGGACGACTGCAGCTCGGACTGATTTTACCGTATGCAAAATAGACGAAAACATCAATTAATAGTACCCTGTTTCCTCCTCCTTTAGAATAATAAAGATTTTGGCTATGCCAGTACGTTTTCCTTTTTTTAATTTTATCGATCAAATTTGTTTCGACGAACGTCTGAAAATGACGGTAAAAATCGAGCATTTTTTACTTTCAAAGGTTCGTAGTTTCAAGAAACATCGAATAGGCGCGTATAATTTATGAATTCGTCGCAAAATTCAATTGACCAAATCTGGCTAACTCAATATGTGTAAAGTCGAGTAAGCATTATACTTGACCGCCCACGTAACATAAAAACACCGGGAGCGCCAGTATTATTAGTTTTAAAGGCCGCAAATGACTCACTTGTCGTCGACAATGCAACAATGAAGGGCTTGGGTAACGATATAATTAAAAACAATATTCCAAGATATATTTTATTATATTTAGTATATGTATTTACAATATCGTCTGATGCTAAGGGACGATATCGTGGACACCAAATGACGAACTAATTCGTAAGTAAATTCGCAGTAATTTTCATAATGCTATAGTGGGAATATTTTATTTCATCCAAATTTAGTTTCTCATATTATCACTGGATTCGAATCCACGTAAATCGACGCGATATCTAACCATAATTACAACTGAAACGTCAATGCTTCAAATTAACTAAAACTAAGGTATAATTAAATGCTAAACCACGTTTTCTAAAATATTCAATTTTTTTAATAATTGACAATAGCAGTTTACACATATCATAACCGATAATTTATAAAGTAGAAAAAAAGTTACTTAGAAGAAGCAATGGAAATGTGTATGTACGTAACGCAAGTCAAAGGAGATCCTTAAAAGTCAGCTCACACGTCTCTAGGAAGAAGGAGGAAGGGTGTTTGGAAAGTACATAGGAGGTGGAAATTGAGCGACTGATAGATGTTTAGGAGGAAGAGTAGGGTGTAGAGATTTCAAGGTCGCCGCCCTCGTCTACGTAGCGTGTAGTCAGACTTAGCTGCCTCACAGGAATCGAGTTACTCAAACTATTAAATAATCAAAATCGAACAAACTTTTCAGTTGAGACTTTGTAAAGGTGTTAATAATTTCAAAAGTACCATTAATACATAAAAAGTCCCTACAGAAATTAACGTTATTTGCTAATTAGATTAAATTAACCTAGCAGTTGTACCTATTGACGCGAAAAAAAGGGTTCCAAATACTTACGAATTAGCGAAGATTAAAAAATAACGTAGGATTTCGTATAAAATGATAACTGCTTTGACGAGTGTTCGGAGAAAATGCCGAATTTCGCAAAAATAATAAAAATACCTAACACAAAAACACACTAAAAATATTAATTATGTTAACAAAAATTCTGGAATTGTTCATTAGTGTGTGTGATGTGTGTGTAAATACTTAAGATACCTCTTATTTTTTAAATATATAACTCAAAAATAATAGCAAATCCCAAGTTCCTAAAACTTTAACGACAAAACATATTAACGTCTAGTTTAACACCAGTTTATAATGTACACATATTATTCTTTTAACCGACTTCAAAAGAATATACTATTAAAACGCACTAAAAATTCAATAAACTATTACTTTATTAATCTGCTTCTGTTTACGTCAATATATCTTTTGTTTTAATATATACTATACTATATTAATAAATGAAATTTAAGTGTCTGTTTCAAATGTCAAAATTATTATCTTTTTTGTACTAAATATATATGAATTTATATACGATATCTATAACAAAAATACATTTTTTTGTCTTTCTGTGTTTGTTCCAGGTAGTTTCCGGAATGGCTGGACGAATTTTGACGGTACTTTTTTTGGTAGATAGGTAAATTTACTCTTACGGGTAACTTAGGGTACTATTAATTTTTGAAAATAATTAGGGTTCCGCGTTAAAAAAAGTTATAGAAAATTGAATAAAATTTGATTCAGTGCAATTTTACGGGCAAGTACTTGGATTTATGAGAATTATTTTTCTTTTCTTAGTACTAAACATTTTTTAGGAAAATAATGTAAAATATTTTTTTTTTATTTTGACATTATTTTGAAGTCGGTTTTGTTATTAATTTAAAAAGATGTCATTAGAAAAATATTTATTTAGTTTTTTTTTAATGAACGTTAGTTATAAATTCAGTACAAAACGTGATAGATGTTCCAAGTCAGCGATTGATTAGCAACGCTTCATTGGGGTTTTTCCTTTAATTACTTGAAACTCGAGATACTAATTAAGTTTTTAGCGCAATCTTATTTTATACGTGCCTTATTTGTCATAATCAAATTACTATATATAAAGATTTCATCTCCAGTATACAATTATTTTTTTCTCGAAACTTTATTTTTAACACATTATAGATAGGCTTTAATCACAATCTTACCTGATGTTAAGTGGCGATGTGGTCCAGAATGGTAAACACACTAAACCTAGAGTACTGGTTCTCAAATGATGCTGCCGGAACACACCTGTAGATATCGGTGACAGGTTTTCAAACTTGAGGGTGGTAGCTACCCAGGCAGGCATGATTAGAAAATGACCTACGAGTTTCCTCACGATGTTTTTCCTTCACCAAAAGGTCAGGCTGATTTTAGGTTTGGATATGTACACTAGAAACCGCGCCCATTGACACGGCATTCGATCGTATTACCCACAGCCCCATCATCATTTCAATTACAGTATAGAATTCTAGTATATCAATTAAGATTGCTTTTTTTGACAAAGGTCTTAAAATACTGCCAAAGATTTTGAAAATCATGAAGATTCTGCTAGAAACTAGTGAATTGTTTCAATTTTTTTTAACTGTATAAAAAAAGAACAAATTTTTATTTGTCTCGGTGAATATAAAGACATTACAGTTATATCTACATAGTATTTGAATATTCATCCTGATTTCGTGTATCTTTTAAATATACAGCGATTCGTGGTTAATTTTTTTCATAATATACGATTATCGAATATAAACAATACTTGTAAATTAAAATAATGAATATCGTTTTTAATTAAATTATTGTTATGTTTCAAAATGTCGTACTCAATAAAAGAAAATATTGAGTTGTAACTTTGTAAACAATTGAAATTGGCACTTGCGTGAAGGTTTCTGCCATAGTAACAACCAACGAACAGATAGCACGGGAGTAGTTCAACAAATTAATCTATCTAAAGTATCTATCTATCTAGCTATCCGTAGTCCCTGTGTTTGGTAATTTACTGTTTAAAACTTGATCTAAATCATATGTCATTACGCTTCTGTATAGGAGGTAAACAGTGATGTTAATATTTTAATTTAAAGTAAAGAAACAACTCATATTTAATTCAGATAGAAATGCTAAAATCTTTTTGAACCAAGTCACGAGCACCGCTAGTTATATACATATTCTAGAATAACAGTTCTTAATTGATGACGACAATCGGCGATGTCTTTAAGAAAACCACTGGGGTTTTTTTTTAAAGTTGATTCATAAATGATGATATATTTTTTCATAAGACATTTTCCATTTTATACCATTTGTCAACTAATTATACATAACAATTATAATATTTTTACTTATTCTAGTAATAAGAAAATCAAAACGAAACAAGGCTAAACAGAGTTACGAATAAAGATACGCCAAGGCCAACGTGTGACAACTACAATTTGTATTTAGACAAAAAACACATACGAAAAGGGAAGCAAAATCTAATCTAATTGCATAAATTTAAATGTCACCCACGTATATAACAAAATACAAAACTGTTATAAATAATTCATAAACTACATTCCAATAACAAATAAAAAATATATCTGAAGTTTAAAATATAAGAATGTATAAATTCGCGTGGCCTTGCACGAATGACATTAGGTGTATGTCGAACATTTACGAAGTTATGAATAATATTACCTAATATTCTAGACTTACTTGTATTCACATTGATTGAGGTAGGCATTGAAGTCGAGTTACGCAATTTGAGAAAAATATACCAAAACTATATACTCTTAATTTGTAAATAATTTTCTTCGGTAACTTATATCGAGTATTTGATAGTTTTTATTAGTATCACAGTTAATTATAACAATAATTGTAATAACTAGTTTTTCATTTCATTAAATTATAACTATTGTATTTGTAACTGAACGAAAATCTAAAGTTATTTGTTTCGGTATTTTAGCATACACACAATTTAATTTTTACACACACAGTTTAATTACAACACACAATAACATGAGATTGTAGGGATTGAGTTTTTTTTTATTTCGTTTTTTATATCACGATAACACTGTTAGTTTTTAATTAATTTAATTAAAAGATAATTATTTCCGCTATGTTACCAAAATAATGATGATACGAACAAATGTAAGCATTTTTTGTTCTTGTCATATATTAAAAAAAATATGAGAAAATCAACAAGTATCAGTATCATTATGGCTTAATAGATTTAAAATAGGTGACATATGTATCAAGATACTTTATGTCTTTAAAATTACTAGTTTTCTACCCATAACGACGATATCTAATGTAAAAAAAAAACTAGTTTTGATATGACTCACTTTTCTAGATTGAATAGATTGTATAACTAATTTTCTTACAAAAACCTTACGCTATATATCTTATCTTACATATAATGGACAACACATAAATAAATGTGTTTTCTTTATTATTGTTTCCCTCCTAATAACAGTGTAATAAAACAATTCTTTAATCGATCGGATACAATCGTTTCGTTAGTCAACTGGTTTCATGACAAACGCCAGGTGTTTATATAATTACATTCGGTGGATCTCGTCAATAATGCCAATTAATACAAGAAGAATAAAACACTGATATTATATTGGTTTTAATTATCATAGAATTTATATAATTTAGTATGTCGAGTACCCATAAAAATAAGACAACAGGAAAACAATGGAAAGCTGACGTAAACGCCAGGTAAGTGCTCAAGGGGTTAAGTATGCGCCGGGCAGTTTTATATATCAAATATAGATTCTAGAATTTTATTTGTATATCTATTATCATAAAATGGTAATTTTCTAAAGAACAATCCTATTAATATTATAAAAGCGAAAGATTGTGAGTTTAATATGTTTGTTACTTCTTCACGCTCAAACAGTTGAACCAATTTCGATGAAATTTGGTATGGCGGTAGCCGACACCCTTTTTTTGACACCCTTTGACGGGGGGAAATGCATTTACGCACTACCCTGGTAGCCGACACCCTGGATTAACACATAGGCTTTTTAACCAGATCTTATCCCATATTAAAACGAGCGATGCCGGGGGTAAAAGCTAGTAAATAAAATAAACATTTAAAAGGTATCATTCTTCGCGATCTTTTTCTTTGACATATACTAAGTTGAATATAACTGCACATTTTGTGTACGGTTTCTTGTTATTATTTGAAGAATTAATCTCCATTAAAGTTAACAGAAATGTTAACCAGTTTCTTTAGTTCCAATGTTTTAATTTACCTTTAACAACCTTCTTTTAACAAGAATAAACAAGATAAATTAGACAACCGGTTTAGCATTTTATATTAGAACGACTTTTTCTTATCAACATTTATAACAGTGTATATAAGTATTATATATACTGTGAATGATAAACATCAAGTTAATCTACACTTGTACCAATAAAACTTAAAACAATGGCGTCAACAAATCATTTTGCATGCTTCTTTATCAAACCAAATAACTAATTTGATAGACGCGTACTTTTCTAAACGTACTTTTATTTCATAAAGTAAGTATATTGACGTTTCTATGACTAAATAAACATGGTAAGTAGTCTCTAATAATAATTATTATTCTTATTGCAGCGTTTCAAGTACGTTGTTTATACATGAGACGCGAAGGTGGTTTTGTCGAGTCTAGCGAAACCGGATCGGTCGATTCAGCTACTTTTTACTGCCGCTGTGAGGCACGATTCTCGACATAAAAGAAATGCCATCTTCGCACGAATTCCGCTGACGGTACTCCCAACTGCGCTTTATCGAGGTCCTGGAATTTCGCTTTAAATTTCGCCGCATTTCTCGACTTGGGCGATATCGCCCTGCGAGATAATTTCAAAAAACATGTCACTCTCTTTAAGCACTTCTTACACGTTCGTTATTTAGATTGAAAGTATTAATTAGTATTAACTGTAGAAATTCGTCGACGAATTCGCATGTACCAAGTAATTACAAAAATAAACCAGGCAGTCATGGACACTACCGACAGAAGTGAAACCTCGAAACTTAGGAACACTTTTTTTTAAATATTTAAATTTCATGTATTAATTGAAATTATTAACATAACCTAACATTTTACATATATCTGGTTTTCATATAATTTAACCATAAACAAAACATACGATAGGCTGTGTAATTTTAAATATCTCTGAGCGCCAACACTTAAACGCCATCTTATACTTGACATACTATACCAAGTTGTTACTTCAGAAACATATATTTAATTATTGAATAGCACTAAAATCTCTAGCATAGAAAGAAGGATATAATGTAAAGAAGATGTCACATTTCTCTTACAGTTATTTAGTTCAATTCAATGCCATTTTCTAATGTATATGTCAGCTTGTCTACACGACGTATGTACATTATTACACCACCTCACAGACTTTGTAAAAGTATGAAGGGAGATATGACATTCTTTTAGCTAGAATATTACTATTTCGTGATCTTATTACATGTTACTTACTGGGGATATAAATTACTGTCAAGATGTTTAAAAAAACGGTAGTCATGGGAACTACCGATAGAAGTGGACACACAAAACTATGGAATAACTATTATAGAATTTTTAAATCCACGATAAGATACTACCCAACAACTAGAAATACATTTTATCTCGGTAGTAAGATAATTTGCAAGCCACAATGAAATATTTATTGCATGATGTATTACATATATTAAATATTAGAAAAAACGAATAATTTCAAAATTTCAACGCGTATATTAATACTGATATTGGAAATATTCGAAAATAAATGCCACTTTTCATTACGCATTTTTTCTACATGACCAGTTTAACGTAACACGACAAATTAGTATGTCTTTTTTACACGATATAGGCTCCGTGCTTTGACTACACTCTCACCTGATGTTAAGTGACGATGTGGTACGGAATGGTAAACATACTAAGCCTAGACTCTGGTTCTCAAGTGATGCTGCCAGAACACATCTATTAATATTTGGCGAAAGGTTTTCGAAGTTGAGGGTGGTAGCATTGTTAGAAAATGCCCTACCACCATGCTAAGGTTTCCTAACGATGTTTTCCTTCCCCGAAAGCTCAGGCTGATTTTAGAGTTGGATAGGTGGGTTTGAACCTGCATCCATTGACGCGGAATCCGGCCGCACTACCACTGCGCCACCATCGCTCCAAAATCGCTTCGGTGACGCGAACCCTTATGTTTTGGCTCT
This sequence comes from Samia ricini, assembly GCA_014132275.2. NCBI lineage: Eukaryota > Metazoa > Arthropoda > Insecta > Lepidoptera > Saturniidae > Samia > Samia ricini. The sequence continues at coordinate 27,589,106 of AP028158.1, forward strand.
ACCAAATATCGCTCGACGCGACTAAAGAAGCTTTCACTTTAAAACTTTTGTAACACCAGTATAAAGTAATTCGTATAGTGCTACAATAATTACCAAGTACTAAATAATAATAAACAAGTTAGTCTTATAAAATAATTCTAAAGTGATCGAAAACTTTATAAAGAAATTCAAACGATCAAGAATCAAATTCACACCCGAAACCACACAATAACTGTGTTACTTCAAAAAACAATATCCCGAGAAAGTGGATCAGAGCCGTTTAGTTTACGTCAGCGGGGGAACATCGGGGTAATGTCGCCGGCTACTCTCCGCACCCTATTGCTAGCATAAAACCACCGACCAAGACGTAAACGTAAGCAGAATATAAATTGTTAACTTGTTTATCTAGGCTACTAGTATTCACTGTCGTCAGACAAACACGAGTCTCTCTAGATGTTTATCTGCATTTAGCCTCTAACCGTATTATTACAGTATACTCTATATAAATTTAAAGTGACTTTAAAACATTTCATCTTACGATAAATAAACTTTCTTTCATTTTATAATACAAAATTCAAACACTATTTCATTTCACTCCTTGACAAATAATTGCTTGAACATTTTTTTTATAACACACTTTTACTACAATCTCATCTGATGTTAAGTGACGATGTGGTTCAGGATGATATACACACCAAGCATATAGGTAACGATTTACAAGTGATGTGTGCGGAACACACCTACTGACGCTTGATGATAGATTATTAATATTTCGATTACCCATAAAAATGAGACAATAGGAAAACAATGGAAAGCTGTCGTAAACGCTAGATAAGTTAAACTTGTTGCTGGTATCCCCAGACGGGAATTATTAAAAATATCCTTAACCACAGTGCCATGACTTCCTCACGATATTTTCCTTCAACAAAAGCTCACCTATCAAATCTAATTATTACAAGTTTTATTTTAACAACCAGAGACGTATCATTGTTACAAGACTGACGATTGTGATATAACTCATAAATTATTTAATGAATAACCCAGCAAGTCATCTAGTTGCCATGTATATCTATGTATTAATATGTAGATAAACTTTGTAAGCGACAATATCAAAACATCCAACTACAGAGTTTATTTTTCTCTTAGTTACTCCACACACATTTACATAGAGAGATAACCTAGTGACATCAATTGCTGGTAAATTCTAGTCTTGTGGTTTTATCTGCCTGTACACTCATTATATACATAATTATGATTAATGCTGCAACATAAATTGAAATCTTAATACTATATAAAAAGTTTGCAAAGAAAATTTACACATTTTATAATAACGATTACAAAATGAATTTATGTATTTAACTAAATGTTTTTTTTTTGTAACTTCGATAGTATGTAACATTTTTTATATATTTTGTTTCTATTTTTAAATATTAATTAGATTTATAATGTTTTAACAATAGTGTGAAATATAATGTCAGTCATTTTTATATGCCACATTAATTATTAATTCAATATTGATTTTTATTACACGGCTGCCTTGACCACAATCTCACCTGATGTTAAGTAATGATGTGGTACAGGATGGTAAGCACACTAAGCCTAGAGGTACTGGTTCTCAAATTATACGCCAACTAACCTACAAGGAACCATTACGTAAGTACCAATGGAGCCGGGGAGGTCAAAATGATGATTACGAAAACAAATAAATTTTGTAAAAAATTGTATTAATGCTTACGTTAACATTTAAGAGCTTAGGCTTACTCTTGCTGACAAAGAGAAGTGCAACTCAAAAATCCCTAAAATGTTACTTACATAATACTAAAACGATCCTAAACATTAACGTATATATAATGATAAATATTAATTTAATTTCATGACGTATAATTCCGAAGACGCTAATAACAAATTTCAAAATGGAAGAAAAATACATCATATAATATAATGACACGACGTTATGAAATCTGCAGCGGAAAGGAGAACAAAGCGCGGCACAAACATTAGCCGTAATTTATATAAGTAAACAAACGCGAATGTTAAAAATAAAATTGTGGCAGTAACAACTGTTTCCAACGACTCACAAGCGTAACTCACTATACACGTAACTAAAATTGTCTTACACAGTTTGTCGCGAACTTCCCTCTTTGATAAAATGACAGTCAATGTTTTTTTTTTTTTTTTAAACATTATCAAGACACATTACACGGATGTACATAATTCATTCCAATTTATTTATTTTTACTTATTAAAAATTCAAGATAAATCTCTAGTTCATTATTTATATACCTTACAATTTAAGAACCACTAAATCGATATACATAATAATAAAGGCATTTTCTGCTCAGATTGCAGTTTAGTCATATTAGTTATGGGCATATTTAACAAAATAGTAGTGAAGAATAAAAAAAAATTATATGCTAGATAAAGACAGATTATTATTCTGCATTATAATATAATAATTATCTTAGTAGTCCAATTTAACAAAGACGAAATAAAAAAATGAACGTAAAAACTGGAAAATACAATGAATGTGATAGATTTTATCTAATTGAACTTAAATTTTTTTTTATTTAATTTCATTTTACATCTAAGTAATTTGTATATTATTATATATACATAGTACATAAATATAGATAAATAAATATATAGTTGAAACATAAATTTATCACTCGGTTGATGATTAAAAGTCAAGATGATTTTGCATTTAATTCGTCATCTAGTAACAACAGTTCACACACATCTATTCTTTAAAAAAAAGTATAATATTATTATAATTATTCAATTACTTTACTAGAATAAAAATACGCAATTATATAAAAATCTAATTTCATACGCCGGAGCAGCGTATACAATTCTAGACGTGTTTTTAAAACAAATCGTTTAGGTCTATCTAGTCGGCCACGACGGGTCTGTTGCTGACACACCATACAATTCAGCAAAAAAAAACGAAGCCTTCACAATAATACTACGAGAGAGGTGGCCGAGTTGAATGTATTCCGAACCGACTCCTCTACACCCCCACCCCACTTCCCCCCTCTGTGCTACCTCATCCCAATCGAACACTCGCTACTACCATGACTCAGCTCTCGAAGCTTTAGATCAAATTCGACGACGACTTGTTTTTCGACGTAAACGGTCGGTCGGGGTCGGGTCGGGTCGGTTTTTTTTTATTCCCTTCCTTTCGTGTCGACAAAGCACTCCGTAATGCGATACTGTTCCGAGATAAATGTGAGACACGTCTGAGAATAAATTATATAGAAGCGCTAAATTCGCTTCATTGTTTTTTAATAAATATGAAACTTGCGATGGAATATGCCGAGGAAGGAAAAGTTTATAACGGTTCGTTCTATTCTCGGAATGCTAATGTTTGTTACATTGATTTTTTTTGTATATCATTAATAGATCAATGTTTTTAGTGCAATGCCTAACTATTACAGGCATATTAACTTCGAACATTACGCCAATTTATAAAACTCACATCGATTATGTAATCAAAAATGTCCTCAGTCTTAAACTATTTAACTGCTTCTTTTATTACGCGACGCAATCACAAACATAACCTAAAAATATTGATTTGTACCGATCAATTCCGAATATGATTCTTTTCGATGACATGGAAAGTGAGGTCCGAATGGTGATTCCTAAGAAGTATTTCTATATTATTCTTCGATCTGTTATTCAAAATTATAGGTTAGAATTTTGCTTATTATTGTTGATAAGGGGGAGGGGGCTCAAAACATTTAAATGGTCCCTAAATAACGGATAAAAATGACGCGTCTCATTTGTCCATTGGCAATTCCACCTGTTACAAATTACCATTAGTTAAATAATAAATAAATGTTTGAAATAATAAAAAACAGGAATTTCCTGCGTTTTATGATCATCACTGGTGTATAAATAAACAGATTTCACCCACAACATAATAATCACATTATAGACAACAATATCAAAAAACGAAAAACATACCAACAGCATGAATTTAAACAGTCTTCCATAAAAGCACATTGGTAATATATTGAAATTAAACTCATTTTAAAAACATTTTAGTGTTCTAAAAAACAGTATTTAATAACATTAATAAACGATGTATTTAACTTTAACGAGGTTTTGAAGCACATAATTAATTGTCCGAAGCAAATTTATATACAAGATATAATGATATGATTAATAGGTATATTAAGAAGTAACGCCCAGTGGTTCCTAATCTGTGATCCGTGGACATTCAACGTAACAATTATTTGTTTAAATGTATTAAAAATATACGTAGATAGTGCGCAAATAATTATTCTACCTCGATCTTGCTAAATAACTTGCTGTCGTAATAGGAGTTGTCCGGGTTAAATTAATATAAAAAATTAAAATAATTTGATAAATATATTCTTCCATATTTTAGATTAAGTTATAGACGTTTAGTCTTAAGTTTCAGAACATTAATCGAGCTGAGGTTGGATCTTATAAGCGCAACAATTTGTTTTCATGTTGTATTTTCTTTGTAGTTCATATTTGTTTTGTGTTTTGTGCAAATAAAAAAAATATTCTAATCACCGGCATGCAACGTGGCCATAAACAAAATAGCTCCAACCGTTCCGGAGATAAGACGAAATTTGCAACAGACAAAAAATTAAACTGAAATTACCTTATATGTATTTAGTATTTAAAAAAATATGTTATTTTGATATTACAATAATACACTTCAATTTTATTTATTTGTATCGTCATAAATAAAAAAGTAAGTACTCTATCAGGAATTTACACTTCTTAATAATAAATAAAACGGTTCTATGTAAATGAACGTGTATAAATAAAACAACAAAACAATGTAGTAATTTATGTCCGACGGTCAAACAACATTATAAAATGTATTGACGCTGCGCAAAGTTCCCACCAATTTCGCTGAGACCTGTCGTGTAGCGGTAGCAACTTTTACGTAATTGTACACAAACACATGTACTATACACATATGAATATCCAATACGCAACATATATTTTTAGATAACCTTAAACGTTGCGCTACTGAACGTGTTCGTGAGGCAATCATTACGCTTAAAATAGGCAATTTCTAATTTTATATAAACGCTCTATCCGCAAAACGAAACTTTCTCTTTGAAGTGAAATCGACTTATTATTGGTAATAATATTATACAGGTTTTTTTCTATTTTGTAAGGTTTTACAAAAAAGTGTATTATTTATAAAATTCTACATGTTAAAAACAATCGAAGAAATTGATAACACGGTGACAATTCGGTACTAAATATCAATACGGTAGAAATGATTGTCGTTATGGACACAATTATAAAAGGCTACTTAATTGAAAAAGTTATTAAGTCAAAGATCTGTCTGTTAAATTCTTAGCAAAAGTATAAAAATGCCCAGTTATATGAAATAAGCAAACATTAAAACCTAATACGTATATCATCAGATCAGCAAAATAAGATGGTGACTGTAATACGCAAATACTTGATTAGCTGTGAAAACCAGTATAAAATTTATCTATAGAATTCGAGGTTTTCTCTTGATTTCCCTGAGATCCACTGGTCAAATTTAGACTATCTGACAATTGGGCTAACTCGAGAGTATAATCCTTCGAATAAAAAATAATTTTACAAATCGATCCAGAGTTAACGGAGAAATCGCGTAACAAACATACAGACGAATTGAGAACCTCCTTTTTGAAGTCGGTTTAAAATAATAGCTTAAAATATTAAATTAAAATATTTATTGTATTCAAACGAGAGTACAAAGTTTATCAATGAAAGACCTGACACTTATTCCTTCATTCAACAAAGCGCGTATAAATCATTTTGTCTTTGTTTATTATGAAACATGTCACGCGTCCTACTAAGCGATATTTGCAAAGTGAAATGGTGAAATAATAAATAAACTTCAGCGAGTAGGTTAGTAGCCGAGGGAGCATGGAGCAAGGTCAAATATAAGAAGCGTACAATGTTTCCGTGAAGAAACGTTCATCTTAATGGGCTAGTAGTCTAGTTTAACAGTAACATTTATGAAACCATTCTATGTTTTTTCTTTTAAGCGAAACTTATAATCCTTGCGCAAATCCATTACAAACAAATACCTTTGATAAATGATTTCACAATCGAGTAATGGAATCACAACAAAACCCTACACACAAAACTTCTACAAATTATTCAGATTTCAAACTTTATAAGAGTTCCTTTAAATTCGAACTTAATTTATGCTGCGAACATTGGCCATTCGAAAGCTTAAAGTTTTAAGAATAAAAAAAGAAACCGAACGACAGTTTTTTCACATAAATTTTAACCTCCCCGACAAATTTTTAACCCATAATTATTATAAGTTACCGTTTAATCAAAAATTTTGGTCGCAGAATTTTGCATATCTGCACCGTAGTAGCTATCTATGCACAAATTCTTATGTCCAGTCGTATTTGGTCTATCGGCAAGATTCAAGAGCCATTAAGTAGCAATAAACACGTCGCCTGCCCCTCTCCTTCCCTTCCCCGAGAACCGATTGTGTCAAAGCAACATTACCTATTGTTCAGCAGCGCTTTGTTCCCTTGTATGCGTGTGACCAAGTATTGTTTTATTTGGTAATAAACATCGTCGTAGAGCAATCTCTAGGGAACCGGGGGTTTTGTTCGTTTATATGTATGATATACCATGTCTTACTACTCTTGTAATATAGGTTCATTAGTCGAATATCTTAAACAAAAAACACATTTCAATTTTATCATGCGGCAAATGTTACAATCGCGATAATATGCCACATCGCAGTATTTACAGTATTATTACTTCTAGTTTACTTTATAGATAAAAAAACAATTACGTTTTACGAGACTAGATATTTTATTGTACCTAAAAAAATGTCTCACGTTTTATAGCGAATACATTATTTATCTTTTAAGGAAAACCAAGAGTCAGCTACGAAACGATACAGTTGATTTCTTTTTCCCGGAAATTAGTCTAAAGGCAAACAAGAGAGTTCAATATATTTAGTTACAAGTTGAAAAAGACGTACTTAGTATTTTAGACAAGTATACCTTGTTTGCATTGTTTATTTATATTACTAGCTGTGTGAGCGCCCGTGGCTGCGCCCGCGTTTCATATATTCCTCAATGGGATAAGTATCAGTGACATAATTAATATGATTTGATCGTTTCTAAAAGGTATAGTAGGTACGCAATACTGAAATTTTAATTTTAAAAATAAAATTTCAAAGATTTATTTTCCATGGTACAATTTTTATTACACCAAATATGTTTTTTATCAATTTCAGTTGGAGGGAGAGCTTTTGAAGTAGGTAAAAAGCCAATTCTGACTTCCAGTTTTAATCAAAATAAAACTCGTAGATTTTTGTGGTAAGAGAAATTTTTTTTCACATAAAGTCAAAAACATTACTTGCTTAGATTTCTCTCGTTAACAGTCTAAACTACAGTTTCTGAACCTTATTTTGCTCACCGCCCCCTATGAGAACATTTATTTTTTCTAGGGTCCTCCCATCTTCATTGTTTTTGCCTTTTTATTCTATATTTTTATTCTGCCCACGTTATATCAATGCCCGCAAACTCTGTTTTTTTTTACTTCCACAAGAGGGCGTTGCGTACACGTTGAGAACCTAAGGTCTAAACGATAATTACTAAACCGTAATAGACGACAATAGCGCTCATGCAATAAACAGTATCGAGGCATGAAACAACTCATTATAGGTTATGAAAGTTTTGCCCTCAATATAATTTTACCTTCATAGTAAACAGGTGGTTATTGGATAAAAACTCCATATTACATGTAATTCATTCACAGATACAATAATATAGAAATAAAGTGACCATTATATAATTTATTTCTAAAAAAGTTTAGCTAGGATGATTTCCGTTGAACAACTTAAGTCATGGTTCGTACCACATTGGTTCCTGTATGCACAAAGTCAGGATGAAGTTCTGAAAGCCCTTTAGGTCAACAGCGTTAGTCAATGAAAAATAAACGTAAAATTAAATATGATGCAACAAAAAGAAGCACATATATGATATATTAAAATGTAAAAATTTTGCCAATACTTACCCCTACATAGACCTAATTTCATTTAAATACTTTAATCAAGTTTGTAAAACTAAGCTTCTGCGCAAATTAATTTTTCAGTTAATTGTAAGACGTTAATTTATTTGCAAGGTTTAAATCATAATTGTTCAATCAGATAAATATGATATCTCAAGGATATAATCTAATAAATATCAGCTTAATGAGGTACCTCGGTGTTTATAATTTAAAAAAAGAATTGTAAAGATGGCGGCGCACCTTCTGAATATCGGGCCTTTTAATGATTCAACATCACTTAACCCGAGTGTTAATGAATCTAATTCCCACAACATTTATAACGAGTTCAAAACAATCAATATGACATTATTAACGATAACAAACAAAGCCTTGTCGGTAATAACAATTTTAATGGGTCGGTCAACGATTGGGGTCGATACACACCCCCGCACGGACGATAGAGGGTTTGAGGGTGCATGGGAGAAGGTTGGGGGAGGGCTGAAGGGGAGCTGTAACGACTAACTGTGCTATTTAGTGGTGAACGCTAAGTTAAAATTATCGTTTTTGACAATGCTACAGCGAATATATAAATAGCACAGGCGCAGTTTCATAAATAGCTGAATGAGCGTTGCTCTCAAATGATTTTGACGAAACACACTTATAGTTATTTGACTTTCCAAACTTATCAGGCTAATTATAGAATAGAAAAGGTGGCTCCGAACCGACGCCCCTTGATGCAGAAACCAATAGATGAACCAATCGACAACTGCCGCATCTGCCGCAACTAAATATTCTAAGGTAGGTCTGAATATACATTTCCTGGTGATCTCGGAACGAGACGCGCTGGTCAGTATAGTTTTTTACCGGCATATAAACTCCACCACCCTGCAGATAAACAAAACGTGTGAAATATATATTGAAGTCCGATCACGCTATTGTTCATTCGAATCAACGCCATTACGCTCGATTTATGTACCAATTTCCTGTTAGCCTGACTTATCTATACTACTTAAAAAAAAGTGTCTGTTTGCAATATCAAAATAACAATTTTTTATTAAATAATTTTATTAAATATTAAATTGAATGTATTTTTGTCTATCAGTCTGTTTGTTGTAGTAATCTCCGAAACGGCTGGACCGATTTTTGACAGGATTTTTTTTGCCAGATAGCTCTGAAATTACGCCGCGTAACTTAGGATACTTATATTTTTCTAAAATGATTAGGTTCCGCCAAAAAATATTAACACTCTTATGAAATTATGAATGAAATCAATCCGATTCAGTGGAGTTTTACTGGAAAGTATTCAAATTTATGAGAAATGTTCTTGCTTTTTTTTAGTAGGTACCAAAAAAATCATCGGAAAATAATTAGGGTTCCGTGTAAATAAATTAAAACTCGTGCAATTGTAAACAAAATACGATTTAATAGACAGTACGATCAAAACATGATTCTCCAATGATTATTTAAAAATTATATTACTCAGTGAAGAATATATGAAACGCAAGCGCAACCGCGGGCACACAACTATGTAGTTCATCCAACTATCCATAAATATCTTCAAATTTTAGCATCGCCCGTCATCGCTTGGAAAATTGAAACGGGTCGTGTATCATTTTGTGTTGTCAACTAAATAGCTTTCGGACTGGAACTTCCTATTTTTTTTCTTTTGTAAAAATACAATTTCGAACACCACTTTTCAGAAGAAAAAAAGAGAAGATATAAAAACATTAAGGACTTGTGACATAAAACGTCGAAGAGTAATTAAAATAACTTGAAGATTAATCAAGACAAGTATTCTTTCAGATAGAACATAAGGTGATCTTCAGACAAGATTAATTAATAAAATGAAATATTCCAGTTATTTCTCAAGAGCGATTCAGGTTATTATTAGAAAGTCGAGTTTACAAGTGTACTTACTTGTATGTTGTAATTATTTTTCTGGTTATTTACGATTTTACTGGTAATTCAAATTGTGTAGCTTTAAAGATACGCAAGTGGTATTTACTATATCAAATAGACAACGTCTTGTCTTTATCGGTCTATAAATTATCTTATGACTGGAGAACTACTGAGCCGGTATATATATTTTTAAATCATATACATATGTGTTCTTCTTGACTAGATTTTATTACATATTTTGTTACACTAACATAAAAAATGTTATGAACAAAACAGTTATCTAGTATACCTATTATAGCTAAGGAGTTTAAGAGACAAATATTGACAGTGAGAATAACATACGAAAAGAAATTATAAAATATGTACACAAAATACGTTAACTTCAAACAACTTCCTTGGCTGTTAAAACGTACCATAGTTATTATGAGTGCTATTCGGTCACTTTCTAAATTTCCCTTATTTAAAAATTTATACGGCTTCTATGATGTCAGTCCAATTGCAACATCGAATGTTTGAAATGGAATGTTTCGACATTGATTATGCCGAGTTATAATAAGGAAATTCTAAGAATGACCGATTGTATATTTCAGATAAGAGCTAATAAATTTAATTTATACATGGACCGCTACACAATAAAGCTGAGAACGGTTGTTTCATGGAAATATCCGTTTCTAGTTCAAGGCACGAATCGTGTTAATTTAAGCATAAATGCAAATAAAAAAAAAAGCATATCTCAACTATTTATTCATATACGTAACCAAAATAATATCACGTACGACATAAATAAATAGCAATAACTGAATACATTTATGAACTAATTTTCTGTTGCCACGTATTGCAAACGTGATTCTACGCCATTATTAATAACTTACTATGCTTATACGAGATATTCTTATTACCTACTAACATTCAATAATTATCATTGGATGCTTAATTGGTTTGGAAACGTGGAGAGGATGCATTGGAAGATTGACGAAACAAATTTACAGAACGAGGATGATTGGGCAAGCCGGTAAGTATCGACCCAGGTCCTAGGAGAACGTACCTTGGCGAGATCGAAGATGTTCCGAAGAAGAAATACCCCGGTTAAAAGTACTTGTAACTGAAGAGCATGTAAAAGCGCTTAACAAAGTAGAAGAACCGAAAGACGTGTCAGGATCGTAACAGGGTGTAGTTGCTACCGACCCTTAAGGTAGAGAAGCGTTATGTATGTATTTATCTATATAAAGGATACATAAAAATTTACTTTCACTCTTAACTTTCAAAAAGCATTTTGTATATTAATAGCAAAATAGTTGTTACCTAAGACATCGAAGTAGGCTGAAAATAAAGAAAACTAGAGTTCCGGCAGACTGTCAAACAAGTTTTTATAAATATAAGTCTTGTGTAATAATTGTATACATGAAAGCAATAAAACAAAACTGCTACTGCCCACGTTCACGCATATACATATAACTAATATCTATTTTAGATATCTATTTTGTAAAATTTTTATTTTTTTTTTATTTTTGCCTATATATATAATATAATCAATGACAAAAAATATTTAGAGAATATTATACTTCGTAAAAATATACCAAAATCAAATATCTTATTTTATAAGCCTATACAGGAATTGATAGCTACACAAAACCCGTTCCGTTTATACCTTTAGTTTAGTAATACATAGTTCGCAAAAAAAAAAAAAAAAACACTTGTCTATAAATTACAAAATAATCCATATCGTGCTGTCACGTTCACTTCGAATTGCTAAAATCCTAATTGGTAAACTTCTATAACGCCGCTGTTTATCATAAATAATCTCAGAGATTGTGTTACGACAAGTTTAATATAAAAAAAATCATTATAGATCAATCTTGAAAACAGGTTTTATTCAGATAATCAAATATTATAATATTTCGCATAAAATGTCAATTATTATAAAAGACACGTTTTTGCAGAGTGGCGGCTGGGGAAAACCCGGTTTTTCATTCGACACTGACAATTCACGGATGAACTATTTACCGTGTCTCTATATCTAAAAAAATCAACACGCAACGTCTGTGACGAATCGTTTCATCGTATCACTAAATAATTATAGTCATGACATACAACAATGGAGAGTGATTATATTTTTTTACAATATCGTTTATCTTAAAACCATAGTAACAAACTCAAGGTACCAAATAGCTAAAGTCACATATTATACTATATTAATCAATACGTAGTTTAATGTTTTGCTTTGTTAATTATTATTTCACAGTAACTCTCATTTAGTACAAGTGTTTTACGATACCAATTTATTATATACTATTATGAATGCATTTTAAAATACAATTACAATCTCTCATGTTACTACTTATCTATGACATGGATGCTTATGCCAAAAATAATTTAATGTATCATAATTATCATTAAGTAATCACTTTAGAATCTATTGTATGACTTTGTAGAATACATAATCTTTTACTTTATCGTCTATCGCTGTTTAAAAAGTCTCGGACGCAATTAATGGCTTCACTATAAATGCAATAATAATTATTCAATGAACTAAATCGAATAAAGAACGAATCGTAAAGTTTTAGAACACATTCCGTCCGAATTCCATGACTTCAACTGTGTAATCAATCATTTTTATTATTCCCTACGTTCAATAACTTGTTTCAAACATAATTCGATGAACGTAAAGAATTCGAAGAACACTAAATTATAATTGAGCCATGTCTGTCGGAGAAAAAGCCGACTACCGACCGTGACACAAACTGAGTCAGTAATTATGCGCATACATTACACAAGGCACCATCGCATTTATTATTATAAACGATATTTTATGGTAAAAGAAAATGAGTTGACTTTTTTGGCAACCAATTAGCGCTTACGATGGTCCGACAATGGCAGGGACTTTGAAGTTTTCAAACTAATGTCAAAACTCTCTAATACTATATTTATTGGTATTGATGTGTAAATAATTCTTCTTATACAGTCAACTATTTTAATATCATCAATCCAATGGTCTGAATTATTCAATTTTACAGCTTAATCCCTAGAAGGAAAATCGCTATGATAAATACATTTCCTGTTTATACGTACGTCAAATGAAAACTAAAATCAATTGCGAATTCAACATTCAAGTTCGACAGATTAAATCAAAATCAATCAAAACGCAACAGCGATAATTTCGTTTCACGTTATCTCATATATGTAGAGATTTTAGCACGTGGGGAATAGTAGGTGTATAGAACTCCGGATTGGGTACGTTGTTTTTCATCCGACGAAACGAAATGCGATGTTAAATTAACCATGAATCGCCCATGAAGGCTTCTCATAAGACACGTTAACTTATTTCGTCTTAAACGTTCATTGCGTAGATAGAGAGTAGCATATTTAGATATTTCAAACACATTTTTCATTTCGAACGATAATAAGTTGGATGTAACAAACTACTATTTATTTATACTAAAATAGTTGTTGTAACTAGTTCACAAATTAAATCACATTTGCTGTACGGACAGTATTTATTTTTATAGAATGCATAGTGGTAAAGACTTATCTTGATGATACCTTGTCCAATGAAGGACATTGTACCAAATCAAACCATCCTAACATATGAATTTGATTTAAAAATAGGATAAACCTATTAATACAATTTATTAGTTATAGTTTTAAAAAACGTATATAATTACTTTATGTTAAAAAATCACGTCTGTAAAACGAATAAAGTAGAGAAGATTAATAACCTCGGGGCGCAGAAACAACCGGAAATATTAATAAATGAATGTAGCGAAAATTATTTAAAAGGAAGGCAATCGATTGCCGATCGGTTGAGTGTTGGGCGGTCCGTTTGCGATTCTCCATGTGTGTTTACACAATTCATACACACTCACAACCGTGTGAGCCATTAACGGATGCGGTCCGTCCGTCTATTTACCGTGTATTCATGCTTCATGGATGTCACCTATGTGAAGAGACATGAGGAAAAAGTTTAACAATCTTCAATACACACATCCAATGTGATGTCAAAGTAGTAATAATGCAGGAACTGAGTCAAATGATATTTCATTATATTAAAAAGAATCAAAAGTAAATATTTATCTCATTAATGGCGTATAAGAATAATATATTTTAAATACGTAATTCCATCAATGAAAACATGACTTGTATGAAACAATTCTAAGTACTTATATAAAACCGTTATTTGATTGATGTAGACGTTACTTTACGGAAATCCATTATAAATAATATGATCGATGTTACTAATTTCGCATCAAATGATTTGCAGCAGTCCATTTTTTGGAAGCTGATTTATTTATATCAATATGAATAAATATACAATTAATAATTAGGAATGTATAATAAATAAATCGATAGCATTATATACATACTAATGAACACATGCAATACTAGCTGTTTAGCCCTGGGTGCGCCAGCGTTTCATATATTCTTCAGTGAGTTTTAATTTTTTTATGCGGAACCGTACTTATTATACACAAACTTTTAGTAGTGAGATACAGTAAAAATATTTTTCATAAATTCAAGCACTTGCCCGTAAAACTGTGCATTCAAACGGATTTTATTCAACTTTGAATTGTAATTTGTTTACGCGGAACGCTACTTTTGAAAAATAAAAGTCCCGTCCAAATCGGTCCAACCGTTCCGGAGATTATTCGTGAAAAACATAGAAAGACAATTTTTTTAATAATTATGTTTTTGGTATAGGTATCCTATATACATTCATGTGTATTTAGTAAAACATGTTATATTACAAAAAGACACTTCATTTTTATTTATTCGTATAGATTTATTATAAACTCATATTAACATAAATAAAATAATATGTAACTTCAATCATCATATAAAATTTATAATAATATTTCATTAAAAATTATACATTCACAAATGATGATCTCATTTTGAATTATTTATGATGTAGCGTACACGTGTTTCAATAATAATGTTATAATAAATATTTGGAAGTCGAAAGACAGTTTTACAATTCAAATAAAAGAAAAATTGACAACCCTAGCGTGTAAGCGAGTGGGAGTTACGCCAATATCTATGGTCACCTAGACTATATAGAAAGAACTACATCTATAGACAGCGAATTCTCAACATACGACGAGATAGGTCGAGGCAAACCGATGCACTGTCGTATATTTTTATACACATATATATATGTACGTACACATTTATATGAGCATTCTTGTTTACTGTCTAT
Source organism: Samia ricini (assembly GCA_014132275.2). Lineage (NCBI taxonomy): Eukaryota > Metazoa > Arthropoda > Insecta > Lepidoptera > Saturniidae > Samia > Samia ricini. The sequence continues at coordinate 27,604,188 of AP028158.1, forward strand.
TGTGTACCGTATGAGTTGAGTGGGATACAAGGTTTAGTTGTTGCCTTTCATCATCATTTTAATCCTATGTGTATGTATATAATATTTATATAACTAAGAGTAACATGTCCTAATTCTGCTTGTTATTTGGCTTGTATATCGACAATCGCTAATCCTATTTGCATTTTTTTATATAAGAGAAACAGAAGTCATTGTTTACTAAATTCTCTTTGACTTTGAATTTACTCTTATTTCTTATCCAACTGATGAAAGTTTATGCCCCAGTAATTAAAATTATTTATTTTTATTGTATTTAAAATGTTAAGGAAATACATCGTATATCATTTTATAACCTTTTCCAAATATGTATAATGTGATAATCTTACTCGGTATAAAACCCGTGTGTCCTCGGCAGGAGGAAATCGTGTGCTATATGTATTACAGAAGGCTAGGTAAGGTAGGATTGTGAATCAATACAACTTTGATAGTAGTCATTGTACATTTATCCCTTCGAATGTGGTCAGATCAAAAACATGTATTTGTAAATAGCACCAGACTATTTATAGTTCTAAACTTCTCTTATGTTGCTATAAAAGAAGCTGCTCTTGCAGATTTGCTTATATTTCTTCGTATTATAATGATTTATATCATAACTTCAAAATATATGGTCATATTTTTTGTAAAATCATTCAATATTAACCATAAGTAATAACCATTACATAATAAAATATCAAAACCTGATCAGAGAGTACATCTAACATTTAAAATATAAAATCATGAAGAAGACAAGGTATGGATAAAATATAGAAAGGCAATAAACTATTTGAAACAATAATGTAATTAAAATAGACAATTATATAAAATTAGTATACATAACATGTATTTGTATTCAAACATTTTAAAACTTTTTTACTCAGAAATATTAGTTCAAAATTAAATATTATATTTTGAATAAACAGAAACAAACAAAACTTGCAACAAATTCCATCGAGGAGTAGGGAACTAAAGAGAACAAAGTCAAAAGCCAAATAGGTAAATAATGAAAGGTGAAAAACTTTTAAATGAAAATCCATTCAAAGTTTTTACTCAATCCAAAGTTGGTGGAGCTAAAGTTGAACATTAATTTAACTTTTCAGTACATGAACAATATGTATTCAGAATTTTATACTGAATTAAATTATTTTTACAAAAGTTACGTGATTAAAGAATTTAATTTGTACACTTAATGAAAAATTAATATGTATTATATAAACTATTCTTTTTTGTAATGGTGAGAATGAGTTCTACTATGATATACAAAACTACTTATGGTAATTTATAATTATTTTTCATATTTATAAATTTATGTACATAAAAAGGCTACCATAATTTTAAGAATTAAAAATTAAACATCAAAAAAAACTTGTAGGAAATAAAATTTATCAGGAAAAAATTAATCTAAATAGTATTTTCATTAGAAAAAATGGAATTACTTATATCATACTAATAGATAAAACTATGATATAATTCGTAATATATTTTTAAGGAAAAACCCCAACTTGGTCACTGTTGTAGAGTGATATTATTATACTACTTATATAATGAAGGGAAATAGTATTTGTTAGTTAAAGTCATTTATTTTCTTGCTGTCTTATCATGTTCATTGTCTGGTTGGTATAAATAAAAGTAGTATTGTACCCATAAAAGCCACTCAAGAGGATATATTCAATTGTAGTGAAAAGAATTGAATGCATGACATAAATTAAAATTATATTTTGAAAGTAAACGAAACCAATAGAATGTATAGAGAAACATACAATACATTTTGAGAAGAAATAAAGTTTAGAAATATGATAACAATGTATATTTGAGGAAAGACAATAGACGAAAACAATCAGCCCATTTCAGTCTGTGCAAAATATTGGTGAACTTAAATTTTCACTCATTTTTATTACTGTAAAATATCATAGGTCATTCAAATCAATATAGAGATACCTTAGTAATAAAATTAGTAAAAATTTATATCCACAATAAATATTTGCATCTCTGAATCCCTCACATACACAGTTAAATTTGATAATTGGAGAAAAATTGGATGGCGTAAACGCCAGGTTAATGCTTGATCAGTTAATAATTAATATTGCGAGTACGAAAAATAGGTAATTGAAAAACCAGAACTTTACCGGAATTTTAAGTCTAAACTTTCTAAATTTGTTTGTCAATAACACTGTGACGATGCCTACTTATACATATATCCAGGTTCATAAACCCCATAAATTAGGTTTACACTTATTTCATGTTTTCTCACCTTCAGAATATTTGAACTCCAACAAAGTATTCCAATTCTATACAATGCACATTACACCTTCACTCTACATTCAACACAGCACAAGCACATTGTCACCTACGATCACGATACCGGCTGTCAATTAAAAACCAAAATTTTACAGAGGTTTCTAGAAAAGGCAAATTGCGAACGGTCGCTTATTTCTCACGCGATCGAGGTGACGCGTCCGCTTCGCCGGGAGTTATGTCGTCTGTCACTGACTATTGCAACGGCTAAGCAATCACCGCGCCGCTCGAACCCGCATCGACGCCAACATACTCCCGCATACCAACTTTATAGCAAATTAAACCTACTTTAATACTTTACTATATGCTGATACATCACTGAAACTATCTCTTTATTAGTAAATAAAAAGGAACTCACCGTAAATAAGCTGAATCCAACAACAAAGAATGACCAGCCACGCGCTCCGGTTATACCGCACTCACAAATCACGATAGCACAAAGTATGGTGGTTATATTAATCCACAATAACGTTTTTTATTTCTATAGTCAGTTAACAAAGGCAATTCCAACAAAGTTTTCTAATTTTTCGTGGGTGTAATCACTAAACTAAGAAAGTTAAGCGCGAAGCACCGCCTGCGACATACAAAATGGCGGATTTGTGTAACGAAAGTGACGCGCTGACGCGCCGATAAAAGCATTCTCTGTAAACTACTTGTCTATGGTGAATTTTATACTGTACTGAAATTTTAAATTAAAATTGTACTATCAAAATATAAACAAGGGTCAAGTTATAATTTATTGAAGTTCAATAAATATGCATATTTTTTTAAAATTTTGAAATTACTCTTTACATTTATGATATCATACATGATCTGTGTGTGTCTATTCGAATAATCCAAAGAGTTTCTGACGCTGCCTTTGTCTGTCATTTTGTAGCTTTAACCCAATAACTAAATAGTGGGTTTTTTAGCGGGATCTCAGTCTGACATGTAGCAATTGTTTTCTTTAATTCATTAAACTTGTGTACTTGACTCTATATCATGTAATCTTGGTGGCGTTTTGTGTGAAATAGTTTAGTTATTGTGTTCAAGTTAAGTTTATTATAGAAGACAACGCGTAGCATACATTCTGAGGTGCCGACAAAGCTCCATGGAAAGTTTGAGCAGGATAGGCCACCGTTCTGTTGGAGCTTGGTAACGCTGATACAAGATTGAAAATCTTACCTACATGACATTGGCACAAATTGTGTGTACACACAGATTGCCATTAACTAAGAAGAAGAAGAAGAACTAAATAGTGTTATTCGAGTTTTTGGCGGGATCTCAGTCTGTTGTGTAGCAGTTATTTTCCTTAACTCATTAAAATTGTGTATTTGACTCTATAATATAATTAAATCTTGGTGGCGTTTTGGGTGTTATAGTTGAGTTATTGCGTTCAAGTTAAGTTTATTCTAGAAGATTACCCGTAAAAGATTCGTGCAGACTAGTATTTTTAAAATGAATGAGAGTTGTATCATCAGCTATCATTGTTAGAATAGAGCCTGCCCAATTCCTTTTATTTCGGCTGTATGGTCCTCTGTTGCAAAATTTAATTTTCTAGATACATTCTCAATGGCCGTAAATAAATCTCTTTGATATGTCATGTGAGACGTACAACCGCTATCTAAAACCCAAATACTGTTTTCAGGCTTTTCATTTGGTGTGAGCAAGCACTGAGTAGCAAAATGATTTTTATGAGAATTTTTCTGTTTATTAAATTTCTCATTGTTTTTCTTCCAGCAGTTTGTACAAATTGTGTGGTTTTTGCGTTTAAAGATGTTACTTTTTTGTTTGCAAATTTTACAAGAAGCATAGTATGCTTCTTCTTGTAATATGGGTTCAGGTTCATCGCTAGTAGACATCCTTTGACAATGACGTGCGTCGCTTTTTTCAATTATTTTGATCTAAAGCTCGTCTGGCTTTGGAAGAGTGTCTCTGAATTCTATAGCTACTCTGAAGTTCTCAAATTCAGGTGAAAGACTGTATAACTTCTTCTTCTTCTTCTTCTTAGTTAATGGCAATCTGTGTGTACACACAATTTGTGCCAATGTCATGTAGGTAAGATTTTCAATCTTGTATCAGCGTTACCAAGCTCCAACAGAACGGTGGCCTATCCTGCTCAAACTTTCCATGGAGCTTTGTCGGCACCTCAGAATGTATGCTACGCGTTGTCTTCTATAATAAACTTAACTTGAACACAATAACTAAACTATTTCACACAAAACGCCACCAAGATTACATGATATAGAGTCAAGTACACAAGTTTAATGAATTAAAGAAAACAATTGCTACATGTCAGACTGAGATCCCGCCAAAAACTCCTGTATAACTTCATAATAGTTAACAGATCTCCGTTATGTTTACATCCATGTCAGCTAATTTTTCAACTTTGTCCATGAAATTATCCAGATGAGATCGAACATCGTTTTCGATTAATTTCAATAAAATCAGCTGTTTTAATAGAGATGCCTTTCTAACCGGTCCTTTACTTGCATACGTTGACTTCAATTTGTCCCATACAGTATAGCAATTTTTAATTAATTTCAACTCAGAAGGAGCAATTATCAAAATTAATTCAGCTTTTTAACCAGTTTATTACCTTCTTTGTTAGCTAAACTTGAATCTACGGTCAACGAAGTCTCAACTTATTTCCATAACTTTTGTTTTACAAGGACTGCTTCGGCATGAATCGACCAAGTATCATAGTTGTCTCGAGTCAAGGACTCTATTTTAGTTAGTGACATTTTGAAAAAACACTATAATTTTATTTATATTTATATTTATTATTTATTTTTATTTATTATTTATATTTATTTATACCATGTTAAATTCGGGAAGTTTGTTTTAATGATAATTTATTTTAATTATATATTTTTTTATAGAATAGTAACATGTTTTATTTGTAAATAAGCAACAACCAACTTTTTATATAAGAATTTGTGTCCTACATATATGGATACTTCACAGATGCGTACCTTGCAAAGTACTCTGAATCGCAGAAGGAAAGCCGCAGGCGCTCAATGGTTCAGAGAAATGTGGATTTACACAGAGATATCAACCTGCCCACCATAAGGTCCGTTTTTAAAACCCAGTGTAGTGCCTTCTTGGAACATGCAGAGACTCGAATTCCCTCATAGTACAAGCCGTCCCATACTCGCCCATCTGGCACGCCGTCTACAAGAGGTGGCGTCTGCGTAATATTTTTGTTCGACCACGACGATAACATCACTCGCATGAATAGGGATCTTCCCGCATAAACCGCGTTTACTTGTCAGCGCCCACGCCCATGAAACCGCTGTTTCCGCCGCCGGGGAGAGATGGCTAACTTTGCTCTCGCACACTCTCTGGTTCCCTCTCCGGTGGCGGCCCAACACGTGCTCCAAAATATCTTTTTGATGACCTGGATAGGTTATAGCCGTAAGCCATGGCAATTCGTATTTTGAATTATGGAAATATTATAAGAACTTGGAATCACTTCATCTCAGAACCGCGGAAGCTGTACTACGGAGCCATATATATTCGGTAGATTATATCTCCGTACGAACAAAGAAGTTCGTAAACTCTTACCTTTTCCTTAGCGTCCAAACACTGAATAGATTACCTGCCAGTCTGTTCTCTCCTTCCTATGATATCGAGTCCTTCAAAAGAGACTGCTCGTGGAAAGTGTCATCGACAATAACCGTTGTTTATGTACTGTACTGCAGAGATAAATAATACTGTACCGTATTTATCGACAAGTGCTGTTCAAGACTGTCTTCTCCCAATTAGAATATAAAAAATTAAGTTGAGTAAACAGAACTTGTATTCACGGCTGTAATAAATTGTTGAAAATACTAACGAAACACTTTTTCTTTCCCTTATAATGGTTTATCTCACAATTTGTCTAATGAAAGACAAGGATATATATAACATAGGTATTGCTATATGCGATATTGAATCATTACTTTTAACTCATTAGCCTGTATTTCGAAACTTCCGTTTATCATAAAGGTAAAAAATACTAATTAATCTACAACATTGTTTAAAAATTTTCTTGTCATATATTTCCATTTTGTAGTTTATTCATTATATGGTTACCTTAATTCGTATTTAACCCTGTAGTATCACCGTTTTTAAAATTAAAATATGACAGTACAAATCTCGTGTGGCCATTGATGATTGATCCAATCAGCTGAGTTTTGTTTTCATTCTTTAAGGTTTCACGCGTGTATTACTGATTGCTTTGTTATTCTTTATAGTTGTTCTATAGATAAAAATCGTGACTGTTTGAAAATATGAACGAGTTAAAATGTATGGAACATCCGACTTTGAAGGTAAGTTCATAATTTCGAAAATCTTTTGAAAATTTTACGTGTTACCTGCAAATGGCTGTTTTTTATATATACCTCTTTCAAGTTCAAGCAACATATCCTTGCTGACGTTTATTCTTATCCAGTAAGTAAATATATAGTTTTATGGTGATAATAGGTTATATTTTTACCATAAAATATAGTAACTGCGTCATAAGGTTAATTTGCGTTGTAAATTTAGCTCATTACTTAACGAGTTTGCTTTAGACATCACCCGCAATAATTTGTGTTACAAAATTATATTGCAGAGAGATACCAAATCAATATTATTGTGTAATTACCTTGACAACTCAATTATAGCAACAGTAAGGCTGTAAGGTTACATTTTTACAATTATTAAAATAGTATTCTAATACGGGGGTGAAATAAAGTATAACATAAGTGTTATATGGCGTATATTCGTACACTATCTACTATAAACTACTCTTGAAATGTGCAAATATCATGATTGCTTTCGGTCTTCATCATTATTGATTTCAATAATGTTCATATCATTAAATTAGTTAATTGTATAATGTAATTGTAAATGTGCAAGTAAACAGTTAATTGTTTTTTTTTTTAGAAATTAGGTACCTATGCAGCATATGCCATATTTTAAATTTTTAGTGAGTTCTGTAGTCTTTGTCTATAATCTATTTTAGGTGCCATATGAAGTGTTCAACAAGAAGTACCGTAATGCTCAGAGGGTGTTTGATGTTGAAGCAAGACAAGTAGGTAGTGTGGCCATTGAACTTGATGCATCAAAGAATCAAACAGTAACCACTGCAGACATTGACTCTCTTCTTGGAGGCATGGTGAGTCTCAAAATAAATCACTTCATTTTTTTTTGTTAAATTAATTCATTAATCTTTTCCATATGGAAATGTCTTGGTCCATCTGATTATAAGAATTAAAAGAAAATGTTAATAGTATTGTTATTATCAAACTAAAACCAGTCACAAATTTATAAAATAAATTGTAATATGTTGATTACCCATAAAAATGAGACAATAGAAAAACAATAGAAAGCTGGCATAAATGCCAGGTTATTGCTCAAGGGGTTAAATGTGTATTACAAATGTAAATACATTAATGAAGTAGTTATTGTGCTTAAAATATATTGTAATTTTAATGTAATACTTATCTTTAATGTACAAGATATAAAAATTTGAATTTTTGAATATTTTTTTTTTAACATTGTAATTCTTTTTGTACTACAAAAGACCAATTATAATTTTTATTTGTAAACACAGTTTCTTTCAAACCATATTATTGATGGTTTTTATATTATAATTAACTAGCTGCCCTACCTAATGTCACATTTATGTAAAAATAAAAATAAAAATGTTATTACTTAAATAGTCATTTATAAAATATATCACATCACGCCAATCATATTTTATGATATAGACTGAACCCCCACTATAATCCACTTTTTTTAGTAAAACATTTCAAGCAATTTTATAAGAAATAACAAACCACTGACTATTTACCCCAACATGAAAGAAAATTTAATAATACTCATGAATATGTTTATATAATTAGGTAGAGAAATTAAAGACAATGAAACGTAAAGCATCAGAAGCAATAGCAGAAGAGCTGCAAGTAGCTTATGTTTGCAAGAAGAGGCTTGAACATTTGAAGGAGCAAGCCAGCATTCTTGCTGAACCCAGCACCCCACAAGTAAGGGTACAGTATCCATTATGAACATTTCAATTATTATTTTAAAAGTTACTTATTTCTTGAGAAACTAGTCTAAGATGAAAAGTTCCCATAATTTCTGGATTTTTTTTGTAATATCTTCTTTGAATTTAACATACATATTCTCTAGGATTAAAAGTTAAAAAGTGTAATAATTAGAAACATGATTGTTGCACTATATTCATTTAGTTTTTAATTTCATAATACTTACATCAAATGAATAATAATAAATTAAACAATTATTCGGTTACTTCAAATAATATTTGAAATAAGAATTTTAAATAATATTTGACAGAAAATTGTAATAATCGACATTGAAATGGATATCAACTACTTGTCTGTAACCATCAAATTGTAAAAGTCGTTACAGACGCGCCGACTGCACCATGTACATGCTGCGTCTGTATATCGAACTGATAAAAGTTATAAGGCGCCTTGTGGGCACAGTTAGGTACGGATGTCCTTGTCAGAGCGTGAACGAAAATAAAAGTTACGATTTGTGCTAGGAACGGACATACAAACACAATAATGTCGTCTTTTATAATATGTATGAATTTTTATAGTGGCATTAACGTTGCCGTTACAGCAGTAGCAATTTTTTCGCGGTTTATCGACGAGTTCCGTAACTGTATATTGAATAAGCGACTGACATCTTTAATCGCCCACCGTACCATGTGCACGGTCTGGTTCGCATGTCTGTTTATACCATTAGACAATTAATACTTTGAGTTGTTGCCATGAAATATTTGCCATTTAGCCTAGGCAGTGGGAGAAGGGTGGGTATGAATAAGATAATGAAATGTAGCTTAAGTAAACAAAAGCTGCAGATGATAAAATATTACAAGTTTTGCTACAAGTTATCAGCATATACCTTGCTACTGAGGTCCTCGTGAAGTTGCAGGAGCGTGCAACTTCGGACTTCGTTGAGGCTTCACATTTAGAAACATTACATTGAGTGAGGGAGGGGACTTATAATTTAGACGATTTATAGACATGATGTGTCAATAATACCATATGCGTTACAGAATTCATTGAACCAATGGCGCAAGATCCGTCTGGATCGCATGATCGTTGATTATTTCCTCCGCAACGGTTACTACGAGTCCGCTATGAAACTAGCTGACGCACGCGGCATCAGGGACCTCACTAATGTTGGTCAGTTCTGAACATCTAAACCCGAATTCACATGAAACCTGAGTACATACCTGTGCAAAATACTTTGCTTGGGTATTGTACCATTGTTGCCAATTTAGCTCTTTTAGGGTTAAATTCAGCTCCATTTACAAAAAAAAAAAATCTTTGATCAAATTAGGCCCTAATAAGGTGCTTATGAACGTCAAAAACACTACCACCGGTTCGGAAAACAACCCAGCCGAGAAAAGCCGGCAAGAAACTTGACGTGGTTCTTTTTTTTATATAAATATAATATAATATATATATCATTTATTTAATATAAAAACTATACAAATCATAGTCATAACCAATGTTAGCGAAGGCACAGAGATGTCTGTTAATTCCAGACATCACTATCGTTCACGTAATCCACCCTGTAATAACCTTTGAAATTAAGACTTGCTTGACATATTGAACTTATTATTAGGTAAATCAGTAATGTTGTTTGGGATCTTGTTGTACGAATACTATTATCTATAAATATACCTAATATACCTATATATATATATATATATATATATATATATATATATATATTTATATATATATATAAATTATGACGATCATTCACTAGTTCGAGCTTGTTTAGCTACATTTTTACGAATATACATTAAGTTATCAAAGATGTATTGGGAGAGCAAAGTTAAAATATCATATTCTTGAAACTTGTTCTTTAGAGATTCGCGAGGTCCCATATTGTATATTGCTCGAACAGCTCTCTTTTGTAACGTAAAAATTATGTCTACTTCTGCTGCTGTACTCCACAGAAAAATAAAATACAAGGATTTAGCTAAAAAAAACGTATTTAGCTCTATCCCATAGCATGAAAAAAATAACAAAAGAACATTACACAAGTGGTGCAAAAATGGGTCATGATGATGCGTTCATCAATACAGTAGAACGAGATAATAAGAAAACCCCAATAGTCTTTTGGTCTGACGTTTTACAATAACAAGATACGGCTGATATTAATCCTTCCTAAGAATTGTGTTCTTTCGCTCATTCAATGATTTAGTTGTTCTGGTCCTACGCTGAATTTGATAGGCTATTTAATCAGTTTAATATTGTCTCGGTGGCGCAGTTGTATTACGGTACGACTGTCGTTCTGAGGTTTCGGGTTTGATCCCCGGGTCGGGTCAAGTGATATTGGGTTTTTCTACTCGGTATCATCCCGGAGTCTGGAATTTGTGCCCGATATGGCGACAGGCTCGCCCCCTGTCACATCTGGGACGGAACTAAGTTCGGCGAAATGTGGGGGTTGTAGTTCGCTACTTCACATCTGCCTAACCCTTCGGGGATAACAGGCGTGAGCTTATATGTTTTTATGTAATATTGTCAAGAACAATTCCAGAAACAGATTTTAAAATGACACTACACAAATACGATTCTGACTATTAGGTTAGGATTACGAGTAGTTAAAAAACGTTGTATCAGTTACGAATTGTCAAAAGATGTATTTAATAAAATAGGTATAATACAATGGCAACTTACGAAAACATAAGGGCAAATGAAGAAGTACAAATCATACATGAAATATCATTAATAGGACAAACTTATTATATAAGATAAAAATAAAATTGTTTAGACGACAATAATGAACCATATATTGTCTTGATGCTTGCTGATTTTATAAAGTTCTCCGTTTTCTGCTGTGTTTTAGTTAGATTACTATGATAAGATTGATAAAATAATATGTGACCTGAGCACTAAACACTTTAGTTTGAGACACTTAACGCGGAGTACGTCGATGGCTTTCTGACTCTTGTCACTGAAACGAAGGTTCTCGGGGTCCCAGCGTAGTTCCTAACGCTCCAAATTAGGGCAGCTGTTAGCTATACAATCCATTAGCTGTGGAATATTAATAATAAGCGATCAGATTTAAAATTACCTTAGTTTGATTTCGAAGAACTGATATTGTTTTTGATAAAAATTGAAATTTTTACTCTGTACACGCTTTCACAACAATCTAGCATGATGTAAAGCCTAGAGGTACCGGTTCTCTAGCAATGCTGCAGGAACGCACCTATTGATATTTGGCGATAGGTTTTCTAACTTAAGGACATTATTAGAAAATGCCCTAACACCGTGCTATGGTTTCCTTACGACGTTTTCCTTTACCAAAAGCTCAGGCTGATTTTAAAGTTGGATAGGTTGGTTTTAAACCCGCTGCTTCCATTGACGGACTACCAGCTAAGCCATCATCGCTTCTGATAGAGTGAGAACAATCACACCCTGACATTATTAAATACTTCTTAGACATATACTTGGCCGCGGCGGAGGTCGAACGCGAATTAAGTTCACGTCGCACGCAGCGCTGCCTGCAGTGGTGTGGCGAAAACAAATCCAAGCTACGCAAACTCAACTCCACTATGGAATTCAATATAAAGATACAGGTAAGAAATAAACACACGACACACTTCAATGACTATACCAAGATCATTTGCAAAGTACTACACAATTAGTTTCATGGGTCATAATAAAGTGAAAAGATGTAGAAAAAAAATACAAAAAAAAATCTTTTTTTACTTTAGGCTTACTTTACATTTACTTTTACTCTTTACTTTAGGCCCTAAGAAGGCGTTTATGAACGTCAAAACTTTACCACCGGTTCGGAAAATAACTCGATCTGATTCCTATTTTTATAAATTCAAATATAATTAAAAACCATAACTAAAAACACTGGTTCTTTTTTTATATATCATTTTTTTTCATATTTATCACCATTGTTAGCGGAAGCACAGAGAGGGTGTAAATTCTAGACGTCACTATCGTTCACGTAATGATGCACCCTGTTGAAATTAAGACTTTTGAACTTATTGTTTTTTGGAATCTTAATATAAAACTGAATACTATTACATAGAAAACTTTTGTTAGACTTAGCCTAAAGCTTGCGACGGCTAACTTTAAAATTATGACGATCATTTTTACTTTTTATTTTTTACTTTTTACTTGTCATTTACTTTACATTAGCTTGTCTAAATTTTTACGAACATTCTTTAAGTTATAGAAGATGTGTTGGAAAGGCAAAGTTATGATACCATATTCTTGAAACATGTTCTTTAGAGATTCGCGAGGTCCCATAATGTATATTGCTCGAACAGAGTCATGAATTCTCAGTAAATCAGCTACGAGATTTAGTGAGAGCACTAATTCGGTACTGTTTGTTGCCAACATTTGCACAATATTCGTGTCCGGAACACAAGAGGGCGCAGGTTCTGTGAAACTGCAGCGAAACGCCAAAAGTACATTCTGTCTGAATGTTATCCATTATTACCCATATACGACCGAATTCTGGGTAAGCTCGCGTTGCTCCCGGAAAGATTTACTGCAGTGGTCGTCAAACTGCGGCCTTTTGACGGTATTTATGCGGACCGAAATGTCACAAACAATTTTGGTAGTCAATGACTCAAAATTGAGTTTACATATAATTAGTGAATTAGGTTATCAAAAATGACATGGATATGTTGTTATCTATGAGAAATTTGCATTTAACGGCTCATAAAAATTTGTCAACTAATATACAGTACCAAAGACTTTAATATTTTATCTATGAAGGTATCAACTACCCAATCCATAAAAGTGTGGTCCACAGTGGTACCTCATATCGAACTATGTGGCCCTTGAACAGAACAGTGTGACGACCACTGGTATAGTGACTCTCAGACAAAAAGATTCTAAAGTATATCCATGCTATAGGTCTAGGCAGTAAGCTTTAGCAGTGTGGGGAAGATCAAAATAGATCTCTCTATGTTGCAGTGATATAGGATTGATCAAGCCTTTTGGGATAATAATAACTCAGCATCAGACAGCAACACTACGGACACTGCAGAACTTATAGACCCTATTTTAGCGTCATGGACAAATTTCCATTGCAACGTTAAATGGATGAATTGCGAATGGATTTACACATTTCCCAAGAGTAGGCTGTTAAATTTTTGTCATATTTATTAGATCCTAGATATTTTTACAATCAAATTATTTGAGTGAATTTTGCACAAGAAATAGTTTTTGGGTGTATGCTATGGGTACATATGTGAGATATCTTACCAGAATAACGTAAATTAAATTAAATTATGTTAATGGATTATTATTGTTAAAATACTATTTTGCATGATTGTTTATTAGTCAAATTTTAATTGTTAGCACCCTATAATTAACTGAGATAGAAACCAGAGAATCAGTTGTTTCTAAACTCCCCAAATTTGTCGCCCCCAGATTTTATCGGCCGCCCTAGGCTCAATCCGAAATAGCTTGTTGCTAAATCCTTCATTGGAAAGAATCGTTAATAGATACAATCAATATTCCGATGGCTTCAACCATTCTACTAACACGAGTATAAATTATAATGTACCAGCTTGAAAATTTCCGCTTTTAGAAATGGCCCTTCGAGCCGGAATAAAATTATAATTTATATCGGATTAAAATAAAGCCGTAATAATATTACAGGAATTTATAGAGTTGGTTCGTGATGATAAAAGATGGGATGCTGTACGTTACGCTAAGAAACATTTCTCCACATACGAGGAAGGGCAGCTTGAAGACATCCAGCACTGTATGGGCATGCTCGCCTTTCCAAAGGACACTGGTATGATCATTTTACTTCTACTTTTTCAATAGACTTTTTTTTATTCTTCTATCTGGTATGCCTCATATTTAAGTCTTATGTCATTGGTTGTTTTAAGGGCTCACTAGACCCATTCTCATTGGATTAAGGGTCTACGCTAAAAGTTTTATCTTTTATTGTGTTTCGGTACTCCCACCATTTAGTCTAGAATTAGACGGTCCTACCGCAAAGAAATCTTGAATAGCTTTAACTGCTTTAACGTCTTTCGAAGTATATTTACTAACAACTCTTAATTGGTTACTTAGTTGATCGTAATTGAAAGGCTGATTTAAGTAGTTGGAGTTAGTTATAATGCTGTTAATACACGTACGGATCCGACCGCGGATACGGTACGACGGGCAACTAAGGTTATCACTTACCTAAGTACTGATGGAATCCTTTCCGATAAATATCGATTTTTGAATCGATTCGACTCTAAGCTTGATGAATCGATTCACAATATATCAAGGTTCTAAAGATCGATCTTTCAAACTAATAAAGTATCGATTTTTAGAGTACCCGTTTTGTTTTCTACAATTTATGATTATCCGTAAATAGGCAAAAATAAAACAGTTCAGTGTTATTTTTCCATAGTAGGTTAGGCGTTCTTCTCTTTTTGCTTAGTTGCTATTGATGACCTTTAGTACTGTTAATAATAAAAAATAGAAACAGTTTTTGCAATAAATGACGATTATAGTTTAATTTCAACCATAGGAAGAATAATATTTACGAATAAAAAGTCAAATGAAACAAGTCGGAAAGAGATTAATCTCTTTAACCTCGATGTTTTGTGAATTGAATCATAAAATCGATCTATTAAAAATCATATGTGGATGGGGATCCGTACTTAAGTCACTGATGAGCTCGGCCGCTCGCCATACCACATCCGCGGTCCGGTCCGTACGTATGTTCACAGCTTAAAACCTATCTTATATTAAATCATTTGACAAATGTTAAAGTATACCTAAATCGATCCAATCGTTTATTAGCGATTAAGAAATAAACATTTACATTAATATGTTTACTAGTTGAGCAAATTATAATTTTGTTTTCATTGATTAGCCCTATTTAATAAGCAACGCAAAAATGACTAAACTAATTTCAGCTCAAAACCAGAAAGTTCGTTTCAAAATCTGCTAGCTTTTGAAACTAATCAATACTATCACATTCTCCACCACATTTTTGTTTATATATATATACATAGCGATAGCCTGTATATAAGCTAAGTGCTTTGACCACAATCTCACCTGATGTTAGGTGAAGATGTGGTTCAGGATGGTAAAACACATTATGCCTTGAGGTACTGGTTCTCAAGTCATTCTGCCGGAACACACCTATTGGTATTTGGCGACAGGTTTTTAGGCACTACCACCATGCTATGGTTCCCTCACGATGTTTTCCTTCATCGAAAGCTCGGGCTGATTGTTAGAGTTGGATAGTTAGGTTTGAACCCGCGTCCGTTGACGCGGAATCCGGGCGCACTATTCACTGCGGCGCATCGCATGATCGTAGAGGTGGAGCCGTACCGCTCGCTGCTGTGCTCGCGACGTTGGGAGACGCTGATCGCTCAGTTCCGTTGGGAGCACGCGCGCCTCCTGCACCCGGGCAAGCTGGCGCTGCTGCCGGTGGCGCTGCAGCTGGGGCTGGCGGCGCTGAACACGCCGCACTGCTACTCGGACCAGTCGAAGGAGACCGGGTGCCCGGCGTGCCAGCCCCCGCTGAGCCGGCTGGCGCGGTCGCTGCCGCACGCGCACTGCTCGCACTCGCGACTCGTGTGCCGGATCTCGCGGCAGCCGCTCAACGAGCACAACCACCCGATGGTGCTGCCCAACGGACAGGTCTACGGGGAGAAGGTATACATCCTTATATTATATATAAAATCCATCGTCTATTTATCAATTCGTCTGTGTCATTTTTTTTTATGTTACGCGATTTCTCCATCGTTTATAGACCGATTTGCATTTTTTTTTAATCGAAGGAATACACTTCCGAGCTTGTCCCATTTCCACCAAATCAGGATCTGATCATGTGGAACTCGGGGAAATTGAAAAAACCCTTGTATATCATAGACACTTACACGTTTTTCATATATTCGTTTCCAAAGTTTATACCTAAAGGTACATACTTAATTAAAATGTAGAAAAAGAAAACTTTTGAAATTAAAAACAAAACAAACTCCAAAATGCACTAAAAAGTCAATAAATAATTACTTTATTAATCTAAAATAACTAAATATTCACCTGTTTTCTTCTCTGACCATGGTTTCATAAAACCACACAATGTTTTTTTTATTCATAGTACTAGCTGTTTGCCCGCTGCTACGCCCGCGTTTTATATATTCCTCAATGCGTTTTATTCTTTTACGCGGAACCCTAATTATTTTCGAATATTAAAAGGACCCTAAGTTACCCGGAGTAACGTAAACTATCTACCAAAAAAGTCCCGTCAAAATCAATTCAGCCGTTCCGGAGATTACCCGTTACAAACAGGCAAAAATTTTATTTTTCGCACAGTTATATACATTCATATCTATTTAGTAAAAAAAAATTATCATTTTGACATTACAAACAGACATTTCAATTTTATTTATTAGTATAATTTATTGAGCTAAATTTAAGATTTTTGAGTTATCAATAGGGTTTCAAAAACCCTATAAAAATTTGAAATTGTTTTTTTTTAAGTTGTAATTAAGAAATTTGTGTTATAATTAGTTTTCATGTGTTTTTTTTGTTTCCAGGCACTAAGAGACATGATGAAGGAACATGGATCAATCATCTGTCCCAAGACTAAAGAAGTGTTCTGCATGAAGCGCGTCGAGAAAGTTTACGTCATGTAGATACTATAAACTATTATATAACTATGTGTCATGCTTTTACTTTTATTATTAAAGTTGTGTTTTAAGAAAACTAAATGTCCCCCCCCCCTACAACTCCCCACCATTTCCCCGATAACTTTATTTTATCCCCGATTCATATTATAAATTCACAGGAATCTATTTCTCCGAAATAATTTCTGTTTGTTATCTTGCTTTGTTTATGTATATTTAGCGATATGTTTTTTTTGCATGATAATTTTGAGGAATCTCCAAAGAATAAAAAATTGTTGTTTTCTCTAACAGATTTATCGAAGTCATTGATTTGCTAAATTTTAAACTAAAGTCTTAACTAAAAATATTATTTTAAGTTTAGAGTTTAAAGAAAAAACCGTCGCCAATGAGTCTGGGGCATTATAGGATTTTCTAGAATATTTTTTTTAGTTCGGTCTTGAAAGTCGGAATATAATATTTTTATAGAATTGTCTGGACTGTTTCCACTCCTAGACAATTGGAAATATTATTTGTAATTTTCTTGCGTTTGTAGTTTGGACAATACAAAATATGCTTAGTAATGGTACATCTTTACTAGCAATCTCTCTAAACGTCTAGAAAAATGTTCGTCTCCCGTTTTATTCATAAACTGAGTACCAACTTATGCAACTTATATGTCTTATATTTACGACTTTAATCTGACACGTGGTTGTTTTATTTTTTATCCGCTACGCTTCCAGTATTCGACACTTTTACGTGTATAAAAACAGTTTGTTGAAGTTTAGTGGAAATAATTTGACGAAACTTGAAACATCTGAGGTGCCACAAAAATCTCCCCGGAAAGTTGTAGCAAAGTGCCGACATTTTACTATTGATATGACATATAAAAAAAACCGTTTCACAGTTGTAAGAATTTGAAATGAATTTAATACAAACTGTTAAAAAAAATACTTTTTAAATACGGGGGACGGAAAATTCTATAATTTATTTTTTTTATTTTTACTAGTTAGATAATTCTTAGTGTTGCCACTCTGTCCATTGAAAAGGTAACTCTTTTGGTGTAAAACTATATTTTCCTATATTTTCCTATAATATTGGTTTGGCGTTATATAGAGTTGGTTCGAGCGGTCCCTACCGCTCTGTGTACTGTATGATCTAATGAAATGGACTGTTATATTGTAAGTTTTTGGTATGTAATATATTTAAAAAAAAACGTTTATATGTATCTATACTTAACTCTCACTGTATATGATTTAGTATATATTATATTGTTACTTTGAGAAATACATTTTAATCGAAAGTTTCTTTATTATTTACCTTTGCCTTTGTCTGTCGAACTTTGCTCGCGTGGAATTCAGAAATTTATTTTCTAATGGCCTATACTCTCCGTCTAGATGCAATCTATTTCATTACCAATATATTAGTCCCGTCTCGTATTAGATTTTTTGCTTCTAATTAAACTGATTGATAATTTTGCAAAAAATCGCTAAGTTGTAGGTTGCTAAATTATCCCTTTGGTTTAGGCTGGACAGCAAGAGCGTAAATGCATTCCCCTGTAAATAAAAAAAAGGTTGCTAAATTATAACGTTCCTTATAGGGGCCAAAGTCATCGGTTCAAAACCTATACGATTGTTTTTTTTTTTCTTATTCACTATTTTAAGAAGCACAGAGAGATGAAATTAGCTTAAATTTTTATTTAAATTGTTTACAAAAAAAATTAATAACATTTTTTAATACTTTTGCTCGTTATCCTGGAAAAGTCCGTGCGTTTTAAGGGACAAAAAGTAACCTCTATGTTACTTTATAATATGAGTTATCACTGTGTAAAGTTTCGTTAAAATTGATTCAGTACTTTCAGATTGATAAGCGTACACGTCGAAAGACGGACTAAAATCTATACCAAAAATACAATTCATAATTTTTTTGTCTGTCTGTCGGTTGGACGGATTTGGACATGACTTTTGTTACTAGATAGATGAAGTGGCTTCGGGTACTTTTGCTTTTTGACTTTGGGTAATCGACATATTAATAACGAAAATCTATTCGGCGGGCGATGACCTCACTTGCGCTCATCAGCCATTAATTTATATTTCCCCTATATATTATTTGGTATAAGAATATAAACCATAATGTTGTTATCCAGAGAGGAAACAAGGGACTACGTTTATATGGTTTAAATGCCGCTCGCATATCCTCTTAAGGCTTCACAAGCCGCCACGACTCGGTATGAAGTTTCAATCTCTTGTTGGT
Source organism: Samia ricini (assembly GCA_014132275.2). Taxonomy (NCBI): domain Eukaryota; kingdom Metazoa; phylum Arthropoda; class Insecta; order Lepidoptera; family Saturniidae; genus Samia; species Samia ricini. The sequence goes on from AP028158.1 coordinate 27,623,338, forward strand.
TACCTAAAAAAGGCTAACTTGATTCTATAATATATCAAACAATTAGATGCAAATACTTATTATGATCCAAGAGGACTTTAGGAAATAACCACGGGTTTATTTAAATATTTTTTGGATAAAAATGAAACAAAACTTTCAATTATTACTTGGATATTTATTTTCTTTGATTATAATCATTACAATATTGCCGTTGTAAACGGCATAAAAATACTCATAAATGGCATTTATTTATCACAATTACACCTTAATCGCTAAACTAAATTACATTTAATTGTTATTCTCCGTTTTTAATGTTCAATTTTTTTTGTTTTCCTAATCATTTGTATAAAGTTCTGTTTAATAAAGTTTGAATAAAAATAAATGTAAACTAAATAATGAATATTGCATTAATGCAACAATAAAGATTTGAATTATTTTAAAATAATTCATTTAAATTTTAATGGTTCTCCAATGAACAAAATAATCTTAATCAAATGATCTTAGCAACTACAGGGCTGTCAAAAAAATTACATCAAGAATTTTTTTGTTTTTTTTTTGGTCTGGAACCTCCCTTATGCATTTAATCTGATACTCAATATATCAAAATTTATCATATAGAATTTTAAGAGATTTGTTAAAATATATAGGTGGATTATGTCATACTAATTGCTATGAAAGTTCACTTTGGTTTTTATAAGAACAAAAAATAAAATCACTCTATATATCTTTATTTCCGAGGAGAATAAGTTATTAAACAATTTATTAAAGTAAAATAATATACAACTATCACAATAGTATAACAGTGGAGTTTGATTAACACAATTTGTACCATAAACTAACAAAAAAAAAGCAAGTACTTTCGTTTGAAACAACACGCTTTGGGGTGAATTACACACTAAGTTTTTTTTAAATAAATTCTATGATCGGACTCACTTTAATCATATTTTAACTATCTACAAGATATTAATTAAATACATTTTATATTATATCTAATACGGATTTCTCGAAGTAACATTACATTACCTTATATACAACAGAATTATGATAATAATTAATCTGATTCTAATCTTTGAATTATCTATAAATTTGAAACAGACACTACCACCACCTCCTTAGAGACTTGTCTCTAAAAGTTCATAAAAAAACCTTACACATTCATCAAACGATACGGATATGATATCCATTAAAAAAATCGTACCTCTAACAATTATTTGGTATGTTTCATTTAGCGGTCGTAATTTCACCGTAGCTCATATTAAAAATAGAAATAGAAATAATTATCAATTTTATTTAACAAAAATACAGAAAATCGGTTGATAACCGATTAAACTGTTTTATTTATGTTTAAATGGTATATAATGCATAATATATCTTCGAGAAATCCAAGGTACCTACTATATGAAAAATATTGGACTTATTTACCGTGAAAGAAACAAGAAAACATACAAACAAAAACATTTGTCTGTTCCATGTATATGTATCAAACTTTAAATCTGTGATAATTTATTTTTCGTTATACTACATCTATCATTATATTATAAATGGAATAATATAAAACTTACGTTTGAAAACATGCTCTTAAACTATTTATATCACATATAGTGACTGATATGATGATTTATGATTGAAATGTATTTTGTGAATAATAATTATAATTTGTAATAAAAATTATTGTACTTTATGTACATAAGGGTGTTTTTTTTTAGATTTGTAATGAATCTAAAGATGTTTTTTTTACATTATTTACATAATATACAAGGGTGCAAGTACGAGTGTGTTATGGAGATAGCCAAAGTCAGTCTGACATCGATTAGCTATTTCAATAGTGAAAAGTAAACAAAAACAAATTAGTTTTCTTTGATAATTATCTTTGTAAGTACCTAATTATTTATTGGTGTTTTATTTAAGTTACGTAAATGCGAATTCAAAATGGCGGACTAAAGTTACGTAATTATTTATCAATATTAATTACATCGTATGTTATCGAATACAGTATATTATTTGTAGGCAAAAAAAAATACTAAGTCGACTTTTATATTACCTACTTCGTTATGAAGTTTTTGAATTTAAAAAAAATCACGTAAAATACACAGAAAAATACACTGGGTATATTTAAATAAATAAGTATATAAAATAAATTCATGCAAATTATGAATTAATTATTTGGATAATATATATAATAGTTTTTTATTAATCCTTTCGCTCGTTCTGGATTTTATTAAATTGTTATAATGTGAAATGAATTTATTAATTATTCAAACAGGTATTTAAAAAACTCAGATACAATCTTTTTGTTCTATGGAGTTCATTAATTTGACGAAAGAGATATTCATATGTTTATGGGGCATTTGAGGTTTTTAAAAGACGAACCTATAAAAAACACATTTAAAATAATGTTTTTTTTTTCTCCAACGTTAATTTTTAAGCAATGTTTCTATTACTTCACTATACAGAAACGGTTAGTTCGAATCTTTTTATTAAATCATTTGCATGAATTTTAGTTTAAATAAATAATAAAACGATACTAAAAAGGTAAAAGAGTGTTTTTTTTATCTTCCATACAAAATACAAATGAACCGAAAGTACATAGTACAAGACAAACTTACTAAACCAATAAGTCAAAAGCAGAATTCGAAATATTAATACTTTTAAGTTACATAGTCGAATTTTTTTTTGATAAATATACTTTATTCGAGTTTCCCTCTATCCGGTATCTCTATCTATTAGTTACGATTTGGGGGGAGTGCGTGTAAACGTATATAAACAACATATTACTTTTACACGTAATATAACGTATATTACGTGTAACGATTTAGGTGTAAATATTCCGAGCCCCTCTATGGTTAGCCTTCTCCCCCTCCCCCTTAGCTAATAAAAAGTGCTAAAAATGCATTTAGAGTTCCACACCATATTTTTAAGATAGTAGTTTAGATTTCACGTTATGCATTGCCATATGACCCTAGACGGAGGGAATGGGGAAGAGAGGGGGAGTAAGGCAGCCATGCATTAGCTCTTTTAGGTAAGCGATACTTATTACCGTGCACATAGCATTGGCGTGCGTGCAAATCAATTAGGGGAGAAAGGGGATCCAGACTAATACTAGTCATGACCCATCTCTTTCACATGAAAAAAACTAGAAATCTTTTTCTCTTGACTAAATAGGAACGAAACTGAATAGGAAATTAAAATTTAACGTGATGTAGTAAGTAATTTAAAACAATATTTCGCGAATAGAGATGATACTGGATTTATCGAGGGGGGGGGGGGGGGGAGAGGCAAAGAGCACTTCGATAACTTGACGTCTATTAGCTGATATTAATATCAACAATATATTGAAAACGATTTATTAAAAAAGTTAATAATAATCATCGACATGGGCGATCATTGTGAGTAATAAAAAAAAAACGGGAATATGTTATTTTTCAATATTTCTAACGTTACAGACAATTGTAGCTGATTTTGAGTTTTTATTATAATTGTTTTTAAGCCGGACGTTTTTAAAAGCGGATTTACCACGTACTTGTTTAATAGTCTTCATAATTTATAAGGAATAAATATATTATACGTGTATCTTATTCGATGGTACAGTAAAGCGTTATCGCCGTCCTTTTATTAAGTTCGTAAGTAATTTATATATAAATCGGTTTTTGGGTCCTTTCCCCCTTTTTTGTCCCACGAGGCCGGATTAAAAAGATAATGTAAAATTTCAAATAAAATCAATATATACCCCATTTTTATAGGTGACAACGAGTGTTATTTTTCTAATTAAATAACATCATAAATTCCCTCCTTCTCGTATCTTTTAGTTGCGTTGCCCCAAATAACGATAGACCTCTAACATATTTGTAAGTTTCAGTGTATTTTTTTAATTATAATAAATAAACTCTTCCTTCCCGTATCCCTTGATTGTATTCCCCTTGGATGAATACCATAAATTCTTTGTAAGTGTAGGTGTAGATTTTTTGAAATTCAAATAAACATAAAAACTCCCCTTTTTTGTATCCGTTGACTGCTCTCCCCTAAATCGGTACTGGGGGGGAAATACCTTAATCCTGTAACATCGTACTGTAGCCGCCGGGTTGCGAGTGTTTTTGGACGAGTTGGGGGGGGGGGGGTTCTATCCGAAGTACTCCGTGAGCGTGTGCATGAGCAGGATGCCGACAGTGAGGGCAGCGAAGTGTTTCATGGACTGCAGCTTGTCGGGTTCGCGCAGCAAGTCCGGGAGGACGGTCACCAGCGCGATGTGGAGGAACCCTCCCGCTGTGAACGGCACTATCCACGATGTCTTCGCCTCTGCACACACACATTCATAATTCTATACGGGGCCAATCATGTATTACGTAAAAACCCATGAGAGGTAGCGGTCTAAACTTTCCTTATTTAGCAGACAAGGGGTGATGATGATTACGTAAGCATTACTTTCAGCGACATGCTACAGTCTGTTTAGCAGTACAATATATAGTATAGTCAAATAGTAATAAATAACATGGCGTTTAAGTGGACGCTTCTGTGTTGCCACATCTAAAATATTTTCAAATAATTGTACCCGAATAAAATGTTCGAATAGAAACGACTACTACAAAATTATTCCGTTTGTTGTCTAAATAAGGCCATGAGTATTAAGTAATCAATCAGACTTAGAAGTAGTCCGAGTACTATTAATTTCACTTTTACAAATAAGTTTTTTGAATTTTAACTTTATTCGACAGTTCCCATGACTGCCTAGATTTTTTTTAAAGCTTACGTAAACATAAAAGATGGATGGCGATAAGAGCTGTACTTAATATCGCTGATAAAGAGTCAAAAACGTTCAAAAAACTTTTTAACTAAATATTGAATCGAACCTAAATCCGGAACAATCAGTCATTCAATCATACAATTTTTTTTTTGAAGTAATAATAATTTTCGTCGTAGATTAGAGTCTACTTTTGGTCAGATTATGGTTAATCATGTAGTAGTTGTCCTTGTTTTATTTTTTAAAACCAATAGCTTGTAGCATATGACTCTATATTCTGTAATTTTAGTGGACTTTTTACATGACTACGTTTGGTATTATTTGTGGAAAAAAAATTGTATTGAAAATAATAGTCACAGAGAGTGAAATAGTACAATTACCTCGAAGAACTTTAACAAAGTAACGAAATTTTAATAAAAATTGGACGAGTTTTTTTTAACACTATGCATCATTATTAAAATTTAAAAAAAAATAATTGAATTGATTTCAACGAAATTCGACATCATGTATAAATTTTCTAAAAAATATTTTCTATATTTATACCCCCAAATAGCTCCATCATAAATTAAAGTTCCAATATCCCACCTTTGTATTAAACTCCCCCCAATTGGTGAATTCTAGTTTTAGAGATTTTTATAGGGGGAAAAGGCTTACCGATGGAATTCCTGGCGCCGCTGAATATGACCGCGGTCATTGCACCTATCAGACCGGCTGATGCAGTCGCCTACAAATGATAACAACTGTATAGATATATGATGGGGCAGTGGGTAGTGCGGCCGGATTCACGTCTATGAACACGGATTCGAACCCACCTATCCAACCTTAAAAAACAGCCTGAGCTTTCGATAAAGGAAGACAAAAGGAAACCATAGCATGGTGATAGGGCATTTTCTAATGAATGCCCGCCTGGGTAGCTACAACCCTCATTTGAAAACCTATCGCCAAATACCAATAGGTGTGTTAAAATCTAAGCCGCCCCACCGCTCCTGTGACTGAGCTTAGTATTTTGAAGACTTCCCTCCCTCCTTAAACGGGTCACGTAATATACTACGTTCCCTTAACAGACAGAAGCAATGATGGCGCAGCGGGTAGTGCGGCCGGATTCCGCGTCAGTCGACACGGGTTCGATCTCCATCTATCCGCCTCTGAGCCTGAGCTTTCGGTGAAGGAAAACATCGTGAAGAAACTACAGCATGCCCGCTTGGGTAGCTACCACCCTCAAGTTTGAAAACCTGTCGCCAAATAGCAATATTTGTGTTCCGGCAGAATGTGTTGAGAACCAGTGAGACTTAGTGTATTTATCATCCTGGACCACATCGTTACTAAAAATTAGTTGTTCAAGGCATTGAGACACTATACCGTGTAAATAAACATACCTAAAAAATACCGTTCTTTCCTATGCTAAGAAGATCAATAACAATTTTTTTTTAATTTTTTTATCGTTTTATTACGCAGAAACCTACCTAATCTAATAAATAAAATTAAAGTGTGTATTTTGTAATGTCTAAATAACATTTTACTAAATACATATGAATGTATTATACGAACGATACATATACTAAGAACACAATTCTTAACATTTTCCTTTGTTTCGTCTGTTTGTTCCCGATAATCTCCGGAACGGCTGGACCGATTTTGGAAGAACTTGTTTTTAGCACATAGCTCCGCGTATTACTTAGGCTACTTTTATTTTTCGAAAATAATTAGGATTCCGCGTAAAAAAAATTCAAAACTATTAGACAGTGAAGAATATTAGAAACGCAGGCGCAGCCGCGGGCACACAGTTGGTATGTAATAACTCTATACATATAAAATTTTATCGATTCAGTTTATGGTAAGCGTATATTTTAACTGTGCCGGTCTGAAGTATGCTAAAAATGGCGCAGTATGACCAACACAACATTGGGTATGCGCATTGCTTTCTCAGTTACTCCTTTACGTTTCATGTATGTTCCATCTCGTACACTTTACGTCTTAAGACAGTCACAGAGTAAAGTGTTATTGTTTTTAATTAATTATTTTAGGTTATTGTCACAATAACCAATTTTTTTACACGGTATAGGCTCAGTGCTTTGACCACAATCTAACCTCATATTAAGTAATGATGTGGTCCAGGATGGTAAACATTGAGCCTAGAGGTACTGGTTCTAAAGTGATGCCGCCGGAACACACCTATTGGTATTTGGCGACAGGTTTTTAATCTTGAGGCTGGTAGCTACCCAGGCGGGGATTATTAGAAAATTCCCTATCACCATTCTGTAGTTTCCTCACGATGTTTTCCTTCAACGAAAACTTAGGCTGATTTTTAGAGTCGGAAGGGTGGGCCCGAACCCGCGTCGGTTAGCGCGGAATCCTACCTCACTACCAACTGCGCCATCATCGCTTCAAACAGGATACAGGTTTAAATTGGAGCATGACGATTCGGAAATGTAGCAATTAGGGGAAAGAAACCCGGTCGCTAGAAACAGTGTTTTTAATGGAAATATCTCTTTTTAGACTTAGGACTTTCTGTTTTCCCCAGTGGTAATGACTATAATAGTAATTTGATAATGTGTTTGTTATTTCTGCATGTTAACGTTTTCGTTTATGAGCGTAACTGTACCGCTGCCTCGGTTTCAGAGCGGCAGAGTTAAAATGGGCGCTTAATATACAGTTAAAAATGTTAAATTACTCGATAACATTAATATCTATTATTATATATATATTAACATAAATGATACTAAAGTTAGCTCCATAATTCATAGTAAAAGTTACTTACTATTTATGATAGGATCTGATAGATGGCGCTGTATTCAAAAAATCTTCTATTTAGAGACAATTTGCAGGATATAAATGGAAATAAATAAGTGATAGATCGTTTGGCTGGGCAGTTAATGATGAGGTTGTTAGTGAGTTGTATGCTTACCAGTTGTGCTTTGGCGGCTTCCCACCTCGAGAAACCGCTCTTGAGCAGTATGGCGAAGTCTCCTATCTCGTGCGGTATCTCGTGTACTGACCAACAGACACATTACGTATATAAATTAAAAAAGTAACCCCTTAATGATGTATTCACAAGAGATTACAATGCAATCTATAATATATTATAAAGAGGAATTATTTGTAATTTTGTATGTAATGAATAAACTTAAAAACTACTGGACCGATTTGGATGAAATTTGGAATGGATATAGTTTGAAATCCAGGGAGTGACATAGTTTTTATTGTAAAACTTCCACGGGAACGGCGCAGGTAAAGCCACGGAGAGCATCTAGTTAATATATAAAAAGGCAAAAGTGTTTTTTTTTTTTGTTTCCCTTGAATAAACTGAAAAACTACTTAAGGTGGGTTTCGATATCGAATCTAAACAAGTCAAGATTGAGATCAAACCAAAAATAAATCGGGTTTTCTGACTGATCTGACACACTTTAAAAGAAAACAATAGAACAGAACATTAGACTTTCATTGGGTAAAACTCGTAACTTTTTATCTCGTTTCACTTTTTCCATATAAAATATTAATTTCATATGTAATAAGAACTTAATATATATATTAAATTTCATAAATGAAAAATTTAATAACGGGTGTATTTTTTTTCATAATCAAAAATGTTTTAAAATCTAATAAAGGTATATAGGGCTTACCGAGTATAGCAAATGTGGTGAGGACTCCGACCCTGAACCCGACCAGGAACGAACCCCCGACCGCGAGACCGTGAGTGAAGTTATCAATCGAATTCGCCATCAAATTCAGATATCCCGCTACCTACACATATAATAATCTATATTAATAATTCGATCGACTCGATTGAAACCTTACCTGAATAATAAAAAAAAAGTAATTATTTCGAGTCGACAACATATATCAGCAAAATTCGGATTATCGAGTATTTTGTTAAATACTAATAGTGCAAATGGCAGTCGCCATATTGGCTTGAGTTCGTTAAGGTCGATTCACACGTACCAGGTCCGATTCACACGTATAATTGAAGTTACAGTGCATATCTACCTACATTTTGTAAAAGATTGTGTATTATAAGTTACATTTCACCCGAGCCAAGTCGGGTTTTCATCTAGTTATATCATAATTTCTGACGTGAAATAGCTGTTGGCGCGCTTCGGTAGCTAAGCCGACTAAAATGCCGTGACGGAAACTTTTTTTAATTTTTTTCTATTGACAAAGTACAAATTAAGGATCCTTCAAATGTCACGTAAAGCTTTGGCATAATTTGAAGCGATAATGGCGCAGCAGGTAGTGCGACCGGATTCCGCGTCAATCGACGCGAGTTCGATTCCCACCTATCCGACTGTAAAATCGGCTTGATCTTTCGGTGAAGGAAAACATAGTGAGGAAACCATAGCATGATGGTAGGACATTATCTAACATAGCCCGCCTGGGTAGCTACCATCCTCAAATTGGAAAACCTGTCGCCAAATACTAACAGGTGTGTTCCGGCAGCATCACTTGATAATCAATATCTATAGGCTTAGTGTGTTTGCCATCCTGGACCACATCGTCACTTTATATCAGGTGAGATGGTGGTCAAAGCTCTGAACCTATACCGTGCAAAAAAAATTTTTTTGAAGAAAAAAAAAACAACGAAAATTAACAAGTAGATATTGCTTAAGTAATCACCATTCAGACCTGCATCCCCTCCATGTCATCGAAAAAACCAAAGTGTAACCCCTCCTTTCTGATACTTATTAAATACAGCTCTTAACAATAATATATAGTTTATGCGAAATTATTATCTTTGACAATGACAATGTGACATAATATTATTATCCTGTATTATTTTTTAAAGTAAACAGTATATTTTTATCGAATTCGATATAAATGTAATGGAGTTTTTTTAACAGCATAATGGTAAAGAAAGCCTACGAATAATGATCTACAATGGAACTAACGTCTTTCTTATCAGGCTTCTCTTTGGTGGCCTTCAGGGTCTTCTCCCTCGCCTCCTTGAGGAGACACCTGCCCATCCACCTGTTCCCTTTGCACCGCACAGAACCGTTCATCACTGGGGCGCTACAGCAGTCACCTTCACCTGCAAACCAGGTATACAACCAATCAGCGTAAATGAACCTTTTTGTTTTTTTTTGACGGGGGGAAATGTATTTACGCACTTCCCTTACCTATTGCATTAGTGAGACCGGAGTCCCTCAATGCAATAGGTAAGGGGGCACGAGCGTAATGAACCTAACATCTAACACCTCGTGGTGTATGTAAACATTGAATACGCACTGGAGAATACCCTCACATTCTTCAGCCCAAATATGTGTAGTTCCAGATTGTGACAGTTCCGTTCCATACTTAACAGATAGATCAATTTAATACTTTTATCAAACTAACTGTTAAAATAAAACTGTTTTTCTCGCCACACGATCCGAAAAAGAATTGAGGTAATATAAGAATATCTTAGAAGCTAAAGATACACGTGGAAGTAACGTAAGTGAATAGTTCCGAAAACAAGTTTCTAGTCATAGTTCCTTTAATTAAACAAACTATTCCGTTCCCGGGATTGATTTACACAAGAATATATCCACTTTTCATTGGCTTATATATCAAGATATAGTATCATGATATAACGAAATAAATAAAAAAATCTCACCTTTAGTATTATTATTGAAGACACAGGAATCATACAACTGTTTCGCTGTAACTGTTCCATTTCCACCGCATATTCCCCCATCACCCTCGGAAATACCTCGGTGCCTTCTCTCGATAACTAACAGCTTCTCTATTTCCTCTATCTCAATCTGTTTTATCGAGCCGTTGTGCTTTATGATATCGTATTCTTCTTCTTTATCCTCTTCGGCGTTTTCTGACGCAGCGAACAGTTTCTCTACCACAATAAAACACAAGCATCCCGAAAAGGCACCATAACCCACTTTTCATAGAGACATGTTGACCTTCTGAAAGCAAAATTATTTTTCTAAGAGAAATGTTAGATGTGCTTTCTCACAACTGGTGGGGTTTCTCATAATAGCTGGGATAAAAGCCAATGAAAAATCAGCTGTAAATTTTTGTACTTATGGTTTCTGTAAGCCTTAATATTTAACCCCTTGAGCACTAACCTGGCGTTTACGGCAGCTTTCCTATTGTCTCATTTTTATGGGTAATCGTCATATTAAACGCCAAATCAAATAGAGCTTATAACAGTTTTGTGCCTATTAAAGATAATTTTTAACTAGAAAATTGAAGCTGATTCAATTTCTTTAGAAACAATTATAATAAGTAAACAGAACAAATAGACAAACAAGTTTTATCTTTTGTATGGACGATTTACAGCGCATTTGTAAGAAGCATTCTAATAACTACATATGTATTCTATTACGTTCAATCTAACGCAAAAACATTATGCTCGGTTTGTGGTTGATTTATCGAAAAAAATAGTTGTAACAATCAAACCTCTTAGAATTCAATTGAATTGTCATTATTATAAACAATGAATGTGACTATCAATCCCGACCATTTAATAAATAACTTATTATTCGCAACACGAAATATAACACAATGCGTTCTTTGTAATTTAAAATTATTAACAATATAAATGTATGTGTTTGCGAAACTTGTTTTAAATAGAGATTCGCTAATAGATTTCATGAAAAAATCCTGTTAATTAAGAAGGAAGATAATGGAACGGGTTTCTATAGTGCATCGATTATGGACCAAAGTCCCCGTAGTCCCTTCCGACAGCGGTAAACGTGCTCCGATCCTCGACTGGGAAGGCTTCTGTACCCTCTGTGAAAGCGATATAATGAAAGTATTTTTTGCACTAGCACCTAGGTTCTCAACGTGGACGATAATGCTCCTTGTGGAAGTAAAAGACCTAGAGAAAATTAGGGGGCATAAGCAGATTAAAATATAGTCTAAACAGGCAAAAAAATTAAGATGGGGACTCAAAAAAGCATCATCTACTTAAAGTGGACAATGACCAAGATAAGGTTGAAAATCTGTACACTAGCATAACCCGCATTACACTGCACTCCACACTACACGCAGGTATATGGGTTCTATAAAGCTTAAATCAGATAGCAACCGGGCCGACAACGACCCGTGCCGCTGATAGCATAGATCCGCAATACTTATGACACATTAGGTGCGCGACTGCTCCGGGCGTTAAACGACTCGCGGCACTCGACAGTGTTGTCAGGTGTACGATTTACATACTCTTTGTGCAAATTTTACACAATTTTGTCTCCTTACTATCACTTTAAATAAATTGTACGTTATTAACATAACACTTTACTACCACTTCAAGTACTTTTTCTCGGGCGTAAAAACTGACAATAATCGGACATCGTCTGAAGCGAGCACGAAGAGAAGTGAAGTACACTTCCACACTATCTTCACACTTCGTTCAATTTCGCGAGCAGTATGGACGCGTTTTTAGAGCGATTTTGAAAACTGTTCAACGTGACTGTTATCGTTTTGCATGCTACGAATTTTCTAATAATTAATGGGTTGTATTATTAATTATATGCGATTTTAGTATGGATTAGCTTGTTACACGCGACTTAATGCACGTGGAGTACATTTTAGTTCTGAATACCGTGTTTTAAGATACGGCAACCATTGTTCTGCCGTATAGCGTGTTTATGCCAGACGGCCCCAATTAGCGGTTAATACGGCAATTGCCGTGTAAATGTCAACCCTGTACTCATAGAAACACAACAAGCTTGGTTGCGACGTGACGCGAACGTCGAGCGCGACGGGTCTGTCTGGCATATTTCATCCGAACTACAACATTACAGCTGTTCATATCGCGCTGGCGTCCCAGCGCGCTACAGGCCCGGTTGCTATCTTATTTAAGCTTTAGGAATCCTAACATTCATTCATTTACATATCCTCCTCAGATTTAACGCGATGCAAATTCTGGGAAATTTACGTATCTGAGCTAACACTCCAAAAGGCCACTGTACCACTTTGGACCTCTTGCGCTAGTTGGTAGCTATGGTTTACGGTTGAGTGCCTTAAGCGCTCGCCCCAAAAGTTTGGTGAAGCTGTCAAGGACTTTCCGGTCAACAGCATATAAAGAGTTTGAATAAAAATGCCAAAATAAATCATCATTCAAATTTCCACTAGGATTACAATTAGTTACCAGATATATAGATGCTGAGGTGGTTGTGCCGCGTAATGAGGTTCGATAATATTCGCAATGAGCACGTTCAAGGAAGCCTGGTGGTACACAATACTGCCGATAAAACGATTGGAACGCTATGATCACGTAAAGATGAGGCCATCAGAGTACGTAGGGCGTAGGGTACAGATTACATCTCTTCCTTTTCGATTAACAATCGAGCGGAAGACCCAAAACAAACTGGAAAGATGTAGTGCTAAAGCAGTGGTGGGCAGACTTTTTTAATGGCGGGCCACAAAGTTTAAGAAATTCTAGAGGAGGGCCAGAATTATAGAAAAAAAATGCATTTTGTGTTAAAGCTTTTAATCATCATCATCAGTTAGATCAGTATTACGCATCACATGAACTACGCGGCTAGTTTAGCTTCACTTATAGGTTATACATATATTATTCTACGAAGTAGAATCTACTTTTTCGTCTCGATCGCCGAAATGTAATTAACGGGTCATACACTATCCATGTTGATGGACCCTCGGCGGGCCGGATTAAATACTTTCGCGGGCCGGAGTTGGCCTGCGGGCCCGTACTTTGCCCATCACTGTGCTAAAGGAATGAAAAGGAGAAAAGTTTCCAAAAACGACAGAGGGAAGTGGAGAAGAAAAATGCGGAATGCTGACTCTAACACCATACGAGACAAGTAGCTAGAAAGAAAGAGATATATTGGCTATCGCAGTCATATGAAATTGAAAGTTAAATCCAATTAAAGACCACGCGAAACCCTTTACATACGTCAAAGCTAACACGTGTTTGGAAAACATCCAAAGGGAAGAGACGGCGCGGCGTATAAATTGAATTTTCGCTACGACTATGTTTACCCCCTCAGGCGGCGGCCCAAGACGTGCTTCGTTACCCAACTGGGGAGGCTCTTGGCGTCGCCGCCAGCGCGATACAGTAACACTGCCCATGCATCAAGCATTACACGCACAACACTGCAAACACACTCTTGCACATAACACGCAGGTACATAGGTCCTATGGTGGTGGGCTCCGCTTACATCCGGCAGAAATTAGGAGGGAGAGACTGGAGAGGAGAGAGGTGGAGTTGGTCCGGTGGGAGGAGGACCTGGCGGATGCGCGCTACGGGCGGCCTACCGTAGACGCCATCCGCCCGGTCCTCCGGGAGTGGATAGGGAGGCGTCACGGCTCCCTCAGCTTTAGGCTTGTGCAGATACTATCCGGGCATGGTTGCTTCGGGTGGTATCTGCACAAGATAGCTAGGAGGGAGCCGTCGGCGGTGTGCCACCACTGTGACGCGGCGGAAGACACGGCGCACCACACCTTTGCGGAGTGCGCCGCGTGGGAGGAGCCGCGTCGTGCAGTGGTGGCGGCGGTAGGGCCAGACCTCTCGCTGCCGACGGTCGTCAAGGCCATGGTCGGCAGCGAGGAGGTCTGGGAGGTGGTTGCCTCCTTCTGCGAACAGGTAATGTTGCAGAAGGAGGCCGCCGAGAGGGCCCGTGAAGAGGATCCTAGGGCGGATCCTCGGAGGCGAAAGAGGCCCAGGGGGAGATGGGCAAGCTACGTGCGGAGTTTTCTCCGCACGTAGGCGTGTCCGGTTTTTTTTTTTCTCCCCCCTTTCAACGGCTTGTTGATTAAGACAAGACGTTGAAAGGGGAGGGACCTACTTCTTTTAATAAAGCAGTGGCGGGTCTTTTTCCCCTTTGCCCGCCACTGCTCTTTTGCAAATTCTTCTTTCTTCTTCTCCTTTTATGGGGGGCGGATGTCTGTTCCGCCCCCTGGATGTCTGACCTTTGGTCATGCCTCTCCTCAAGAGGCGGGCTAAGTGGTGGAGGGGAACTTTTCTCCTTCATCCCCATCGGGCCATTGCACTGACGGGCCTGGTGGGTTCGCTGCAGGGGGCGATGCGGTGCTTGCGAAAGCCACCCCGTGTCGCCCCCATCCCAAATGCAGCGGACAGCTCCGGGGGGTTTTAGTGGGTATTTCCGGAGCGCCTCACGCCCGGGTGAGTCCCACACTGGCACGGAGCTCGTCACTCCGTGCCCCCTTATCTATTGTATTTGAGGGACTCTGATCCCACAAATATAATAGATAAGGGTAGTGCGTAAATGCATTTCCACCCGTCAAAAAAAAAAAAAAAAAGGTACATAGGTCCTGTAAGGAACCTTTTTTTTTATGTAAATAAAGATAAAAATTTTGGGTTTAGCTAGGATAAAAATTCCGCGGGAGTTTTCATTCTCAGGTAGCGGCCAAGCCGAGGTTCGAACCCTTGAGCTAGCTACCTTATGCGGCTGAGTGCCTTCAGCACTCGCCCACAAAGTTCGGTGAAGCTGTAAAGGCCCGTCCGGTCAACAGCATTAGCTAGGTTAAAAAAAAAAAAAAAAAACTATGTTTATGTTTTTTTTTTTTTTATTTGAGCGATTAAATTTTTTCCGATTAACTTTAACCTTCTGTGATCTGTATCAATTTTTTCAAATAGCTTTACCAAAAATATATATTTATTGAATTATTTTAACCGTATAATTAAAATAGGTATATCATTTCAGGTTATTGCCTGTCTGTCCCGCATTTGGCTTCATGAATATTTACTTAGGCTTATTACTCGAAAAAACACTGTACCTATTTACGTCACACTTTTTTAAATACTTTATACTATACAGTAAATGAAATTGATAGAAAAGTGATCACCGGATATAATGGTTCACCGCATTATAACTAAATAATCGTAAATAAACCGGAAAAATAAATAATTGAAAATGTTGAATGCAATATTTATTTAAAAAAAAAAACCTTTATATATACTTATTGCACCGTTACTAATATATTATTATATATTTTTTAATGTTCACTTCAAAAACTTATTTTTAAATCACACAAATTCAGTCTTGCGTTGAACAAAATTGTTCAAAATGATACATTTAACATTGTTAATAAAACTATAGTCATAAATTATATTTGTGTTACAATACATGCCTAAATATAGTATTAGAGTTAAACATATGTATTTATCGTATTTGCGATACTGGTTTATGCTATTGTGTTTTCTTTGTTTAAAATATTAATAATAATATCTTGCCGTTGAAAAAGTATTTATTTTGTTAATAAATTTACACTTGATCGTTAGAAAAAAATCTACTTGCGTCATTGTAAAAGGTGACTTCTTTTTTTGGACCGACTAACGCTGATCACTTGAAGGGTTTTGACAGCTTCGCCCGAATTTTTAATTTGTCGAGCGCTTAGGACTCGTTCAAGTAAAAACTTTTGGACATTTTTGGTCCCCGTCCCCACCCCTTCTAAGTAATAAGTAAACAAAACAATTGTTCCCTCCAGGTTTACGTAAGCGTTGGTATAATTAAAAAAAAAAAAAAAACGAAAGTTAATAAAAAATATTGCTGATACTTGAAGTGATGCTGGCGCAGTTGGTAGTGCGGCTGGATTCCGTGTCAATTGATGCGGGTTCGAACCCATCAATCCAACTATAAAAATGAGCCTGTACTTTCGGATAAAGAAAACCATAGCATGGTGGTATGGAATATTCTAATAATCTCCGCCTGGGTAGTTACCAACCTCAAGTTTTAAAACCTGTCGACTTGAAAGAACTTGTACCTCTAGGCATAGTGTGTTTACCACATCCTAACCGCATCATCACTTAACATCAGTTGAAATTGTGGTCAAAGCACTGAGCCTATGCAGTATTTAAAAAAAATTGCTTAACTTAATAATACGAACCCTCCATCTATCCATGTCATCGAAAATAAGTAACGCGCTATAGGGCGGGCTGACAGACGGAAAATGGTGATTACCACAAAGGAACCTAAGTAATACAAACCATGTTCTGGTACAGGTATTCTAATTCCACGAAATTCATCAAACTAAAACTATCCTTTGAGGAGGTATAAATAAAAAAAAGGTACCTTACAATATGCCTAATAATGCATGTATTGATAGTATATGAATTGTCAAAGTATGTGACGGCAGATTTAACAGTTTCCCCCTGTTAAGGATCGCAGCACGTCTTGGGTCGATGTCAGAGGAGAGCCTAAGGTAAGTATGCATAGAGTAATAAGCAACATATCTCAGTCTCCACTTAACTGATATACAATATATCCTCTGACTATGTTTTAGTAACAAGAGTTCAGTAATTCTCTGTTTAGTAAGATTATTTAGTAACTATTAACTAGCTTTATTTAAAATTTTAAAAATATATTTGGAAACATTTTTTTTGTCCATATTTATTAGAAAAATACCACTCAACTGTTTTATATGATAGCGACCTGAACCGGCTTCACACGGGTATAAAGAAAACGCTTGAAAATAAAATATAGCCCATGTTACTCATTAAAATGTAGCTTCCTAATGATATTAAAATCAATTTATTAGTTTCAGAGTCAATCAATTATTATATAATTTCTCTTTATAATTATATATAGTATAGACAAAAGTGTATATATATTCCCAGATATGCAAAGATCAAATATAAAAGAGTATAGATTTTTTTATGGAAAATTTAAATACGTATGTTATTTTATTTTTATTATATTTTCCCTCAAATTTTCAAAAGTGTCTTGCAATTTTCGACTATAAAACGAAAATTAGTATAATAAATTAAATCAAGTAATATATTGAAAAGTTATAGGGATAATGATGTGGGAATTCAACACCAAACCGACAACTATCGCGTTACATATAAAAACTTTATACTGTCAATCATTTAAAATAAATAATGTTATATGCGATACGATCGGAGTCAAGAGTAAAACTAGTTATAATAAAAAAAAAAAAAAACGTTATAATCTTTTTTTAAACATCATAATTATTATAAATATAAAAACAAAACATATACCTATACTAAATGATTGAATTATTTACATACATTATGCATAATGAGCGTGATAATTGATTATAAACCGAATGATTCATAAATAGCAAAGCATATAATATTGAATGTTGACTACTTTTTATATATTACACACACTTGGAACTACGTTCTTGGAACACAAAACGTTTACCCGGTTCGAAAGTTAATAACATTTGCAACTTTATCGCTTAGGAAATAACGTATATAATTACTTGTTTTGTTTATGAGTAATGAACGACACAAAACCTCAACGTACGTTGTAGTAAACATGGAATTATAAATAGGGCATAATATAACGTTTCTCTATATTATTTATATATACGCTTGAGGAAAATGCTCATCTCTTATTTCCGTTTTCGTATATATATATATATATATATTGATTATATTTGTGTATTATGGACTATCTCACACACTATGTTTATAAACAAAGGGACTTCTTTGCTATGACTAATCTTTTAGTATTTATCACTGTTTATATATCATAAGGAATATATTCTGACTAACTCTTCTTAGAAAATGAAAATTTTAGGGAAAATAAAATTAAACAATGCGATGTATGTTGGATTCCTCAATGAAAAATAGCGAGTAGAGTTTATTTACCACAGATAAGTAAAAAAAGAAGATATGGTAAGAAGACGTGTTGAGTGCAAATGCGTATAGCCTAAAATTGGCTTGATGTTTTTGCCTTTAGTCGTAATTATACTGTGGTCAGTTTAACATCTTCGATTTTTTCGATGATTTTTTTTACGAGAATTAAGTTAAAGATGACATCATATTTACACACAATTTTCTTTAATAAAATTAATAAAAAAATTATTTCGTAAAACAAAATTGTGATAAAATTTACTTCATTCATTTGCTCATCAGTGCTATAGAGATGAATTTGAAATTTTCAATACTTCACATAGGAACCAAATTTAAAAAAGGAATACGTAGGTACGTAGCTACCTATATGAATGTATACGCACTTTTAACTTATTTCACAGATCTATAAATTTCGAGCAATTTTAACGAACAGAATATTTATTATACACCGCTTTGGGATAAAACCTTATTAAACGGGACTTTTTGAATTCTTTCGTACACTTTTTAAAGATCCTCATACTGTATTCCCCGGAAAAACCCGTAGCAGGTAGTTCATTCCACATCTGAATCGGTCGCGGGAGGAGAATCCTCTGGACTGCACTATTGAGAACCACTTAGGGTCCAAGGTACGAGGATGAACTCTTTGTGGCGATAACGAGATGGTAGATAGTAGGTTCGGCATTATGTAGAACAATTCCAACTCTCTCTACAGTAGTGTTAGCTTAAGGGAAATCGATTACTGTTAAATTGCCTTCAGGTAACCACTAAGGCATAGAGACTTCATCATCCCTGTCAATGCGGCTTGTGAACCTTTTAAGCATCTAAATATATCATGGATTGATCACCATCATTTTATGGACCATGTGCATAAAATATATTCAATACAATTCCCGGAAAATTACATGCACGCATGCATCTGTTATATGGTGATCGAACTCCAGGCATTAACAAAAATAACTAAATGGAAATTTGGCTAGTTACCAATTTCTGATGATAAAGATGAAAGTCATTAATAATTTCTTAGCGGGTTTTCACAATGACCTGCTCCATTTCGTCTTTGTTTTATCATTGAATAGTAGGTAAACTAATGAATTATCTATAAGTAAGGTTTTGTTTTTAAATATTCCAAGTATTGCTTACCCTTTATGATAACGTAAGCATTAGCAAAATTTACAAACAGAAAGCGAAAATTAATAAGTGGCCATTGTTTGAATAATCTCTATTCAGAGCCCGCGTCCCCTAGGTTATTAAAAATAAACAGAGCATAGACTCCCATCCACAGTTAAGGCTTAAGTAATACACGAATTGCTCCATACTGCAAAAGTCTACAATATATATAAAAATGATATGTAGAAACACTCATCTAAAATATGTATAAAGGTTAAAGAATAGAGATATCTATACTAAAAATAAAAACAAACTCTGTTTAGGAAGTCATTGATCTTATTATGTATTACCGGTTTTACATAGCAACATTGGTTTGTTTACTACCTACTGTTTTACATAAAAACCTACGACGCCATAGTGTAAACGTAAATTCCGTGATTCCATTCAAGGTTATTTATTTTTTAACTCGTTTTTATAGTATGGTAGTTTTGTTTTGAATATAAAAAATCAAAGGTATTATTTTGAACAAATAAAACACATCCATTGTGTCCACACAAAAACTATGATTCAATTAATTTCGACGTAAATTTATTTCTTATAATCTAATACCTAAAAGAGAGAGCCAAGATCTATTTAAATTCGTTTTGACGTACTAACAACTAATTACATATGAATCCCTGTCACATCTGGGACGGAACTAAGCTCGGCGAAATGTGGGTGGTGTAGTTCGCTACTTCACCTCTGCCTAACCCTTCGGGGAAAACAGGCGTGAGCATATGTATGTATGTATGTACATATGAATGACTTCACAATTGGCCTTCTGACCCGACTCTGACAGGGTTTTCCGAACGACAGTCTTTAGTACAGAAATTATTCCGTAGCATGCTATTAGATGGTGATATTTTCATATCATTTTCCTCGACAAGTTTGATATATCAACGTTGATACGTGGATTTCTTAACGTGATAGTGTAGTGAACGTCAAAATCACTCGCTTCCTTTATAATCAACTCTCGGTTTTGCTATCTGCAGTTATCAAACGTCAGTACAATGCCAGAATACAATTTTTTTTAATGAAAAATTCAATAATTTCATGTTTGTTTTGACACTGATGTATTAATGCTCACCGCTGTGTTCTATTACGGATCAATAAACACAATTTATAGATTCCTGTCTTATGTATTATGAAAAAAAAAACATGTGTGCAGTTCACACGCGGTAACCTTCAAATAGGTAAACAAGAGTGAGGAGGCGACGAAACACTGCACAAAGAGGAGACCGCGTATATAAGAAAGACTGCCACACATACTATAAAAGTATATGCTTGTCTCTTTTTAGTATCGCTTTTACATTTTTCATCGAGTTTTAAATCACAACGGAGCTTAATGTGTCGAGTACCCATAAAAATAAGACAATAGGAAAACAATGGAAAGCTGGCGTAAACGCCAGGAAGGTGCTCAAGGGGTTAAACAAGTTTTCACTTCAAAAAGTAGCATCTCTATCTGTTAATTAGTTGGCTATAACTTGAAAACGAATGATATCATTTACATTACTCTTTTTATTTCGACCTAAATTCATATTACCAGGTCTGCTACATTATTTGATTCTGTTAGTAATGCTTACACCGAATAGAAATAAATTAAACAATCTTGATAAATCTGCAATAAAATATATTTGATAAGAACCATGATATTTATCTCCTTAGCAATATCCTCGAAAATATTACTATTACAAAAATAATCATTTTGTTGTTCCGTTCAATTGGATTTTCTCTACTAAACAATTATAATTCAATACGCACTCCATATATTAAAGTTTCAAGTATTTTTTTCACAGTAATAATTTATTTTAAGTTAAGATATATATGGCAATTTCAAAAGTAAACAAATTCGTCTCACTGATTAAAAATTACACTACGGTCGTATACAAAGCTTACTATGATTTCCGCGTATGTTAATAATGAATGGTATGTATTTATGTGTATACGCAACGCAGGTGAAGTCCATTGCCGCGAAACTGTGCGAGTACAATGGCACAATTTTCCTTCATATCGCACAAAGTATGTAGCGCTTCGCGTATACAGTTTATCATATTAAAAGGTCATTTGTTTTCTGTTTCAATAATAAACTAATTAAATAATGGAAAAAAATAATTTTCTTAATTAAAAATCACCTTTTTAGTTATTTGTATTTTATTGCTACATTAAAAAAAGATATACTTGTATCATTTTAGAACAGAATACACTAAATATTTGAGTTTATCATCTAGTCTCAAATTTCAATGTTAGTTCTGAATTTATTTAAAAAACAAAAACTCCATTGGCTAGGTACTTTTTTAACAAATGACTTCTTGTTCATCAAGCGACAGTTAAATACACAGTTATAGGAAGTGAATCTAGTATTTAAACTGATATAAAAAGTTCTAAATATTAACACAGTGTCACTTGATTATGAGATATTTGAACGCTAAATTATCGCGTACTTAGTTGGAAATTGATTTTTTATTTAATCGTATTGTCTAGAGCGGGGGTCGACAATTAGTTTTATTGGTCAATTTTAAAACAGGTTATCGCGGTCTGGTAAAAATATTATGAACAGTATTTGCTTTAAGTTATCTATTTCAAATCTGGAGTACTATTAATGAAATTTACTGTCTGTATATTATCAACAGTTGGTCGAGAACGAAGATTTCTTTTTAATATATCGGGTCATTCAAGTATTACATACGTAAAATTTTAGACATTCCTTCTTCCCACTTGTCAAGAATAGTAAAGAAAAGCTCTTACCTCCTCCGAAAGATAAAGTAAGTGTTAGCATACTTTTGAAGAAAAAAAATCGCGAAAATTATTAACAAATATTATCACATATCAGAGGATGCCCCTTATGTCATTAAAAATAAGCAAAGCATAGACCCCGTCCCTATTAATTCTTAAGTAATGCTTGGACCCTAATTCATTTTGCAGGGATGCCGTTCATAAGAATTATGTATAAATTACTATAACCTTTATACCTTTAGCGTTTGCCATGTCATTCTCCCAAGCTTCTGGCAATAGATGTAGGAATACATCTCCCAATAGACCACCGACAGCGAAGCTCAAGAGTATTCTCAAAGTAGCCGCACCAGCTGAAACAATATTTATTTATTTATTAATCACAGTTGGTCTCTGGTGTGGTTTGCGACTTCTTAAGAGGATATGCGAGCGCCATTTATTCCATACAAACGTAGTCACCTGTTTCCTCCTTGGATAATAGCATTATGATAAATATTTTTCTACCAAACAATATATATCCACCACCGCCATGCCCGTACGTATTGATTTTTTCCGTAAATTAGTAATTGTAGAAACTTTTGAAAATTTTCAACGTCATTATCAGACGTTAGTTAAACAAATTTGAAAAACATAATGTAAAAAAACAAAACGTAGACATAAGCAAAGGTAAGCAGAACATAACAAAAGTCTTGCTTATTCTATAACTGAAAGAAAATTTAAAATCGGTTCAGTTTTTGGAGGAGGAAACAAGATACTACGAAGTGATGCTTTTTCGTCTATTTTGCAATACGGTAAAATCAACTTGAGCAGCTGTTTCCCCTTTCGTGTTTTATAACTCTTTCTTTGGGGCAGAATGTGATAGCAATAATTTCTAAAATCTGAAATCTATTTTTAAAATCTCTTGCTGACTGCATGTCCACTTAAAGTAAAGGACAGGATATATAAGAAATGAGATGCGAATGTTGAGAGGGATGTGAAACAAGAATTCATAAAATAAGGAATTAATATATTGGAGAGAGTTGCGCCAGTGGTAAAAAGTTGAACTTGTTTCGTTTGTCGTGGTATAGACATGTTATGAAAAGAGGAAGCGCATGTGGATAAAATAGTAATGAATATGGAAGAATGGAAAAGTAGAGGAAGGCCATAGAAAGTGTGGATGGAGTGCGTAAAAAGTAATATGTACGTAAACGGAGTAAATTAAGAGATGACAGCTAATTGGGATGTATGGAAGAAGAAAAAACATACTGCGCCGAACCCGAGTTGGGAACAGGCATGATATATGATGAACTCGTAACCTAAACATTGAATAATTGAATAGATATTGCAATATGCGAGCAGTATCGCGGTAATTTTATAGTACATTTCATATCACTGATAATACGTCTATAAACCGTGGAAATAAAAAGAAATAATGATTGTTACATTGTTGCATCCATGTTGACAACAGTGTGGCAACAATGAGGCGACAGGAGTTGGTGATAATATCGAATATATATTACGATACTCGGTATCATTTGACAGGTGTATGATAAGAAAGGTCACGGGTATACGGTCGTGTTTAATATCGAATATTAATAATATTCAGACTGAGATCAAGCCAAGAAATAAATCGGTTATTACGACTGACACTGATTATTTGATTTTATGAAATGTTCGCATTTCAGTAGGTACGAACAGATTGAGATTTCATACTGTAGCCGGGCGTTAGTAAAGTTCTAGCAATCTTCTAATTAGTCGTGTGGTGCCGGCTAAGAATAGTCCCACCCCATATCTTCCCTTGGGTGTCGTAAAAGGTTACTAAGGGATAAAAACCAGATAATGGGCAACAGCATCCTCTGAGTATCACAAACTTTTTAAAGCGATGATAGCGCCGCGGGTAGTGCAGCCGGATTCCAAAATGCCAAAAAAAGTCTCGTCAAAATCGGTTTAGCCCATACGGAGATTACCCGGAACAAATAGACTTGCAAATAATATAAAAATCTTATTTTTGGTATAGGTATTGTATATTCATGTATTTAGTAAAAACAAATAATTTTGACATTACAAACAGACACTATAATTTTATTTATTAGTATAGATTACTCCGCGGATTTGCATCCACGATAACGTCCTAAGCCCATTATCATACTATTGTAGAATCCTTGTGCTTGTTGCCTGGGCTGTCTTAGTTTTTTAGGTCGCAGCGTAATCAGATCGATTAAATATTATCTATTAGTGATTACAAGTTAGTATTACAATGATTATAATTTAATTTCCGTAATCGACAGCTGTGATTCAAGTGATAACATTTATTGCCATTATCAAATCATTAAGTTGTTAACTGCTTTCTTATCATCATTATCAGCGTGTATAATGATACTTGGAGTGACACGACTAAATTTACTTGTTTTCAATTCTTCGTATCTGTACTTCTTGAGTTTTATTTATAGCTATAGCTGTGTAACCGCGGCTGCGCCTGCGTTTCTTATATTGCTTCAAAATATTTCTCACGAATTCAAACACTTGCTAGTGAAACTGTGCGTCTAATCGGATTTTATTTTAAATTTCAGGAGCTTGAATTTTTTTACACGGAACCCTAATTATTTTCGAAAAATAACCTACCTGAGTTACGCACAGTAACTTCAGTTATCTAACAAAACAAGTACCGTCAAAATCGGTTCAGCCGTTCCGGAGATTACCCGGTACAAACAGAACAAAAAAAAAAATTTCGATTTTATTTATTTTCGATATAGGTATATACTTTCATATGTATTTAGTAAAAAGTTGTTATTTTGACATTACAAACAGACACGTCAATTTTATTTATTAGTATAGATTAACTATTACCCACGAGTTAATTCGCGTTGACTTTATTGAGTCTCGAGAGAAACAAATCAAGAAGTTTGCTCTAGGATTTCTGAAGAACTAGAATTATCTCATTCTTCAGTTTTAGTTGTCTCTTTAATGAAAGAGTTATAAATCGCGAAGGGGACAAGAGCAGCTCGGGCTGATTTCACCTATGCAAAATAGACGAAACATCAGTACATTTTACCCGTTTCCCCCAACAAAACTGGAATTAAAATTTTGTTCCAATTATAAAATAATAAATATATAGTACGGTTATGTTTTTTTTTTTTAACAAATTGTTAGACGGACGTCTGAAAACGACGATAAACTCAGCCATATCGTCTTATTTCCTAGTTTCTAAAATAATTACTTTATAAAAATGATACGGGCATGGCCATGGTATATAATTTCATTTTTTAGGGAGGAAAACCTGGGAATACTTTTGTATGAAATAAACGTCGTTCGCATTTCCTCTTAATATTTAAAATGAATGCGTAAAATAAATCTCCTTTCATGCTAATATAAAAAAAAACTTATGATACTATTGATTTTTACGATGAATCGTTTGTTTTAACAGCGTTGTTTATCAATGTTTCGTCGTTTCAGCAAAACAAAATATATCCTTGTTTCATATTCAAGGTTATTCGTCAAAACACATTTGACCTTTTTTGTCTTTTTTCTCTCTTTCGTCAAGTTTTACGATCAAAATAAAATACGAATGAAATTTTCAAGTTATCTTCTCAAACCGGCCGGCGCTGTGATGAGGGACTGTGGGTGCAGACAAAAAATGAACACCACACCACTGTCCGTTCATAAATAACAATGGAATCCCATCAGGTTTGGACTACCTGGAAACGATTATTGCAGCCGTTGATGTAAACAATTTTTGCATTCTTTTGTGAAGGCAATATAATACGTAGCCATGATAAATAAAAAAAATCTTTATTAAATATAGGCCCTGATAAGGTGCTTATGAAGGTTAACCATTAGGTAATAACCATTGTTAACGGACGCACAGATAGGGGTGTTCTTTCCAGACATCACTATTATGATCTGTGATATATATTAGACAGGCCCCATTTGCTATAATATTTTAGGCAGATATCTATCTTTATATAAAGAAAAATTGGGGGTCCTATGACGCACTATCACCTCAAAAACATATATAGGGGTGGGACTACTACCATTCCACCAGGAATATTTTGTAGATGGTTATAGAATATTTATTATTAGGATTCAATAGGCCCTTTCTAAGACGCAAAACATAGCCTCATCGAAGGCATTACATGATAATTCAAACTGTAACGAGCAAGATTTTGTAAAGACTAGACGTTTTCACTACAGTGTAATGGGTGCTAATAATAAAACCCTGTATCTGAATTTTGATCGCGATTTTAAGCAAAAAATACTGTTTATAAAAAAGCTGTCTATACCCACACAAACTTATTCACTGAAGTAGGGCCCTTTTTAAAGAAATAACGAGCCGATATATTGATTGATGCGTGATGGACGAAAGGCCAGTCACGTCCACTCAAATTCACTCCAAGGCCATAAACGATAGTTGAAAGACGTAAAATTGAAATTTCATGCAGATGTTTTGTTATCTTATTTAGACGTTAGGTTTTTACTATGGTGACTATGGTAAAACGGATAGCAAACCCAATCGTTTAAGACCCCCCTTACAGATATTGCCTTTCGGGAGTGCAGCATAAATAATTTAGAAAGTAATCTATACTAATAAATAAAATAGGAGTTTCTGTTTGTCATGTCAAAAAAATTTTTTTTTGCTAGATAGATATTAATTTTTATACGATACCCATATCAAAAGAACAATTGTTAAAAAAAATTGTGTGTCTGTCTGCTTGTGTGTTTGTTTCGAGTAATCTCCGGAACGGCATTACGGATTTTGACGGGACTTTTTTGGGTAGATAGCTGAAGTTATCCCGGGTAACTTAGCGTACTTTTAATTTTCGAAAATAATTAGGGTTCCGCGTAAAAAAATTAACACTCATAAAAATTGAATAAAATCCGATGCAATACACGGTTTTACAGGCAAGTGCCTGAATTTATGAGAAATATATGTACTTTATCTAATACTAAAGAATTTTTAGGAAAATAATTAGGGTTCCGTATAAAAAAAATGAACACGTAGCGCAGCCGCGGGCATACAGCTAGTTTTGAATTAATTACAAGCAACACTGTCTTTACGTCATTTTCTGAAACGCGGAGTCTGATTCTACAACAAGTTTTGTAAGACCTTAGCGAGCTGATTACACGGCACAATAAGTGTTTCTTTATAAGAATTTCCACAAAATTTATTAGAAGTTCTATTGCAAAAATACCTTCAAATTTAGTTTGATATAAAGTATATTTTAATTAATTCCTCCAATAATAGTTGTAAAAGATTGTAGGAGTGATATTGAAGGAAAGAAGAATACATTATAATCGATTAGATTAACCTTAATTTACATAAACGTTTATGTAATCTCTAGATCACTACGCAGGAATCATAGTTACTACTAGCTGTGCCCGCGACTACGGCCGCGTGGGATTCTCGGACTTCGATATTAAAATAACTATAGACATGACTTTATTTCATACCCATAATTATTTTAGCCCTCCTATATCACCCCGAGATAGGGACTACATTCATACTGAATGAAATATTCGTTTATTTAATTATTATTGTAAGGGATATAACGGTAGACAATTTTATTTTAACTTCATTCACTATTGATCTCACAACTTTTCGTATATATACTAAAACTTAGCCAGATCAGCAAGTAATGGAAAGAGAGTCGTTACCTCGTACGTAATATAAGAATTCCACTAAGACAAAAACTATTCGAGATGAGCTTCTTAATTTGAACATTTCGGCATAACTATTGTAAATTGTAATCAGCTATTAACTAAACAGTAAAAATAAGATACATTATTGGTATTTTTTTATTCTCTCTCTATTGATTACCCATAGTCCATACAAATTAAAAAGTCTAAGTGGATGGATGCTTTTGTAAAAAACTTTTTATATTAGTGGGGTTATACTATCGCTACCTCATTGGTATACGCGATAATACTGTTGTATACTAAGGTCACTCGATCCACGAAGTGATAAAATGGAAACAATCGGTCAACTGTCGAACAACACACGGACATAAATTGCAATGTCATTTAGGGTTCAGTATCACCATAGTATCAGAAACGTAGTCCGCATCTCATCTCACGTACGCTGATAACACCAAACCAGGCGAGATAAATTGATAAGCGAGATTCAAACAAAGAGATGTAATATTCATATGAAAAATATTTTGACTTTCAGACATTTTCAATACAAAGGAATTACTCATAGATCAAATAGATCTATAATAATTCTCAATATATCTCATCTGTAGTAAAACATTTGTATGTTTGTGGGTAAACAATGGAAACATAGACAATCAATAGATATCAAAATAAAAATATGTAAAGATAAAACGTTCAAGAAAATTTCCCCCGCTGTTTATCAAGTGATTAATAACCTTTAATCTATAAGGATAAACCAATAGTAGTGTTAATATTATTTCAAGGTATTGACCTCATACTGTGGAACTTTTATAAAGTTAGTTTTAGTCCCGTTTCCATCTATTATTTTAGATACTGCGGATAGAAATCTATACATCTGTGGTCTGGTGCAAAAAGGGCCAATATCTATAATCCTTACTTTCAGTAATGACCATTAGAACAATGAACAAGAATTGATAGTTATTATTTACAGGTTATATTGAAGTATAGTAAAATATTTTTTTTGTTATTTAATACACGATTTTATGTTGATTTATAAATTAAATTCAAATTGAAAAAAAAGAGGTATTTTTATAAAAATATTATACTACTTATGGTTTTTCAGCACTGACAAGAATCCAAAGTTAGTTCCAAATTATGTTTAAAATCAAAAAGCCAAAGCATTTTTCAGTTTCAGTTCTATTCTGGCTTTGGTTTGTAAAAAAAGTACTTTCGGGTCCATGGACGTCTACTTGATCCATTGGCAACCGTAGTTGATTTTTATGGAAATTCTTCCATTAAATTGCCTATAAACTGTGATTGAGTTTCTGCGGTTAAATCATAGAACAAGAAATATCTTTTGCCTCAATGTCACAGAAAAAGTTTCAGCACATTTTTTTTTTTGCAAGTGCTAATATTTAGAAATTTTATAGGATATTATTGTTGTATTAATGTTTCTAATGCAAAATGGGCCAATGGTATGTTTCGTTTTAATTAAAATCATAAAGATAAGGCTAGAGTCAGTCATATCACAAAAAAGGCTTACATTAACTTTGGTCATTTTACTTTTATCTTTATTGTTAGCAAAGTGTTTTTTTTAATTCTCCGTTTCAGTTTTTTTTTATGTTTAACTATTTTAAAGCACACACCACATAGACCTTTTTACTTGATAATAGTATGAAAACTGTCGTTACACTTACGCCCTTTTAGCACAAATAAATATGATTCTTTTTATAAAACTTGGCTGTTAAATCCCATTTTCACAAAAAAGTACTTTGGCCCATGTAGCACCAGGCCACAGATATATATATATATATATATATATATATATATATATATATATATATATATATATATATATATATATATACATATGTGTGTGTATGTACATATTTTTTTAACAAGCTACACTTCAGTGGGCTCTAACTATTCTTTACCTTTCATCTTATCTATATAAACAAAATAAACAAACAAAATTGAAGCGCCGACTGTTTCGAAACATATATCTATAATGGAAGACAACACAACCATAGCGCGATGTGGGTTCCACAAAGAAAACAAGTTTTTGTCATTAATATATAAAATTGAATTGTCTGTTTTTTTTTTTTAAACTAAATACATATGAATGTATACACGATATCTATACGAAAATGCAATTTTAAACATTTTTGTCTGTCTGTTTGTTCCGGCTAATCTCCAGAACGGCTGGGCAGATTTGAACGGGACATTTTTGTGTTAAATATCTAAAGTTACTCCACGTAACTTAAGCTACTTTATTTTTTCCAAAATAAAAATAAAAAAATCTCATAAAAATTGGAATAAAATCTGATTCCATGCAGTTTTACTGATTTTAATTACAATTTGTGAGAAATATCTTTGGTTAATGTTAGTAGCAAAAAAAAATTGGACAAATAATTAGGGCCCGTTTAAAAAAATCATGAAATTTTGAACAAAATATGATGCAATCGACAACTACACCATCTAAACATTATTTGCCGATGATTATTCAAAAACATGCGAAGAACGTATGAAACGCGAGCAGAGCAGCGGGCACACAGCTAATCTACCATTAAGAAAAATGACTGATAACCGGGGATGTACTTCACAGAATGCAAACTGCGTAGAATGCACTTGCGATCAACTGGTACGAAGCCGCAGATAGAACTTATCGTCCGATTGTGAAATGACTGTTCTAAATTTAACAAGTGTCTCGAAATACTCATTATCTTTGTCTATAGATACGTTACTGAAGACAGAATTTACACTATTCTTAACTCAAATTTATTTTCTATTTTCTTAGTTGGATTTTCTATTATAGCGTGTTTTATAGTTTTTTTTTAATCACGTCATTATCTAGTCATTTCATTTAATGCATTTACGAGTAGTCCTATCGGCGCAAAGACACTACCGGATATCATATACTAAAAAAATCGCAAATCCTGAAAATATTGGTAAGGATAACGGAACTAACTGTTTAAAATATTGAATTGTCATCGATCCTTGATAAGTATGGCAAATTTCGAGTCATTCCGATGTTTATAAGGGGGTCAAAATTATGTTCAAAGTTTCCGTTACATAGGCACATACGTATAAAAACGTTTTAATAATTCAAAAATATACTTGAATAATATAGCGCTGGATGCGAGTGGGCACAAGACAGGTCGTTATAGAGATCTCTAGAGAGGCCATTGTCCAGCATTGGACGACTTCAGGCTGATATGATGATGATAAGGTAGTTCACTGGTGTTTAACTTATTGAAAACAACACATTAATATAATACACGTATATTGTGAAAATTAATACCTTCACCTAATAAAATTTAAAAATATAGAAAATAAAAATACGAAATTAAGAGGGGATGCTCCATCACGTTTTACGAAAAACTAATGTTATAAAATCTTGTAAGAAGCACGTAAAAGCATGACGTAATACTTTAGTATATACTTTCACTCTCTAAGATAAAATCAAATCATTTAAAAGTTCCTTATTTTTGATGAGGTTTTGTTTTCAGCGGTCAGCCCTAATTATGATGTATTTTTTGATGAGACAATAAAAATTAATTAGTACATGCATACTTATTGTAAATAAGAAAGCTTCCTTAAAAATGACAGACGCATTGAGTAGGAGATGGATCCGGAGATTAACTCAATATTGTACTAGTTCTGAGAACGAGGAAGGCAGATTGTAACGAGTTGTCTACCATCAGTGTCTCGCCACATTATTGAAGACCGACGGTTACCTGGATAGTTTTGAGTATATAGGAGTTTCACATAACCATTTTGCTATCCCGAACAGAAGAATACCAATGTTGTAAAATAGGATAGTTAGTTGGTTGGCTCCTGTTTTCGCAACTAGAAACATTTGCGGTTCGTTGTGCGTGTAGGATAGTGCTAAAAGGTTATGCAAAGTCAAAACTCCATTGCTTTATGGTAAAAATGAGAACTCTCAATGACATTTGTTTAGATAATCACAAAAGTTATGTGAACCTAAAAAAGTTCATTTTAAACACACATTTTGGGTTTATTTTGTGCACGTGGAGAGGATGGATGAAAGAAGATTAACAAAACAGATTTACAAGAATAGGCAAGTCGGTAAAGGTTGACCTAGGCGATGGTATCTCGACTGAATGACGTGTATGAAAAAGCTCATAAAGTAGAAGAAGCGAAAGATAAGTGTCTCTGCCTACCCTTATGGAAGAGAGGCGTGTTACTATGTACGTACTTATAGTACGTTTACAGAGTCTTATTTTAAGGAAGTGGCTGTATTATACAGCACTAATGTTATGACTGTTATGTGTTTATTTCTTGAGTACACCACAACAACAGTGCAAATCGTACGGCGCTGCGAATTTGCACTCAAAACATCCTGGAGTAATCAATAATATCCCTAGAACTACTCTCAATATGCTATACAACATAAATATTGGAGGGAGTTTGTAGAAAAGTTGAAAGGTTCCCGTTTGTCATGGTATGGACATGTTATGAGAAGAGAAGAAGCGCACGTGGGTAAAATAGTAATGAATATGAATGTGGAAGGATAGAAAAGTAGAGGTAGGACAAAGAAAGTGTGGATGGAGTGTCTAAGAAATGATATGAAAGAAAAAGAAGTGAATGAAGAGATGACGGCTGATAGGAACGTATGGAAGAAGAAAACATACTGCGCCGACCCCAAGCGAGTTGGGAAAAGGCATGAGAATGATGATACAACATAAATATAGGTGTTTATTTCATATCAAAGTCCATTTCTAAATTACGTATAAGTCTATATACAAGTAAGTATACTAAAGGAATTTATTTATTAATTAGTGTTTATTTTACCCGTTTTTTCAGGAGAATAATGATAACATTAAATAGCACTTATATAATTCTTTGTTAATAACAAATAGAGCCTCAAGTATTTATTATCTTTTAGCTTGAAATCAAGTAGGTACTCGTGACTTTATCGAGAGTAATTACGGCTTTGTATTGTTAGTAAATATTATGGTCAAACAAAAACGTGGATTCCATTATCAATATTCAATTAAACGACACTGATAAAACTGTAGAATAGTAAAAAAAAGTGCACGCTCTATCGATTGTAATGTAATTGATATAGCGAGGCCGTGTTTACCATTAACCTACCTCTATGCTAGCGGCATTTATTCCATACATACGTAGTCCCCTGTTTCCTCCCTGGATAATAGCATTATGGTAAATATTTTTATACCAAATAATATATATCCATGCTTGTATTTTCTAATTTTTTTCCATAAATTAGTTTTACCAAAAACTAGTAGACTTTAAAAATGAAAAAAATTCTCGATTTTTATCGTAATTTTCAGACGTCCGTCAAACAAATTTGAGGGTTAAAATAAAAAAAGCAAACACGTACAGGGATAGCCAAAGGCTTTATTATTCTAAAACTGAAAGAAAATTAAAAACCGGTTCAGTTTTGGAGGAACAAACAGGGTACACGAAGTGATGTTTTCGTCTATTTTGCATAAGGTAAAATCAACCCGAGATTCAGTTGTCCCTTTCGTGTTTTATAATTATTTACTTGGGGCGCAACGCGACAGCAATACATTTCTGAAATAGCTACTTTTCCGACCGCATGTCCTCTTAATGTCTTTCCTAGGATTTCGAAGTTTAATATGTCGATTACCCATAAAAATGAGACAAAAGGAAAACAATGGAAAGCTGGCGTAATTGCCAGGTTAGTGCTTAAGGGGTTAAATGTCGAATTTATTTATTAATTACAATCTAGATTTATAAATATATAAACCAGAGCGATATAGAACACCATGTATAACTCAAAAACCTCACCTAAAAGTATCTTTAGCTACCCGGAGTAACTTCAGCTATCTACCAAAAAAGTTCCCATCAAAATCCGTCCAGCCGTTCCGGAGATTGCCCCCGGAACAAACAGACAAGACAAAAATATTAAAAATTGTATTTTTGGTATAGGTATCGTTTATACATTTATATCTATTTAGTAAAAAAAAAAATTTTGGCATTACAAACGGACACTAAACTTTATTTATTAGTATAGATTAGCAGACGTTTGATTATAGAGAGTTTTTTGAAGAAATTTAATTCACAATTATGTTTTTTAATGAGTAAACTAATTTTTCATCAGTTTTCCTACTTTCTAGCTTTTTATCTTACAAAATTACCATATTAAAACTAATAGAAAAAAGTATATTATTAATCGTCCTGAAATTAAATGATTTTTGTATAGGTGTATACTTTTTACAGACGCAACGATCAAGATTGCAATTTATATCAGAGTATGATTAAGGATAGGGGCACTTGCATCATGTTTATAACTGTTTGTAAGGGAATTACAGTGTTCATATCTGTACAGTACAGAATCATATCGCTCCTGTTATTACCCGGCGAACGTGTCGCCAGGCATATGTGTTTATGCGTCGCAACGAGCTAACGAGTTCATTATTATTGATAGGACTATAATTGATTGTTGAAACAATTCCATATTGTCGCAGTTTATCTCAGAACAATCTATTAGAGAGGAAAATTAAAATGATATGAAATCGTTAGGAAATACTAATTTGTATATTTTCGTTTGGCGTTCAAAATCGCTAATACGTAATGTGTCCTAGAGATTTGCTTCTGGAAGTATCTTTAACATTACATACAATGCGTAAGCAGCGGCACCAATTAGTAAAAACGAACGTTCATTTATAGAAATAATTAAGTCTGTTGGTTTATAAGTTCTTATATGCATGTATTAGAAGTATTTGTATGGGGTGTATAAGTTGGTTTATAGTTATAAAAAAGTTATGTAAATAGTTATAAATGGAAAGATTGTTACTTGTATATAACAAGTTTTAATAACATATAATTACGAGCGACGCCGCAAGTCTGGGCTAGTATTTTATATACTAAGCCACACAATATCAAATACTTCATGTATTAAATTGGAAATCAATGAAGCCCTTATCTTTTCGCTCCAGGCGCGCAAATGTGGTTACGGTCAGACAACTGTGAAATTACCACTTGATTATGCATTATTCCGTTTATGCGACAATGTTTTAAAACATATTCAAACAGGTTTAAATGGGTCTAAACTTTCGTTAATAGGCACATATAATAAAAAAGTACCATAACACGCAACAGTTGAAAATCCATCTATAAACACCTATTGCTTATATGATAGATACTAGCTGTGCGCCCGCGTGTTAAATATTCTTCACTACTTTTGAAATATATGCCTAACCTTAAAAAAATTAATGAAGAGAAATGAGCGTCTTTTAGTGGAAAAAGTATACATAAGAGTAAATAAAAAAAAAAAAAAAATTGGAAAGATTCGTTGGAATAATCGAAATAATAAATAGCCTATAACCTACGAAAAATTCCGCGTCGAATGGCTGTAGTCCCATCCCGATACGTTCAGTAGTTTTTAGGTGACGCTGCAGCAAATGAACCCTATTTTCGTTCTATACCCATAACCATCACCATCTTTGACTTCAATGACTATCAAATCAGTCAAACTGATTTTCACAGAACAAGATATGCCAGCGAATCCACGTGCATATATCAGTTTCATTATTATATTGTTTGTATGTGGTGTTCATTTTTTGCCATTCTCATACACTATATTATATCCTATGAATTGGTCAATATGTGTGTTATATCATTTATAAAAATCCATGTACTTAAATCAGCAAAGAGGTTCTCGAGTTATAACTAAGGGACAGACAGGCAGACATTGTCTTTTATGGTATGTAAGGATAAAAAAGAAAGAATATTGAATGTCAGCAAAATGATTAACATAAATAATTGTATATAAAATATTGATATAAATATTATTTTTTGATTACTAATGTTTCCAAAGTTCAATTTAAAGTAAATAAATAATATTTACCAGGAATCCTAATGCTCTTGTAGCAATTATTAGGAGTGTTTGTGAATTGATTAACTAACTGATAATTTAATTTCTGTAGAAAAGAGATTTTTATGTTTGGCATAAATTTAACCCTACAATCCATCAGTTAACATTTTACAAGCTATTTGTAATCTGTGAGTCTGTAGAAGATAATTTGTCTGTAGAAGATGTTGTATATTATATTAATTATGTTATATTGAAAAGAACTTTTCAAACATAACAAGATACTAGACTACACACACTCACAGAACATTATATATTTTTAAATATTTAATCATGTAGATAAAATGTTGCAAGGTAATGTGTAAAGGTAATTATCTTTAGGTTATTTAATACTCTATTATCCTCATAATTTCCCTTATAATAATTTTTTATTTTATAAATATATTTATTTTATATGTTAAATCCCAGGATTAGAGTACATCCAGGATATTAAAAAATGACACCATTTAAAATCGTTTATTGGTTCTCAAGTTAAAAAAACAGACAAATGTAAATTTTAAAAATGGTATTTTTATTAACAAATTCCAAGAACAAAGCATTCTAAATGATATCTACTGCAAGAAAATATTGGTCTATTAAAATGTTATTTTATTAGTGTTTATTTAGATAGCCTCAGTGGGGCAGTTCTATTACGGTACAACTATCGTTCTGAAGTCTCGGGTTCGATCCCCGAGTCTGGTCAAGTGATATTTGGTTTTTCTACTCAGTATCATCCCAGAGTCGGGAATTTGTGCCCGACATGGCGACAGGCCCCTGTCACATCTGGTACGGAGCTAACATGGGCGAAATGTGGGTGGTGTAGTTCACTATTTCACTCTGCCTAATCCTTCAGGAATAACAGGTGTGATCTTATGAATGTGTTTATGCCTTATTTATACTATGTACATTGCGAGAAGAATTCAGTTATTAGTTAGTCTCTCAAGAATTTAGATATCTGATAGAATTTAAAATAGAATGCTGTTAGAAATCGTAAGTTAATCTTGTTTCTTTATCAATAGAAAGAAAAATCAGTCAAGTGTCAAGCAATTTGTTGCTTAACAGATAATTTTGTGTTTCGTAATCTGATGCAAGAAGTGTAGATAGGATCATTGGGGCAATGCTACTAAGATAAATCCAAGTACTGCTACCAAATATAATTCTTATCTATAAAACAATTTTGACTTTTGTATTGTATGATAACCATTAGCAAACAGTGAAATTATATATTGTACTTATTATTTATTAAACTAAATTAAACATTGTTATGATTTAAACTGTTCTTCGCACATTTTAAGATAGCAAGAATCTATAAAATAAATTATATATGGATTTCGCAAAATCATCTGGAGAAAATTCCCATAAAAAGAAGAGAATTCCCTGGAGAAAATAATTAATTTTGATAATACAAAATGTATGAATAATAATAAATTTGGTAACATAAAAAAATGTCAGAAATTAGAAGTCATAATTGAAGGAAGGAATTTATTTTTATTAAAGACTAGCTATGTGTCCTTGGCTGTGTCCGCATTTCGTATTGTCTTCACTGCATTTTTTTTATATGGAACCCTAATTTTTGTTTAGGACTATGATAAAGTAAAAATATTTCTCATAAATTTAAGCACTTGCCCGTAAAAACTGTGCATTGAATTGGATTTTATTAAATTTTTTATGACTTTTAACATTTTTTTATGGGGAACCCTAATTATTTTCGAAAATTAAAGTATCCTAAGTTAACTAGAGTAACTTCATCTATCTACCAAAAAAATGGTTTTTGTTTGGGTATTGTATATACATTCTATAAATTAAGTACATCTATTTAGTAGAAAAACTTAGTTTTGACATTACAGACACTTCAATTTTATTTATTAGTATAGATATAGATAATTAAAGTTTTATTTTAACTAAGGTGCTTGACATATCTTACTTAAAAATACAATACAATACTCATTTGAATTATATATATAACAGTTATCACAACAAATTCCTGACATGAATATATATGAGCCTGGCCCTTTTGTAATGTCTTTATTAGTCAAAGCTATTAATTTTAATAACCAAAAAGTTCTCATTCTTACTACTTAAAAAAGATTTTTGTAATTAGTACTAGTAGAATTAAAATTTATATGAATAGAACTATGGAAAATTAACTTTCTATATATAAGACAACCATAAGTAATAAATAACTCTTTTACTTTATATTAAATATTTTGTGGTAATAAAAGTTATAGCAAAACTCTTCAATGAATATATTAATGTGGAATGCTAAATACAGTTAGTTATCTATTTCAAATTCAAACTGGTTTGACAACTGCTGAATCTTATAAAAAACAAAAACACTGTCATATTATAAAAAATATTTCATAGCTGAGAATATTTTTTGGTTTAAAAATAGAATGAATCCTTTTTTCTAAGACTTATTTAGACAATAAATAATATGTTTCTCACAATTTAGTAATATGCTTGTAATGCATTTTTTTTTTGTTAAAAAAATAGTTAAATTATGGACATAATTAGATTAATTAACTGTAATTTATTTATTGCGTACAATTTAAATATTTTTCAAATTCAATAAACTTTGTTTTACGGCGTTCGTGTTATGGCGTTTAGGTAATATCTGATATCACAAGTGATTTCTTCTTCTACTGGATGAATTATATTAAACATCGGGACTTTATTTTAACAATAACACAGGATTTGAGATCCTTTTGACTTGTGTTATAAGTAATGGTTTTCAAACTAAAAATAGTCAGATGGTGCTTTGTTTAAAAAATAAAGTACTCACGTCCGTCTTCAAAAGAAGCTGTCGAGTCCAAAGGTATAACTAATAGCGGCAATATACCGCTCAGGCCGACCAGCACCGAAGCAAGGGAAGCAAAGAGCCAAGGGTGCTCGTCCAACTCTTCAACAATGGAGTAAAAATATTCCGGCAAATAGCCCGCCATTATAATTTCTCGCGATATTTATATTTGAAAGAATGATTATTTTTAAATTTCACAAGCCAATAACAAAAGCTTTCTTTTAAAAGTTAACAACCAACGTCTACTAAATCTCAAGGCGTACTAAATCAGAAATCATACACTAGAATTATGATTCGTATTTCCGAGATAAAAGTGCCGTCCAGACGAACTAATCTTCACTGAGATTGAGAACGCCCGTCCGCCGCTGTTTTATCTCCTTCCAATACTTGATAATATGTGCACAAACTGAGTGTCTAAAATATCATTTTTCATAGAAAAGGTTTTATGCGCAATTATAAAAAAGGTTAAACACATGACACCCGCCAAAGGAAGCAAAATAAATTGTGACAAATTGAAATTGAATCGAATTTGTTTTGACGCGTATGTCATTTTTTTATTAACTTGTTTAATGGTCTTGGACTCAAGCGTTTTTAGCCTCGCGAACAGCGTTGCCAATAATGAAATTGGAAAGAGCTAAATTTACAAAAAAAAAATCAAAAAAGATTCTAAATAAAAATTATATGAACTAAACATTGTAATCATTGCTTTATACTGTACATCATCCACTCTATACGATGACGTTATAGAGTCAAAAGCACTTTCATCATAGATGATTAACTTTATTAAAACATAACCAAATTTATTGTTAAGCTATATTTTATCATAATAAATACAATAAGTTTTGGTAAAGAGTTCTATCAGTGACACCTATTCATATTAAGTCCCTACACAATTACCTATTCTTATCATGACATATTTCTTAATGGCCAGTTGGATATAAAAACAAAAAGGTCGCAACTGAGGCGCAACATGTCTAATAATGTTTAAAGATTAAAGTAAAAAATAACATTTTGTGGTTTTATGAAACCACGTTGCAAGTGAAATTTATTAAGTAAACAAGTCATTGTTTACTTACTTTAGCTACCATAAACTATTTCAAAACACACAAATACAGCGGAGCACTTGCACGAATGGGCGAGAAAATAATCCTACACGGTTAACTGATACGAGTTCTCTGATGCGAGCCAGGCATGCCGTCATTTTGGGCTTAGCTGCTCTGCCAAACGACTTTCATCAGCCTTTCATTATACCTCTACTCCGTGGCCGGCTGTAATGAGACATGTGATAAATGGACGAAAATAATTGAAGCGATGAAAAAAAGTTTCACTTTCATAAGTACCTAAACAAAAATTCTTTGGAAGGTTTGAAGCCAACCACATTGGTATAGTATTGGTATAGTAAACTTTTAGACCAAAATGCTATTGTGTTGTTCTTTTCCTTTACGTTTCTACTTTATTGATGAATTCTTCTTTATTGCCCGTTTTCTTCACCAGTTATGTCATGTGTTTTTGAATTTTTTTCGTGATATGCAATAGAGCTCATTTTCAAAAAAGAACTATAGAGCCAAATACGTTTTTTGGAGCTAATTTATTGTATATAGAGCTGAATTAAGCTCTAAAAGAGTTAAATCGGCGAAGCTGTGCGTGATTTTCAACGAAAATTTGTAATGCCAGAGATCTTTTATATAAATAAGACTTGTTAAAACGAGACTAACATTTCATTACATTTCAATTTTTGCTACTGTTTGAAGTAACATTTAATTTTTTCCTATACCTACCTAATTTTAATGTTTTATATTAAATATACACTATAATGGAATTTACTACCATTTAAATATGTATATATATATACAATGGAATACATTTATATATGTATTCCAAATAATAAGAAAAATCTTCACTTCCAAACAACATAAATCATTCGAAAAAAATTACTTCACTACTTATGGTTAACAGTTAGTAATGAATAACGATTTTAATTTTAGGTACAATATATCATAAGCGCTCTTGAGGGTTTGAACATTATGGTACTTGGTGGAAATCATGAATTAATGTGGTGGAAACTATGGTTTAATAACCTAATTTGTTTGGAAGTAGTTAGTCTAATGGTGTTGCCATGTCACTACAATAAGGATTTATTCGCTAAATACTAACGATAACTAAAATACATAATTTATCTGTTGCAAAATAGAATGTTTCTGTTGCAAACGTGTTAACTAGAGCATTCTTGTGCACTAACCTGACGTTTAGGCCAACTTTCCTTTGTTATCCTATTGTCTTCTTATTGTCTCATTTTTATGGGTAATCGATATATTAAATAAAATAACATAATCTTTTGAATGTGACATTAAAATCAAGATAATCTATGTATTTTAAAGTTAATTTCGAATGAATATATAACTGATTTAATTGTTAAAATCAATTTCTAGATGCTACTTCAGATATTTTATTTTATTTTATTTAGTTGTCAAAGAACTTGACTCCGTTCACAGCTATTTTGCCTATAGCCGTTAAATTGTCGTTATGAATATTGTGTTACCATGTTTGATATGTATTAATCAGCATGATTTGATTGAATGGTTAGAAAAACGTGTCAGATTCAAAATAGACCGACAGGAGATATGAGTTACCACAACAAAAGAACCTCCGTAGATACTGGCCACTTTGGTATGTCGATAAGCCGGACATATATCAGTTGTAAAATTTATATTTCACAAAAACCTACAACTGTACATCAATAAAAACAACATAGTTTACAAGTGTTTTATTTATGATTACGTATAAATCAAAATCATCTTTTTAAGATACGTAAATTTCTTGAAGTACTTAGTATTGACACATAGAAGCTGCAACTTCAGAGTTGTCTTTGCGGAAAAAAGTAATATAACATTTGTTTATTTTTTGTATTGTGATACAAATCAGAACTTTTTTTATTTATTTGATAATAAACATAGCTGACTTTTTCGATATTTATCACTATAAAATTTAGAGAAGTTTAATACACAGGCAACACTATTTTATGGACGATACATGGCGATGGCGGTAAATCGTTGTCGAATGGAATTAACGGAGCTTTAATTGATCTTTCACTTTCAGAGAATATACGTATAGCTAGACAAATATTTGTAGCATTACTTTGAATTCGTTTTGGCATGTTTATGTATGTGTTGGGCATGTACTATAAAAAGTAAAAATCCAAAACGATTAACAAAATATTTTGACTAAGTGACAACTAGTAATGCCAACATATTAATGTGAAACTTCAGAGGTAAAATAACTGTGAGCAGACAGAGAACGGACTATACCGTTGACGGTAGTAATGACGGACTATATGTATTTTCCTTGCCTTACAGATTTATATAGATTAACCTATAGTGTGGCCGCAATGGAGACAAATATTTTTTTATAGTACGGCTTTTGCAACCTAAAACTGCAACTCACCATAGCACTTACAGTAATTACACGTAAATATATAGGAATTAAATTAAAGATTAACGAGTCACTGCCTTAAAACGAACTTTTGAAGGGAAAAATCGTAAACACTAAACGCTATAAGTTTGTTTGGATAACCAAGGGTTCACCAAGTTCACCAAGGGATAAAAATCGGCCACACCGGCAAGGACAAAAAATACCTTTTGTCTTTTTTATCAAATAGATAACGTAATTTAAACATATTATGCAGTTCTGTCATATTTAGTAACATTCTGGAAGTAGTAATTCTATTGCTTACCTATCTATCGTCTATCTAAAGAACCAATTTCAAGAAAAGTACCTAAACATTACCAATAGCCATAAATATAACCAACTTTTATACTTATTAATTAGCCGAGATAAATAACAAATTAATTAGCACTGCTTTTCTGTGACATGAGTTGTGTTTACGTACGTGTTTATTAGTTTATTAACGAGTTTTGAATAGGAATTTTTGGTGAGATGTCAGATTCACATGTAATAGTTCTTTTTTAATTTAACTTGCATTGTTTTGCTCTATATTATGTAATTTTAGAGGCATTTTGCATGATATTGTGTGGTCATTGTGTACACTTGAAGTGAATTGAAAATAATAACACAAAACATGAATTCTGGTCTGCCACAAAAAAGTTCCTGGTAAATTCTAGTAAGATGGCGATTCCTAAGCTCGAACATTGATTTACAAATGAAAAATTTTCTATTAACATGACACTGGCAGAATTATATATATAACTTCGTGGATTGCTATTTAAATCTTACGAATAATTATTATATGGAACACTTTTATTGAAATACAAAATGAAATAATACAATCCTTGATTAATTATTTCTACTTTTCTACTGTACTACTACAATTTGAAAAGGTCGATGATTTAATATATTTTTTTAACATTAGATAGGTACATTGACTTTTGTTTAATGCAACATCGTAGGCTTGGCATACAGATTTACTGTTGCAAAAAGAATGTTTTTTAGTTATAACTTTTACTACAAATATTTTCTGCATAATTTCCTTTCTTACTTTCATACTGTTGCACTACTTATATTTTTAACAAATTTTGCGGTCACATTACTAGATGTTCAGGTTAGTTTAGTGGCCAATTGTTCACCGATGTTCAGTCGACATCCAGAAGGAAAAAAGTAGTTCACTAATTTTGAGAAATATAACTTTCGTATTGTTAAATTATAAAAATTCATGAAAACCTTGTTAATTTAAAACGACTGAAGCAGATATACTTTATACTTATTTCAATTTGAATTAAATACCGGAATAAATTCATGTAAAACAGCCAAAAAGTATCTATCTATTGTAAGTCTTTTTTTCCGACATTAAATAGTACAACTTAAGCTCGAAATATGAATGGAAACTTTATGGATAATCGATTCATTCGATGATACACACCTATTTAAGTTTTATTTTTAGTTAATATTGACAATTACAGTGATTTTTAACCGTCTTTACAGTAAAAAGCCTTTTTGATTCCTTAATTATTCCAATCGATGCTTGGCCTCAATCAAATCTGACGAAAAGTGAGGATACGTGTGACGATGGTAGGTAGGCGGTTGCTCAGTATAAGCGCAACTTTTTTCAAAAACATTATTAACTTAACAAGTTGAAAATGTTTTAGTTTAAAAAAGTTTAAAGGTTTATGGCATAAAAATTTACACAAGATGCGCACAAGTTTTAAAAGAGAAAAGTCAGTGTCTACCAATACATGACTTAATTAATAAAACAAAATGTGTTTCAATGACAAGGTTTATTATTATCTCAAGATAGGCGAGTACTTAATCCATTATAGAATTGAGCAGTACCTAATTAAACATGCAGTGAGTGACATATCGTGTGATTGATTAGATCTTTCCGAACATCGTTGCAAATCACTCAACATGCTGGTTCGTAAATTATATATCTTGAATATATAAAATGGAATCGTCCATATTTGTTCATTTCGCGCCATTTTTCCATGAACAAGTATAAATACTTTTTAATGCCTTGTTTTTTTTTTGTCTAATAGATTGATATTCCATTTCATCTTTTTTTTAAAGTTAATTACGCCATTAGTTTAGTCATGTTTATAGAATTCATTTGGTAATGTTTTTTTTTTAATATTTATAAACACCCTAATGTTAATTCAATTGAATAGGTAGTTACTTTGTGAATATCAATGTCTTTTCGCAGTAATCATTGCCAAAATTTGTTTCTGCGTATCAAAGTATTGGCAAAGAAGCATTTTTAATATACTTGTATAAGGGTACATTCAATTATTACGTTTGCATCAACGGGGGCCGGAAGGACTATGCTTTGCTTATTTTTGACTAGCAAAATTATTTTGCCACTAACATTAAGCAAAAATATTTCTCACAAATTCAAATACCTGCCCGTAAAACTGTGCATTGAATTAGATTTTATTCACAATTTCATGAGCTTTAATTTTTTTACGCGTTGCCCTAATTATTTTGGAAAAATGAAAGTAGCCTAAGTTTTAAGCCTAAGCGGAGTACCTTTAACTATCTGCCAAGAAAAGTCCCGTCAAAGTCGGTCCAGCCGTTTCGTAGATTACCCGTTGTAAACAGGCAGATAGACAAACGGACAAAAGTTTTAAAAATTGGATTTTTGGCGTAGGTATCGTATATACATTCGTATCCAATTAGTAAAAAAAAATATTTTCACAATACGAACGGACACTTCAATTTTATTTATTAGTATAGATTTACGGGACTGTATTTAACATCTAGGTTATTTAGGTAGGTCCAACTTCGAAAAAGAGGTCAATCGTCGAATCCAACACGGCTGGACTACGTTTGGGAAGCTACGCAGAATATTCTCGTCCGAGATACCGTAGTGTCTCAAGACAAAAGTCTTCGACCAGTGTGTATTGCCAGTGATGACATACAGTACTGAGA
The DNA here is from genome assembly GCA_014132275.2 of Samia ricini. Classification (NCBI taxonomy): domain Eukaryota; kingdom Metazoa; phylum Arthropoda; class Insecta; order Lepidoptera; family Saturniidae; genus Samia; species Samia ricini. The sequence goes on from AP028158.1 coordinate 27,668,072, forward strand.
CGTGGTCACTTACAATGGGCTTTATTAGGAAGCTCAAAATTACCCAAAGGGCAATGGAGATGGTTATGCTCGGAGTTTCTCTGCGTGATCTTATCAGAAATGAGGAGATCCGCAGAAGAGCCAAAGTAACCGACATTGCCCGGAGAATTGCCAAACTGAAGTAGCAATAGGCTCTCGTAGAATCGATGCCCGGCGGCCCAACGGGTTCTCGAATGGCTGCCACGTACTGACGTAACGTGGGTAGGCCCCCCACAAGGTGGACCGATGACCTGGTGAAGGTCGCGGGAGTCTGCTGGATACGAGTGGCGTAAGACCGGTCGTCGCGGAGATCTTTGGAGGAGACCTATGTCCAGCAGTGGACGTCTTTCGATTAAATGGATGGATGGATACATTAATTCTTTGTACAAGCATGGTAAGGATTTTTGCGATTAAAAGTTGAATAAGAATGATATAAATCACATACGTTGGTATTTTACTAACTCTCATTTTTATATAATTAGGAGTTGAATGTAGAAAACACATTTAATAAGTCTACGCACTAGATTCTCACGGTAGGCGATAACGTCCACATGTGGCAGTAGAAGTCCTAGAGAAAATTAGAGGCATTGAGATAGCGCCTAGCAGTGGGCGTCGGCAGATTAAAAAACGTAGTCTAAAAAGGCAAACAAATTAATATTGAGGACACTAGAAAAAAACATTCTAAAAGTGGTCGGTAAACAATATAAGGTTGAGAAACTGTGGCCTACATCAATGATCTAATTGGAAGTTGTACTTAATATGTAAAATGTAAAATTTCGGGATTGTATTTTCGTTTATTTTATTATATATCGATGGTATTCGACTTTATATATATATTTATAAATAAAGTTTCTATGTATATATTTAAAAGTCGAACAACTTATGCCTATCTGTTTACTCACTAAGGATGAAACACTGCGTGAATAGAATAAATATATATATTTGAAATGATAAAATCGTACATCAACGCCTACTTGGACATGATACATTTAAAACATAAATATATCATCGATACGTCACAAAACAAACAAACTGAATGTAATCCAAAATCCATCAATGTTAGATAGAAAAATAACTGAGCAGTCGTTCATTAATCACGTGAAGTTTTTAGCAATTTCTTATTCCCCTCCACTCACCCTTTGTGATACATGGTGAGGGCTGTAGACCTAACATAACCCAACACTCAACCTATTCCATACAAAATCACGTATATTTTTTTAGATACAAAGTATCTATTTAAAAAATGTTAAAATATTATTTTTAAATACAGAGGTATAAATTCTAAATTGATTCTGGAAAATTTAGGAAACCGTTACACCTAATGAAAAAAAAAGCGTTCATCGGGACTGCCGAGAGAAGTAAAAATTTTGGATAAACTGTTTTTTTAACGTTTAGATTTCAAAATTTGTTAATTTAAATTATTAACATAACCTAACATTTAACATTTGTCTAGTAAAAACCAGACAAATATATTTAAAAACATATATTAGCGCTCCAAGCAATAATTATAAACATTTTATTTAGTTAATTTATAATTTAAACATACGATAGGCTGTCTTATTTTCAAATTTTATTATTTCACTCTGAGCGACAGCACGTAAACGCCATCTTACCATATACTTGACATACTGTAGCATGTTGACGAGTGGTGCCATAGCATTGGTAACGCGAATTTATAAGCTCAGCTTTTCGTAAGCTTTTCCCCTACCGAGAATCGCCCAACGCCGCTAAGGAGTTTTCACTTCAATAAATACACGTCATATCTCAATGCACCTCCCTTTTCTCTTTGCGATATTTCTAGATTTTTTCCTAACCTCCTCCACCTCTTTATCGCCTCACGTGATTAGTGGCCGATCCCCTAAACAACGTAGAGACTTAGTAATAAGACATGACACGGTACAAGCTGCGTTTGTCGGTAGACACGCACGCCACACGACGATCACTTGGCAGACAGACAGACGTACTACGTCCAGCCCAGTTAGAGCAAAATGCCACACTTATTTTGGCCTGCCAATTTAAATATCTGACTGACATCGTTGAGTAAGATGTGTTTTAGGTGACTGTGTATAAAAAAAAAAAACAATTATGGATTGAAATGGAAAAAAATAGAATTAATTAGTAATTAACGTATTTTTATAAAGTGCGGTTTGTGATTGTTCTGAAACGCATTTACAATGGACTCGTGGGGTATACTGAACGTGGATAGTGCAGCTATAGCAATAACAAGAGACGAAATGGCTTCGAGTTTTCGTAGGAAACAACCAGTGGTATGTATAGTATAAGAATCCATTTCGATTTAAAATGTGTAAACAATTGAACCTGCATAAGTGAGAGCTGAATTCATTGTGATATTATTACTACCAATTATTCGCTCATGCATGTTTCTCATTAATTCTTATTTTTAGCTTTATAAAGGTACATGAGTGACACTTCTTATTCATTTAATAAACTTCTATACTAATAAATACAATAATTGAAGTGTCTGTTAGTAATGCCAAAACATATTTTTTTTTACTAAATACTTATGAATATATATACGACACGTATACCAAAAATACGATTTTAAAGTGTTTTGTCTGTCTGTCTGTTTCGGGTAATGTCAGGAACGGCTGGATCGATTTAAACAGGACTTTTTGGTAGATAGCTGAAGTTACTCCGCGTAATAATTTAGGGTACTTTTGTTTTCAGAAAATAATTATGGTTTCACGTAAAAAAAATTAAAACTCATGAAATTTCGAATAAAATCCGATTTCACTGACAAGTTTCTGAATTTTTGTGAAATAATTTTATTTTATCTCTTTTAGAAATAGTTTTATTACCGAAGAAAATTAAGGTAAATAATTAGAGTTCCGTATAAAGAAAATTAAAACGCAATGAAGAACATATGAAACGCGGGCACAGCCACGAGCACATAACTAGTATCCAATATGGAATGAACAAATTTATGTACATATTTATTAGAATTTAACATAGATGATTGAACTGAAAAAAAGGAAACAAAAATATTACGTTTGCTTTAATTTACAATGTCATGAATATTGTCTTAACCAAAATCGCCGGGTATTTAAAATACTTTTGCATCTTTTCAAATGGTTTTAATGTGTTTCGTCTCTTTGGATTGTTGTATATTTAAGAGGAAACGCGGCGACAAGAAATTTATAGAATAGGTATTTCAAAAACCTATTGCATCTATCCCGTGCAAAACAAATGAAATCATCACTTCGTATTCCCCTGTTCCCCTTCCAAAAACTTAACAGACTTTAATTTTCTTCGAATTATAAAATAAGAACGTAGACTATGCCTCTACGTTTTATTTTTTTGTTTTACCTGTCATATTTGATTGAAGGACGGTGAAATCGACGGTGAAAAGGCGTTTTTTTTTCTCATTTTTGAAGGCTCTTAATTTTTGTCGTATTTAATTTATTACAAAACTACCTACGTTTTGACTAATACTAGCTAACCCCCGCGGCTGCGCTCGCGTTTTATATGTTCTTCACTGCGTTTTAATTTTTTTTTTACCGGAACCATAATTATTTTCTTAACAAAATTTTAGTACTAAGATAAAGTAAATATATTTCTCATAAATTCAAGCACTTGCCTGTAAAACTGTGTATTGAATCGAATTTTATTCCACTTTTTATTAGTTTTATTTTTAAATGCGGAAACCCTAATTATTTTCGAAAATTAAAAGCACCTTAAGTTACCCGGAGCAACTCAGCTATCTACCAAAACAAGTCCCGTCGAAATCCGTCCAGCCGTTTCGGAGATTACCCGGAACAAACACACAGACCGACAGACAGACTGACAAATATTTAAAAAATTGCATTTTTGTTATAGGTATCGTATATAAATTCATATCTAATTAGCAAAAAAAAAATTTTACAAGCAGACACTTCAATTTTCTTTATTAAGTATATACATAGTAAATGTCTCCTACATTTGCCTCTTTTTAAAATTATTCATCGCTTCAAATCTGTAAAATATTTCCAAAGGAAATGGCAAGATGACGTTGAGAGATGAGTTCTGCAGAATTCTTGATAAATCACCAAACGGTCATTTTGAAACACATTGTTTATTGAAATAACACATTTCTACTTTTAAATATTACGTAGGTACTATAATCAAACCATTACACGTATTTGTAAGTGTATTCTAACTACGTATTATTTTTAATGTTATGTTCTTCATTCTTGTAAAAGATTTCGCCGAAAACGTATTTAGGTAAATGTTTTTTTCAGAGTTTAATTATTTATTTTTTACAGTTTTTTACAGCAAGCTAAGAATGTTCAATATATCACTATGGGCTATCAATCTTTACTCGGCTAGTTTTACAACGTACAGTGGGGAATGGATTACCTCAATATTTTTTTAAATAATGTGGTCTAAGATGGTACGGACCCATTTATTAATTACGGAAGGATGATTTTGACGATTTTGATCCGCCTATCCCCATTACAGGATACTTATGATTTCTTTAACCCTTCTTCTTCTTACGTAAGATTAAATCTCGGTTTAATATAATAATTATTTATGACATTTAAAATGGATGAAAATGAACATATTTAAGATTTTAAAATTTTAATAAACCACATAAATTTGTAAATCGAATAAAGAAAAACAAACAGCATCCGAAATAGAAATAGATTTTTAATAATAAATTTGTACTTGTAAAATATTACGTAATAACCCCCCTCACCCTGGGTACCCTTACGTAATTAATGACCGACGAATTAATGAGACCGTCTCCCAAGTAATGTTCCCGAAACACACCTTGGCATGCCTGGCTTGCGGCTGAGTGCCTTCAGCACTCGCCCCCAAAGTTCGGTGAAGCTGTAAAGGCCCTTCCGGTCAACAGCATTAGATAGGTTAGAAAAAAAAGAGAGATTTACAAATTTGAAGACGATAGCTTGCCATGCGGGTATTATTAGGGTATGCCTTTTACCACCAGGTTATGATTCCATAAAGATGTTTTTTACTGAAAAATATTAAATTTGAATCACACAAATGCAGGCGTTTTGATTTTGTAGGGACCGTTAGTTCTTGTTCTTACTATAAGAAAATATAAGTATGACAAAATAATTATGATCAAAACGTCATTCGATCAGACGATACCCTGACTGACGTACTTGTCTGGTCACACATATAAACAATACTAAAAATAAACCTGCTTGACGAGATGATATACTAGCTGTGTGCCCGCGTCTCTGCTCAATTACTTTAATATAATGTAAGAACATGATAACCAGCGGTGATATGGCAGAGTGGAGCATTATGTGAACGATGGTGATCTCTGGAAGTGGCAGTTTTCTCTGTGCATCTACTAATAGTAGTATTTTGACATTTATAATCACCTTATCAGGGTCTAAATTGAATGAAGTATTTTTGATTTTATTGATATAAAACGGATAGACAGATGACATTACCTTTTATAATATATAGGGGTAAATATGGTACTGTAAAAGTTGTCTGAAAAATATCATAGAGATGCGCGAGACACGATTGAGTTGACTTTCAAAAATTAACCAATACACAACGAACAAAAAATTCTACGTTTTTAACTTTTAAAGTAGGTACGGACTTGTCAATAACTTTTGTATATGAATCGCAGGGGAGGGTTCTCGGGGAGGGGGGTGAGAGGTGTTACCCTACCGGGGGGTTTAGTGGGTAGTGGTCAACGGCGCTTCTCGCCGCGAGTCCCACACTAATCCTATGTGACAGCCCCTTGCACTTACGTGCGAGAGACTGTCACACATCTTCAGACGCGTTTCAGCCAGTCCTGGAAGGGTATGTCCCTATCAGGACTGGCTGGAGAGCAAGTGCGTAAAAGCATTCCCCTCGAAAAAAAAAAAAAAAAAAAACGGTTTTGTATAGTCATTACTATAAAATTCGTGTCTTATTAATTGAAGGATTGATACGCACTTTATGTCAATAAATACTGGACTTCCACAAGACTTTAATTACATCCATACTATTTCTTTACCATGCAAGTTTATGGTAGACTAAAATAGTATAATACACAGGTCCATGCATTCAACCATAAGACGTCCAATGCTGGAAATAGGTCTCCCCCAATAAGGGGGGGATTGCCATAATCGGCACGCTTGGCAGGTGGATTGGCGATCGCAGTAGGTATTTGTGGTACTCAGAGGATGCTGCTGTCCAACCCCTGATTTATCCCTTAGTCGCTTTTGACGACACCCACAAGAAGATATGAAGTGGTACTATTCTTAGCAGTCATCATACAACACTAGGTGGTTATAATCAAAGATTTCAAATAACGACACTAGCTCTAAAAAGTTTTTTCTTTGGCGTTGATTTTTTTTAAAACTAATATAAATCGTCCAAGTATTACTGAAATTCTTACTACCCATGACTGCCTAAGGAATCTTTTGCATAATTATATTTAAAAAAAAATCTTTTTCTTACGTAATCACAATTCAGTCTTTCCTGTCATCTATACTTCTATACCAATAAGCAAAATAGAAGTGTCTGCTTGTAATATAGTTATAAGAAGTTTTTCTTAAATAAAAATTACTTGAAAAAAATTGTTTGCCTGTCTGCTTGTTCCGGGTAATCTCCGGAATGGCTGAACCGATTTTGACGGGGCTTTCTTTGGTAGATAGCTGAAGTTACTCCGCGTAACTTAGGGTAGTCTTGTTTTTCGATAAAAAAATTAGGGCTCCGCGTAAAAAAAATAATACTCATGAAATTGTGAATAAAATCCGAAACAATCCACAGATGTACTGGCAGGTATTTGAATTTGTGATAAATGTCTTTGCTTAAGATAAGTAGCAATTTTTTTTTCAAAATATATGAGACGCGGGTGCAGCCGTGGCCACCCAGCTAGTCAAAAATAAATAAAGACCCTCCCTACATTCATTCATGCACACGTAATATTACATTTATTTAACAAATAGCATCTGTTTTTCTTATAACCTTCAAAATATCTTGAAGCAATAAATGTGAAATTGCACCGCTTTGATCTTGCCTCATAATTCAATTATTTATCTATAAAGTTCGCTTAATGTAGAATTAGTCGATCTGCTCGTTAATGCTACAGAGGCATAAACATACCTATATTGAGCTTTCGGTGTAAGTAAACATCGTGAGGGAAACCATATAGCAATGATGGTATGGCATTTTCTCATAACACTCGCCTAGATGTGTGTTCACACCAGCAGGTGAGATCTGGTAGCATTAATTCAGAGCCAATACCTCTAGGCTTAGGGTGTTTACAATCCTGTAACACATCAACACTTAACATCAGGTAAAAATGTGGTCAAAGCACTGACCCTATATAGTATAAAAATACTGTGAAAACTCCATTAGTGTCCATTACGTTGAAACTATATGACTATCCGTATAGATGTCGCCGAAAAAAAGGTTTTTAAAATACAATATTTATTAACTAGCTGTGTGCCCGCGGCAGCGCCCGCGTTTCATATGTTCTTCGCTGCGTTTTAAATTTTTATACAGGACCGTAAATATATTTCTCATAAATTCAACTATTTGCCCGTAAAACTGTGCATTGAATCGGATTTTATTCAATTATTTATTACTTTTAATTTTTTTACGCGGAACCCTATTTATTTTCAAAAATCAAAATTTACGCGGAGTAACTTCAGCTATCCAAATAAACTCTTGTGAAAATCCGTCCATCCGTTCCGAAGATTACCCGGAACAAACAGACAGACAAAAATCTATTTTTCTTATAAGTATCGTATATACATTTATATCTATTTAGTAAAAAATAAATATTTCGACATTAAAAACAGACACCTCAATTGTATTTATTAGTGTAGATGTAATATAGTCAAAGTGTAACTTCCGAAAAAATTACACGAACGAACATTTATATCTACTCAGAGGTGGTCCGAGAAGGGGGATAGGGTCGTAATAGTAAGTCGTAAAAGTCGTAATAATAAGGGATATGACCCCTCAAAATCGTACACGTCGAATCGGAAATAAAACGTCTAAACAATGAAATCAAAAATACGTAGCAGCAAGTATTGAAAATAATGTTGAAGATGCGTAAAACTTGAAATTCCGCCAAATTTGACCCCCTCTTCCCCCGAAGTCATTGGGTGCGACCGTACCTGTATATATTCGAAGCGAGCGCTATATTTTTTTTACGTTTCGCATAATGAACGAGATCACTGAATGAGTCATCATCGATTCAGGAAATACCTGAACATTGCCAAATAGTTTTAACCTCAGTCTCCGATGTCGTGTAAAATATAATATAAACAGAAGAATAACGCGAGTATCGACACTGCCAAATGATCTTGGACACTTATTCTTTGTAAACTGTAATATGAATATGTAGTCTCAGTCGATGAGAATTGAGTATATAGGAAAAATCCAAATCACCATTTTTTTAATTCTTTTTTTAACACGGTACAGACTTGTGCTTTGACCACAATCTCATCTGATTTTAAATGACGATCTCGTCCAGGATTATATACTTGATACAATAATATATTTCATTTTATCTATAATCTCACATCATATCAATTCCATCTTTAGCTAAAATTTTATACTGTTCATATTACTAGTATATTACTATTTTATATCATGTGTATATTGTGTATTATTAAGTTTATAATATTATTTATATGTATATGTATGTGTTTATATGTGTGTATGTATGTATATATACTTATAATATCATATGTATTATGTATAAATGTCACATATTTACTATCTCTATTTTTTCTGTTCATCTCTATTCTCTATTTATCTTTTATCACACCTATTTTATTTTATCTCTGCACCACCTTAAGGTTGACTAGTAGAGAATGCCTCTGGCATTAAGCGCGCCTTTTTACACAATTTGTAAATAAAGAATAAATAAATAAATAAATAAAAATTTTACACTATTTTATAACGCGGAATTTGTAACGGGTATTTATTGCTTGAATATATTCGAATATTAAATGCTATGTAAATTGTTAATTTAAAATGGGAAAGTGTGTAGATGGGTAATGGCTAAGGACTCTAATATGAATGAGTATGCATGCATTATTGTTTGTGGTCATGAGGCATCAAATTTCTCTTCCCGCCGGGGGCCCAAGCATGTGTTGATTCGGCTCTGCTCAGATCCATATCTTAGTATGACGACAGGACTTTTATAATTGAAGTGATGATGGCGCAGTTGGTAGTGCGGTCAGAATCCGCGTCAATGCACACGGGTTCGAGTCCATTTATCAAACTCTAAAAACAGCCTGAGGTTTCGGTGAAGGAAAACATCGTGAGGAAACCTTAGCATGATGGTAGTTTTCTAATAATGTCCGCCTGGGTAGTTACCACCCTCAGGGTTGAAAACCTATCACTAAATACCAACAGGTGTGTCCGGCAGCATCACTTGAAAACCAGTACCTCTAGGCGAGTCTGTTATCAATTCGCTAAAAGAAATCAATTTTCATAACTTACAAATCTTACTAATAACACAACTGAAGTTTTGTTTTGTTCATTTGATTTATATTCTTATTTATATTTTAAATTTTGTAACAGATGTCTATTTTAGGCATTAGTAATGTCGAATTGAAAAAAATTTTTTTGTGTTTTTATGTATGGTTGAATTTAACTCAAAAACGACTTCACGGGTTTTAATAATATTTCGTGTGCGTAAAGTATTTGAAAATTGGCAATTGATAGGCTAAACATATCAATATAATTTGATGTACGAAAAACATTTGGCAATCAGTTAGATTGGCTGTGAAAAACGAAACTAAATCTGGTCATCCCACATTTAATACAGATAAAACACGTAGAAAAAGTCGCGGGCGCACGCTAGTATAATATAGATACCTACACCAAAATAGCGTCCTATAGAATTGTTGTTCTTCAAAAATCCTAAAGAAAACTTCTCATTGACACATCTCATACGGTTGACTGACAATAACATAGTTTCTCTTAGGACTTAATTTTAAAAACTCTAAATAAATTAATAAATGAACCCCTATTTCTCCTAGTCACGCTGTAACTTGAATACGGCTTTACCAATTTCATTCGCCTTTTTTTTAATGTTTTCTAATCCTTCGTAGTGGTTTTTACATTTAACAAAATTAAGAAAAGTTCGCATACATTTAGAACATTCAAGAAAACTTATCGACCATATTAACTTTTCTAACGTCAATTTCATGGCAGTCGACATAACTATCAGTTGTTTGACAGTGTGATTGAGAGAATGCGCCTTACAAATATCGTTTAAAACAGATGCATCTATTGATATTATATTAATAATTATTTTTTTCATTTATTGTTGCACATATTTTGAAATTAATGAATTTTACAATTCGAATTCAATATTCATAACTAAAGCAAGACAAAGTCTGTCGGGTCAGCTAGTCATAAATGATTATCGTAGTTATTCCTTTCCAATCGTATGCAATCACGTCAAATAGTTAATAAATAGTTAAAACTTGTATTTGGCCGATATAATATTCGTAAATGATTTCGAAGCAAGCGTATACATACTCTCTCTGGTACTATATCCGCCCAGATCGTTCTAAAATTAGCCACAGCGTTCCATCTGAGCTCGCGGCTGACTTACCGAATGTTTGAAGTAAACTAATGTAATTCGTATATACGTATTTTGCATGCAATTCTTTTTAAAAGTGCATCTGAAGTGTTAGAATTATGGATATAGCCACGGATGTGTGGGGCCAACTCGCCTTAGAAGCGAGTCAAGTGTACTTAACAGAAGGAGGGCAAATAAGGAGTCCTTTTGCCAGCACGGTAACTTTCCGTTTTGTACCCTATATCTACACATACATATTATACTCGTATACATTGTGATTCTTATTATAGATACATTATTACGCATCTTAATGATCTTGGTTTAATTACTGTAGCCTTAGCCAAATTAATGTTAAATGTACATATTATTATAGAGACTTAGGTAAAGATTAAAACGGTTCAATGCATTTTTCTCTTCTGTTTGTCGACCGGTTTTCTTTTTTTAAATGGATTACATTTTCTGTTATCAATAAAAGTTTTATAGTTATTTATCTTTAACAGTTATTTATCCGAAAACTTTCCTTAACGTTTCTGGTCGTATTAGAAGTTTTACATTACTTATTTATAAGAATTTGAAACTAAACAATTATTTATTTATTTAATATCATTTTGATATTTGTAATTGACTTTTGATCGTAAAACTCTCCATCTTAAATCTTTTTAAACAAATCAAGGACTACAAGTTCGAGTACACATAAAATCCTTATAAATGAGACTATATTCCTGCATATTTACTACAAGATAACGTTCTTATAAGTTATTATTTGTACCTGTTTCACGTCTTAGATAAAATATTATTTAAAGTTACGTTAAGTTATTTATTTAGTTAGGCGTGTCATCTTTAATCATCTAATGTTTTTTAGCATCTTCTAAACCCTGGTGACTCGTGGTAAGATTTTAGAATAACCTACCCTATACAAAATCACGTATATTTTTTGGTAGCAGGTAAAGAATTAAAAAATTCAGAATTAATTTACTTTTGAAATATTTTGAATATCGTTGCCTAGCAACGGCGAGTTAAAATTATGCACCGGTTTTCGGTTTAGCGTTGAGATTTTTCGATTTTTTTCCGAACCCACCCTCTCCTTCATTTAAATTCTAACGTGGTTAATGGACGATCCTTTATGAAGATAACGAAGATAACGGACAAAAATAGTTGTTGTAGATAGCGATTACAGGTGGATCTTAACTTTTCTAACCTATCTCTTCCAGAATCACACGGATGGATACCAGATAGTTTGACGATAAAAATTTATCAAGGCTCTGATTTTGAAACGCAATGATATGATTGAGAGATTTATTTTGTGACCCTTTAAGTCCGGGGTGTAGATAGGCCTTCCCAAGCTCTGAAATACATTTTTTAATAAAATAAACGATTATTTAGAAAGCATTGTTTGTTAGAAATATTTAAGTAAATTTGGGAAATTGCGGTTTTAAAATAATGACGGTTCATTTACGTAATCATAAGATTGATGTGGAATATAGAGCAATAAGTTAAAAAAAAAACAGTTGCCAACCATTACAGTGTTCAGAAACCAATGTTGGTATGAAATAAAACTGATCTATCGGTTATTTTATACGTACAAAAAGAAAAGTACCTATATTTTAATTCGAACTTTCTTACTTGAAGCTATTTTATTATTACTGTTACTTTCTATTATAGGTAGGTACATCTCATTATCCTTTATCGACGGAGTCATAAATTAAAATACAACCTTTTATATTTCCAGACTATAGAAAAGCTTCCGGACAAAGTACTTTTAAATATATTCTCATATTTGACACACCGGGAAATATGCCGGATGGCGGTGGTTTGCAAAAGATGGCGCATGATCGCTTATGACACACGATTGTGGACCCACGTCAGCTTGAGACCTGAAATTTCTGGATTGCATGTCGGTAAGACACTATTATTTTTATATAACATAAACATATGAAACCACAGAACAGTGGAATCACCAAAAGAATTTTTTTGGTTACATTTATTCCTTTTTAAAGAAAAAGATATCTAGACCATGCAGCCAAGTCTGACGCTCTAACAAAACAAAGTGTTTGAGACATTCGAAATACATTCTCAATTATCAACACATTTCAATAGGCTAAAATTACCAAACTACAATTATATAAAAAACACGAGCAAAATTTTTTGGACTTTTAATTATCAGCGCATTTACCAGTGTCAATAATTTTCTTTCTATTTTCATAGTTTTGAGGCTTTTATGTTCAACGTGACCAAGTTTTGTTAACAACAAGTTTTGTTGTACGCAAATAAATGAACTAAGCAATTAAATACGATCAAAATTATAAAATTTAAATGACATATTCGCATCTGTAGATATTTTATATTTACAATAAAGGTAATCATATACTTTTGCTGATTAATGACTCTTAATATATGAGTTATTCTAATTATTATAGTATTTGCTTCCTATAGTTATTCTTTTATTTATCAATTGTATGTTTTCCATTTATATTTTTGTATACGGAATTACACTGGCCGACAGGATACAGCTACATGCCTGGTTTGTACAGAACCTCCACTGTAATCACTTGTAATAATAAATTATTATTATTATAAAAAGAAGCATCTTAGAGATGTTATTGACTTTAATCTCCAAATATGTAATGAAAAACTGAATACCTACTAAATACATTTCAAGGGTCTCTGGAATCGCTGTTGGCACTGATATCTATAAGATTTGGACCCTCATTACGGTATATAGAGCTACCCATTGAGTTGATAACACACACGGTCCTCCACGAGCTGGCAGCCAAGTGTCCGAACTTGACACACATGCTTCTCGATTTCAGTACCGGTGAGTTTCGTCTAATAAATTTCTACATTTATTTATAGGTATCGCTTTCAAGTCGGACTAAACAGTCCGACTAAGTCCGATAAGTCCACTAGATACTAGTAAAAAAGACGGCATGGATCAGGCAATGGCTAACTTTAGATGAGTAACTAAATGTTTGCAATTAAGTCTTAGATTGAAAAAAGATATCCATGTAGGAGATTGCTCAAAAATTGTTTTTTTTTTCCCCATGTCAACAATGGTAACAAAGCTTTAATCTTTCCTTCATGATTAATTTAGCATTGGTATAATTTTGAACAAAACACTAAGATTAATATGTTAATAGTGCTTGCGTAATCACTATTCAGACCACCTACTCTCAAACTCTCAACCCTATATCATCAAAAATAAGGAAAGCATAACCCCCTACTATTGATCCTGATGATAATATTTGAACATCCCTTTTGAATTTGAATTGAACAAATGGATGATGCAACCTACTTTCGTTTGTTGTCCTAACAAGTTTGTATGATCTCTTAAAATCGCACTGTTAGTGCCTGCTGGATGTAATTACGAATTTATCACCATAGTCTATACTAATTAAACTGTACAGCAGTTTGTCAACTTTATTATGCTCACCACCTATTTTGAGAGTATGTTTTTTTCTAGATTATCCCATCTCAATCTTTTTGCCTTTCTTAGACTATTTTTTCTTAATCTGGTCACGCCTCTCTACGCTATCTCAATGCCTTCTAATTTTCTCTGAATTTACTACTTCCACAAGGGGGCGTTATTGTCGACGTTGAGAATCTAGGGTTTATAGAAATATGGATTTCTGAACAATAGAAGTAGCACTCTATTCAACACACAATACATTGTAGGTACGTTATGAATTCTAAAAACTGTTTCCACAGCGATGCAGCTTCATGATTTTTCGGAAATGCAAGCGTTCCCTACGAAGCTTCGTTACTTATGCATCTGTCTCTCCGAAGTCATTTTCATGGAGGGGTTCATGAGGAAGATATACAACTTTATCAACGGCCTCGAGATATTACATCTTATTGGTGAATATTAAAATTCGTTATATCTTTGTTTTTATACTCACTTGCGTGTTGAAAAATTGTACGTATAGATAATTGCTTGAATTCGCGTCGCTTAAAAATCACATAAAATCTTTTGTCTCAAGGAAAACATTCGGGGTTACAACTGTTAGTGCTTCTCTGGTAAATTATTAGAATTGTAGTTGGAACCACTATTCTCAATTACAAATTTAAATAACATCATATTTATGTAGGACGTAGACATCATAATCTAGTGTTGTGGTGAATGGCATAACTATACCATCTGAGGCCCGTGGCAAATTCGTTGGATAGGGCGCCAGTAAGAATTGTCACTTTGTAATTTGATTTAAAAAAATCAATATAGTAATTACTAAAGCGTTTAAATATTTAGTCGTGACTAACTTTAATTTTATTTTTAGTTTTACTAAATTTTATTAAAAATGTTACGATATTTCTGAGCTTGCGGCTTCGCTGTTCTGGGGCTCCATTGCGACCGAGACTCGTGTCGTTAAACCAGCGCTGCCACCCTATAGTTTATAAGGTTGTTATAAGAGTGCACTAATGTAATTCCAGATAAAAGTAAGCGAGATAGATATTTTGAGATGTCTCCATTATAACCACACTTTTATTTATTTTCAATTTTGTTACAAGACTAGCCGAGTTCCTAGTTCCGTTTAGATTTAACACTTTTTAGTTTTTTTTTTTTTTTCAGTACATTAAAGTATTTAAGCCTTTAAATATTACATAATATAAATGTCCGTCCTTCGGTCATAATGATTATTAAAAATTTGAGCAAAAAGAAAACTGTTTTCAAATTTTTTTATTAATCACACTAAACGCTAGTCATTAGATACGAAAAAATCACTTGATAAATAGAGAAGAAAAAAGTAAAAGCTTTCAAATGAACGGTTTTAGGTTTACTTATTTGTATTTATAAGATATTTGCAAAAGAATTTGCTAATGTTTATATCTTGTCGCTTTCGGTTGCTATTATTTTCATAAATTAATCTTGCAAAATATACATTAGAATTAGAAAGGAAAAACATTATATTATTTTGCTGTCAATGACCGCATTGATAAATTTGTAAAGTTTTAATTGCATCCCTCGTACTACGCTTTAAGCTAAGTAAGTCTAACCTTTTGGTTAAGAGTATATGTTTTTACAACAAGATTCCAAAGAACATTACCGATTTACCTGATAATAAGTTCAAACACGACGTCAAACAAGTACTTAATTTTAAAAGGTCATTTCAGTGTGGATCATAAAGTAAATGATAGTGATGATTAGAAATGTACCCCTCTCTGTGCTTCCGCTAACAGACTAGGTTATAACTGTAATTTGTATAGTTTTATATAAAAAATATATGTATATTTAAACTTATAAAAATTAGAGAAATCAGATCCAATTTGTTGCCCGCGTTCTTCTCGACTGGGTTGTTTCCGGAACCGGTGGCAGTGTTTTAACGTTTATAAGCGCCTTACCAGGGTAAATGGATAAAAATATTTTTAATTTTGAAGTCAATGAAAATTGAGTTCGAATATTCAGTTACATAGATAGATACATACTCGTAAATACAGGTCAAGGACAATATATAACAAAAAAATGTTAATCTTTCTTAAGGTACATATGAGAAAGTGGAGGAAGAAGAGGAAGAGATATACGAAGTTATTAATGTACACAAGCTGAAGTCTGCGACTCCTAATCTACGCGTCATCAATCTCTTCGGGATCAATTTCGTCGACGATTCCCACATCGACGCGTTCAGTTCTAATTGCATTCAGGTAAATGTTAGGCGCATTTATCAAAATAGCCACTGCAAAGGCACGATAGCAGCCAAAGATTTAGGGGAGGGTCGTATTTGGAGGGAGGAATGTGAACTATCGAGTTTCACGAACTTCTCAATATTAATTTGAATACTTTACCTATTTTTGATTTCATTATTTAAACGTTCCAAGAGGGAAGTTATAGCAATTTATTTAAAGCTCGCTACTAGTACAGCTTATCAGTATAATTTTTAGTTTTGCAGGTCCAAAATGCTTTAAGGGGTTTCTCCAGCACAAAATTTTAAAGAAACGGCAGCTTATATTCAGTGCAGATGAGAATTCTTCCTTTTTCTATATTGTTTTGTGAAAGTAAATTCAGTAATTTATATTTATGCATTCTGTATGTCATTATGAAATAATAACTTTTATAGGAGGATAGAGGTAGGACTGAAATAATTGTAGAAAAAAATAACAAGACTTTTTTTACGAAAAATCTTTTATACAGTATAGGTACAGCGATGTGCCCACAATCTCACTACATGTTAAGTGACGATGTGTCCCCGAGATGATAAACACGTTAATCCTAGAGATACTGGCTCTTATAAGTGATGTTACCGAAATACAAGTATACATATCTACACTAATGTTATAAAGAGGAAAGATTTGTATTTTTGTATGTATCGAATAAACTTAAAAACTACTGGACCGGTTTGGATGAAAAAAGTTTTATTCCGAAAATCCCATGTGAACTGAAACTACGCAGGTGAAACCGCGGAGAGCAGCTAGTAATCAATAATATAGTATATTATGATGATAAATTAAGACTTGAGCGTGGTCTGGAGCTACACATCATAAAATGGCTTCTTTCTTCATTGAAAGCTCAAAGTTCATTCAAAAATAAGATAGATGAAATGAAATCTATGTCCATCGTATCCAGTTAGCTAACCAGTATTTGCTCAAGAACTTTTTCTTGACATGAATTTATTATGATAGTTAACACATACACTTTAGGCATTTTTATAATATGGCTACATCTTTTTCATGAGGCATACTGCAACACTCTTTAAATAAATGTTTATTTAGGACAAATTTTGTTATCATTTATCCTAAATCTCTGTTACGTATCAGACCGCTAAGGAAATGTGTTGTATCATGCTCATAAAATCCCAAAAACTTGTTTTCCAGTTGGAATGCTTAGCGGTGAACTACTGCAACAAGGTGACGGGTTCAACTATGAAAACGCTTTTTCAACGTTCAAGGCGTCTCACGTGCCTTCTTATGAACGGATGCAGTAAGAACTTCTATATCTTCTTATTTCAAGGCAATCTGTGAGTTACACAACTCTTCCAGTGTCATATAGATGTGAACGATACGTTATCTATGTTGTATTAACGTTTCAACTTTCTAGTAATTACGATGGGCCATCTTGCCAGAATTTTTCGTGGAGCCGTAGTGGGCCGTAGCAACTTAGAATATGCGTTTCACGTTATTATTTCCAGGCCTTCATTCGGAGTACGTCACGCAAGTTGAGTGGGAGAAGTCGTCGATCCAGGAGCTAGACGTGACAGCAACGGATCTGTCTACGGACTGCCTCATAGATATGCTCTCGAGAATACAGAACCTTAGGTTCTTGAGCGCCGGACAGATCAACGGGTTCAATGACTCGGTACTAAAGGCCTGGGTAGAGGCTGGTACAGCAAGGTGAGTCTTATTCTTTGGTATAGTTAAGGGTAAACTGTAAGTTTTATGGCGTTTTACAAGTAAAATCACGATATAGTTTTGATGGAGACTCTCGGCCACCAGTGCGATATAACTTTCATGCAGTTGCATAATAGGAATCACACTGAACCCCAAACTTTTGTATAGTACACGTAGGTGCATGGGTTCTGTAAGGGGCCATTCCACGAAATTTACGTCTAAGTCAAGGTCCGTACCACTTTGGTGCCCTTGTGCTAGCTACATCTCTCCCAGCCGAGTGCTTTAAGCGCTGACAACAAAAGTCATTGAAGCTGTCAAGGCTCTTCCGGTTAACAGAATTTAGTAAAAAAAAAAGATATAATTCATGCACAAATGAAGTCTATTAAAAATAACGACACAGAACGTGAATTCTGAGATATTATAACAACTGCCTTGGGACGCTTTAATAAATGGACGCTACTATGTTGGGCCACAAAAGATTAGTAAAATTACAATTAAAGAACTTGTATTTACAGGCGTAATCGATTATAAAAAAATACACAACTAAGCCAGTGTCATATGAATAACGATATTTTTAGAATTTTGTATTCAATTCTTCAATGCTCCAACAAAATGACGGTTATCTTGCTCATAGCATTTCAATAAGCTTTTGTGGCATCTCAAAATAAACGTTCCGCGATTATTTCCAATATACAATAACCGCAAACAATATGGCGTCTTCTAGAGATAAAACATGTATTGTACTAAATCACCTATACATTTTATTATTGGTGACGTTTTACTGTTTGTCATTTAGTAGTGAGCATATAACTCAAAGCGATTTACATGTTTATTTTTTTAGAATATATTTTGTTACATTGGAACGAACTATGAGAAAAATAGTGAACAAGCCAAATATAAATACTAATGAATATTTAAAACACATTAGTATATAAATTATTGTCATAAAAACTTTTTTCAATTAAAAACAAAACCGACTTTGTAAAAAGAGTGCAATATAATTAGCACGTTAAAAGAAAAAGAAAGAGGTAATTAGATTTGAGAATAGGCTAAACAATACTATTCGTCCTGGTTGTAGGAATTTGGTAGCGCTTGACGTGGACGCGTCAGACAACCTGAGCGACGAGGCGCTACACCGTTTCCTGTCTCGTCACGGCACACAGCTGCACGGGCTGGTGATGAGCGGCATGCCTCACATCACCGACCAGCTCTGGCAGAGCGTGCTGCAGCTACTCAACAATGCCAAGTCAGTCGTCATCAACGTTAACAACTCTTCATCGTGATCTCCCTACCCTCATCCCATATTTCGGCGCAAAATGTCTTCCTTTTCCACCCTCTCTATTTCAATGATAACAACCCTCATAGTTCCATCTTCGACAACAATGGTCAATTTTTATAAATTTTCTAGCTTTTCTTTTCATTACAAGTAAAAAATAAAAAAAATATAAAAATAAAATAAAATTATTTAGCATGTTGGAGGCCCTTGAAAAAGTAGAGGCCCCGGCGCCCTTCGGGTTCGCCATAACTTTAAGACGGCCTTGATCGAGTTCGTAAAGGCTTTAACCCATTATCCTCTGCATTCATCTTCTAGGATCCTGATAATGGGAACACAAGAGCGTTTGGGTGTAAACATTCACGTTGATCAAGTGAGTATAGTAACTTAACCTATTTTCCACAATCGAATTAAATAATATTATATTAATACAGTCTCCCTAAGGCTCCACCCGCGTTTCATCTACTCGTATTCTTTACTGCATAATATAGTTTTTAAATAATCATTGGAAAATAATGTTTTGATGGCGTTGTCCATAGAATCGTAATTTGTTCACAATTTCATGAGTTTTAATTTTTGTTATCGCGGACACGAATTGTTATCGAAAAAGTCTAAGTTACGTCTATCACACTGTAAATAACGCCACGTTTAATGTAAGTAGTAATTATATAAGTAATTTTGGTAATGCGGCCGGATTCCGGGTCAATGGACGCAAGTTCGAACCCACCTATCCAACTCTAAAATCAGCCTGAGATATTTGATGACGGAAACCATAGCATTTTCTAATAATGCCTGCCTGGGCAGCTACCATCCTCAAGTTTGAAAACCTGTCGCCAAATACCAACAGGTGTGTTTAGCATCCTGGAGCACATAGTCACTTAACTTAAAATCTCACCTGAGATTTTTGTCAAAGCAGCTGAGCCTAAACTTTTTTTTTTACGAGGGGAATGCATTTACGTACTTCCCCTACCAAGTTCATTAGGATGATCAAAGTCTCCCTAATAAAGATGGTAGGGGGTGTGGAGGGATGTCGCTGCCTGACCCACAGGCTCTCTCCCACCCACCTCTTTGCCCAAATGATCGTATATTATTAATATTCACAGCTAATGGATTGTATAGCCAACAGCTGCCCTAATTTAGAGCGTTTGGAACTACGCTGGGACCCCGAGAACCTTCGCTTCAGTGACAAGAGTCAGAAAGCCATCGACATACTGCGCGTTAAGTGTCTCAAACTGAAGTGTTTAGTGCTCAGGTTAGATATTATCTTATCATACTTGTTGACTGTAAAAGTTCACTTTGGATTTGACTCTTACCGTTTTTTGTTTAAATGGAACCGTTAGGGGTTGTTAATATGATACATAAGAATTCAGGGAAGGGTTTATGCTTTGTTTTTTTTTATGGCCTGGGCCTGGGTCATTAGGGCCCTGAATACTGATTATCTAAGCAATATTTACCTATTAATCTTTGTTTTTTTTTTTGTTCAAAATTATGCCAATTAAGCATTGGCATTATTATGGGTAGAGGTAAGAGCGTTCTTTACTATTGCTGACAGCTGTCAAAAGTAACCAAATATTTGCTTGCGTTATGAATATGCCTCTTAGAAGAATTGAATTTGTTCTGATACTGCCCGTCCGACAACTAATTTTCTATCTACCAATATATCATATTCACATACAATCCAATGTATGTGTGATTTTTTTTTGTCGTTCGAAAAATTCTTGCCGTGGATTGTTTGTTGAAAAATATTGTTGCATTTTTAAAGGGTCGTAAAGAAGAAACACGATAATGGTTTTTACTTTTTTTATTATTCTACTGTTATACCTACTCATACTTCAAATTAAACGTGATAAAATATATACTAAAACCTGTCCGGATAATATATCTGCTATTTAAAAAAATAAGAATAATGTAAATCGATTTGTTGGTTCTCGTGCCAACTAACTGACAGACATTCAAACTTTTATTAATGTAATTAGCAAAGTAACTATACTCGATATATCGATCTAGTGGATGATCACCATAATTTTAATATTAGGAATAAAGACAAGTTGTCTGTCCCACGCTTTAGGCTAAATAATTCTAATAAAACATTTATAGTAATAGTGTTCGGTTTTACAATAAGATCCCAAGTAACATTACCGATTTACCTGACAATAAGTTCAAGTACTATGTCAAACAAGTCTTAATCTCAAAAGGTTATCTGCAGGGTGGATCATTACGTGAGCGATAGTGATGTCTGGAATTAACCCACATCGAGTTGCCGGCTCTTCTCTACTGGGTTATTTTCCTAACCGATGGTAGTGTTTTTGACGTTCATAAGCGCCTTCTTAGGGCCTAATTTGAATAAAGATTTTTGTTTAATTTTGATTGCAATCACTTCTAACTATATCTGTAGTTTTAACAATTATTCATACATACACCGTACACGCACAACACTGCACACACACTCCTGCACATAACACACAGGTTCTGTTCACCGTAAGGAAACTTTCAAATTTCCGTGGAATTTTTAAAATTCGGCCAAGCCGAAGTTCGTACCACTTTGGTAATCCTTAAGTTAGTTGCATTTTTCCGGCTGAGTGCCTTCAGCATTCGCCCCCAAAGTCACGGTGAAGCTGTAAAGGCTCTTCCGGTCAACAATATTAGCTAGTTAGAAAACGCTCTTTCAAATAGCTCATTCGCTTCTTTTACTTTCATGAGCTCTTTTATACATTCGGTTATTAGTACTTTTACGTAGACTACAATTTACCATTTGGTACTTAAAGACATACAGACAGATAGACGTTGCGTTTTATATAACGTAACTATATTTATTAGGGTGCTTTTTAAACGACTATTTTTCGTGACTTCGGATGATATAACATAACAAAAGAGCCGTCGAGTTATAAAAACAAAAAGTTTACACGTATATGGGAAACCTCATGCTCTGGGACAGTACTTTAATATTAAGGACACAAATTTTCAGGCAATTATATTTTACATATTTTATTACTAACAAAATTTTGCGTCTAGAACGTAAAAAAACCACCGTATTATATATGATTATGTATCTTTTTCAGTGATGGACGATATTACGAAATCGTTAAGGCAAATTTCGAGCGTGCCGACCGCACGACCGTCGTCCGCACGTCAACAAACTGCCGTGTTTCAAACTACTACCTCCTGTCTAATTATAAACATTTGATATTCAATTGATATATACATATATCACATTATATTATATTGTGTAAACGTGTTTTATTTTATAATAAAATTGTTTAAAAAAAAAATTAATAATAAAGAAATGTACTTAAATAGTGTTTCCTATTTTATTTATAAAATTTAATAACGCTTTATTTAAATTTTCTTATCGTTGATTTACTTTTGTTTTTTTTTTATTTTATTTTTTTAACCTAGCTAATGCTGTTGACCGGAAGGGCTTTTACAGCTTCATCGAACTTTGGGGGCGAGTGCTGAAGCCACTCAGCCGCAAAAAACTACTTTTGGACGTATCACAAGCTAACGAGTAGTGGTGACAATGAAATTAAATAATATCTAGAGTAATTAATGTATAATGCCATGTACAGGAGTTTATTGTAAACGAACAACATTTATTCATCATCGACTTCTATCGGTGGTAAGCATAAATCATAGTATGAACGTATATTTATGCGTTCGTCTGATTTTTTGTACCCTAAAAGCGGACATATACAGTAGGAATTTCGATTCAAAATATCGAATCGAGATTCCGAACGCAATAAATCCATACAGATGTATGGACTTGTCATAAACATACGGTAGTTTTCCGTTTGTAGTTTTCTCCAATTCGAAATTCCGCATGGTAGACTGTTATTCCGAACGGAAATAAACGTATGTATGTGTGGATAATATTATTCTGTTAAGAAAGCTGCAAGCACTCGGAATAAGAGGCGACCTTCTTAGTTGGTTTCAGTCTTACATCACTAACAGAAGACAAGCCGTCATACTTGGAGGTAAACGTTCCGATTTCATAAGTGTTCCCTCTGAAATTCCTCAGGGATCTCTGCTCGGGCCACTATTTTGTACAGCATACCTCTATGATATCTCTGCTTGTGTCAAATACGCTTAATTCTTAATGTATGCGGACGATAAGAAAATTTACTACAATATTAAATCTCATCAAGACTGTGTAAATTTACAGTCTGATTTAGACAGATTAAGTTGTTACTACAGAACTAATCGCATTGGGGTTAACATATCAAAGTGTGTTCATATTAGTTTTACACGTAGTACAAATCCTATTTTTCTTAGTACAGCATTAATAATATGATAATAAGTAAAGCACAAGTTGTCCGTGACGAGGTATTATGTAAGACGCAAAGCTTAACCTCTGCACACATATTGATTACATTTTTGATAAGGCCTACAAAAATCTAGGATTCATTTTCCGTGTAACTCAGGGATTCACTGATGTAGCATGTTTAAAAATATTATATTTTGCACATGTTCGCAGCATACTAAAATACTGCAGCACAGTATGGAATCCTCAATATGTCACATGAACATGCTATTGAGCGCTTGCAGATAAAGTTTTTAAAATTCTTAAGTTTTCCGTTGTAAATTACCATTCGAGGAGTACGAGCTAGCTTGTCAAAAGCATAAGCTACTATCGTTGCGTAATTGGCGAATTCTTCAAGACATGTTACTATTATATGATGTATGCTCAGGCGGACTCGATTGTTCTACAATCATCAACAAAATGTTGCGACTACATGCGCCAAGCACGCGTACTCGACACACACAACTATTTCATATTCCCAAGCATTGAACAAACTATGGGTTCAATAACTTGACAAGCAAATTCCGCGTACTTATAATAAACAATTCAGTGACATAGATCTATTTAACTTCATAACAAAAATATATCTAAAAACAGTTTTAGAAACCAAATGAAATATCTCTCTACTAAGAAAATAACACAAAATTTATCCACAGCCATATATCCTATATGAACATATAGACAAACATACATATACACATAACATACTCTCGCACACACACATACACAAACACACACATGTAAACATAGCTTTATAATTAGTTTTTAAATAGTGAGAAATTCATTTTTGGCTCTTTATTTTATGCATCGGTTTAGTTTATATGTCTATTTTATACGAGCTGTGAATTTTAATGTAAATAAATAAATAAACATGTACGGAATCCTGATTCGATATTTCGGATCAAAATTCCGAAATGGATTTCCGACTATATGTAGAGCCGTTCTTATGTCTTTAGAAAAAATTATGAGAAATCGATAAAAGGTTGCCATCGGCACGTTTTCTTGCAGTTTTTTTACCAAAATTATTGAGTGTAGAACAGATTTGATGTAGTGAATAATTCTGGAGGATAGATAATATTCCATGGAACAGTCACTGGCTCAGCTAGTAATAGAAAGAATATTTCATTTGAATTTTTTTGTGGACGTTTATAGTCAAATTTTAAGGTCGCGTCACGATCTCATATACTAAAATATGGACGTATAAGAGAGATAAAGAGACTAACATAATCCACCCGTTCAACGAAAAGACATCCGCTGCCGAACATAGGGTAAAATAATATTAAAGTTATATTTTTGACCGTAGAATTATAATTTTTTCCTCTCTGTGCTATATTTGCTCTTAATCAATGTAAGAGAGCGCATGACTGTATTATAGAAAGTAAGCATAAATATTTTTTACCTGTTTCTCTGATATTGATTGATTGCCAAAGAAGTTTCACGTCTGACACGTGTACAGACGCTGTTTTGTTTTAATTGTTTGTAAATGCATGTTTACTTTTTCTTGTCTGCGGTTGTGGCGGTCATCAAGTTCTATAAAACTGTAGTGGTAAATAACTTAATAACAAGAACATTGATAGATAAAAAAATCAACAAACATTGGAATATATGCGAAAACAAATATTATCGGAAATTTATATGCCGGTTCAAACACCTTTAAATGTGTTAATTGAATCATCTACACCAAGGCTGCTCAACTTTTTTATTTGTAGAGTCACACGGACGATTTAGTAACTGTTACTGTTTTATTTAATTTATTTTATTTTAAACTTTTAAGAAAACTTACAGCTAATATAAATCATAAAATTGTACACAATAAAAACAGAAGGCCATTTACAAGTTTCCACATATATATATAACAGAAAAATAGAAAGAAACTAACAGCAGTCAAAAGCACAAAGGGTTTAAGTAAAGAAAGAGGAACTTAAAATATTTTTAGTTTCTTAGGACTACTATTGACGAAATCTAAGTCTACTTCATTGAGCACTTTATTTGTGCTATCGGTCACTCTAATGAAATATGAGTTCTGCCTGTATGTATGTATTGTTAACTATAATAAGGTTATTGTCCCTTATTTTTCTCCTTCGATGATAATAAAGTTTTTTTTAGATAACGTTAAGTACCCTGAAATGTAATTTAAATTATAAAATCCCATGCGAAATCACTAGCTGGCATGTTGCTTTAGTTCGTGACGTCACAATCAACATCCTAGCGGATGTTAAAAAGATCGATTTTTAATTCACCATTTGTTAAAAAAATCTAAATGAAAACAATGGTATAGTTTTTTGTTGTAACATTGCGGCTGAGTGCCTTCAGCACTCGCCCTCAAAGTTCGGTGAAGCTGTAAAGGCCCTTCCGGTCAACAGCTATAGCTAGGTTAAAAAAAAAATGTTGTAATATTATATATTGTTTATGCCAGGTGTTAAGTTAGATGTTGCAAATATGTTGTTCAGTTACTGTCTTTATACTCTGTTTATTTTTACACTATTAAGAACTATAAAGAATATTTCATCTGTAAGTGACCGCACACGCAAGACTCGCAACTTGTTGGAAATACACTTAACTTCCGCCGGCCGTTCAAAAACCGTAAACGAACCTCATGATGGCCCGCGGGCATCGGGTTGAGCACCCTTGATCTACACTATGGCTGCTTAACTTTTTGTCAATCGGGATAAACAGACGATTCAGAAATATTTGGCAGGCCACTAACTGTTACTGTTGTTAACTATAATGGTGCCGGCTAAGAATAATACCACCCCATATCTTCCCGTGGGTATCGTAAAAAGCAACTAAAGGATAAGCCAGGGGATGGGCAGCAGCATCCTCTGAGTACCACAAATATCTATTGCGATCGTCAATCCGCCTGCCAAGCGTGGCGATTATGACAATTACCCCCTTATTGGGGGATACCTATGTCCAACAGTGGACGTCTATCGGTTGGCTGATGATGATGATTGTATCTTATTTTAATCTATCTATGTTTAGCTTTTAATTTTTTTTAGATAACGTTCCGTAACCTTAGACATTTAAATTATACATTCTCGCGCGAAAACGGTAGCCGTCATGTTGATTTAGTTCTGTGCCATCAGCACTCGCCCCCAAAGTTCGGTGAAGCTGTAAAGGCCCTTTCGGTCAACAGCATTAGCTAGGTTAGAAAAAAAAAACTTAATATGTTACTCCGAAATTACTTAAGTATTGTAAGGCTTTATTACAGAATATGCTTGTGACCGTGTATGCAACGAAAATTGAGAGAATTTATACATTGCTTGTGCGTGACTTTTCGAAAATCAGGCCACATTATTGCCCTCGGACATAGGGTTGAGCAGCCTTAATCTACATAAGCGAAACCGTTATCCTGCAAATGTCACATCGATTACACTCACATCCAGTTTTATATTTCTTCGGTTTGTAAAACTTGATGACGTCATCACCGATGACGCACACTTTAGCGGTAATCACGTAAATGGAATAATAAATTTCATACATTTATATTTCCTTAGTGTCATTATACTTTTTATTCCTTTATTAGTCATACTCACTGTTGCCAAGTACCTACCAAACTTTTTTTTTTCGTTAACGTCTAGCTGAATTTTGTAGTTTGGAAATTATAAAAACATATATAAATACCTAAATAATGAACTTAAGTATTTAGCTACTTTAGAATCACATGGTATATGTGGATGATGCGAGGCGGTAGTGACCCTCATATACGTTTTTTTTTACACAGTATAGGCTCAGTGATTTGACCACAATCTCACCTGATGTTACGTGACGATGTGGTCCAGGATGGTTAACACACTAAGCCTAGAGAGAGGTACTGGTATTCAACTGATGCAGCCGGAACGCACCTATTGGTATTTGGGGACAGGTTTTCTAACTTGTGGGTGGTAGCTACCAGTGGCGTGGTGTGAAAAAATCGCCAATGAAGCCGGAGCATAAAAAAAAACTACCTGATCATCATACTTTTTCCTCTTGAAAATTAATACAGCAATGAAGATGGATGCTTGTGCCGCTGAGCGAAGATATCCATTTGCAGTTATTGTTAACCAACTTCACCATACTTGACTTCACTGGAGTTACATAAACAGTGCATGTCGAGTAGGGTAATCTCTTTTGAGATTAAGGATGAAAATTATTTAGCACGCTAAATACGAAATATCAAACTCATTTCGCTTGTGATAAATGTTCTTATAATTATGACAACCTAGTAAATTGTAAAATTAGTTACTTTTCATGATCGTGGATTTTAACTATTTAATTTAGCAGGACGATGCGAGATGGCGACTTACCCGAAACGAAATGATTAGTTACCTGCATAATACATCAAATAATAGTGATTGATTTATTTTTCTTTCGTACTTTAATACAACTAACTTCCTAACTTCTTCGGCTACGAAATTAACACATGATTATAATCGACAATTCTAAAATAGCGAAGTAAATTCATCATTTAGGTGTGGCGCAAGTCAATTTTAAAAAATGACATCTATGAGAATTTGTTGGCACATTATTTTTTTTAGATGAAGTAGCTTGGAAGACATTTTTTTCTAGTATATCAATAGATTACACTTTCTTCAAATATTTATATTGATAAACCGTAATCGTAACACAATAATTCAAACTTAAATAAATAACCGCGAACGAAGGGGCTTATTTTCAGCCTAAATTTGCGCTACTTTTGCATAATAAGTACACTAAAGCTTTCATTGTGTGGGTGATAATTAAAGCAAAATGCTCATAGATGTGTGAACTCAATTCGGACATTTTGCTATCGGCTTGTATGAGCAAGTTCTTAGTGTGCGTGTTTCGCGTCACGACTTGGTCGTTATAGTATATTTGGTGCATGACTTAATGTGTGCGCATTGTGTGCTTTGTTTTTTTTGTAAGGCTATAAGGATTCGGGTTATAGGAGCGCTTCGCCACTGGTAGCTACCCAGGCGGGCATTATTAGAAAGTGCACTACCACAATGCTATGGTTTCCTCATGATTTCCTTCACAGATAGTTCAGGCTAATTTTAGTTACATAGGTGGGGTTGAACCTGCGTTTATTGACGTAGAATCATGCCGCACTGGTGGTGAATCCTTCATAGCGATTCACTTAATCTTGTCGCGTCTGTGAGAAGGGGTGATAATTATCGATATGTAATGTATTTAGATTGTACTATGCTTAGTGCTAAATATATCGCAGACATTTCGATACGATGCAACAAAATGAAAAAAAATTGCTATTCACGAGACTTATATGTAAATCTAGATTATTAATAATGAAACTCGTATTAAATGTAAAACTAGTATTTAATGGATAAAAAAAAAAAAAACAAAAATGCACCGTTAAATATGAATTAACGGGACCGATAATTACACAAGGATATAAAATATTCGCGATAATGTCATTATTTGATTTCAATATTTAATTCTATTCGAATTTATACACGAATTTAGTATCAGAATATATTTTTGTATGGTATCAAATTTCTACGGCGCCTTTTTTTAGTAAAATCTACCAACTTTCTTGTTAAGTGAAACGGCAACTTCAGTAATATTTTCTTTTCAATGCTTATGTTTAATTAATTTCATGTGTTTTCCCAGTATAAAAAGGTTCACGGCAAAAAAAGGGAATAAATACATTTTTGAAGAGATGATGGTACAGTGGGTAGTGTGGCCGGAGTCTGCGTCAATCGACGCGGGTTCGGTCTCGCTTATGCAAATTTAAAATCGGCCTGAGCTTTCGGTGAAGGAAAACATCGTGAGAAACCCATAGCATGGTGGTAGGGCATTTTCTAAATGATGCCCGCCTTAGTGGGTAGCTACCATCCTTCAAGTTTGAAATCCTGTCTCCAAACACCAATACGTGTGTTCCGGCAGCATCAGTATCAGAGAACCAGTCCTAGGCTTAGTGTGTTTTCCATCCTGGACCACATCGTCAGTTAACATCAGGTAAGATTGTGGTAAGAAGGCTCATTGCTTATCGTGTAGAAAAGAATGGAAAAATACTGTGATTTAATTATCACATAGGACAAATTTATGTGTTAGTTCAGTTCGTCCTTTAACGATTAAAAGAGCTAGAATATAATTACGAATTGTATTTATTAAGTCGTAAACTATTTGAAGCTCTTTTTTGCATTTCCTACTTTGTTTTTATATAACACATCGGTAACGAAAGAGTCCTAACAGATGTTAAGTTACCACGGGATACAATGATTAGTATTCAAAGTTAGTAAGCAAATTTGTTACAACAATTTAAAAAAGCAATTTAGACCCACTTGTAGAATTAAATCAATTCCTAGTTCCTTGAGGTCTCACTTAAATTTATGAAAGGAGATCGATTTAGAGATTATTCAGCAAGAAAAGAGACTTAGGATCGAAGATAAGATATCGGAAAATTATTTCAGGATAGATACGCTGATTCGCTAGTTAGTTTGGGGACATTTATTTAAATAATAATAAAAAACTACTACTAAAAATAACAGTTTATTTACATCTTGTTATATAGGAAAAATTAACTATTTTTTTTTAAATATATATTCATTAAACATTAAGTTACTTCAATATATTAAAAGCTATTTACAAATAGCTTTTTGTCATTGTTTAAAGTAATATTTTTCAAAACAAAAATACCTGAAATTTTCACACAAAATTCACATACATCACCCACTGAATCCAATGATTTTATTTCGATTTTAATGCAGTTTATCATTCGTATAAATAAAGAGTCTGTTGTCGCAACGAGAGCGTCCAATAAAATCAAACCTGCTTTAAAATCTTTAAAATAAAACATCAGAAAATGCATCATTAGTACATCTTAATAGAACAAAGTCTTCTTTCGATTTACGCACAGGAACACAGGACTAAAATACAAGACAAATCACACTGAAAATTAATTAAAAAAAAAAAACATTCGTCACGAGACATTTAAAACGTAAATCACAGGTGTACCGATGTGAACCGAAAACAAAATTTTACCACTCGAGTCGTTTTATACTTTTATTAATGTTTTTTATTCTAAGTGGTAAGCGTCATCATCCAGCAGTCATCTGACTCCGTCACCGAGGAGAAGGTCTGGTTCCTCCTCGAGAAGTAAATTCTGATTGTTACTGTTCTCTTCGTTCCCAGCCTCTGAATTGTTATCCTTATTCGCATCGTTATCTATCTTATACAATATGTCGTGACAGAGTGGACACCTGTCCTGAACGTATAGCCACTTTCTCAAACAGACGCCGTGGAAATAGTGGTTGCATCGCGTTATCTTCGCGGAGTGCATCTCCTGGTAGCATATAGCACAAAACATCGTCCAATGTGTTCAACTGGCCGGTCGAGGCCTCCTTCAATGAGTTTATTTTGTTGACAGCGGTGCGCCTCTTCATGAATACCGACCATCCGGACCTCGCTTCGCACCAGATATTAAAGTACGCGTGAATACACATCATCACAGCTCGAATCGCACCACCAGACTCGAACAGCAGAATCCATGCTCCATTAAAGAAGAGAAAGATACCGAAGCAGAATTCTATAGAGTTCCCAAAGGCTCGAATGTAGTACACGTAATCATCAAGCTGCTCCCAGAACGTGCTCCTGTATGCGTCGATTAGGAACAATGAGTATATCATAAGACTGACGACAACTTTCACTATGACTTCTACGCTGAAAGCGCTGACGGCCAACAGCCACGTAGAGATCGAGTGTTGAGACCATAAGTAAACTAGCAAAGATATTGGAAAGACAATGAGGAATGCGCAGACCACGAGAGCTCGGACATGTCTGTGTGTGCTCGGATTGTGAGAAGCACTTAACGACATTAACATCGGATTCACTATATTGTGCAAAAAGTGTAACAAAGCAGTGAAAAGTAGGCAGAAATTCCGACATAATCTCACGAATCTCTTCTCTGGGTTCAACGATGTCAAGCCGGTTTGAAGAGCGAGTATGTAGAAAAGGATAGCGGATACAGTGCCGATACTTTTGTCTTCCTCCTCATCCGTCAGTAGGATCCACTGGAAGAAGTTGCCTATGTAGTGACAGAAAAAGGAAATCACAGAGGTCATGCCGAGAACGGCCGTAATAGTTTCACATCCGGTGATCAATAGAGACTTGGCCATTGAAGCAATCGATTGAACTGCTAGCAGGGTAGAAATCTTGATACTTTCGTCAGCATCATCGTCATAGTTATCCATGAGAAGGAGAATCGCATGTTCAGCAACCCGTAGTATCCAAAATACTCTCAAGACACAAGGTACATTTAAGCGCATCCATTCCGTTTCCACTAGCGCAGAGAGGCCATAGTTGCTAACAAACAACCTGCCATGTTGATAGCCAGCGTAAATTACTTGTACAACGGCATATGACGACGACCATAAGACATATTTGACGAGGCACAGCGGTAGTAAAGCAGAAAAGACTGGTGAATGATGCAGGAGATTCGGTGGGACAGGCAGCATCGCCAAAAACGATGGAGCCATAAAACTGATCGGTAATAGCTTCTGTATTGTTGCATTTCTTGGTCCCAAGTGGACATTTCTAAATATAACAGCCAGCATAAACTGTATTATGAAATTCTGGATGACTAATATCCCTGGGCCGTCAAGATCGAGGAGATTTTTTAAATTCAGATTGAGTATATCCTCGAGGATGCTTGTGTAGTGGTGCGGAGACGAGGAGATCAACGTGAGTGTCTGTATTTGCTTGATGGCTGACACGTTTGTCCAGTACGAAAAGAATACCAAGCCGACTGACGTCATGTACAGGTAGACGATGATGAGATGCTTCGTGTACAACACGAATATGCACAGCGCTGACATACATCCTGGAAAGAGGAAAAAGAAACAGTTTAACAGCGTGTTTTATAGCATTTTCTTTATCAAAAATTTAAATTTTATTATCCTTTCGTTTATTAATATTTAGCTTATGCATGAAGTCACAGGCAACAAGTGTCTTCATCAGGTATATATTCAAATATGAGTTTGTACGTAATAATACTATATCTGTAACAGCGAATCAATCTATTATACATAGGAAACTTTAGATAATTAGGCGCTGTCTTAATTATTATCCTGTCTCGCCATAATAAACACTAGAATTGAGTAATTATAATTTATGGGAACATATTCTCAGAATGTTTTCGTTTATTCATTTTATTATGGCTCAGTGATTATCGTATACCATGTCGTAAGTTGTAATCCAACTTTTCTATAATGGGCCTTTAGGTAAAGAAAAACATCGCCATGAAACGCCACGCCATGGTAGTAGGGCATTTTACCTAAAGCCCACGTGGCTAGCTTTCACCTTCAAGTTTAAAAATTTAGTGCTAAGCTTCAATAAGTGTCCCAGTGACATCACTTAAGAGTACCTCTCTCTACTTCGTGCATTTACAATTGTGACCCATAAGACCACTTAACATTAAGTGCCATTGTTGTCAAAACGCTAGCTTATATAGCAATGGTTCTCAGCCAACGGTCCGCTGGAGCTAAAATATGGATCGCGAACGATTTCAAATTTCACGAACGGTGCATCAACGTTCTAATATCAACCATCTAATAGGGTTGCTCGTTTTAGTAGCTTTGAGAAAACTATTCTCAGTATTATCGAACTTGTGAATAAGATGCAATAATTGTATTTTTAACTAGCTGCGTGCCCGCGGCTGCGCCCCGCGTTTCATATATTCAAGACTGCGTTTTAATTTAGTACCCCGAGTAACTTCAGTCCCGAAAAAAGTCCCGTAAAAATTCGTCCAGCCGTTCCGGAGATTATCCAGAACAAACAGACAGACAGACACAAAGTTTAAAAACTGTATACTTGGTATAAGTGTCGTATATACATTCATATCTATTTACTAAAAAAAACTTTTGACATTACAAACAGACATTTCAATTTTATTTATTAGTATAGATGTATGTCACTACTGAGATTTTAATAACATTTTATTTCTATGAACCGCTATGAACGAAAAAATCAAAGTGGTCCCTCATCAAGGAAAGCTTTGGAACCACTGCTATACACGTTAAAAAAAAATTAATAATAAAACGCTAATCGGGGTATTTGACTCACTGGATAGATGTATAATAGATCATACATTTTTTTTAACAAAGCATAATCTATTCAAGGCAAAAATTCGTACAACAACCCTGGCCTGTTGCTATTCAATCAAAATAAAAATAATCGGCCAAAGACCTTGAACGTTGTCTTTGTGTTCGTTGATTTAATTAATTTCTCATGTTTCTATTTTAAAAAAATTAAACATTCTGCATTTAAATATTTTATATTGTAAACATATGCTTTAATAAATATAGTCAATATACATTAAGAAATCCTTACATCAGATAATGGTAATTTTTATTTATTTAGCTTTTCGCACATTGAAGTGTAGATTGGCGGACTTAATACCTTACGAATTTTCTACTAATCAACCATGAGGTGATGGAGAGATAAAGGTTGTAGGTGCACAAAGCATGACCAAATGTTAGGATACGTGATAGTTACGATAGTGATGTCTAGAATTAACCCACATCTCTGTGCTTCCGCTAACATTGGTTAAGACTATGATTTGCGTACTTTTTGATATTAAAAAAAAAAATTATATATATTAAATTTATAAAAAAAAGAACCAGATCGAGTTTCTTGCCGGCTCTTCTCGACTGGGTTTGTTTTCCGAACCGGTGGTAGTGTTTTAGACGTTCGTAAGCGCCTTCTTAGGGCCTAAACTGAATACAGATTTTTTGATTTTGATTTGATTTGTAAATAACAAAAAACTAGTATACATGACACACGCTAAATATATAAATTATTGTATATTAGATATTAATATAAGATTCTAATAAAAAAAAAAAATTGTGTTTGTATAAAAATGTCTTTTTTTTTTTTTTCCCAAGCTACTTTTGCCATAATCTACATGCACTGTTAACATTAATCATTAAGTGCCGTGTGGAAGTAATATTTAGATATTATTACAATGATAATTTAATGTGTAGGAATCAGATAGCGACAAAAGGTCTTTTGTTGTCTAGACTACTTGTATATTAAGACCAATATTAGTTTATATAACATCAAAGAAAAATTAGCCGTTGATCGTAACTACAGGAAAAATTACCTTTAAATCGGTTCAGTAACTTTCCAGTGATGCGTTTTGAAACAAGAAAAGTTTATAATTTTATAATAAACCATTTCCTACCCGGCGTTGCGAACTATAACAATAGTTTATAAAATAAATTCAGTTAATTTAAACGGGTTTTCACGCGTTACCTTTACTTTTTTCTATCCCGATAAAATAGTTGATTTTTTTTTTCAAATTAGCTAAGCATAACCCCTCAAATGCGACCCACATCATTAGCGTATATTTAAAAAAATTATAAACTTTTAATGCTCCTACCAAATAAACCTATTTTTATTAATTACTAGCTATGTCTGCAACTTCGTTTTTGTAAAACGACGATTTGAATAAAACATAGATACACATTCACAGGATCTTTAGTACATTGGACTGGATCGTGACTAAACATCAAATAAGATAGTGGTCAAAGCCTGAGCCGGCGCTGAGCCTATTTCAGTTATTAAAAAAAAAAATCCAACACTTTTTTCGCCTATTTTAAAATTTGTTTTCATTTTTATAAATCCTATATATCAAAGTATAAATACATTTAGTGCAGATGTTTTGTATTTTTACAATATTTTAAAATAAAAATAAGCGATGATAGCTGGTAGTGTGGTCGGATACTTCGCCGATTGGCGTAGCTAGAAATTCAACTTTCCTATTCTACAATGATCATGGGCGTTCGTTAAATTATTTGTTAAAATTAAAATATATATCTCTACCCGTCAAGAAGTTCCATAGGAACTTCGAAGCTCGTCATCAGGTCGACATATTTAGTGTTGTGGTACTGTGGCTGTGCGGTGCATCGTACTATATCTGCTCTATAGTGTATATAGTACAAAATATAAAATCTTGTCCGCATAAGATAAATTCATGAAAACTTTAAAAATAATCATTAACTTC
This sequence comes from Samia ricini, assembly GCA_014132275.2. Taxonomy (NCBI): domain Eukaryota; kingdom Metazoa; phylum Arthropoda; class Insecta; order Lepidoptera; family Saturniidae; genus Samia; species Samia ricini. The sequence continues at coordinate 27,703,476 of AP028158.1, forward strand.
ATAAAATTAGCACATCTATTGCCTTATTATGATATTTATTCACATTACGTTAATCAAAAATATACCACAATAACAATGAAATAAAATTTGTGAAATTTTGATTAATCTATACTAATAAATAAATTGAAGCGTCTGTTTGTTATTTCCAAATAACAAATTGTTACTAGATACATATGATTATATATATGGTACAAATACAAAAATGTTTTGTCTGTCTGTTTGTGCCGGTTAATCTGCGGAACGACTGGACCAATTTGGACAGGACTTTTTTCTAGTAAATAGCTGATGTCACTACGCGTAACTTAGGTTATACGTAGCTATATAGGTACATACGAAATTTTTCGAAAGGAATTAGGGTTTTGCATAATAAAAATTAAAACTCATAAAATTGTGAGAAAAATGACTCAATGGTCAGTTTTACTGGAAAGTGCTTGAATTTATGAGAAATATCATTGCTTTCTCAAAAATATTTGAGGAAAATAATAAGAGTATATAAAAAATAACACATGAAATTTTGGACAAAATTCAATGATGATGAACGATGCAATGAACAGCTGCACCATCAAAACATTATTTTCCAATAAGAAATATAACAAAAAAAAAAAACGATTAAAATCGGATCAGTGGATTTAAAGATTTGACCGAACAGTATACTAAACCCTGATCACAGATTTAATAAAAAAGAAACGTAAATATGTTCATTGAATTTTTTAATTACAGCCCACGGACAGACTGCCAGATGGTGCCTTTTACAATAAATATATAATACTACCTGTATGCCCGCGGTTGAGCGAGCGTTTCATATATTCTTCACTGCATTAATTTTTCTTTATACGGAGCCCTAATTTTTTTTCAGTATTATGATAAAGTAAAAATATTTATCATAAATTCAAGCAATTGCCCGTAAAACTGTGCATTGGACGGATTTTGTTAAATTTTTGTATGAGTTTTAATTTTTTTACGCGGAACTCTTTTAATTTTCGAAAATTAAAAGCACCCTAAGTTATCCGGACTAACTTCAGCTATCTACCAAAAAAAGTCTCGTCAAAAACCCGGTTCAAACAGACAGACAATCAAAAATTTTTAAAATGGTATTTATGTTATATCAAAAATACAATTTGTTTGTTTTAATTTTTTCGTATATACCATATCCATTCAGTAAAAAAAAAAAAATTAAATTACAAACAGACACTTCAATTTTATTTATTAGTATAGATATAGATGTATAATAAATATATCAAACTATAAACGTACACAGTATACAAAAAAATAAAATACTAATTCCCAATTCATATATTTTTTAAACATAACATAAGCTCACGCCTGTTGTCCCCGAAGGGTTAGGCAGAGGTGAAATAGCGAACTACACCATCCACATTCCGCCGAGCTTAGTTCCGTCCCAGATGTGACAGGGGGCGAGTCTGTCACCATATTGGACCACATTAAAAAAAAATCTAGAAAGACGAGTTTAACGCGTGAATTTGTTTTACAAATAGGAAGAGTTGAACATTGCCATTATAATCGGTACAAAAACAAACTTCAACACGATCTTCTAAGTTACATATGCTGTTTCCCGCGGCTCTACTCGTATGCATATAATATCCAAATTTCTGTTTCATGGAATCTGTCCGGACCTTAACGCTGTAACTACAGAGATTATACTGCACACACTCCGGGTCACCCGCCGGTGGCGGCCCAAGACGTGCTTCGTTCCCCAACTGGGGAGGCTCTTGACGCCGCTACCAACGCGATACAGATACACTGAACAGGCATTAGCATTACACGCGCAACACTGCGCACTCAGTCATGCACATAACACGCATAGGTCCTGTAAGGAACCAATTTTTTTTAAATTATTATTGAATAAAAATGTAGGGTAACTAAGCGGTTCAAAATTCCGCGGAATTTTTTACACTCAGGTAAGGGCCAAGCCGAGGTCTGTACCACTTTGGTAACTCTTGTGCTTTCAGCACTCGCTCCCCAAAATCACGGTGAAGCTGTAAAGGCCCTTCCGGTCAACAGCGTCAGCTAGTTAGAAAAAAAAATGACAGAGATTCTATTCATACTAATTTAATTGAACCAGGGAACACATGTAGAGATTGGCATTTATACATAGGTTTTGATGCAATATTTTTTTCTAGCTAACGGCGGGTTTCAATGTGAAACGTTCAAAGTTAAGATTGAGATCAAACCAAAAATGTATCGGTTTTTTCTGACTATGCACTGACACTGATTTGACAATTTACTAGAAAATAAATCGGATTTCAGTAGGTAAAAACGGTTTGTGATTAAATATTGATTAATTACTAATTATTCTATTCCATTTCCATTTATAAAATGGATCTCTTTCGTCTTAGGAGAAGCAAATGTGTTTCAGTATTTTTTTTTTGACACGGTATAGAAAGAAAGAAAGAATTTGTTTATTTCCACCATATACACAGCACATATTTTATTAGTATATATACATTACAAACCATAATTTTACTGTAAGTGCTGTACTACGCTGGAAAAAAGACCCCAGACTCAGCTAATTGCTCTAGCAACGAAGGTTGCAAAAGCGCTGGTTTTCAGCCTGGACTTGTCATGATCCATCATCATTATGTCACGGAGTGTGATACGCCATATATGGATTATTATTACAGATAACACAATAGTACATACATTTAGATATAGGGGATAAATATTAAATTAAAACACGAATACACGAATGTACATACATATAGATACATACATATAAACAAATAGCTAAAAAGGAAAGTTGTTTTTATAAAGTATTTTGTGTGTAAAAACGCAAGAATGAGTAAATAAATAATAAATAATATATAATAGGCTATTTATATAAGAGAGAGATCCCTGTCAATATCGCTAAGTTTTCGTTGTGCATCCAAAAGAAATATTCGCAGTCGTGTTCTGAAAGTAGCTATTGTGTTTAGCACTTTCAAAGGCGGTGGTATATTGTTCCAGACCTTGGATGCAGCATAACGAAAGCTTCCTCTAAACGTTGCTGACTTGTGTTTTGGTATTAACAATTTTCTACTTGCACATTCCCTCTTACTCGACACCCAAGTTAGTTTCCTATACAAGTAGGATGATAGGTAGAGGCTCAGCGCTTTAAACACAATCTCACTTGATGCTAAGTGACGATGTGGCCCAGGATGGTAAACACACTAAACCTAAAGGTATATCGATACTCACGGCGTAATTGTTGTTATCACTACAAGAAACATAATATAATGGATAAAACTTACGTAGTAATGGGTATCGACCGGTTTCAATATGGCATCTATTTTTTTTTGTATGATCTCAATCTTAACTTTTAAGATTCGATATTGAAACCCTGGTGAACCCAAGTCCCTAAATTAAATATAGATAATAAAAAAAAGAAAAAAAGATTCGATATTGAAACCCGCCGTAAATATACATATAAACGTTTTGACAACTCCTGTTTGTTTACATTGTAGGCTGAATTGGTTCGGTGTAATACCGTAACCAACAAACATTCGTATTTTTAACATAATTACAAACTAGCTGTGTGCCCGCGGCTGCCGCCCGCGTTTCATATGTTCTTCACTGCGTCTTATTTTTTTATACGGAACCATAATTATTTTCCTAAAAGTTTTTAGTACTAAGATAAAATAAAAATATTTCTCCTAAAGTCAAACACTTACCCGTAAAACTAAGTTTCAATTTTTTTTTTTTTTCAACAAACAGACAGACAAAAATTGTAAAAATGTTATTTTGACATTACAAGCAGACACTTCAATTTAATTTATTAGTATAGATATAATATGCTATTACATAGATATATACAAACATACCGATCTAATATATAGGCGATAAAAATATTGTATTATAGGAAAATAAAGAACCTTCCTTACCTAGAAGTTTTTTGAGGTAATAGTTTAACCCCCCCTCCCTCTGCCAAACACAAGTAGAAAAGTTTAACGACCGTAAAATTCTAATGTGAACAACCTCCATCGACCGCTATTCTAGTCTCACACGAATCTGTCAATGTTTCAACGCGCAACGGACACTTATCGGTCGATGATACTTGAAGGTCGTGTACCAAATCTGGCAAATTTCGTCGAGTTAGTGCGTTGCCGCTGAATCGAGTGGTCTTAGGTTCGATACTAACATAAGGCGAAGCCTCGCATTATGATTAAATTGTGTGTTGATATATCGCGATAAGTTATTTGGAAATGACACTCAGTGCTTCCGTTAATTACGGTAATAACTTAAGTAAAAAATAGATACACATATTTATACAAATAAAAGATTAACCAGATCAAGTTTCTAGCCGCCACTTCTCGATGACTAGGTTATTGTTCCGAAACAGAAGTTATGTTTTTTTACCGTATGGTGCTAAGAATACTACCATCCCATATCTTCTCGTGGGTGTCGTAAAAGACGACAAAAGGATATAAACCAGGGGGGTGGGTAGCAGCATCCTCTGAGTATCAAAAACACCTACTGCGATCGCCAACCCGTATACCAAACGTGGCGATTATGGCAATCCCATCCTTATTGGGGGAAATCTATGTCCAGCAGTGGACGTCTTATGGTAGAGTGGATTGGATGAAAGGCACTTTCTCAGGACCTGAACTGATTTAAGTTTTATTTAATTTCAATTTTATACCTCAAACATTTCTGGTAAAAACGGTTCCCCGGATCCAGGAATAAATAATAATAGATAGACGGACAACAATCCCGATTTTAAAAAAAATGATGTGATACTAGTGATTTAGACATGAAATGAGAACGCTAATAAATAACTAGAATGATGTTCAGTTAGTAAAATCTACACTAATAAATAAAATTGAAGTGTCTGTTTGTAATGTCAAAATAATGTTTTTTTTTTTTTTACTAAATATATAAGAATGTATATACGATACCTACAGCGAAAATCTATTTTTTTTTATTTTTTATTTTTTTTATTTTTTTATTTTTGGGCAGATTTAGACGGGACTTTCTTTAGTAGATAGCTGAAGTTAATCCGCATAACTTAGAATACTTTTAATTTTGGAAAATAATTCGGGTTCCGTATAAAAAAAATCAAACGCAGTGAAGAATATATGAAACGAGGGTGCAGCCGCAGAATACTTTTAATTTTGGAAAATAATTCGGGTTCCGTATAAAAAAATTCAAACGCAGTGAAGAATATATGAAACGAGGGTGCAGCCGCAGAATACATTTAATTTTGGAAAATAATTCGGGTTCCGTATAAAAAAATTCAAACGCAGTGAAGAATATATGAAACGAGGGTGCAGCCGCGGGCACACAGCTAGAAAATAATATGTACTAACGTGGTTTATCAATAAAACACCATTTGCATAGTGCGTGACTGACGATGGTTGCGCAATATTAAACAATTTAGTTTTTTTACAAATCACCATGACTTGGCACAGTGGTCAATGATAACGTAATTTATTTGGGAACCTACGTGTTTTGTATAACAATTCATAAAATATATGATGCAACATTATGTAATAGTAAAATTATCATGACACCCTGAGTTCTAAGGAAAATTTAAAAATCATCAGATTGACGTTTCTTTTTCAACTAGCTATTTCTGTTGACCGGAAGGGCCTATATAGCTTCATCGTTGTTTTGTGGGCGAGTGCTGAAGGCACTCAGCCGCAAAAATGTAACTAGCACAAGGGTTACAAAGTGGTACGAATCTCGGCTTGGCCGTTACCTGGGTGTAATAAATACGGCGGATTTATAATCCTAGCTAAGCCCTACATTTTTTTATTCAATAATAATAAAAAAGGTTCCTTTGTACCCGTGTAATGCCTAATGCATGTTCAGTGTCACTTTATCGCGCTGACAGCGACTTACCAGTTGGGGAATGAAGCACGTCTTGGGTCGCCACCGGAGAGGGATCCGGAGTGTGTGCGGAAGCAAAGTTAGCCGTGTGTCCCCGGGCGGGAACGGCGGTTCCGCGGGCGTAGGTTAGATTGACGTCTGATCATGCCTGGACTGGCAATTTTCACAACAATTTTTCTGCACTGTATAGGCTGAGTGCTATGAACACAATCTCACCTGATTTTAAGTGACGATATGGTTCAGGATGGTAAACACCCTAAGTCTAGAGGTATAACGAAGTTCACGGTTTAAGTGTTGTTATCACTACAAGAAACATATAATGGTCAATGGATAAAACAGCCGTAGTATGGGTATCGGCCGGTTTTAATATGGGTGTATTTTTTTTTTTGTTTGATCACAATTTTAACTTCTATATTTAAACCTGCCGTGGATCTATAAACTACTGATTGCAGAAATAGAAATCTATAAACGAATGAGATACTGATTCTCAAGTATTGGTATTTGGCGAGAAGTTTTTAAACTTGAGGGTGATGGCTAGCTACCAGCATTATTATTAGAAAAGCCCTACCACCATGATATTGTTTGTTTCTTCATGCGGGTTATAGCAGGCCGCGAACCCGCGTTCATTAACGCGAAATACAGCCGCACTACCAACTGCACCATCATCGCTTCAACTAACATAATAAACAACCGTTTAACCGTGTCTTTTGTCGCAAGAATCGTATGTTTTCATTGTAACAATTTGAGAAATAATAATTTCACGAAATGCTACAAAAAAGAGTGTTCAGCAAAAAAGGTTTCATCAAAAATATATCTTTAATAGTTTTAATTTATATATAACAATATTTTTTATTAACTACATGATAAATATTACATACTTAAATACTCAATATCTAAAAAACAGAATTCCAAAAGAATGCATTAGTGGTTATTTTTTTTCGTTGTTTCAATGACTATTTATCATTTAAGTAGTTCCATAAATTACCTAACATAACAAAGTTATCAACAAATCTTGTCATAGAATGCATATACATATTTATGTCAATCTGTGATAAGACGGGAGATGTTGGTTTTATAATTCTGACATATTATACAAGCGACATATCTCTGACAGTAAGATTGTTTCACGCGCTTTTGTAACACGCATTATACTGCACCCCGCACATCTGCACAAGTGCACACTACAGTCAAGGTACATGGGCTCTGTAACGGGATATCCTACATTAGCGAAGAAAGCTACGCGACGCGATGCGTTGCGACGAATGCGATCACAACAGGCGTCCTTGCCTTTGTCCTATGTGGGAGGAGAGAAATATTTTTTCTAATTAAGTAATGCCTGCACAACCAAATAGACATACAGACAGGCATTTCTAAAAATGATGGTAATTAAATAATTACCTAAGTCTAGTCCCTTGGAATACTTATTTTCACAAAAACTGTAAATGTACAGCAGACACGTGAAATTTACAATTTTATTATTACTTAACCCCTTGAGCACTAACCTGGCGTTTACGCCAGCTTTCTATTGTTTTCCTATTATCTCATTTTTATGGGTAATCGACATATTAATATAGACGACCATCTAGGCAGAACTGGAGAATATACAAAACCCGTCTACATTAGATAACGAAAATAATGTATCTGCATTTACGGCATATCACCTAAATTACATTTAGAATCATAACAAATTCCGCATTAAAACGATTACCGGCAAATTTGTAGAGTATGTTTATATTATTTTTCAAGACTTTATTATTACTGGGGAAAAACGTGTTGATCACTGTGACTTGAGGAGGCCAACGCGATAAAGTATTGACGTAAACGATACAAGTTTTACAAAAAAAAACACAAATAAAAAAAATATTGTATAATGCTTCTGTAGCTCTATTTTAAAAGAGTAAGGTTGCAAAAGCTATAAAAGCCGCGAAGACATCCTGTTTGTTTGTTATACTCATTAGGGTAGTTCACTGGTTATAATTTATTAAAAAAAAAACAAATTAACTAAGTAAATACAATACGTATAAGTACTGAAAATATGTCATTCCGCCAATAAAATTCTGAGATCACAAGCGTTCATCTCCATCTTTAAGCTTCCAAAAGCTTTAACCTTTGATGGAGATGCTTTATCTCTTTTCCGCATGTAAATATGTCATCCATTCAATCGAAAGATGTCCACTGCTGGACATAGGTCTCCCCTAAAGATCTCCAAGACGGCCGGTCTTTCGCCGCCATCCAGCAGATTCTCGCGACCTTCATCAGATCGTAGGTCTATCTTGTGGAGGGCCTACCCACGCTACGTCTTCCGGTACGTAGTAATCATTAGAGAACCCCATCGGGCATCAGTTCTGCGAGCAATGTGCCCCGCCCACTGCCACTAAAGTTTAACAATTATTCGAGAAACGTCGTTTTTTTTTGGTTCTTCTGCGGATCTCCTCTTTTCTGATTCGATCACACATTGAAACTCTAAGCAAAGCTCTCTCTATTACCCTTTGAACTTTGTTATTAGGCCCATTATGAGCGATCAGTAACGTATGCCATCACTGGCAACACACACTGGTCAAAGACTTTCGTCTTGAGACAGTGCGGTATTTTGCCTTTTACTCCAAATAAAAGTTTGTGTAGAGTCACAAATCAGTTTATGTGTCTAGTTGGTTCACCTGAGACTAGTTAAAGTATTATTTTATTATATATCAATATGATTATACGCTTTATAAATCACATAAAAAGTATGTATTTGTAAACGATTACTAACCCCGCAGAGTTCATTTATCATGTCACTCTGTTCCTAAAATAGACTTTTCAATGCGACGAGTACATTCAATTTTCAGACCATGTAATAATAAACTATAACAAAATAAATAGTTCACTCCATTATTCTCATCTATTTATCAATCGGTCTTCTTTAATTTATTCTATTTTATAGTTATTCAAAAGTTTTAACCTAGAGGGCAATGTAGAGGGCTACTATGCTCGGGGTTTCCTTGCATGATCCAATTAGAAATGAGAAGATCCGCAGAAGAACCAAAGTAACCGACATTGCGCGAAGAATTGGCAAAATAAAGTAGCAATGGGCTGGACACATTACTCAAAGAATCGATGCTCGATGGGGCCAACGGGTTCTCGACTGGCTGCCGAGAACTGGAAAACGTAACGTGGGCAGACCTCTCACAAAGTGGACCGACGACCTGGTGAAGGTTGCGGAAATCCGCTGGACACAGGTGGCGCAAAACCTGTCATGGAGATCTTAGGGGGAGACCTATGCCCAGCAGTGATATATATAGTAATTTGAATGGTTGGACAAAGTTTAACGTTTTTAAAGTTTTTTTACTAATTTTCTATAATAAGAGGCGAACTGTAGTATCAGTAATTAAATTATTATGCCTACGTATTTTTATCGTAAATAATTTATACTAATAAATTAAATTGAAGTGACCGTTTGTAATGTCAAAATTATTATTTTTCCTAAATAGATATGAATTTTAAAAATTCAATTTTAAAAATTTTTGTCTGTCTATCTGTTTGTTCCAGGTAATTTCCGGAACGGCTGGACAGGTTTTGACAGGACCTTTTTTGGTAGATAGCTGAAGTTACTCCGGGTAACATAGGGTAATTTTCGAAAATAATCAGGGTTCCTGGTATAAAAAATAAGACTCATAGAAATTTGAATAAAATCCGATTCAATGCACAGTTTTACGGGCACGTGCTTGAATTTATGAGCAATATTTTTACATTATAGTCTGTCGACGAGACGGAGTGCTTAGTACTAAAAAAAAATAGGGGTCCATATAAAAAAATTAAAACGCAATGAAGAATATATGAAACGCGGGCGCATCCGCGGACACACTGCTAGTTAATTATAAGGCGGATGTTATTGTTTAAATGATTTTATTCGTTCAGTCGCCTACAAACGTTATTTCAACGAACGATAAAATATGTTAAGGTGTTCGATGCAATATGACGCGTGTCAAGTGAAATCAAATTATACTATGTTCTTTTGGCAGAAACTAACCAAAATTAAAAGATAATTCGGGCGGTGTTTATTCGTTACAAACATATATCCCTATTTCCTCCCCGAACGAAGACATTATCTATACTAATAAATTAAATTGATGTGTCTGTTTGTAATGTCAAAATTAAATTTACCTTTATCAGTAAATAAACAGGTAATAAAACAAACCGAAGCGTCATATATGCTTTTTTTAGTCATTTCAAGAATTGAGTACAACAACTTGAAGGTAGACTTTATCATAAATGAGTTGATTGAACCCTTGTCAGTGTGTGAAGGTTAATGAATCAAAAATATTCAGTTGATAAATATAAAGAAATTACAAAATTTTCCTGTTTATTAGATGCAATTGATACATGCCAATATGATAACCTTATAACATGAGAACCACTGAAACGATTTCTATTATTTTATTTTTAAACTAGCTGTGTGTCCGCGGATGCGCCTGCATTTCATTTATTCTTCAGTGCATTTTTTTAAATACGTAACACTTCGAAAAATCTCCGATTTTACGGAACAAACAGACAGACAAATTATAAATATAATATTTTAGTTTACGTATCGTATTGATGTATAATTAGAAAAAAAATTACATTACAAACAGACACTTCAATTTACTTATTACTATAGATTATAGTTGTATTTCTAAGTATTGGTACTGCGAATTGTGTAAATTCTAAGATAGACGAATGTAAAAGAGTAAAAAAAGACAAGGTAGCCATGCCCATGGGGACTGCCGACAGAAGTTTAAACTCGAAACATTGAAATGACTGTTTTTAATGTTTCCATTTTATAATTTAAGTAAGTAAATCCTTACTTAATTGAAATTATTAATAAAAGTTAACATTTAACATATAACGTTTTTTTAGATTTTACATCGATTGGTGCTCCGAGCAATAATTATGCACATTTTCGTAGTTTACTCGCAATCAAAACATACGATAGGCTGCGTAAATATATATTATATTTTATTATTTATCTCTGAGCGCCAGCACTTAAACGACATCTTATACTCGAAGTACTGTAGCATGTTGACAACTGACGTCATAGCATTGGTAACGCAAATATATAAGTTTTCCCCTACCAAGAATCGCTAAACGTCGCTAAAGAAGTTTTTTATTCATTTTTCACTAATGTCGACCCTTAAGGGACATGCAATCGGCGACAGATTTGAGATGTAGGTATGTCAGAAATCTATCACTATCGCGTTGCGCCCCATAGAAAGAGTTATAAAACATGAAAGCGACAACTGCAGCTCGGGCTGATTTGCCGTTGACCGTATGCAAAATAGACGAAAATATCACTGCGTAATACCTTGTTTCCTCCTCCAAAACTAAACTATTTTTTTATTTTCTTTCAGGTATAGAATCAAAAAGATTTTGGCTTTGCCACTACGTTTGTTTTTAAATTTTATTCATCAAATTTGTTTGACGATCGTCTGAAAATCGAGCTTTTTTTATTTTCAAAGGCTCCTATTTTCTATGTGGCGGTAGTGGATTTATATTTTTGGTATAAAATATTTACCATAATGCTATTAAGATAGGAAACGCTATTTATTATAATTGTACTATGATTCACACGCAAATGGTAGGTAAAATTACGAACGCTACGGATGAACGAATTAAACCAATCCTTCATATAAACCGAATATTACCGGTAACCGTCGTTGGTCGGTACATATTTCAGGATGCCACTAAACTGCTATGCAATAGATACGTGCAGATAATATTATCGAGTTTATAAATTTTTTCCAAGCTTAAACCTACTGTTTATTATGCCAATCATACTCCGGCCATTATATAATTTGAACTTTAACACATGACAATTCGAAAAACAATACACACAGATGGTAACCGATTAAATAACACAAAATTTAATTACTTAATAAAAAACTATTATTTTTGTGAATAAAATCTTATCGATAATGTTTAATCACGATATTATTTCCTATTTTTTTTTTATTACTTAAATAACAATTGAAAATTCGTATAATTTATGTTCCCTTGTAAACTCAATCATATTTTAACATAATTTAAAAAAACATTATTCTAAATAATGGAATTCATTTATTTATTTTAACATCCTAAGCTAATGTTTAGAAAGTCTTCGACCAGGGTAAGATACCCACTGTGATGGTATACAGCACAGAGACGTGGACGATCACAATGCCCGTAATTAAGATGGCTCAAAATCACAAAAAGGCAATGGAGAGGACTATGCACAAAGTCTCACTGCGTGATCGAATCAGAAATGCGGAAATATTCAGAAAAACCAAAACACAGATATTTAAAAGAAGTTAATTCAAAATACTATATTCAATTTAAAGCGCTTATGAACGTCAAAATAGTACCACCAGTTTGGAAAACAACCCAGCAACTCAGTCTGTTTTTTTCATGTGTATTTTTATTTGGAACTATACAAGTAATAGTTACAATGTTTATTAGTAGATGCACTGAGAAGACTGTCCCTTACAGACATAACCATCGTTCCCATAACATTTCACCCAAAAGGTTGTGCAAATTAAAACTTGCTTGACACGGTGCCTGAACTTATTGTCCGGTAAATCGGTATTGCCCGAAGAATTTCCAAATTGAAATAGCAGAGTGCACATTGCTCGTAGAACCGCTGCCCGATGGGGCCAAAGAATGAATAGTGTTGACGTACTGGAAGACTTAGTTTGGTTAGGTCTCCCTATAAAGTGGACCGACGACCTTGTGAAGGTCGCGGTAATCGGCTGGATGCGGGTGACGTAACTCCGGTCGTTGTGGAGATTTTTGTAGGATGCCTATGTACAACAATGGATGCTTTTCGACTGATATGATGATAAACTAATCACTGTATTATATTTTTGTGTTACACATCATAATGGGTAACATATTAAGTAATTACATTGTAAAAGTCCGTGTAACATCATAATATTTTATTATTACACTAGCCGTGTGCCCGCGGCTGCGCGCGCGTTTCATGTAAATTTTCATTGCGTAATATAGTTACGAACCCAAATTATGCTCCAAAGCTTTTTTTGCTATTAACATTAAACATTAAACAAATTTCGCACAAATTCAAATACCTGCCATTAAAACTGTGCATTGAACCGGATTTCAATTTTATATAACTTTTAATTATTTTTACGCGGAACCCTAATTATTTTCGAAAATTAAAAATACCATAAGTTACAAGGAGTAACTTCCGATATCTAACAAAAAAAGACCCGTCAAAATGGGCCCAGCCGTTACGAAGATTACCCATAAGAAACAGACAATAATTTTAAAAATTGTATTTTCGGTATAGTTATGGTATATACATTAATGTGTATATAGTAAAAAAAAAAATTTAATATTACAAACAGACATTTCATTCTTATTAATTAGTATAGATATTAGTAATATCATCATTCTAAAAGTGAAATCGACCAGTAAGTACTTAGTTTTCCCAAAATTCAATAACGGGACGATAATATGTTTTTATAATAAACGACACATACATAAGTACTTGTATACATAATAACATTATGAGCACTGAAAATTCAAAAACTATCTATGTGACACAAAAAAACCTTTCCGCTTATAAAGATTCAAATTATAAGTTTTTGTAAATTATTTTTGTTAATTGCATTCGCGAGAGAGTTTGCAGACTCAGGTAACGGCCAAGCCGAGGTTCGTACCATTTTGGTAACCCTTGTGCTAGTCACCTTTTGCGGCTGAGTGCCTTCAGCACTCGCCCCCAAGGTCATGGTGAAGCTGTAAAGGCCCTTCCGGTCAACAGCGTTAGCTAGATTCGAAAAAAAAAATTGTTAATTGCGCCAGTAGGTATAAACCGTCTAAAACTTTATCCACTATATTGCGACGTCCTATTGTATGTAAATAAATCTATACTGAATTATATATAAAATAATGTAACTTATTGTTTTATTCAGGTAAATCGACTGGACCGATTCGTATCGGATTTTTTTTTTATTATTCTCAAAATATCGCCAAGGACAAAGGATTTTGTATTATTTTGCATAACAATAATATATGCTATGTAATTCTTAGTAGGTGTTTTTAAACAAGATATATCCAAATACAAAATATTTAAATGTTCAAAACCTAATTTAAAACATATGTTATCAATTATTTATATAAATAAAGTAACCTAAGCAATGTCTGGTAGGTAAAAACCTAGTATAAAGTATATTATTTGCCAAAAAATTACTTCGAAATTGTATATAACTGTTTAATAATTAGATGGATATATACTTCATAATAGTAAGCGGCAATTAAATTAATTGAATCTTGATACGATATATAATATAATATATTCGAATTAATATTTATGTTAATAGATATATAAGATTTGTCAGCAATAGCATACTTCGACTCTGTATGGCGAAAGTGAATGACCTAATGTTCTCCCGAACTGGTTAAACATGCTTCTAACTTCATTACGTTGTTTTTTTTCTCATATTATATACATTACGGTGTGCCAAAAATGAAGATATTTTTTTAATACTCTCCGTACAAAATATAACAGATCAATGTCCAAATAAATATCCTGGTACAAACGGATAACATTTAATTCTAAGAGGTCCACCGTCGAATTGCAAAGTTTTCCCAACTAAATTGCACTGAAAAAGACTATCATGTTATTCTCTTCCGTAAATTATGAAAACATACTTTTTTTTATTTCACCAGACTTTCTGAGACTACGAAACTTTTTAATTGAATGTAGTGACAAATTTTATTTAAAAAAAAATGTTTTGGTAACAATAGTATTATATATTTGGTAAAAGTAAAAAAAAATGAGACTATGGATTCATTTGAAGTCATTATTATTATTTTAAATGTATCTGAATTTCGGATTTCATGTTAGCATATTTATCGCCTTCAACGAGAAATGTCAATGCCGCTCTCTTATTTTGATTTAGATTTGATTAGATATAGGGAGGTATCCTTTGACTTTCATACATTTCTGTCACATGATATTATGTGTGAAAACTAGGACGTGTGTATTAATAAATAAATAACTCAAGTGTTTAATTAGCAGTGGCGATTTTAAAATAACGATAACGCTATATCGGAGTGGCACACAATTCTACTTTCAAATAAACTTTCTTCATATCTCATTGTGTGAACTGGTTCCTTGTATAAAGTGGACAAGTACACTATCGTTATCTAATCATAGATTGAATCATAAAGAATTTTGTAAGTTATTACATTTAGTACCATTTTGAAATCAGTATGTTTTATTTTTTAAACGTAAAAAAATACAAGGTTAAAAGTACATAGGCGGCAACGCAGTCTTAAATTATTATAACAAAAGTAACTAAAGTTTTTGAAATATAATAACAAAAAAAATTAACATTATTATACTCCTTAACCCGTTCAGCACTAACCAGGCGTTTACGCCAACTTTCCATTGTCTTCCTTTGTCTCATTTTTATGGGTAATCGACATATTAAGTAGAGGTATCAAGATGCTACGTGATTCTCTTATGGTTACCATAATATAATCTAATCAAGTAATCACGCATGAAAAAAGACCGACTGACAACTATTACATGAAGTTGAAAGTTAAAAATTTTCTAGAAGGTTGTATAGCAGAAGTATCCACTAACTCAAATGACCAAGAGGTGCTACTAAATCCTAATACATTAAATTTTCCATTTAAATAAAAACTATATTTGTTATGTTTGAAGAGTTATGAAAAAAAATGTTATGAAAACCCACAACATTAACCACAAAACAATCAATAGGTAAGTAAATAAATAAAAACCTATTATATTAGTGAATATAAATAACGTAAAAAACCTATAAATCATCAAAGTAATTTAACCATACATTATTAATAATTTCGAAGGTTACTTCCTACAAAAATTAAATAATCATATCTCCCCTATAAACTCGTAAAACACGTTTAGGCCAGAATCTAGAACTTGTATGTAACTGCCGGCAGTTAATAAATAATGCAATATAAAAAACAACAAATCTAGTAAATTGACTCCGATTGCGATATCACAAGTTTTTCGCAAATACTATTATGTTCTTGACCTCGTGCGATTATTAGGCTTGCAATGTGAAATACAGTGTGTATCGACGAGCAATCGATTCGCTTTTATAATCACTTGACCTTGCTGTTGCACTGTCACATGAAACACCATATGTTACAGCATAATTGATTAAAGAGTTATAGGTAAATAAAAACAACGTAAAACAACGGTATGAGTGTTTTTAAATACTCTAGGTCACTTGTAATTATAATAAGAATTCCCAACTGCATTTGAATAATAGATTTTAAACTTAGAGTACCTATTATCATCAACCACTTCGGCTTAACAAAAATAAAATAGACTTTTTTATTACTCTTTAGCAGCGGTTCCTAATACATATTTTCATGTTCAGGGACGACTTTTTTTTTCTGCTACGAAACAACTAACAAATACGAAAGAGAAAAACAAATTGAGACTACATATTATCAAAAATAAAAAGTCAATAGTAAAATATATGTATCTAAATTACTATTTTAACAGCAAATAATTTTACTAGACAATTAACTTTTAAATTAACTTAATCCTAGAGATAATATTATTGCTCAAAGCTAATCTACCGGTAACCGCGTTCTTTTAGCAACCAAGCTCTTCATTATGTCTATGCATCTATTTCTAATTTCTACACTAAGATGGACCTTTCAAGAAATTTGAAATCGTTCGTGGACTACTGGTTGGAAACCATGTCTCAAGCATTTAACACCATTTGATGTTAAGTGATGATTTAACCTAAGTTAATAAACACGCTAAGCTTTAAAGATTATGCTACTCAGGTGATGCTGTGGGAATAAACCTACGATGGATGGTAGCTCGCCAAGTGCGTAATAGAATATACCCTACCACCATGCTATGGTTTCATTGCGATGTTTGCCTTCACCGAAGGCTGAGGTTCATTATAGAATTGGTTAAGTTCAAGAACTTAAGTCAATCAACGTTGTATCAGATTACACTGTCACTGAGCTATTATAGCCTCAGTAACTGAATTTCAGACCAGACAGGCTTAATTCCGAAAACTATATGTTTGTCCTTTCGTAAAATCTCTTGCAATCGAAACACATACAGTAGAGACATCTACTGATTATTTTTAATAAAAAATAGAAGAAATAAAAATAAGACTGATCACCGATTTATAAACTCTTGTTCCTCAGAATTTATTTAGCCAAATTAGAAAAATATTACCGTATACGTAAATTATGTCTAAATATATTTTTCACTTTATCTATCTTTGTCAATCGATTCAATACAAGTTAACTACCCTTAATTTTGGGATCTAGAAACATAAATCTGTTTTTTTTTTAATAAAAATACAAGTTCGAAAAAAGCACGACCAAAGATAAATGCAGGTCAATCGAGTACCGGTAGATTGTAAAGTGGACGTCATATAACGGTATTTTATCCCACTGCAACTCACCGCAAGAGCAACCGCTTTGTATATAATTATTTCGTATGTATCGAGCTTTATTCGCGCTATCAATTCGACTTACATAGTTGTTTATTGTTAGGGAATTCCCTGTTCAAATGCATTCCTGATAAAAATATGCACACTTGATAGTTGAAGTGTATAGTATAGAGCTTGTAAGAAGCAGAAAGTTTGACGTCATATATTAGTATACTAGGCCCACTCTTTGTCGTTTGTCTCGTCTTGTCTTTATCAAATTTTAATTTTATTTTCATTTGTCAACCTTATTTATGGTCTGTTTTTGGTGGCAATAATAAAATAAAATCATCAGTCAATATTCTTATTGTGAGGATACTACTACCTAATGGAACAGACTAACTATAAATAGTAGATGCATGTATTGATAGTAAATGGGAAAATATTTTTAGTAGAGATGGAGAAAATTGAGTAACAGATCGCTTTTTAATTTATTGCTTGATTTTTTATATTTATACCGGAATAATTATCCACTGGATGTGGGATTTGGTAAACTTAAAATTAGGCTATAAAGAAAATATGGTAATGGAGCCAGACTTAAGATTTTTTGTCAATATTTTTCTCTTTTTAGATACTGCAGCCTAAACACCAGTGACAGTGGTAATTATGTTATTTAGTGGCTCGAGAGTTTAAGGCTTCAATTCCGGCACAAAACAGTTGTTTGTGTATTACATTATATGGTCTGTTTGAAGGTAGGTTAGGAGTTTAGTTGCAATACTAAGCCTAGGCTCGAATTATCATGTATGAGATTGTGCCAAAAATTAAAACATCATTGCATAATTATAAAGCAAGACAGATTGATAAAAGTTCCATGAATGGAATGGATTTTGTTATTATATTGTTTCAACTTTTAGTAAATTTACAGATATGTTAAAATGTTTTGTATTATTTAAATACCAGCACTTAAAGTGCATTATTGCAGGTTAACCAGAATTCTTGATTTAAAGAAGGAGCTTTCTCTCTTTACAAAGATTAAAACTTATAAGTGTAAACATAGAGGAACAAATAATCAGTCATATGGAAAGTTTACTTAATAACTTAAAAACACAGATAAGTAATAGATTTTTGTATTTTATATGAATTAGTCTTTCACCCTAATTCCATCTATTGTTAATAAAATAGAGCTGACTACAGAATGGTTAAAACTAACACTTTATATATTAACAACAAAAATTAATACATAGTGCTATGGTTGTGTTGTCTTCCATTATACACATATGTTTCGAAACAGTCTGCACTTCAATTTTATTTATTAGTATAGACTCTGTGCGTCAATATCGATGGCTTCAAACAATTTAAAAAAACTATGATGAACTTTGGATAACATCTATTATGACTACAAAAATATATTATTTACAAAGTTCAGCTTCGTAAAATGTATTTTGCCAAGGAAAATATAATATTAACATCATGAGAAATTTTATTCTTTCATTATATTTAAATTATCATATATCATTCTGATATCTGTTTCTAGGCCACAAATATTGCTATGGCAATCAAAAAAACAATAATAATTGTCAATTCATTCTTAACACATTTTTTTTGTAATTTATCTGTAATTGCGTAAGTAATGATCTTTATTATTTTAAATTCTTAATATGTTTTTTATAGATTGCTATTTGGGACAATGTGATAAATCTTTTAATATTTGAATGTTTGATTATAAATTCAATTTATATCCTTCTAATTATATGATTACCTATTTATTACCTTAAAAAATATTATTATTATTATAGATACAAAACTCTATTTTAAATATAATATAATTTAATGTATGCGACTTTTCCCTTATTACCATTCTGATATGATCTATTTAATTGTAAACAATACAGGAAAATTTCTTTTTAGATATGCTTATTGTAACCGTTACAGGTGTATGTCTTCTTATATATCAAATAAAATATTGTCAGCCAAGTTCTATATGTGTTAAAATCTATTAAATCAAAAATAAAAGCATAGATAAAAGAGTTCAGTACTTGCTAATGAATGGTCAATAACTATATTACCTGTACACTTAAAGAATGGGATTGAAAACGGCGTCGCTTCTGTTCACCTCTCACTCGCACACTGTCGCTATCTATACTCACACTCGCCGGTAGGGACAGCAATACAAAAACCATTATAATGCCCATTTTTATTATTTATCTCTGATAAATCTGATATATCTGACCTTCTTTTGTATTTGTAACAGTCAAGTTTTTAAGTTCGAAGAATCTGCGTAATTGTTAATTTGTCGATTTTAGTTATTAATTAATATTGTTGTTAAATAACTGTTTTTGTTGTTTAAAAGTTGTTATTGTTATTATATTGTCAAATATTGTTAGATATTTCGTTATTTTAGTGTTTTTTTAGATGTTTTTTATTTATTTATTTAGACACTGCTACAGAGAATAAATTAAACTTATACTATTAATTTAGGAATTTAAATGTACAGTGATTAAATTTGCACTCCTATTAAAGCAATACACAACATTTACATAGTAAATTACTTTATAACAATCACTTCAGATGAAAATGTATATGTTAAGTGAAAAAAATAAAAAAAAATGACATTACATTAAAAAAAAAAAAAAAAATTCACTTATGGTAAAGTACAAAACAAGTATTAATAATATTGTGCTAAAGTTTACTTACAAACATGTTTAGATAAGTATTTAAATTATAGTGAAATATATATAGGTCTTTACTGATTTAATTGTGCGCTCTACACATGCACAAAATCTGGTTATAATAAGATACATTAAATAGTATCTGTGTTCTATTGCTTCCTGTTTTTAGAGAAAATTGACTCAACAATTCACTATTATTCCATTAAGCGTTTAATATTTTGTATATGATAGAATAACTGTTAGTATTACGCTTATCTGTTATCATATGAAGTTAATTTATGTTTTATGAAAAATTTAAATACCAAATTACATAGGAAATATTTTTAAACGGCTTCAATTATCTCTGTATGATTTTGGTTACCACCCATTGCAATATAGTAATGCAAGAGCGGGAATGCCAACTGGTCAAATAAAAAAAGGTGATTACTATGATAATGATAATGGGCAAAATTTTACAAAAGATATAAAACAAAAATTAATCCCCAACATCCTTCCTAACAGTATTGTGGTGATGGACAATGCGTCGTATCACAGCATGCAAGTTAATAAACTTCCATCAGCAGTTAATCCAAAGGTTGAGGTAAAAAATTGGCTATGCGAAAGTGGAATAAATACACTCTGACAACTCATGGACAACCTGAGCTTTTACAATAGTCAAAAAAACACAAGTCAGAGAGAGATTTAATAAATATATATATTAATGTACCTATTTCCGCATAGATATTTTAATTAGATGACAATCCACTAATAATATAAAGTTATAACAATATATCTTTATAGATATAAATTTGAAAGAATTTGTTCTAACCCATGTTACCTGCTTGTAATGTGCAGTGTGATGTGGGTAATGCTAGAACATGATGTGTCCCTATATAGCATTGGTGGTGGCTATAACAGCTTTCCCAGATGGAGATCCAAAGCTTCTAGGCTACTGCCAGAGGCCCGAAGATTAATAGGTAAACAATATGACAAAGTTTATGATGATAAGCCACATGTAATTTTAAGGATACAGTTGATCATAAAGGTCAAATACTGACAGAATCTTAATCACACTTTTTTTTTTTTAATGCACATACTGATTTTAATTTATCTCCCTGATAAAACAATACCTATATAAGGATGGTTACTTTTAAGTTTATTTAATGGAGGGAGATCACGAAAAATTCTAATGAACTTTATGTAAGGTTAATAAAAAGAGTGCAATATAATATTATAGTTTAACAATTATTAAAAGGTTAAAATTAATATAACCATTTAGACTTGGCAACCTAATGCTACCTATGTCTCTGCTGCCCTTTTCCATTAGGGTACAAATTGATTTATAATTGGATTGTGTTTTAATCTCAAGTCAAACACAGTCAAAAGAATGGTAATTGTAATAAAATCGTCAACAGCCATCTTCATTCTACTTTACTATACTTAAGATGCCAATTATTAATTAAAGTATTTTGTAATAAAATGTCTGTGACTTTGCAAATTAGGACCAGAAAGTAGTATAAATATTATATCTGATAACCTTATTCCATGTGCATTTTAATATGAATAATATTTATAATCATTAATGTGTTGAGTACACATAAAAATAAGACAAAAGGAAAACAATGGAGAGCTGGCGTAAATGCCAGGTAAGTGCACAAGGGGTTAATATAAGATGAAAAATTACATTGTGTTTATGTAAGTGTTATTAATTAGGTCATGGAATTTGTCATTATGACAACAATTCAACTCTTTAGTTTATTATTAAACAGGTAAATACTTATATCTATATTTTTATTAATAATAAAGAAATTCGGTGTTTATGCAAAAAAACATAATCCTAAATAATTATGAAAATCATCTTTTATAACTCCTATCAACAAAAAAAATATTTCACAATATTTTACAATTACACAGCAATGTCATTGTAGTAAACCATGATACTATACATAAGTACTGTGTTATGATTAAAAAGACTATAGGATATGGGTAGAACATATTTTACAGAGTTGCTTTCATGTAAATAAATACTTAATATTATTTTAAAAACATTTTAAACACATCATTTGTGAGCACTCTTACAACTTGGTAGGTAACTTAAATACTTTGAATAGCAGTTGTTAGTAAACAAAATATCCAACCAAACATAATATGTTATATACTTTATTGTATTTATTATGAACTAGCTTCTCTCAGTGAATTTGTCTGTATTAACTTTAGATCTGGGTACAGAGAACACTATGCTATTGTAAGTTAATTGTAGAATACCATGATGAAGTACTCTATGTGATTTTTAAAGAACTACAAGTCTCTTTGACATCATTTTGATGTATCTCTTTAAGATTTAGCCTATGAAAGCCATGAAAATTGATTTTTTGGCAATTTGGTTAGAAAATATTGATTTTGTTAACTATACAGAAACTTAAAATATGTTTTTATATACATAAACTTATGCCTGGAAAAATATTTAAACTATGGGTTAAATTATGACTTTATAGTTATATTTAACTAAGGCTTTATTTAACGAACAATGAATCAACATCTGTTGCATGGTTCAGGTTAGACATGATAGATACAGCCACACATATTATTTTTTGTATATTTCATTATATGTATAAATATTTGTATATAAAATGTAAAACATTATATTTTTAATTTACCCAATTTTATGTGACTTACCAAAGTCTATAATCAAGCTCATAAAGATCTATCTACAACCATGTTTAACACCAGTTTTTTTTGTTAAGCTTCTATTAACAGTTATTGAACACATTATTAATGCATCTTCTTTCAGATGTTAAATAAAAATTTGTTAACACTACCATATATAACAAAATCAATGTCTACAAAAATATATAAGTAAGTATGGTTAAATTTTGAACATGATATTTAAAAATTAGACAATGTAGTAACATAAAAGTACTACAACTCGTCCCGTATGTAAAACGAGAAGATAGCAGATGTTATAGGCTTTCGAAACAAGAATCAAAGGTTCAATTTACGCAATTCCATAATATAACTCACCTAAACAGCATACGAGGAATTTAAGCAGTGTGAAGATAAAAGCGTTGTAGAAATTCGCATCATAGTAATTAGAGTCTGCATCAGTTAAATCGACGTGGTCAACAGTAATGTTGCTCAATACAGAGACCTCTTCAGCGCCAGATACCGGCAGTCCCAGGCTGATCTTCAGGAACTCATCCACAACAAACAGTGGTGGCACCCTCAGAAGAACCTCCACAAGTGCCAGAGCCTTCGACCTCAACGACATAATTCATTTATGCAAAACTTCACACACGGTATCACTGATAATTTAATCACAGCCGGAATAAGGAACCCACACTATCGTAGATCACAAGGTTACTTATTTATTATATTTTTTTCTATAATAAATTTTTATTATTTATTTTTAAACTATTTATTTTGATGTCACGTAATATTAATATGAAAATAATGACTAAAATTTTTGCGACAATAGAAATTTGACATTACAAATTTCGATGTTGCTAGATTGGAGTTTTATATCGAGTGTTGCACAATTTTTGTGTCTTTCGTAAATAAGTAGAATAATCAACAGTAGAAAATTAAGATTTAGTTATTACGTAGGTAAATTATACATATATACAATTAAAAATGAAATATCAAAAGTTAGAATCAGATGATTTGTGCGAAAGTGATAAAAGGATTTGTATTGACAAAATAAACAAAAATATGACTGCAGAGTGTCATCATTTATCAATGGAGTAGCTAAATAACTTTAATAATAAAAAAATTGGGATCAAATTTTTTTTAAGTATACACGAATCAAATAAATTAATTCTGTTTGTATCCAATTTATGTCATTTTCGAAAGTTCAACCCATGAAATTTTGTTTCTTCGATGTTACGCGGGCCTGAATGCCGGTTACGAAAGAAATGTTTACTTACTCATTTACTTTTATTTACTGAAGCAGTTTTTTTTTACTTTATTTTAAAAACTAGCTTTGTGCCCGAGGCTGCGCCCACGATTCATATATTTTTCACTGCGTAATATAGTTTTTTTTTTTTTTTATACGGGATAATATTTTTATATGTTTCTCACAAATTCAAATACCTGCCAGTAAAACTGTTTATTGAATGGGGTTTTATTCAAATTTGTATGAGTTTTATTTTTTTTACGAGGAAGCATAATTATTTTCGAAAATCAAAAGTATCGTAGTTACCAGGAGTAACTTCAGCTATCTAACAAAAGTCCCGTCCAAATCGGTAAAGCCGTTACAGAGATTATCCGGAACAAACAGAAAAAGAGACAAAAATTTGAAAAAATACATTTTTGGTATCGTTATATACATTAGGTATCCAAAGTAGAGAGAACGTATCCAAAAATTTATGTCTATTTAAAATTTAGAGAAATAAGGAGTGAAGCGTTAAAGGTATGTGAAATATAGTATAGGCGGCAATTTGATTTGACCCATAGGCGGCATTTTCATTATTTATCTCTGGGCGGCATATTTATAAATCCGTCTATGCATGGGGAGAGGGATAAGAGTTTGAGAAGTTAAAAGTGTACTACGCATTTCAAAGATAGACATAATATGTTTTCGCTATGCTCAATGAACGAACAGAGCGTGAGAGTGAGAAATCATAATTAAGTATGTATTGCCTAAGACAAAAAGAGATAGCGAATCGAATGACATATTGTCAAAATCTGTACTCGCTATAACCCCCTAAGACCGCTGTCAATTCTGGTGGAGTAATTTAATTGAAATAGTTAATTATAATCTTTGATGAAAATGTAAAAAAATATTTGTGTTTTATTCAATGAGTGAATGTGAAATTACACAACGTAACAATCTAAATAAATACACTTTTCAAGAGTAATTAAGACAGGTTTGATTACATTGTTAGGACACATATTTTGCCGATTTAGGTTTAATATTTAATTGTAAAACTAATTGCAATTATAGATTGTATCTTTTTATATTGATTTATTCCAATATTGTATTGCTTTATATACAGTTGGAAGATATTTAGTGGTAAATAAATTAACATTTGTTTAGACTAGTGTTTGACAAAATGATAACGTCATGAATATCGATAGCCGATAATATGCTTCATAAATATTTGGTGGATAAGTGAATACGAATTATTAATATAAAAAGTATAATTTTTATTCATGGTGGAATTCAAACTAAATATGTTTTCGTATCTGCGCAATTAATATAGTTTCCATAGAATTATACAAAGTTGTATTTTTTATTGTTAAGTTTGGTTTGCAATAGGATAATTTACTGATCTTTCATTTATTAAAAAAAATAACAGATTCGTCATTAAATTTTTAAATACTTAGGTGTTTAATTTTTTGGTGGCGATTGACATGGTCTATCTCTTTCCCGTGAAAAGAAAGTTTGCATAGAGCTTGCACGAAGTAAGTAAAGCTTGACGTCATATTTTAGTATAGGGGTCTTATCACTTTGGGTAAAATTAAAAGGCTTACCAGTTATCTATTTCTTGTTAGTTTTTAATTTTGATTTGAGTGCTCAGCCTTACTTATGGTATATATTGAAAGAATAACAAGAGACGAAGACCTCGAACAACCCATTTTTTTTTAAATACAATGTAAATTAATAAATAATATTTTGTATTATTTTCAATTTTTTAAATGTATATAATTAAATTGCATACTTCTTTTATAACATTCCACGTGCTTTTAATTTCTCCTAAATATTTTAGAAACTGTAGTTTGTAGTATTTTGTTACACCAATAATATTATTTTACACTATTATTTAGATTATCTGTTACTTGGAGATTATGTTATATATATTTTGAAATCATTCTATTCTCGTAATAAATAGTGGGCCTGAACCTATCTAGTAATATATGAGTATAGCAGAATCACTGGTGTAAATAAACTATTTGAGGCCCGGGGCAAAGTCATTGTATGGGGCGACAGTATAAATCGTCACGGTTTATTTGATTTTAATAAATCTGTAAAGTGATCACTAAAGCGTTTAAATATTTAGTCGTGTCTAACTTTAATTGTATTTAGAAATTTTATTAAATTATGTTAAAAATATTAGGATTCTTCTGAGTTTGCGGATTCGCGGGCCGGGACCCTATCGGAACGGGGCATTGTGGCCAAGAACCATGACTACCGCCTCAAAAATAAATTTTGGGAATGTATCTAACTGAATGTCTAATACATATTTTTATAGGATTTAAAATAGATTACTTTGCATTTTTTTCTAATAAAACTTGACTTGCAAGTTGTCACTCAAAATAATGTTGTTTATATAGAACAAAATTCCACCAGTTTACATGGTCATATTTTCATTATGTTGAATGCAAATCTCTAAGTGTGATATATGGATAGAATGTTTATTGTGTATTTTATTTTAAAAGCATTTAAGTAGACCATTATCTAAAAGTTGGAGACGTGCACATTTTTTTTTACTGTTTCTAATATCCTATGCTTGTTAGAAACTTTAAATAGACCTTTGACAGTCGGCAATGTCTGTCTATGCCATAATTTTAATAGAAGCACTTAAATCAGCTCATATAGAAATCTGCCTAACTGTAAAATGATACGAAAAATCCCTGATGGGGGAAAATGCAAAATATATCATAATTTATTTTAAGATTTGATGCATCAGATTTTGGAATTCTAGAGCTGTATGTAAGGTGTGTAGGGCTAAACTAAGTGAGATGAATATTTTGGAGAAGATTGAATCAAAGCCAGAAAATAAATGAATGCTTACGAGTACGGTTGGTCTACGTTGCATGCGTGGATTAGGTGCATGGAGTTATTTTTAAACATTTCATATAATTTTTCGGTTCAAAAATGGATTTGCAAAACTCCGGAAGAAAAAAAGTAAAGAAGACAAGAAGAAACTTGTACAAAGTCTATTTCGAAGCCGATTGGGATTACACGATGATAAACTCTGGCAAGGAAGTGGAAACAGCAATTACAGCAATGCAGCTCGATGTTTATTCGAGAACTACTATTGTTCTTCAGAAATTACAGTAGTTGATGAAGATCTTATTAAAAGGTTCTACGTTATTCTTCAGACTTTGGCATCCGGTGTTGCCGTAAATCCAGAAAATTTTGGTGAATATACTCGCGTTACTGCACAATTGTACGTAACAAAATATATGTGGCATGACATACATTCTTCAGTACACAAGATCTTAATACATGAGGAAAGTATAATTAGACATTTTGCTGTTCTACCTATTGGTAATTTATCTGAGGATGCCCAAGAATCTTGTAATAAAGATTACAAAAATATCAGATTATATCAAGCTAGAAAGTGTTCTAGGTTCGCAACGAATGAAGACCTATTTCATGGACTTCTGTTTATATCAGATCCATACTTATCAAGTTATTATTTATCTCTAATAACAAGTAAAAGAGTACCACCAGTCACTGTTTCCAAGGAACTGTTAGACGAAGCCAAAAACCTCTTAGATATTTAAATTGAATGTGAAATTGAATTGTTCAATTGAAAATTGAAATGTGCATTAATTACATTCTGTCCTGTTATATGTAGTGGATTAAGAGATGTCAAATATTATATGTTATTTTCAAATATTATATTAATAAAAATATAAAATAAAAGTGTAGTATTTTAAAACTGTATAATTACAATTTAATAAGTTAAGTAAAGTATGTTTTTGTATGAAAAAGTGTATGTATTTTTTGTATTAAAAAAATAGCAATGAATGTTACCATTATTTGATAGTATATACATTAAACATACTACGTACCCAATTTCAGCTATTTCTTTTAATCAACAACAAAGTTACAGATTTTTGAGATGGTACGCACGGTTCTGTCCCATAGTGCGGGTTCCATTGGTTTTTGCCAGCTCTGCCACCCTATAGTTACACACTACTGATCAGAAAAATACTATCGAAAACACAATTATGATTAGTTATGACAACACTATTTCACGCACACTTTTGCAATTCGTTTTTTTGTAACGACTTTTAAACATCACTGTAAGTCTTGTCTATGCTAGGTCTGTGGTTTCAAATAAGAATGTGCATGTCAATGACCTTGATCTGTCAAAGCTCGATAAAAAAGTATGGAAAGCAACAAATCTATTTGCATAGTTTTTGCATAGTGAATTATATGCCTAATTATTAAGCCTATTAGTATGCGTTGTTTTAATTAACCATATAAACGTATGTAATTTTTTCGTTAGCTATGACGTTACAATATGCTGCAGATCTCATTTGAAACGCATTGTAAAATTCTGCTTATGTAATACCTGAACCACCCCTAACACACCGTTACATTGCATGATGGTAGAGCATTTTCTAATGATGCCCTCCTGGGTAGCTACCAAATTCAAGTTTGAAAATCTGTCTCCAAATACAAATAGGTGTGTTACGGCAGCATCACTTGAGAACCAGTACCTCTAGGCTTAATTTAACATCGACCACATCGTCAATTAACATCAGGTGAAATTGTGGTCAAAGCACTGAGTCAGTGCAAAAAAAAATCTACATAAAATAATAATAATAGCCTTTATTGTTTAAAAGAGATTTATAGTTTGTTAAAATACGTTAATCTTCATCGGCAACCTCTTCTGCTTGTCTTATGACTTAGGTCTCTTCCAGAGATTTCCACAGATATCCATTTTTAGCTGTGTTTATCCATTTTCCTCCAGCTATCTTTCTTCCTTCCTACCTACATAAAATACGACTCATATATTAAAAATTAATTTAATTGTATGTTAATAATATTTATGTATGTATACAATACCTATACTAAGTATTCCGTTTGTAAGATCAAAATAACAATTTTTTACTAACTACATAAATGAATAAGGTATTTTAGGTATAAATATGTATAGGTATACCAAAAACAATTTTTCGTCTGGCTGTCTGTTTGCTCCGGATAGTCTCCGGTATAGCTGGGCCGATTTTGACGGTACTTTTTCTGGCAGGTAGCAGAAGATACTTCGCGTAACTTAGGTTACTTTTATTTTCGAAAATAATTAAGGTTTCTTGTAAAAAAAAAAGAATTCATGAAATTGTAAATAACATCCGATTCAATGCACAGGTTTTAATGGCGTTTTAATTATTTGAATTGGCGAGAAATATATGTTGCTTTCTGTTAGTAGGTACTAAAAAAAGAAATGAGAATAATTAGGGTTCCGTTTGAAAAAATTAAACCCTAAGAATTTGTAAAAAAAAACAACCTTTCAGTTGTCAGCTTTACTAGCAAGTGATTGAGTTCCGTAAGAAAAAAAATATTACATGAAATTGTTAACAATAAGATCAATACCATCAAACAACATTTTCCAATAAATATTGAAAACTAATATACATTGAAGAATATATAAACCGCGGGTGGAGCCGCGGACACACAGCTAGCCCTTATATAAAAGTAATTGTGAAATAGTCTAAAAAAAAAATAAAAAGGACTACACCCAAAACTCAGTGTAAGTATATTTATACGAAAAGCTATTGAAGTAAAGTTTATAAAAGCTCGCCGACCTTGTTTGGGTCGATGCGAAAGTTGTGAGGTTTCGCGTAGGGCTTCGCAACGCTGCACAATGGTTTGTTGTACGGATACTAGGGACATGTAGTTATCCAAAGTAATAATTTCGATCCAATCTTTATTTTAAAAGGCAAATGTTCATTATAGGATACTTTAATTATTTATTGAAAACAATATACTAAATGCATAGGCATTGTAATTACAAATAATACGTTGAAAACACTACCACCGGTTCGGAAAACAACCCAGTCGAGAAGAGCCGGCAAGAAACTCGATCTGCTTCTTTTTTATAAATATAATATGTATCATTTTTTTAATATAAAAAACTATACAAATCATAGTCTTAACCAATGTTAACGGAAGCACAGAGATGTGGGTTAATTCCAGACGTCACTATCGTTCACGTAATGATCCACTCTGTAATATATAACCTTTTGAGATTAAAACTTGCTTGTCATAATATTATACTTGAACTTATTGTCAGTTAAATCGGTAATGTTACTTGGGATCTTATTGTAAAACCGAATACTATTACCTATAAAGCTTTTCTTAGAATTACTTAGCCTAAAGCGTGGGACTAACAACTTGTCTTTATTTCTAATGTTAAAATTATGACGATCATTCACTAGATCGAGCTTGTCTACATTTTTACGAATATGCATTAAGTTATCGAAGATATATTGGGAGGGCAAAGTTAAGATATAATCTTCTTGAAACTTGTTCTTCAGAGATTCGCGAGGTCCCATATTGTATATTGCTCGAACAGCTCTCTTTTGTGAGAGGGGAGTGTATCCTGCGCAACGAATTTATATCTATACTAATAAATAAAATTTAAGTGTCTGTAATGTCAATTTTTTTTTTTTACTAAATAGATATGAATTTATAGGACACCTATACCAAAAAAACAATTTTTAAAATTTTTGTCTGTCTGCCGGTTTGACCCAGGTAAGCTCCGGAACAACTCGACCGATTTTGACCTTTTTTGGTAAATAGCTGAAGTTACTCCGCGTGACTAAGGGTACTTTTGTTTTTCGAAAATAATTAGGGTTCCGCGTAAAAAAATCAAAACTCATGAAATTGTGAATAAAATCCGATTCAATGCACAGTTTTATTGGCAGGTATTTGAATTTGTGAGAAGTATCTTTGCTTAATGTTAGTACCAAAATTAATTAGGGTTCTGTAAAAAAATTACAAAATATATTACGCATTGAAAAATATATGAAACGCGAGCGCAGCCGCAGGTACACAGCTAGAGTTATTATACAATTTGTTTGGAGTACGTATATTGTAATGTGGTGTTTTAAGATTGCGATCTTTCTCTAGAATGAAATGAAAATATTTATAAGTTCCTTATTTTTTATTAAATTTTGTTTTCAGTGATCAGCCTTATTTATGAATGGGTTTTTGATGCGATATTAAAAAATAAAATACTAGCATAGATGAATAAATGTTGAATTCTAAATACATGGTACCCGAGTTTTAATGTTCCAAAAAAAAAATGGAATTTTTGAATGTAACTTCATATTAACTTACTAAATCTGAACTGGTATTTAAATTCAAATTGTAAATTACAATATTGAAGCTTCTTTTAAGATAACATAAAGACTACTATCTCTATTTTTGTTTTAGTTATTACAGCTTTTAGCTGATAGAGAATGAGACTATTTTTGTAGCGCCCCCATTTCAGCACCGGCCTACTTTAGTGATAAGAATCTTTTAAGAATATTTTAGAAATCTGTATTAAGTCTTTTAACAAGATGTCTATGATTTGATATTTCCAACAAATTACAAATTCATACATTGTTGGTACTACAAACTAATAATATTATAATAAGCTAATAAAGCTGATTTGCTATTGTAAAACCGATTATTCATGGACCAGGCTGCCGCCGCAAAATTTTGAACCAAACAACTATTATTAAAGCTTACAAGAATAATGACTGAAAACATCGTTTTATTTGAAAAAAAAATTGCGCTTTGTTCAATTGATGAGAATTATTATTATTATCTTTATTTTCTCAAAAACTATTGACTTTATAGGAATTTGTGTATTAGATTCATGTTTATTTACACGTATGTAATAAGAATTACATCGAATTGCCGACTTTGGATGTCTGTCCCGACTTTTCGTATTCTCAAACACTGTGCGGAGCTCGGGTTCACAGTTAAATTAAAAACTTTCATGGACCGTTTACTATATACATACAGCAACTCTTTGTTAAGTTTTATAAAGGAGATTTGGTGCAAGGCGTCGACTGTTATGACCTCAATTGTTCGCTTCGCTACTCAATGAATGCTTCGCGTGAGGTCAACGAAAGTTTGATGTAACTAGACGGAGTTATTCCAAAGTTACATTTAAATTTCTTTTAAAAAAAATGTACATTTATACTAAACTTATTGAAGAACAAACATTTATAATATTATCTACTAGCGAATATCCACGACTTTGTCTACATTTCTTATATGTATATGTCTTGATTAAATGTTTGTGTAAATTAAATTACTGAACGATACGTGCTTCATTTATAACACTTTTTTTTAGTTTTTACAAATAATAAAAATGCCGTGTATGTGGCGACTCTAAAACACCATCACCCCCTTTCCTATCCCGTGGGATGTCGTAAGAAGCGACAAAAGAGAAAACATGGCCATACATCTACGCCCGGACCATAGGTGGCAGCTTAACTGCCAAAAATAGCAACCCCAAGGACAGTTGACGTCAGGCAGGCGGCTGGTCTTAAAATATTATTTATTACACGGAATAGGCTTAGTGCTTGGACCACAATCTCACCCGATGTTAAGTGACGATTTGGTCCAGGAAGGTAAACACACTAAGCCTAGAGGCAAGTGATGATGCCGGAACACACCTATTAGTAGGTACTTGGCGACAGGTTTTCAAACTTAAGAGTGGTAGCTACCCAGGCGGACATCATTAGAAAATGCCCTACCACCATGCTATGCTTTCCTCACGATGTTTTCCTTCACCGAAAGCTCAGGCCGATTTTAGAGGCGGATAGGTGGAGCGAACCCGCGTCTATTCACGCGGAATCCTACCGCACTACCCGCTGCGCCATCATCGCTTCAAATAAATAAACAACATGGATTTGAAGAGAAAGACATGTTGCACCGACCCCATATAAAATGGGTTACTAATTACTAATTTAATATAAATTAATACAAATTTGTTATTTATAATTCGTTGAAGAACTGACATCCGATGGATGCGGGTGGCGCAAGACCGGTCGTTGTTAATATCTTTAGGGGAGATCTATGTCCAGCAAAGGACGTCTTTCGGTTGAATGGATGGATGGAAGAAACTATATATTTAATTAAAAATCATATTATCCGCGGACACAAAAATTAAGCAATCATATTTGAAGTTCATTATCACCTTCAATTCTTGCAATATACACCGTATCGGCCATAAACAAACGAAAAAAATAGTTAAGGAAAACACATCTATAAATTTAATAAATACGTGAAGTTACCAAAACATGTTTTAAAGACAAGGTAAGTAATATAAAATACATAAGCTTAGGTACTAAGTAATTGGTTATTCTGCACAATAAATTCTTACATACATAACTTCAAGCCTCCTCCCATAAGCGTAGGTAGGGAAAATGAAGCGATGATGGCGCAGTGGGTAGTGCGGCCGGATTCCGCGTCAATGGACGCGGGTTGGAATCCACCTATCCAACTCTAAAATCAGCCTGAGCTTTCGGTGAAGGAAAACATCATGAGGAAACCGTAGCATGGTAGTGGGGCGTTTTCTATAATGTCCGCCTGGGTAGCTACCACCCTCAAGTTTGAAAACCTGTCGCCAAATACCAATAGGTGTGTCCCGGCACCATCACCTGAGAACCAGTACCTCTAGGCTTAGTGTATTTATTATCCTGGACAACATCGTCATTTAACATCAGGTGAGACTGTAGTTAAAGCACTAAGCCTATATCGTGTAAAAAAAAAGAAAACCTGCATCCTTCCATCAGCTACGATCTTGCCACACATCTCTCCCTTCCTCTATTTTCACAAGCGCTTTTTGTACACTCTCTTCGGTTACGGCTACTTGTGACCTGGCCATTTTTAAAACGTCTTCTTTCTGGGCGAGATACGTTCGCCTGGAACGACCCTTAACAGCTTACTCAGTCATTCTGAAAATTTGTTTCATCAATCTTCTTTCATCCATCCTATCCACGTACACAAACCAATTAAGCATCCTTGTCTTTATGTTTGTCTTACATCCATTATCACACCACAACGTTCCCTTATCACAGTATTCCATAGTTTATCTATCATTATCACGCCAGTTATACTTCTTAAACTTCATATCTTTAAAGCATATAGTTTTTATTTTTATCTTGCATTCATACTTCTGTCCGACCCAGCACTTACATACATAAGTGTAGGGACTAGTATATCGCGAATCGCGACGCAGATCCAAACGGCTTTTCGAACACATTCTGGCTGTATAATAAATTATTTATCCCAGCAGCGGCTCTAGAACTTGTAGCGTACGTGTACCATCTATATCTTGGCGTCCTTTGAGAGCGTTGGTGCCTCAACCGCCTCTATCTTTGTATGTGTCGCGAGCGTCACTCGGCGCCTCCTACAACCCTGCGCCCGTATGCATAATAGATGGAAAACACACTTATTCTATTCACGTGACACTGGCAGAATTGTATTTATAACTCATAAATTGATGATAAGTAAGTATTCCATGATATTTACTCCATCTCAATAAAATTCGTGCAGCTGTTTGAGCGTTATTATTGCACTTCTTGTGTCTCTTTTTTGAATATCCGATATAAGTACTCTTTAAAAATATGTTATTAATAGGTAAGTAATCTTTCTAAAATAACGCTTAATTTTCAAACTAAACCACATCTAATAAGGTACTTGCGGTAAAATTACACAAAATGACAGTCATTATTCAGCCATTTTGCGGTGCTCCCGCTACAAACTTGCGACAATGAGGCAAAGGCACGCGCGAGCCACGCGGCCGCATCCCTCACACAAATGATTAAATGGGAATCAATCGAAAGAATCTTTAAAAGATAAGTTGTAAATCCGCAAAAATATTAAATTACACACATACACAGAGATATATTTTATCTTTTATTTACTTTTCCGATTGTACGGTATCGTTTTACAGTTGGTCGATTAGCGAAATTGTTTTTATTGTCTATGCGATACTTATGGCATGGGAATAAATGATTGTTGATTTTACAAATTAGATGTAGAGGCGAATACTTACTGTAGGGTATTAAAAGCATAGAGATAACAGTCATATATGAGGATATTTATACATTATATGGGCCGTATATTAAGTTTTATTTTGTTTAAATTTGGTACCTACACAATTTAAGTTTACCAGGGTTGGAAAAAATTGTTTTCTTTTTTAATGTTACAAAATAAATAATTTAAAGTCTTCTAAGTAAAACATTTGAGGTTTTGATTCTTACTGTATTACTAGTTATTTTGACATCACATATAATGAAGCAATACATTTTTTTAGGTTATTTTTTTATACCTGTGAAAACATTTTAACCCAGTACATGATACGAATCGCGGGCTTCATTTGGCTTTTACGCAATTTCAATTCGGTTCTTAACCAAAGTCCATCCAGTGATTTCAGTTTCATCCAATCAATTCTGATAATAATTTCATTAAATAATAAGAGATTATCAAAAACAAAAGAACTCAAGTGTCCGGATCCTCAAGCTTAAGATAGTTTACCCCCTATTTTACTTTTGTTTGAAAATCTATATTAACTATCTAACTAATTAAAGATTATTATAATTCAATGTGTTTTATAGTTTTTACTTTTTAGTCTGGCGCGCTAACACGCCCTAAATCTTACAGATGGCCCTTTAGGAAAATCAGTTTGATACCCCTGTTTTAAATCAAACAGTGAATATTTTTTTTCTGCAGACAGTTATCAATACCCCAGTTTCCCCTTACGAACTTCTTGTATATTATAAATATTCGCTGTTAGCTATGACTTAGTACTTTTTGTAATGTTTGATATTAAATCTGTTTTCAATACCTGTTTGAATATCATCATTCCACAGTATAAAATAAGTCTTCATTATTTCTGATTCAAAAGAGAATTTTAGGTACAAGATAGATGCAATTTCTTTAGAACTATTTTAACTAAATACTAATTTACTTTAATTTATTTTCAAACAAAACAAAAAGTAATATACTGTGTGAATATAATCTTAATTGGTAAAGACGTTGAGAAAACATTAGAGAAGTTTATTTCGCTCTATTTACACATCAGCTGTGTTCCTGCGGCTGCGCCTGCGTTACATATATTCTTCACTGCGTTTTAATTTTTTTATACGGAACCCTAATTATTGTCCTAAAAAAAATTTGTACTAAGATAAAGTAAAAATCCCCGTAAAACTGTGCATTGAATCTGATTTTATGCAAATTTGTATGAGTTTTATTTTTTTAAGCGGAAACCTAATTATTTTCGAAAATTAAAAGTACCCAGAGTAACTTCAACTATTTACGAAAAAAAGTCCCGTCAAAATCGATCCAGACGGTCCGGAGATTACCCATTACAAACAGATAGACAAAAAATTTTAAAATTGTATTTTTGGTGTAGATAGTTATCGTATCGTACATTCATATCTAATTAGTAAAAAAAAATGACATTACAAACAGACACTTCAATTTTATTTATTAGTATAGATATAGATAAAACATTATAAATTCGACAAGCCTGTTAAATTTTTGAACTGGTAGTAATAAGTTTCATTGCCATCCAAAACGTATTTGCAACTATTACAAATCTTGTCATTAGAAAAGTCATAATACTTTGACCTTTAGATATTGCAAAGAGGTTTATTTTCGAGGCCTAAATAAGGTTCTACGACGATGGTTTAGTTGGTACTGCGGTCGGATTTCGCTGTCTGAGCTTTCGGTGAAGGAAAACATCATGAGGAAATCATAGCATAGTGGTAGGGCGTTTAAAAATAATGCCACCCTCAAGTTAGAAAACCTGTCGCCAAATACCAATTACAGGTGTGTTCCGGCAGCATCATTTGAGAACCAGTAGCTCTAGGCTTAGTCTGTTTACCGTCATGGACCACACTGAGCCTATTTAGTGTAAATAAAAAACCTTTTTGGACGTGATCGAGTTCAACCTATTTTAAAAGTGATGACATCTCCTTGGTATATTAGTCGAATTTCACGTCGATGGACGTAGATTCGAATCTACTGATCCGATTCAATAATTGAATCATGCGAGGGAAAACATCGTGACATGGTGGCATGTCTTTTGCTAATGCATGTCTAGCTGGCCAGCTACCACTTTAAAATTTATAAATCTGTCTGCAGGAACCAACCATTCAAAACTTAGCGTGTTTATTCATTTTAAGCCTCGTTCCTAAATAACATGAGGTGAGATTATGGTCATAGCTAACATGACTATTTATTTTTTACTCACACGAGACGTTGTTTTATTTGCGTCAATTAACAGGTTTTCAATTAAAAGCACATATTTTAATGTTCTTTATTTAGAATTTGGGACAGATAACCGATAAACGACCGCGACGTATGGACAAATGTAAATCATAACGTTGAGCTTGCTTAGCATTTTTTTAAAACGATTATAATAAAGAAACATTCAATATTATACATAAATAATAAATAGCACAATGTTTCCTCTTAATAATACCATATATAAAAAAGATATCTATTGTATTTTCCCCTCTCATTTACGGACCCCATAAATAAACATTACCTGTTATAATTTAATTGGACAATAAAAAAAATGTATGACCACTAACTAGTACTTGCTATTTAGCCTAAAGACAAATACAGGTGTACATTATAAAACCGGTGCTCTTGGTTATTTGTCATTTTCGACTGACTGCCTTAAGCACTTGCCACAGAGCCGGTTGAAGATGAAAAGGTCAACAGCATTAGACAGACAAAAACCAGAGGATTTTGGCTACATGTGATCGAATAATGCTTTGTTCGCTTAAAGGCCTACCATATAGATTAGAATTTTCAGAGTGATGACGGTTCACAGGTTTGCGAGAATGGTAATTGTATTTTTTTTTTATTTATCGGTGTGATTGGAAATGTAGGTTCACGAGTATGAGTTTATGTGATAAAACAATATCATTTTCTAATGCCGGTCTGTCTGTTGTTCTTTTATTCAGGCAAATATTTAATCCACGGAAGGATTTAGGAAGTGTCGAGAGGATTTTTGAAGTGATAACTACTTTAGCGTCGCTGAGCGAGTTACGGTAGGGGAAAAAAAACTCGCGTTATCAATGCTAAACCCTCAACCGCCAACATGCTACAGTATGTCAAGTAAAAGATGGCGTCTAAGTGCTGACGCTCAGAAATAAATAATGAAATTAGTACTTACGCAGCATATCTTATGTTTTAATTATGAATAAACTTTTTAATTATGAATAAACTATGTATATGAAAATGTAAATAATTATTGCTTGCAGAGATAATTAATGAAAAAAAACAGACAAACGTTATATGTTAGTTATGTTAATAATTTTATTACTAACTAGCTGTGCCCGCGACTTCATTCGCGTGGAATTCAGGCGTCCCGTCCCGTCCCGTACATAAACCATCTTCAATCTGTAGATTATGTCCAGTTAGTTTTTTCTTATATGTATAGGTTATCTATGTTCTTGTAATGTTCCAAAACAGTCTAAATTATTAAAAAATACGTATAGTGCCACCTATGAATAATCGTCAGAAATAAAGATATAATTTGCATGCCTAATCACCATCCATTAAACTTCGTCACCTATGTCAACAAAAATAAAGCAAACATGAACCGTCTAATTATAATCACAATTAAATAATATTATGTTCCCCGTCACATTTACTTATTGATATTATAACTTATATTCAGTTATTCATACCTCCATAAAATGACCCCTTAATACGACGTCTAAAATGCTTAGGTATTGTAAAAAAATATCAAAATTTGTTAGTCTATGTCTTAGATATTTATTATTTATATACTATAAATATATTTTATATTATATCATTTTTTTCAATTTCAATCAAGCCATCAGTTTATTGTTTTCGAATAAGATTAAAACCTATTTATTTACAAACTCTTCTTTCATACTAAAGACGCCGCGTGTAATTCAAATTACTATAACTTTTGATTGAGTGGACCGATTTTAATGAAATACAGTTTTGATGTTACTCCGGAATATGCTTTATAATTATCTCTTTGAATTTTTTAAAATATACTTAGTACTTTCTAATTGATACCTGCACAAACAAAAAGACAGACAGACATTTTAAAAAATGATAGAAATTTGTTCAATTACCTATTTTTAGTCTCTTGCAATAATTCTTTTCAGCAAAATCGAAAATGTACAGACACGTGAAATTTACAATTTTATTATTAGTATAGGAGATATAAATTAAATATATTAAAAAAAACAGTTTTTCCAAAATTTCGAGTTTTTACTTCTGTTGGCAGTTCTGCTGGCTAGCTTTTAACTGACTTTAAAAAGGAGGAGGTTATCAATTCATCTGTATGTTCTTTATTTTTGTATGTTTGTTACGCGATTTTTTCGTAATTTGTGGAGCGATTTGCAATTTTTTTTTAATCGATGGAGTACACTTCCGAGGTAATACCATTTCCACCCAATCAGGATCTGATCACAATATTATGGGCACTTACACGTACTTATTTATTCGTTTCCAAAGCTATGAAGTAGGCTTCACAGCTGTACCTACCTAAATGTACATACATAAAATAAAAGTAGAAAAAAAAACTTTTTAAATTAAGAACAAACCCGACTTCAAAAGAATAAACTATGAAAATGCACTAAAAAGTCAATAAATAGTTACTTTATTAATCGGCTTCGTTAATTTTGGAGTCGGTACCAACTAGAGTTAACCAATGTACTCATTTATAAATGAAAATAAACAATAGTCCTTCACTAGGGTGATTTTAAAGAACAAATAATCAAAACCGAATATAATTAGTCTATATTCAATTTAGGCCCTAAGAAGGCGCTTATGAACGTTTAAAACACTACCACCGGTTCGGAAAACAACCCAGTCGACAAGAGCCGGCAAAAATCTCGATCTGGTTCTTTTTTGTAATATGATACATATATTATATTTACTATGTTTTTAATATACAAATCATAAACAGATATAAACAGATAATCGTTCTCTTTTAGAATACTTAAGGAGAACATTAAAAATTATATTATCATAATAATATTAATAATAATTACTTTTGTAATTTGGTAATAATCAGTACTGTTGGGAGCCCTCGCGTGCGTCGCGGCTATATCCCTCGCTCATCCCACGTATCCGGTTACGGATGGACGCGACATACGAAACTTCCGTTTCCGAACGATCGGCTTTCCGGGCGGGCAGGTGAGTTCGATCGATTTTTAAAACGAACGGATACTCGTTTCAACTCTTTAATGTTAATTAAATCATTCTAACACACCGGTTTACCGGCTTTTAATATTATTGTCATAAACACAATAGCATACAGCATTGGTGATTTTGCAAGCATCTTGGTTTGTACTTTATATACTGTACGTATATAAATAACTAAGATAAAATCTATATACAAATAATAAAACTGAAGGTTTATCTGTACATTTTATTTGTTTTAAAAGAAATTTACTTCAAACAGATGGTTATTTTAGCTGTTACTTATCACAAATCGGACATTAAAAAACTATTGTCTGCTTGTCAGCCTGTGTCCGGATTTAGTTTAAAAACGGTTTGGCCGAATTTGATTAACCTTTCACACAATACGTATAATGCCAAATAGCAATTGATAAGCTATACAGATTTTGAAAATTATTTTTAGAATTCAAAAACAATAATTAATTTATTTTGATAAACACTTAAAGAAGTTAGTCATTTTATGTCAAAACATTTTTAGAAATTATTTAAAGAATAATTGACCTTATCTTGTTAAACTTTGTTGTTAAACCTTGTTGACTCCCCATATCTTCTTAGTGAACTAGGTTTTAGGTGCCCTAGGCCGAATGCCAGAAAACAGTTTTTATTTGATATTCCTCTCTGTAGGACTAACTATGTTGCAAACACATTCCTGTATAGGACTTGCAATATGTATTATTTATACTTTAACGACTCCGACATATTTTTTATTGCAAACACAACGTCTTATAAAAGAGAAATTAGAGCAAAGTGTGATACATTATATGTTTAATGAATGTGTCTATAACAATTATCAATTTGCATTTCTATTCTATTTTTTTTATTATTCTTACCATTAATGTTGTAATTAGTAAATATTTACGATGTTGATTTTATTCTGAGGTGTTTTTTTTTTGTATTTTTTTGTGTATATTTTTGTTTTTAGTGGAAACTTTATTGGGTGTATGATATTGTATTATAATATTAAGTAATTGGTAAAATAAACTGTATGTTTCCCTAAAATAAATAAATAAATAAAAAAAAAAAAAATATTGTAGTAGATCGTTTCATAAGAATGTTCACTTATACAACTATACTAACTTCAAGTTTGAAAATCTGTCGCCAAGCCTACACAGATGTATTCTGGCTGCATCACTTGAGAACCAGTACCGCTGGACTTCCACATCACACATCACATCGTCACTTTCCATCAGGTGACCATACAAAATACACTATGCAAAATATAAACTAAATTAAGCGAAGTAATGAAAATGTTCGATGCCTTTCAGACTTAATTTGAAAAAATAATATCTGAGCTACGTTATACTTCTGGATTTTTTTTTGTTTTTTGAAGCGACGATGGCGTAGTTTTAGTACAGGTAGACTCTGCGTCGAACGACGCAGTTTCGAACCCGCCCATCCATCTCTATATAGAGTCTGAGCTTTCGTTAAAGGAAATATTGTGAAGAAACCAAAGCTCAGTGGTAGGGCATTTTCTAATAATGCCCGTCTAATCGCTAATAACTAACACATTCAAGTTTGAAAACCTGTTGCCAAATACCAATAGGTGTGTTCGGGCAGCATCACTTGAGAACTAGTAACTGTTAAATTACGGGCGTTTACCATCCTGGATCACATCGCCATTCTATATCATGTGAAATTGTGGTCGAAGCGTTGCCTATACACTATAATTTTTTTTTATTAACAACTTTGGAGACGCCTATAAAAGTGAAAAATTTCAAATATCATTTTTTAAAGTGAAATTAATAATACATGGACTAAATTTCTGAATCTAATTACTCATGACCTCATTTAGGCAATCAACGGAATAATTTAGAAGTAATTCGTTTCGACTCGAACATTTCATTCGTTATGGGAAAATATTTTAGATGTGGTAATTTTTTTTTTCTAACCTAGCTAATGCTGTTTACGGGAAGGGTATTTACAGCTTCACCGTACTTTGTGGGCGAGTACTAAAGGCACTCAGCCGCAAAAGGCAACTAGCACAAGGGTTCGAACCTCGGCTTGGTCGCCCGAGTGTCAAAACTCCCCCGGAATTTCGATCCTAGCTAATTCTTACATTTTTTTATTTATTAATAATAAAAATGATTCCTTACAGGACCTACGTACCTGCGTGTTGCGTGCAGGAGTGTGTGTGCGCGTAATGCTCAATGAATGGTCAGTGTCACTGTATCGCGCAGGCGGCGACGTCAAAAGACTCCCCAGTCGGGGAACGAGACATTCTTGGGTCGCCGCCGGAGGGGAACCCGGAGAGTATGCGGGAGCAAAGTTAGCCGCCTGTTCCCGGTGACGGGAACGGCGGTTTTCGCGGGCGTGAGCGCTAACACGCATATTTCCTCGGAAAGATCCTATTTACGGCGGTGATTTTATCACCAGGGTCGGTAAAGACGTTTTTCGCGGTCTCCGAAGCGATTTCGGAGGTAACGGATCGGTGGAGTACGCGACGCCTCTCGTTATGAGCGAATTTGGATGTGGCTCTGTGCGATCGAGGAAGGCGTGACACTGAGACGATAGATGTGGCAACAGAAAAGCGTCCATTTAAACGTCATCTTATTTGACAGACTTTAGCATGTCACTGAAGGCTAATGTCATAGGTGAAGCGAATTTATAAGTTTTCCCCCTACCTAAAATCACTAAACACGCCTAAAGAAGTTTTCACTTCAAAGTTTAATTCTACCATCAGCGTCCGCTCTAGAAGTTACGTCGCCTCGGATTAAAAGACAAATTGACGCCCCTAAAATATACATTTTTTTTTTCAATAAGGGTAAGTATATATTTTTTATTTAAAGGATAAAAAGAACATTTTCTTTAAAGTTTAATAATCTTAAAATTATTTGTCCTTATTGACTGATTCATCAATGCAGATCCTAAACCGCTGGACCTACAAACTTGAAATTTTGGCTATAGATACATTTCATAATGTAAGTATCAATTAAGACAAGATTTCTGGAAATTTCACCCCTAAGGAGGTAAAATAAGATATTAATTACCTGGTTAATAATGAAAATTTTCAGCAAACGAAGGGATTAATATAGGAAATTGTCTCTTTATTAGTAAAGTTTACCACATCATTTATTACAACCAAACGGCCGCCACGGAGCCCACTTAAGTTTGTCGCCCCGGGCAAATACTCGACTTGCCAACACCCCCCCCCCCTCTATCATAGGGCGGAGGCTTTCTACCATACAAAAAATTAATGTTGAACA
The DNA here is from genome assembly GCA_014132275.2 of Samia ricini. Classification (NCBI taxonomy): domain Eukaryota; kingdom Metazoa; phylum Arthropoda; class Insecta; order Lepidoptera; family Saturniidae; genus Samia; species Samia ricini. The sequence continues at coordinate 27,746,485 of AP028158.1, forward strand.
TTATTTCACATCTTCCCATGCAGATAGGACCACCTAGGACAATATCGCCATCGTCCAGGCATCGCTGTTCAGTGGTCCGCGTGATCATAACCTAAGCAAAAACCTGTCTTGTTAAATTCTCACGGTGCTACTTTTCCGTTATAATGAACTCGTTTTCGCACGAAAACTGCGAGTTTTTTTGTGTAACACAGCATCCGTTGTTATTTGGCTTCATTATATCAGAGCATTATTATAAATTTTTGTTATGGTTTGTTTTCTTAGCTTTATATTATGGTAAGTAAATATTAGTAGAATTTTTATCCTACATACCTACGCAAGTTTAGTCTTGTCATTTGTCATTTAAAAAAAAAAAAAAATTTTTTACACGATTAGGCTCAGTGCTTTGACCACAATCTCACATGATGTTAAGTGACGATGTGGTTCAAGATGGTAACACACTAAACCTAGAAGTATTGGTTCTCAAATCATGCTGTCGGAAAATACCTATTGGTATTTTGCGATAGTTTTAATTTAGTCATTATAACGATTGATATATGAAAACAGAGTGAAATGGACCTAAGGAACATTTTCATTTTAACCAAATGTGAGAAAAAAAAGTACCTAAAGAACAATTTACAAATTACTGTTTTTTTTTGTTGTTGTTGTAAATTGGTAAAGGTATTTGAAATCGCTAATGTATCGTTGCCAACATCATGTGGAAATCCATGCCTTTCCCAGAAAAAAGGGAAAAGATGGTCCAACATTAAGTACTGATTTTTTTACAGTAACTGTTTATTTTTTGTTTTATATATCTAGAATAGAAATAGTTTTTTAAATCAATATTGGATGTGATATCGATGTGTTATTGATATTGTGGTTGGATACCCCAACCGTCGACATAGTTTGAAATCCACCTATAGGATTGTGTAATGAGTTCGAGCTTTTGTTGAAAAATATTGGTGAAAACATTGTAATTAAACCATAGCACGGTAGTAGGGGATTTTTTAATGTCTGACTAGCTAGCTACCTCCCCTACCCTTGAACTTCAAAATATACCTCAAGCTCCTGTAGATCTTGTTTTTCTAAACTAACTAGCGCAGTTAAACGGAAGGACCTTTACAGATTCACCGTGACTTTGGGGGCGAGTGCTGAAGGTACTCAGCCGCAAAAGGTAACTAGCAGAAGGGTTACCAAAATGGTACAAACCTCGCCTTGGCCGTTATCTGAGTGTGAAAACTCTCTCCCGAATTTGATTCTAGCTAAACCGTAATTTTTTTTATACAACATAAAAAAAGGTTCCTTACAGGACCTATGTTCCTGATCCTATAGGTATATTCCTGTACCGTCATTTGAAAGACATAAGTGAAAATACGTTGGTCACGAGACCAGATTAACAGATGACTGGACAGGGCCAAGCAGAAAAGTGGATACCGGATGATCCAAGGACGATTCCTATATCCGTAAGCGACATTAGGATTATTTCTATCTTTACAATATAAATTTAAATGTGTGTCTATAAGATTTAATTTAAGGAAATAAATTTATTTATTCTGTTTGCTTTTTTTTATTTTGTTCACCATACTCTTCATGGTTTTAATGTGTTAACCACATTCAATAAATATATAAGTTCATACCAATAAATAAATTAAAAGTATCTGGTTGTAATATTGAAATAGTTTTTTTTACTAAATACATATAAGACAAATAAAGGGTAATTAAAATAAACGATGTCATAGGAAGGAGAGAAAACAGGGAGTCCATGTTACTGTCTACAATTTCACGGTATTGCAACGGTACTTACTTCTTTGTTCATGTTGAGATGAATTCTACCGTATATATATGGCCCAGTAGAACCAGCCCGCGTCTTTATATTACAGAAGGGAAACGGAGAGATAATGACGTAAATGGCGTAACTAGGTAACCTAATATCATGGGACAAAAGGAGGCCTAATTTAATTTTTTGCTATAAGTGTTTCGTATTCTGAAATAATTTCAATTTGCAACTTATAATATGTTCATAAATTCGATGAATTAAAACCATATACAGTTGTATGCAAAAGTTTCCGGCCAAACAAAATTTTGCGATTAAGTTAAGGTAAAGGATGCGAAGTGGAAACACAGATATATCATCACAAAGTATCTTTATTATAGAACCAAAATGTGTATCTAAATATTTTCAAGTAACAGTTAATACATATTTACAAGAAAAATAAAAAATTTCACTATTTCATAAGTGTCCGGCCAAATTCCAAGAAGCTACAATTCGCTCTGTTTCGTTTATGTTATCGGTTACAAAGGTATGTAAACATCGAGAACAATGTTTCTTTCATATCCTACCTTTATTATTAATTGGTTAAAATGCCTAAACGCACGTCTTTAGACATACGCGAAGTAGTAATTAACGCGAAGTGATTAAGTTACATAATGAAGGGAACGTTTCACGTGTAATAGTCAATCTTTTGTCATTAGGAAAATCCACTGTTAACGATATTATAAATAAGTAGAAGACTACAGGTGATCTAAAAGATAAACCTTGTTCTGGAAGGCCCAGAAAAACAACGAATCGTGTCGTTAAGATTATTAGAAGAAAGGCTGTCGTAGACGTAAAAAAGTATGCTGCGATCATCGCACGTGAATTACGTGAGGAAAATTTAGCTAACATTAGTCAGAGTACTGTTTCACGTAGATTAAATAAAGTGGGACTTTTTGGACGCGTTAGAACTAAAAAAACCACTAATTAGTATAAAAAATAAGAAGGCCAGATTGGAATTTGCAAAAGCACACCAGTACTGGACTACTGAAGAATGGAAAAAAAGTGCTATTTTCAGACGAAACTAAAATTAATTTGTTTGAAAATGATGGGAGAAGATATGATAAGATATTTCTAGTACCTTTAGGTCGACGAACATCTGAAAATAGCACTTTTTTCCATTCTTCAGTAGTCCAGTACTGGTGTGCTTTTGCAAATTCCAATCTGGCCTTCTTATTTTTTATACTAATTAGTGGTTTTTTAGTTCCAACGCGTCCAAAAAGTCCCACTTTATTTAATCTAAGTGAAACAGTACTCTGACTAATGTTAGCTAAATTTTCCTCACGTAATTCACGTGCGATGATCGCAGCATACTTTTTTACGTCTACGACAGCCTTTCTTCTAATAATCTTAACGACACGATTCGTTGTTTTTCTGGGCCTTCCAGAACAAGGTTTATCTTTTAGATCACCTGTAGTCTTCTACTTATTTATAATATCGTTAACAGTGGATTTTCCTAATGACAAAAGATTGACTATTACACGTGAAACGTTCCCTTCATTATGTAACTTAATTACTACTTCGCGTATGTCTAAAGACGTGCGTTTAGGCATTTTAACCAATTAATAATAAAGGTAGGATATGAAAGAAACATTGTTCTCGATGTTTACATACCTTTGTAACCGATAACATAAACGAAACAGAGCGAATTGTAGCTTCTTGGAATTTGGCCGGACACTTATGAAATAGTGAAATTTTTTATTTTTCTTGTAAATATGTATTAACTGTTACTTGAAAATATTTAGATACACATTTTGGTTCTATAATAAAGATACTTTGTGATGATATATTTGTGTTTCCACTTCGCATCCTTTACCTTAACTTAATCGCAAAATTTTGTTTGGCCGGAAACTTTTGCATACAACTGTATATTTGTTTATTCTTCCATGTTGTATATTCTACCTTTGCATGCTTCAAATAATAATTTAGGTGCTGGATAAAAAAAGAGTTCAATCTTTTCCAATTATTTTTACAAACTATGTTACACGGCAAAGGATTTGAAAGAATATAAATTGAATGTAACTGTTAAACGGGGTTTCTTCTTTCACTTTATAAAACAATTTTTGCACTCACTAAATATAGTTTTATTAGAATGATTAAATAAAAGTTTACTAAATATAATTATGTAAGTAATTTAAAACTAGTAAGAAATAGTAGAACTGACGTGGATCGAGTAAGGATCGGGACTGAGTGGGCTAGAGGTAGAATGCTACGAGTGATAAAGGATTATTATGCTGATTTGGAATTGAAACGGGACGAATAAGGATTGTGAGAAAGGGTTGCATGGTTAGGGTTATGCTTGGATGTGTGATCGAATCAGGAATGAGGAGATCCTCAAAAGAACCAAAGTAACCAACATTGCCCAAAGAATTGCTAAACTTAAGTGGCAGTGGGCTGGGTATATTGCTCGTAGAACCGATGCCCGAAGGGACCAACGGGTTCTCGAATGACTACCACGCACCGGAAGACGTAGAGTGGGTGGACCGACGACCTGGTGAAGGTTGCGGGAATCCGATGAATGCGGGTGACGCAAGAACGGTCGTCGTGGAGATCTTTGGGGAAGACCTATGTCCAACAGTGGACGTCTTTCGGTTGAAGGGATGGACGGATGGTTAGTTGCATGGTAGAAACGTTGCATAACGTAGAAAAATTGGAATGCTAGTTTAAGAGAAGTCTCGGCACTGTAGTAGAGGCAGAAAACCACACAACCTCTAATAATTCTATGGTTGAAATGAAGACACTACATGAGTCTGCTTCCCTGAGTATATATGATTCAGTTTTGACACATTCATACCGTTGAACAATATGGGACACGTCAGTAAATTAATATAACATCGATACGGATTAGTGTTACGCAGAGCGGCGGTAATGTGGCCCACCCAGGTAGCGCTCAGTCAACTGCGAGACCATCCGGGAGAACAACCTGTCTCATTTCATATTAATCTCGCTAGTATTTTGACTCCGCATTTGCTTGCACATTATAAAACTTTTTTCCTTTTATTTTTTCAAAACAAATTTTGAATTTTATTTATTATTTCCGTCTGTTATTTTGATGTTTTTATAGGTAATATAAAATATTATATTTTTAAATCTTATTAAACATTATCTTTTTTTCAATATTTAATGGTTTACGCGAGATAAGTTATGAAGGTCATTTTTCGTTGATTTCAATTAGGTAGGTGCTATTATTTATTCTCATTAGTTGCACTATTTATTTTGTAATAATACAGAATATACAATTACTAAATACTGTCCAAAAAATAAGCCTTTTATTTTAAAACAAGAATCGTGTAAAAACCAAAGTTTTCGAGTAAAAAGAGAACATAGAGGAGTTGTTTTTTATAATATGTATGAAAGATTATACAGCTGATTAATGTGTCGAGTGTACCCATAAAAATAAGACAACAGAAAGACAATAGAAAACAATGGAAAGCTGGCGTAAACGCCAGGTAAGTGTTCAGGGTGTTAAAATATCACCATAGATAACTAATATAATGGTAATTTCGAAAAAAAATCGTACACTAGGGGAAAAGGGGGTCATTGAATGTTTAGGAACTATAAAATTAATTTAATAATGTGTTTAATTTAATAAAATAAAAGAGATTTTTAAAATCTATGTAATCAAGGACGGGTTTATCGATTTGTTGCTTTTGTCTTAGTCTTAAATTAAGTAAATACATTTTTTACATTGTATGGAACGGGTTTTTTGTTGATCTCTCGAATTTGCAGCTAGTATTAGGTTTAAGTTGTTTATTTTGTCTAAACGAGATAAATGATAAATTGGCTATTCAGCCATAGTAACTGGAGTCTTTGGTTTTAACAAGTTATATAAACTATATCTACGGGTACAATTTCATAAGCTTACTGCTGTTTCCCGATAATTATAAATGGCTAGCAAATAAAAAAAACATATTTTAGAAGCAATTAGTACTAAATATTAAAACGATCAGTAAGCAGAATTAGTTCTTCGACTATATGGTTAGGTATTTTTTTCTTCGTATTAAATTTTAGTAAAAATGTCATTCGAGGTGAATTTGACAACGAGGTTTTAGTTGTATTGTAGTCAGGAAAAAGACCATCGACGAATATTTGAGAACTGGTGTATACTTGACTATGTATGGTTTTTATAAGAAATATCGGTAACACAGTAAATTATCATAATCTATTGAAATGTACCTATAATATGAAGCAAGCAGATAACTCTGCGACGTATATTTGTACCTCAAGAAAATTCTACATATTATATTAGAAAAAGAAATATTGTAATCAAATTTATTTTCGCTATAAAACAATTCATGAAATACATTATGGTAAGATAGATCAATTGTTAAACCACAGAGCTGAGCCAATGATATTAAATAGGTAACTATAAAGCAATTAATTATCCCATTCGCTTATCTAAACAGTATCGGACCGCATTTAAACGCTTCTCACCACAAAAACAACGCTCCCGCGCCTCACAGCGGCCATATTAACCCGACACCCGTTGACAGGCGCTTTCCCGCGCACAATATGTCATGCATTTTTTTTTTTATTTCACAGGCCGAGGGGTTGGATACAAACAGCCAATTACACGGGGGCGGGAGTGCATACTAACCAGATAGCCATTTAGTCAACGATAAAGCGTCAAGGGTTCGTCCCGTCCTGAAGTAGTTAATTAGAAAACATTCTTGCATTTTTTTTTCATACGTGTACGAGACTTAAGCATGGCGCATGCTTCGTTGACGATTGTTAATTTAATTAGTTGAAAGAGAGTGCGATATGTGAGTTTGTGATTTGCGTGAAGTGTTTTTATTTTCATTATTAATTTTCAAATTAAAAGTTTTATATGAAATAATTTTGGATATGTTTTCTTCAGACGTACCTATGGAGGTCAGTACATATTATACAGTTTCGTGTAATATAATATAAAATACATAGGAAACGTGTCGTCGTATCGTAAATATTATAATTGAATTAAAAATGTCAAACAACGCTCAGTGTTATTGATCAGAAGGTTCATCATCATACTAACAGTTTGTAAGAAAAATAATTATCAAATAAATACTAAGATTATGAAAAATCAGTCTTTATCATAAATCATTCTTCTCAGGAAAAAAGCAAGAAACCCTGCCTTATTTAGAATCTATGTTTAAATACATGTATTATCAAATAAGAAAAATGTACTGTATACATGAAGACTAGATTCAAGAATTAATAAAAAGAGAATCATTCGGTTTTTTTTTTATATTCATTTATCTTCCTAAAAACAGAAATTAATTACTATTGCCTTCGGAATAGGTGGCTGTTTTTTTACGCCTAGATTAAGGAGGAAAATTATAATCCTAGTTTGGAAAAAAATTTGCACACTAAGAATTAAAAGTAATGTAATCAAAAGGTTCTAAAGATAATCTCAAGCCTGCTTATATAAACATGCGAATATCAAATGTTTAGGTTTTAAGTTTATTAGATCCATACATTTAAGCGATTCAGAACTACAGGTGGTTTTCGTTAGTCATTTGGATACGTGATATCATTCCGATATTCTTTGATTAAAATCTCACGTGATGTTTGATGATTGATGAATTGTCAAATATAGTAATAAGCTAAATCTAGAAGGCTCCTAAGTCAACCGCCGGAACACTAGGCGAGTGCTCAGCGACAGATTTTCAACGTAAAAGTGGTAGCTAATTAGCAGAATATTAAAAGATTTATACATTCAAATGGTTCTATCAAGATATTTTCTACTATGAACATAATAGAACATCATCATTATTTTTATAAGATTCAATCTGACTTCCATCAAGCGGCATCTGGATGCATATTTAATGCACGGGATAGCTTTTTTCTTTAAAAGACTAAAAGTTTCCTTCATATTTGATTATCTTTGCTTCCGCTGAAATCGTTTGTAACTATGAAATTTATAATTTATATATAAAAAATAGGTCGAGTTTCTCGCCGGTTCTTCTCGATGACTGAGTTGTTTTTCGAACCGGTGGTAGTATTTTCATGTTCATAAGCGCCTTATCAAGGCCTAAATTGAATAAAGAATTTTTAATTTATTTTTGTGGCATGTAGGTTTGGTTCTTCTGCGGATCTACAACATATTACAACGTGCCTATGCGCCAGAAATTTGTACGGTTGACCAGTTTACCACTGACAGTCACCGGCTAGAATAAAAAAGTTAGATATAGTCTATATTGCATCGGATTTTTATGTAACAAATGATAATCAAGATTCTTACCGTCTGAAAATCGGGTTACACAGCATCTTCGTTGTCAGCCATTGATATATAAAGATTTTATATATCAATCTTGTCAGCACTCGAGACACTCAATTGTCACAATAATTATAAACATTTTATCGACACTATATTTAAATTATACACACCGATAGGTTAATAAATTGTTTTATATGATGTAGATAATTTCTTAATGATAGGTCATGCAAATATTAAGCGTAATTTTGAACTCCAACCGAAAGCAAAAGTGTACCAAATATCACTTAGTGAGAGAAATTTGAGTTAAATTATTGTCCTTTAAATAAAGCTAGACTTTATCCCTCACATCACCTACGTCGCTAAATGAAAATCTTTTAAATTAAAATAAACATTCCCATACAACATCTATACGTATCGCTTAACTGATTGTTTCAGCAAAATTTTATGGCATTTTTTAAGATAATTTAGAAAGATGATATGTTTATAAAGAGGGTTAATGCAAAGATGACTGCAAATAGAGAGGAATGGAAGCCATGCTGCGTCGACTCCATAAGAAAATGGGATAAGGGTAGGAAGATGACGATATGCCTGTACGAATTTATACATAAATTAATATTATTATAGAAAATTTAAAATGAGAAAAATACCTCAATTTTTACCGTCGCATTCAGACGTCCTTCAAACAATTTTGATGAATAGAAACAAAAAAATCAAGAGGCTTATAGGCATAGCCAAAGTCTTCAATATTCTATAATTGAAAAAAAAATTAAAATCGGTCCAGTTTTTGAGTAGGAAACATGGGAATACGAAGTGACGTTAGCGTCTATTTTGCATAGGTACTCGTAAAATCAGTCCGAGCTGCAGTTGTCCCTTTCGTGTTTTATAACTCTTTCTTTAGGGCGAAACGCGATAGCAATAGATTTCTGATATACCTATTTTTTAAATTTGTCGCCGCCGCATATCCTCTTAAACTATCAACAAAATTCATTTATTCGTTTAAAATATATCTCATTATATTTCACATACAATATCGTGCTCGTTAAACACTGTCGATTAGGCATCGACAATAGGAAAATAATGGAAAGCTGGCGTAAACGCCAGGTTAGTGCTCAAGGAGTTAATGATACGTAACCTGTCTGGATATCGAATTGGAACTCGAGTAAGAGTTATTTTCTGTGTTAATCTGAAAATTACATTCAGTAATCTTATACTGGCTTCCAAGATACAGGCGTTACCTAATTTGGAAGCCACTGACCAAATAAAATGTAACAATATAAAACTGTAACTCAGACGAAATCATTTTTTTAACTTGAAATTTTTTTTTCGATAATTTATTATTTGATTGTATTTGCAGTGATTGTATTACAATTTGAATTTTTTAGTTAACATAAAATAACTGTTTTAATTGCTTTTAAATTGTATGTATTTTAATATACCTACTCTTTAGTTGTGCAATTTCATAAAACTAGATTTATAAACATTAGCTAGAAACTCAATCATGAATATTGAAAATATCTAATTATAATAGCTCAATCAATCAATCAAAAAATCATCATCAATAGCTCATCTTAAATATAAATCTTTTGAAATGTTTAATGTTTACCCATATAAATATTGTATTAAAATTCGAATAATCACAATTAAACATATCCAACTGTCTTTGTTCCAAAGATTTACTATTAAAAAAAATTTGATTATTTATTTAAATTGTAACTTTGATCTATTATGATCCATGATTTTAATACACCCGTCGGCCATGTTTGTCTACATTTATTTCCCGTCTATCTGACAAAATTATTAGAGGTGAAGTACCAGATGTGCTAGCGACTGCGCTCAGATCACTTAGAGGTTTATATTCTTACTGTTTAATATGCTCTAAAATATTCAATAGTTGTTATAAAATATTCAAAAAGCAATGATTCCTCATAACGACTCATAAAGCCTAATATACCAAAATACATACTTATTACTTACAATCTGCAGAGAATATTTTATAATTGTTCAAAATAGTAATGTAATACGGTTAACTTAAAAATGACCTTTGCATCTTTACTACCATCTTGACTAAACTGAGCATACCGATCCGGAGAGGATTCTTTGGCGGCATTTATGACAAGTGTATGGGGTGGTTGAAGGGGGTTGGAATCCTGCTCGTAGCGTCTTACAAATTTTTCGTTTAATAGTCGAAACAAGGTGTTGTCGTGCTTGGACCCACGTGAACCATGCCAACCAACTGAGTGCGATCTACGGCCAACTCCTCCCAATGGCTAATTGGAATGTTAAAGGCAACTATATTAGGCTTGGGCGCAATCTTCGAAGCGGAGCATCGGACGTCAAACAGACCTCTTTGAGTTTGCGATGTCTCCAAATAGGATTTGCCTTGGCAAACAAGTCTGAACGCTGTACGTATCCCAGCTATTGCAGTAATCTCTCCTTGAGAGTAGCAATGATGGTAGGAAGCTGGTTCTAACTTAGAACAGACTTGTTTGTCAGTTGTTTTGCACAGTATGTTCCGATGACAGCACAAGTGAAAGATAGTCTTTTGTCGGCCCTCTAGTTTTGCATATGTTGTCTATGATTTCGTTCCGTACATTAGTGTACTAAGGACACAAGATTGGTAATTAAGTATTTTAGTTTTTGCCATAAGGTGTACATTATCTCGAGCCCAGATAAGAATCTTCCCGAACCTAGAGGCTGCTTTGCCGATGCTGGAATCGACCTCTACTTCCAGCGAGAAATTGGTCGAAACTTTGCTGACCACTTTTAAAGATACGCCGTTAAGCTGGGTACTCTGCACATCCTTTCGCTAAATGGATAATTAACATAAGCTTACGCTTGTTATCCCCGAAGGGTTAGGCAGAGGTGAAATAGCGAACTACACCACCCACATTTCGCCGAGCTTAGTTCCGTCCCAGATGTGGCAGGGGGCGAGCCTGTCGCCATATCGGGCACAAATTCCAAACTCCGAGATGATACTGAGTAGAAAAACCCAATACCACTTGACCCGACCCGAGGACCGAACCCGAGACCTCAGAACGGCAGTCACACTGTAATACAACTGCGCCACCGAGGCAGTTTGGACCATTAATGGATAATTAATGTTCTGGAAAATAGGGCCATTAGTTTCTGGAGTTGAACTTGCCCGTTAGCTATCAAAACAGCATCAGATGAGCGGAGGTTATCTATGAATAGAGCCTATATAAAACGATTGGCCGGCAAAGTGGTTCTTGAGTTATAAGCCAACTAATAAAATACCTAACATATATAAGGATTTTTATAGACTTTTAAAACTTTCGCGTTTTGTACTCGACGTTTCGGCCTGGTTACACAGGCCGTGGTCACGAGACGACTGAGGTGTTGTCGAAAAAATAACCAACTAAGGGCGCGTTCTAGACCCGAAACATTATTAAAATAAGATTTTTATAGATTTATAATATATCTTTGGTATCACAAATAAAGCGGTTCAAGGAAACAATTAATCATAATAATCTTCTTTCCCTTGTCTTGTATAAAGCAGGGTTGGCACAACAAGTTTTCTTCTTCAGCTAACCGCTGTCATTTGTCAATAAAGCAGGGTTGGCACAACAAGTTTTCTTCTTCAGCTAACCGCTGTCATTTGTCAATAAAGCAGGGTTGGCACAACAAGTTTTCTTCTTCAGCTTACCGCTGTCATTTGTCAATACAGATATGACGGTTTCTATAAATTATTAAGTTAAGCCGAATCTTTGGATCCCTTTTTAAAATACTGCGCGTGGAGTGTGAGATTTAGCTTCGTTTGCCAAGTTTATATGGAGAGTGAATGCACGTGCAGAAAGCTAATATTTTTAAATAATATGCATCAGAAATACATTGAATTCATAAAGAAAAAACACTGCACACGCTACCACGCGTTTGACACCCATACACACACATATCTATCATTAGCCCTTACGATAGCCAATCAATAAATCACGTCTCATTGTCTTACTTGACATTTATTTACCGTTTGGACAGAATTTTACTTTTAATTTTGAGAAGGTTTTACTTAACATTGAAAACGGAAGGAAAACAAAATTGTTAGCATTAATATTACTCTTTTATAAAAGAATCTAAATTCTTTAATGAATTATGATCTAATTTCGATTACAGATGAGCACTAATGTCATTGAATTGAAAAATGTTAATAACTTTTTATTAAGAAACTCGTTTCGAGAGATGTAAATTAAACTTGAGTAATAATTTATATAATGTATCTTAAATAGGACATATGAAGTTTCTTTGGGAAATTTCTTTAAAATTCCTAGTAATCCCTAGTAATATAAATATTAAGAAAATACCAATAAATATTGATAATATGTATTAGTGGGATAAAGGTAATTTAATTTCAAATTTTTATTACTGATTCTTTTTTCTACCGATACTCTTTTCAATGAAAAGGTCAATGGTAAATAAATACGTCTAGAATCTATACTTATGATAATATTTGCTAGTAAATAATTTAGTTATCTTTCGGTAACCATATAATCACTTTGAAACTTTTCAGACATGGCGACGCGCGATTATAAACGCCGGAGAATTGACTAAATTACGCAGCATCGCGATGGAATCTCGCTCCACCCCTGCGCTGTGAAGATGCGCGAGGTTAAGAGGCGGGGCCATGGAGTGCTACGTGCCCAACAACCCTCAGTACGGGCTGAGCGAGTGCTGCCAGGGCTGCCACGGGCTCTGCTGCGACCCGCTGCAGCCCTGCGCTTGTCTACACGACCAGCTCAGGGATTTCTCCGATCAGTGTTGTCAGGTAAACACACATGTGACCCTTATAAACTGGAATTAGTGATTTGAGTGAATCCTAACCTGATCTTATTATTGAAACAGTTCGGTCAATCGACTAAAATGATTATTGAAAATTTAAGAAAAAAAATTACCCATTTTCAATTTTTATCGATCAGCTCATCAATAGCTATTAGCCACAAAACCTAAAAAGAAAATTATTTGGAAAACTAAGGGGTATTGAACTGTTTGAATATTTATATATATATACTAACGACCCGCCCAACTTTCCACAGCTATAGAAATCATTAATTAAATAAAATATAGATTCTGTTACTCGGCAATAGCGTTGCTCTCTACAGGTGAATGATTTTTTTTAATCGCTTTAGTAGTTTTTGAGTTTATCAATAACAAACAAAAAAACATTTTTACCTGTTCATACAATAGCATAGAAGTATACTAAGATAACAATATTATGATTAAATCAATAGATCATTAAGACCGATCTGTTTAAAAGTTCAGTTGCTGAAATGTACATGGTTGGTTGTTATTCTGTCACAAAATCAATGTAAACTTCTTCCTTCCACAGTCGTCTCAGTTCAAAAGAATAAACCTTTTAATTCTTTAATTCTACTCAATCACATGCACAAGTTCTTTTAATTCTAAAACCTTTTGAGTGTTTAACATTACTAGTTTTTTTCGCCTTAAAGTCGAGTTTTTTTTGGAAGAAAATCTGTTTGCAAAATCTCTTAGACAATAAATAGCCACCTTTTTTTTTTTTTGACGGGGGGAAATGCATTTACGCATTACCCTTACCCATTGCATTAGTGAGACCGAAGTCCCCCAATGCAATGGGTAAGGGGGCACGGAGTGACGAGCTCCGTGCCAGTGTGGGACTCGCCCGGGCGTGAAGCGCCCGGAAATACCCACTAAAACCCCCCGGGGCCGTCCGCTGCATTTGGGATGGGGGCGACACGGGGTGGCTTTCGCAGGCACCGCGTCGCCCCCTGAATAAATAGCTAGCCACCTAACAATCAGAAAAGAAGCAAATCGTTTGAAGAGAAATTTATACTGAAGCATTTTATCTGTACCTATTTATTTATAAACTAGCTATGCCCGCGGCTTTACCCGCATGGAATATTCTCTCCCTGGATGCAATATATGTCAGTACCAATTTTCATCGAATTCGGTTTATAGTTTTTACGTGATTGGTGAACAAATTAACAAACAGACCGAGAGACAGATAAAACATTTCTCGATTCTGAAGCTCCGTATAGTATTTTTTTTAAATATCTTCAATATACAGATTTCGTCTCTTTAGCCTATTATTATAAGTATAGATTATTAAATAGCTAGAGTTTGTGATTTTGTTTATATTTAGTTATTACAAATATCTATGCAATTCTTCTTTGTCGAGCTGTTTTAAAACAAGTTCTTTTTTGTCAACCGTAAAAGTACTTACTATAAATTTTAGCGGAAGTTAATTTTTAAATGCTATTATATGGTTTACTAGCTGTGTGCCCGCGGCTGCGCCCGTGTGTCATATATTCTTCACTGCGTAATATAGTTTTTTAATTTTTATACACGGAACACTAATTATTTCCTAAACTTTTTTGTACTAAGAGAAAGCAAATATATTGCTCACAAATGCAAGCACTTGTCAGTGAAACCGACGATTTACAATTTTCTTCGGTTTCAATTTTTTATACGAAGTCCTATTTCTTTTCGAAATTTTGATTTTGGTACCAACATTAAAACTTGCCTGTGAAATTGTGCATTGAATCAGATTTTATTCAAAATTTCATGAGTTTTAATTTTTTTTTTACGCGGTACTCTAATTATTTTCGTAAAACAATGTATCTCAAGTTACAAGTTAACTTTACCTATATGACAAAAAATTCTCGTCAAAATCGGTTCCGGAGATTTCCCGGAACAAACAGACAGAAAGACAAAAATTTTAAAAATGATATTTTTTGGTATATGTATCGTGTATAAGTATTCATTATTTATTCAAAACAAAAAGTACATTAATTTATACAATACTTTATAATTAAATAATAATAATAATTAAAAAAAAGAACTATAAATAATCAATGCCGTCCAGCTCGCCTCCAGACGGGAAGGTTCGCGTATAAATTGATATCTATTAGCTAAAAAAACATATTTGACATCATAAACAGACACTTCGATTTTATTTGTTAGCATAGATGTAGATAAGAACAAAAGCTTTGGGAGATCTTCGAAGATCAATTTAGAAACACATTTTTAATAATTTTGTCTCTCAATCTGTCTTCATGTCTCCACACGAATGAAGCAAAAACTCGATGATAAATTACAATGGGGTCAACACACAAACACTTTACCAGGAAGGTTGAGTTTGGATTATGTATGTAAGATTCAGTTAACTGCTATTGCCACTAGTAGATTAGTCTCTTTTGCCTACTTTCATAGCTTGATGTCACTTGCTATTTGGAACAGCAGTCGATGTACATATTTTATTTACTTTACAAAAACGAGCAGTTCGAGTTATAATTCATAATATGTGACCTCGCGAATCAAAAAAAAACAAATTTCCGGAGTATAGGTAGTATCTTAGAAATAAAACTTTAGGACTACACGCAATTATAAATTCAACGAGGACAAAGTCACGTGCAGAAACTAGTCCTTTATAATACGAACAGCTAGAGAGTAAAATTCACTTCTGGTGTTTGTCTTCTAATCCATTTATAACTTGGTAGTTTTCAAACGAAAAGTAAATAGAGATAGAATTAGACATCACTTACCAGCAGATAAGATTCCAGTGGGTGTCGTAAAAGGTGACTAGGGATATAAACCAGGGGATAAGCAACAGCATTCTCTGAGTACCACAAATACCTGACGGTGATCGCCAACCCTCCTGTCAAACGTGGCGATTATGGCCATCCCCCCTTATCAGGAAAGACCTATGTCCAATAGTGTAACTCTTATGGTTGAATAAATTGATATAAGGAAGGTAAGCTATAAATTTTATAAAAATGATATTATTATGTATGTTATTAATAGCAGGAAAACGCAAACTGTTGCCAGGAGAATGGAGAGGAATTGAACGAATTAACCGAATCGATAGCGCAGTGCGATGTTCTCGGAGAAGACGTGAACGCTGGCGAAGGCTGGACTTCAGAAGACATGGGTTCCTTCTCCCTGCCACCGTTGGAATTGGATCCTTTGCCTTCGCTGTTCCCGTTCTCACCTTGCCCAGGATATAAGTGAGTACTGATAGCAATAAAACGCTAAATATTTGGGAAGGTGAGAATTAAAAGCACTTTTCTAACTTGATTATGAATTACTACCGACTTCAGTATTATGTGCAAGCCTTATTAAGAGGTAAAAGTTCATGTGTCCATCTACTATCTCTATGCTTCTATCAATCTATACTAATAATAAAATTGTAAATTACAAGCGCCTGTACATTTTCGATTTTTGTAAAAAAAATTTTTTGCAAGGGACTAAAAATAGGTAATTAAACACATTTCTATCATTTTTAGAAATATCTGTCTGTTTGTTTGTGTAGATATTAATTACAAAGTACCGAGTGTATTTAAAAAAATAATTTTAATTATAAACCATATTTTGGAGTAACATCAAAACTTTATTTCATTAAAATCTGTCCACTCAATCAAAAGTTATAATAATTAGAATGACACGCGGGGACTTTAGTATGAAAGATTTGGTAGGTAAATGCATTTATATCTGATATGAGTCTTATTCGAAAATAAAAAATTGATAGATTGATTGAAATTGAATAAAATCACATAATATGAAATATCTTTATAATGTATAAATAATAAATATCTAAGACATAGTAAATGAGAAAACAATATTTTGATATAATATCTAGTTCTTAAGGAATGTATTAAGGGGTAGTTATATGGTAGTAATGAACTAACTTTCAATTATGATATCAATAGGTATAAATATGGCGCGAAAAATAATGTTATTTCGTTCTACCTGTAATTGGACGGTTCATGTTCTGCTTTTTTTGTGATATGGGGGACGAATTGTTATGAATGGTGATTACGTAAGCAAATTATATAAGTATTTCTGACGATTAATTATAGTTGGCACTTTAATTATTTTTAAATAAATTAGACTGTTTTGAAACAATACAAAAACCTACAACCTATACCTATAACAAAAAACTAACGGGACAAAATCTACAGATTGGCGATTGAAGCTTTTTTATGTACATTGATGATGTTTGAGTAAAGAACTACGTAGGGATTCAGAATCGACTCCAGGACACATTTTGTCCGTTTGTCGAAATCAAGCAAACACTACTGACCCGCTTTCGGGGAAATTTGGGCCGATACGGGACGGGCGAGGGAGAATATAGGTTGTCTATAAGAATATAAATATTTGAAACTCACGCGTGCGAAGTCGCGGGCAAAGATAGTAGTAAATATTTTTATACCATTATAGCATTATACCATTATATACATTTCCACCACTGTCATGGTGATTATTGTACGTACGTTTTGATTTTTTTCCCATAAGTTAATTACAATAAAAACTGCCCGATTTCACAATCATTTTCAGCTATCCGTTAAACGAATTTGATGAATAAAAAAACAAAAAAATCATAGCCAATGTCTTTTTAATTAAATAACTTAAAAAAAACGTTAATTTAGGCCCAGTTTTGGTGGAGGAAAAAGGGAAATACGAAGTGATGATTTCGTCTATTTTGGCACTGAGAGGTATAATCAGCCCGAGCTGCAGGCGTCCCTTTCGCGGCTTATAACTGATTCATTGGAGTAACACGATAACATAGAAAAATTGAAAATACCTTTTTTTCCGCCACGTATCCGCAAAAACTCAGTGATACTTCTTCCGTACATCTTTCATTAAATACGAAAACTACACTCAAATCAGTTCCGTATTTTCCTACTTTTTTTCAGTTAGAATACAGAAAATTTATCATGTACAGAGATAAAAATTAGACACAATTTCGTCTGGATGAAGACAACCAATGAGTAATATTTAAGTGACGAATTCCTTTGGCTTTGCAGGACCTAAATTTAATAATGTACCTATATTGTTTCATTTTAAATATAGTTATCGTATTTAGCAACGTACAAAACTTTTCAACAAATTCCTAAGAGTTGATAATTATCTATTAACGATTTACTTAACTTTGTCTTTTATTTTTTTTTATATTTTCGTTCCAAAGAAATATTTCAATTTAATTATTTCAATAACACATTTTAAATAATCTAAAATCTGACAAAAATAAAAACATGAAAAAAAAACAACTAGATCTAGTTTTTTGTCGTTTCTTCTCGATGGCTTGATTGTTTTCCAAACCCGTGATAGAATTTTGACGTTCACAAACACCTTATCAGGGCCTAAATCGAATAGTGTTTTGAATTCTGATTTTAGACACAGTAACTTTATTTAAATAATCAATTGATGATTCTTTATATAATACAGTGCTATTATTTTTTTTTTGTTAAATATTACGAGGATATGCGAGCGGCCTTTATTCCATACAAACGTAGTCCCCTGTTTCCTCCTTGTATAATAGCATTATGGAATATATTTTAAACCAAATAATATTTATCCACCACCGCCATGCCCGTGCGTTTAGATTTTTTCCATAAATTAGTTATTGTAGAATCTAGGGGCATTTAAAAATGAAATAAATGCTTGATTTTTACCGTCACTTTCAGACGGTCATCAAAAAATTTGATAAATAAAAAAGAAATAAACGTACAGGCGTAGCCAATGTCTTTCTTATTCTATAACTGAAATAAAATTAAAATCGGTACTATGAACTGATGTGTTCGTCTATTTTGAATTTAGTAAAATCAGCCCGAGCTGCAGTTGTCCCTTTCGTGTTTTGTAATTCTTTCTCTGGGGCGCAACGCGATAGCAATAGATTTCTGAAATACTTTTCAAATTTGTTACCGACCGCATGTCTTCTCAAGTGTGCTTATTTAATAAAATCTCATTTACCCTAGCAGGAACAACACGGGGGAGTGCCGCGAGAGGGTCGGGGGGGATGCCGCTGACGTCCTCCTCTCGCTAAAACACGCCGTCGTCCACGGCGACTGTTCATCTGAAAACGTTCACCCCCAGGTACTATACCCACCTCTCTCGCACGTTTACGAAACTCGTATAGACAAAAATAGACGGTTTTATACTTTGATGTTACTTTTAAAACCTATCCCGGCATCTCGCTCTGATATCAATCGTTTCTATATCGCAGTCCCTGTCTAACAATAAAGGGGTGTTTTAGGGGAAAATTTGAAAAGGAAATCTCTGTCGTAAGTCGCACAGCGGGGTTTTTATTAGGTTTCTATTTGAAATTATTGTAATTAATATGGCTTAGGCGGAGGATTCTCTTTTTATGTGAAAATTCCTGGAGAAGGTTTTTATTTCGATATTTATTTCAGGAAAAAATATGTAGGAGTTTTTTTTTTTATATACCTTTTTTGTTTTTATCGTTATTGTGTTAATATCTATCTACCTAATACATCTTCACTGTACAAAAGGTGTGAGTTTATAAATGAATAGAATTTATAAATAAATAAAACAATAAATAACATGATCTGGTATTTGTATAAGCGTAACATTTTGTGCGTCTTAATTATTTATTTAAAAATACTGGGTGTTTTTTTTTCCATTTTGACTTTATTATTGTAACATTAAATTTATAAGGTTGGCGACTCTTAAAAATTATCAAATTAAAAGAGATTATTGATTCATTTAGCGGGCGCTACATTTTGTTAGATTTAAGCGATCTAAGTAAATAAGATAGCTGTTTTGAATCTTTTAAACATACATATCTATCATTTACATATGTGTGTAACTTTATACCCTTCATAATTTGGTTATGAAAATCAAGACGCGCGTGTTTTCTTTTTTTTTTTATTTGGTAAACTACCAATTCGCCCCGATTTTGCACGGGTATATACTTCTATATGTCCTATGTTAATCACTAATTTAATGTACCATTATAGAGGTGAAAGGATTATTAAAATCAGTTAACCCCTTGAGCACTAACCTGGCGTTTACGCCAGCATTCCATTGTTTTCATATTGTCTCATTTTATGGGAATCGACATTTTAAGTAGTATTTGAGTTTATCCATAACATCTAAAATAAATTTTACATCTTTATACTTAAAGAGAGACTATAATAATTTTTTTTTACAATTATTTCGGACTCATCCATATTTTAAATTGTTAGTGATATCATTAAGTTAACATTAGTATGTACAGTTAGTCTATTAATATCTTAATTCATTACATGTAGCCCTTTACGGAAATGTAGTTTCATACGATTAACCGCTTGAGTACTTACCTGGCGTTTACGCCAGCTTTCCATTGTTTTCCTATTGTCTTATTTTTATGGTTACTCGACAAATTAATTACAAAAGGTCCCTCCAATTTAAAAACTAACGCCTTCAGAATGGTATTAACACTGGTCCTGAACCGCCGTAGCATCGAGTAAAACGCTGACGCAAGATGGCTGCGGTATCTTAGAAAAAATATAAGTATGTGTACGGGCGACACCAGCCCCACGGACTCTCACTTCCTTTTCCGGTTTTCAAATAGAGATGTATTATACTAATGTTCAAGTTTCATTCATAAATAACCAGCGATATTACCCTGTTTCATTGAAGATATCATTACGGTAAAAACGTCATTGACTCCAGCGAACATACACGATGCGCTGCAGAATCGATGCAATCCCAATATCACTCTGAACGCATTGTTATACTGAATACGTAGAGCATTTTAGGCCTTCTGCGTATATTTAACACATAGGCTACACGACCAAAACGATTGGCAGTACGCTCTAAATGGTGCGAGGTTCAGTGTTTGTGCAATGAGCAAATCTGTGAAGCATTTGGCCCCTAACACTTATCTATATCCTATTCATGCTTAAGGTGATCCATGATCACATGTCCCAGATACTTGAACTGAGTTACAATACAGAGCGCTGTACCTTTTATTAAAACACTCTCGCTATATTATTAATGTGTCGAGTACCCATAAAAATGAGATAATAGGAAGACAATAGGAAAACAATGGAAAGCTGGCGTAAACGCCAGGTTAGTGATCAAGAGGTTAAACACTCTCACTATGCATTATTCCTACGTCACCACTTTATTATATCGCAATATCAGAAACGTTCACTTTAGATTGAACTCAAGTGTGTCTATGTCGGCTCTACAGAGCCTTATATACTTAGTTATTCCATGCGATCTGACATTTAGCAGGTGAGAGAGGGCCCCACCGGATGTAGGCGAATAATAACTTAAGGCGTCGCCGCACATAGTTACCACTTTAATAAACATACAAAGTGGCTGTGTAAAAGTATAAATTATGAACGACTGTAATAGTATTGTAAAATCTTGCCAGTCCATTAAAAAGTACAGCTATTGATGGCAGTGGAACAGTTCGGTAGCAATGAGTTTAAAACAAACATAACACGTACAAGGCAAAGTAGAGCAATATACATTCAAAATACCCGTTTATAACAACTATTTTGGGAAAAGACATAGTGATTGGTGGCTAAATTGAATAACAGTTTACCGTTATCATTGAAAAACAATAAATTGACAAAACGATTTTTTAAAAACAAAACCAATCAGTTCCTGTTAGATCATGTGTGTAAACGTTCAAATTATTTTTCTTCTTCTTTTTTTTTAACTGAAAATGTATTGCTTTTTTCTATGAAAACTATGATTGAATGTTTACGTAGCCATATACAAATTTTATTAACAAACGGAGGCTACATTTGCCAATAAACTGCCATGCAGTTTGGTAGAAGTGGTAAATTGTAATTTAAATTGTATATTGAATTGATATATATATATATATATACATGCAGAGATGATTGCGCAGCGGGTAGTGCGGCCGGATTCCGCGTCAATCGACACGGATTTGATCCCACCTATTCGACTCTAAAATCGGCCTGAGCTTTCGGTAAGGGAAAATATTATGAGGGAACCATAACACGATGGTAGTAGGGTATTTTGTAATGAATGCCTGCCGGGTAGCTACCACCCTCAAGTTTGGAAACCTTTTTTTTTTTTTTGACGGGGGGAAATGCATTTACGCACTACCCTTATCTATTGTATTTGAGGGATCAGGGTCCCCCAATACAATAGATAAGGGGGCACGGAGTGACGAGCTCCGTGCCAGTGTAGAACTCGCCCGGGCGAGAGTCGCCCGGAAATACCCACTAAACCCCCCGGGGCCGTCCGCTGCATTTGGGATGGGGGCGATACGGGGTTGCCAGGCATGTCGCCACGTCGCCCCCTGCAGCGAACCCACCGGGCCTTGTCGTGCAATGGCCCAATGGGGATGGGGGAGAATAGTCTCGACCCCACCTCTTCGCCCCCCCCCCCCCCCCCCGAAGGGAGGCATGACCCGTAGGTCAGCATTCCGGGGGGCAGGATACTTCCTGCCCCCCATAAACGGAAAAGGGAAGAAAGGGACAGAACGGAGGCGGGCCAAGAAGAAAGAAGAAAGAACCCGCCTCCGCTGTAGAAGAGAAGAAGAAGGGCTAGGTCCCTCTCCTATACTTGTCTTGTTTAAAACAGCAAGACATAGCAAGAAGTTTGGAAACCTAGCGCTAAATAGCAATAGGTTTGTTCCGGCAGCATCACTTGAGAACCAGTATCTCTTGGCTTAGTGTGTTTACCATCCTGGACCACATCGTCACTCAACATCAGTTGAGGTTGTGGTCAAAGCACTTAGCCTATATCGTGTAAAAAAAAGAAAAGAAAAAGATATTGAATAAACACTATTTATTTTATTTTTTAATTTTACGGATGGGATTTCTAGAGGACCATTTGGTATTCACTTTAAAAAACATTAGTTCGTTTTTCAATGCATTGTAACTCGGGCCATGGGACTCAGCATACAGTTCACAGATGGCCAATAGTTCTCTGGCATCGCTGATTGAAGCGCTAAGTAAAACCATGGCATAGGCGTAACTTAAGTTATTAATCATTTTTCCATCAATAGAACAACCAACCTGAGTGTAGCTTAACTCATAAATAAGCCGATTCACATATAAATTAAACCGAGTTGGTGAAGTAAAACACCCCTATGTAACACCATATTTTAGTCCATACGAACTCGCGTTTTTGCTGTAGCTTTTGACTAAAACTTTAGTGATATTAGCAAAAAATAGGAAACGGTATTTTTTTTTTTTTTTTTCCTAATTCCTTTAATTATGTTTATATTAGAATTTCGATCACTAGGTAACCACTATCATTTAAGTAAATATAAGAAGAGTTGTTTATAAAACAGTATTATGACGTAACACAGGTAATGGTGAATGGTAATGGCGGTTACCCGTACTACGAGCACTACGGCGGCGCACCACTCTTCCCCACCATGAGCGTCAATGTCTCCATGAACATGACAATGCATGGGTGCCCACCAGACCAGATCTGTTCCCAGGTGAATAATGTATTTCATTATAAGCGATGATGGCTTAGTCAATAGTGCGCTTGAATTCCGCGTCGATGGACGCAGGTTCAAACCCGCTTGTTTCGGATTAGCTCAAATTTAGGCCATATTTAAATGGAAACTTTTAATGTTTAAATCACATAATTATTCATATTAGAATGATAAGTTGATGACAATCCTAACGAATAATGTTTTATTCAGTACTGGTATTGGCTTATATTATTTGTTACTATACCTATTACAAAGAAATCATTTTTTTAAAGTGCAATATCGCTCAGACAGCAAAAAATATAAAAGGGTTACTGTCCCCAGGTCCAGTGGAATCAAAACGCTTCAGCGCCCTCGGTAAACGTTGTGTACCCCCAAACACAGAACGTAAACGTTGTCAGTCCAACCTCCTATCCATCTGCAACGTACTCCTTCACAGCCGACTTCCGAGCGCCGAATCAATCCGATCCACTTATAACGGCAACATCGACCTTCAAGCCGATATTGCAAAACCCGCAGAAAACGAATCCCAACTATTCGATGTACCAACAAAAACCGAACTACGTCAATCAGAAGCCGCTGGTCAAGAGGCCGCAGTCGAAAGTTTATATACAGGAGAATCAAACGGAACAGAAGCCTGGGGCAGGGTACATACTGAACCATCAGGGTCAGATGCATCCACAGGAGTACCAGTACGCGGCTTGCGTTAATTCTGGAAAAGTCCAGGTTGTTTAGCGGTATTATTTTATTAATGATTAAGCTTTTTGATATTTAGGTAAACCTTCTGAAAGGAAATACTCGTGTTTTGATTTTTTTTAATACCCCGTAGTGAAGCATATAGTAAATATTTATAATTCGTAAAGTCGTTGGCTCCGTTCTTACTCCGTTGGATCAATGTTTAAAAAGGAAATCACATAGCCTTCCCGTCAAGTACCATCTTACCAGTCAAATACATGAACTCGGAAAGATCTTTCTCACTTACATATTTGCAGATATGAAAAATTAAATAATTATTATTGCAAGCCATGTCGATCGAGTAACCACGTAATTAAAAAATCATATTAAAGAAAAAGTTATAATTTTTAGACGGTTATGAATATAAGATGTATGCATTTACATCGGTTTTGGAGCCACAGCTTTACAGTAACTTCCATCCAGGCACGAACCGAACATTTCGATTTGTCATACCTTTGCCGTATTGTAAAGTTGTAGAACAGTATTCCGGCTAAAAGTTTCCCTCCTTCCAACGTAGCGTGAAGAGATACCTGTGAAGGCCAGAATGACAGGGACGACTGACGACGGATAACCGATCTGTCGCCAGTCGCCACTGTTTCAGGATTACATTATGCTTACAATCAGGCAACATAACATCACTTTGCACGGTTACTATAAAAAAATGTAATGGTTTTCTTACATTTTTTTTCTATAAATTCAAATGTTCATAAATATAATATATTGAATTCTGTAGTGTTAAAGTTTTGGGCCAACAATGTAAGCCTTCTTTGATATAATTTAGTTAAATATAAAGTAAGTGAAATCATAAGCTAAGCTCATCGACACCACGTCCCTTTGTGTTACCTTTCCGTCAGATTCACTTTAAAAAATTAAATTAAATGATTACAGAATATTATAAATCTTAAAACTTAGGTTGGAGCACTAAGCGGTTGTTCAGACAATGACGAACAAAAACCTAACCTTTGCCGCATATGCGGGAAGACGTACGCCAGACCCAGCACTCTGAAGACGCACCTCCGGACGCATTCTGGAGAAAGGCCTTACAGATGTGGTGACTGCAATAAGAGTTTCTCACAAGCGGCAAACTTAACCGCTCATGTTAGGACTCATACTGGGCAGAAACCTTTTAGGTACGTTTAGTTTTTATCCTAATTGTAAAAATCCAAGATCTCTCTGTCTGTATGTCCTTAATTTATATGTTTTAAGTGGAAACTTCCTTAGCGGCGTTGAGCGATTCTCGGTAGGGAAAAACTTACAGATTCGCATTACGAAAGCTATGACATTAGCCGTCAACATGCTACAGTATATCAAGTATAAGATGGCGTTTAAATAGAGTAGAGAGAATAGAGAGTTTAAATTAGAGATAAATAAAAAAATTATACTGACGCAGCCTATCGTATGATTTAATTAAAAATGTACATAATTATTGTTCGGAGCGCCAGTATATATAAAACCCAGACAATTGGTAAATGTTAGGTTATGTTAATAATTTCAATTAATAAATTATGAAAAATAAACATTAAAAAAACTTAAAAGACAAAAAAAAATTGTTCAAAGTTTCGAGTTTTTACATCTGTCTGTAGTCCCAATGGCAGCCTAGTTTTTTTTGAAATGGCATATGAATTATTTTGTATCTAATGATTATATTAAAGTTTTTGTTTGTATTAAGAAATATATAGAATAGGCTATAGCTATAGCTCGTTTATAAACGAGCGGAGTCACAGATATAATAAGTTAAGAATCATTACACTGATTTCAAAAATGATTTACAATTATAGATGTTTTTTATAAACAAATTTATGAATACTAAAAATATGCATTTTAAATATCCGTGAACAAATTTTGAAGGGCAATTAAAAAGGAGATAAAAACCTCAAAAAAAAAATGTTTAAAACTAGCTTAGAAAATAGATAAATTATTACAATCATATTAATTTAATGTTTCAAAACTATAACCTTTTTAAATGTTCGCCCTTAAATTTATCCATGAGTGTATATAGAACAAATTATAAACGAGACGATTCACCATATGAATACCATCTAATAGACACTGGCGTAACTATATCATCTGAGGCCCGAAGCAAATTCATTAAATGAGGCCCCAGTAAAAATCGTCTCGTTGTAATTTGATTTTAATAAATCACTAAAATGATTACTAAAACGTTTAGTCATGTCCAACTTTAATTGTATTTATAATTTCTACTGATTTTTGTTACAAATGTTAGGAGTCCTCTGAACTTGCGGCTCACGGGGCGGGCCCCATCGGACCGGTGCATTTTGCCAACTCTGCCACGCTATAGTTACGCCACTGCTCACAGACAAACACTCTAAGAATCAACTTTAAACTTACGTAAATTAATTAATATAGCCAATAAGTTTTAATGTAATTTTTTAGTACTATATTGTTAATGTTACTACAACAGGTGTCCAATATGCGACAGAAGGTTTAGTCAGAGTTCCAGCGTCACTACTCATATGCGAACCCATTCCGGAGAACGACCTTATCAGTAAGCAGTCAATAATTGTTTTGACAATATACTATCCTTCTGTTACCTCTTTTAGTTTTTACGTTTTTGAAGTGATTATGACGCAATGGGCAGTGCGGCCGGATTCCGCATCAATTGACGCGGGTTCGACTCCGCGCAGAAAGGGGCGGGTGGAGCTCGCGAAATGTACTTCGCCCATGTCAAATTATAGTATTTCCTTACCACTGGTCAAAGCCTATAACGTGAAAAAAAAATATTAATAGATGATCCCTAATCTAACGACACGTTGGCGAATGTTTGTGTTTCAACTTTTCTGCGGTTTGTTCAAGTAAAAATCTTTTTTAAAGAAAAATAATCGTTGACTTAAACTTTTAAGAAGATTTTAAAATTATCTATCTATATTCAGTAAGTATATAAGTTGGTAAAATAAATAATCTCTTTACAGATGCAGGTCATGTAAAAAGGCGTTTTCCGACAGCTCAACATTGACGAAACATCTACGGATACATTCCGGTGAAAAACCGTATCAATGTAAATTATGTTTATTAAGGTTTGTTTTTTTAAATACTAATTTACAACCTTTTTTTTCTTCATCCAAATCTTTCAATCGATTTTGATTGGATTTTTGTATCCTCAATTTTATTTATAAAATTCCGAAGGACATAAGTGATTTTTTTTTATTATCATTTTGGATGACAAATTTTATTCAATTAAAATTAAAATATTAATACACGCAAAGTACGTGGGTTCGTTGTGGGCGTATCCACTCCCACCACAGAAATCCTTCTGTAACTTGAAAATAAATCTGGAATTATTTTTAAATTATTCTTTTTTTTTTTTCTTAAACACTTGTTTCAAAAGTTTTGAATAGATTTTAAAATATATTCTTGTTTATAATCTATAGCGGCCATGAATACAAGTTCTTTCAGCTGCCTTTTTTATTTTTCATCTTGTGTGTTCCAACAAAATGTTAAAGACTTCCATCAAAATTATTTAATATAGAGTCAATACCTTAAGTTAATGAATTAAAAACAAATACTACTTTATGACAAACATGAATAGTGCCAAGAACTCTTTTAACTAATCAGTCATTAATATGTTATCAGATTCTCCCAGTCCGGCAACTTGAATCGACATATGCGTGTGCACGGGAACATGTCAGGCGGCATGCTCGGCTGACATTTACAGAAATGCGTCATGTCTGCCACCTACATGTAGAAAAATCCCACGAAAAGATGTGAAACTCCTAGAACGACATGATACCATGAATATCCGAGAGGATTTTGACTACTATATATTTAGTGAAAACCTGTCACATTGGCTCGTTTCGATGAATCCTATTATCTACAATAATACATATTATAATAAGAGTGTATAATAATCTTATGTGATTTTGGCGGTAAGGGGTCATTCAAATATTACGTAAACATCCATGGGGAAATGATGATTACTAAGCTTCAATTCGTTTTTTAAGTAAAGTATGCTAACACTTACGTAATCGTAGGGGTAAGTCTTGCTTACTGTTTCTGACAAGGGGTAAAGGGAGAGGGGGTAAAAATGACCAAAATTGGTATTGATAATTAGCATTTCTTACTCGAACGGTCCTTTTTAGTATCAAGAGCGGATTTCTGCTTCACTAAATTTACCAAATACATACATTACAAATTGTTTTAAATAATAAGTGATTTTAGTACGAACCTCGTTACGAACTGTTTTTAAATGACGAATGTAAATAAACTTTTAGATTATTATGATCCATCGATTTCCTTATTTTAACGTTAGATTACATTCGATGTCAAAATTGTTAAGACGCTTGTCAACCAGTAAGGAAGTCAACGGATTAAAATGTGTTTGTAAATATAATAATATAGAAATAAACTACGTTTTTTATAGCGACAAAGTTCAAATTAAAATCTTTGTAAATACAATTCAATCGTTGATCTCTTTAAACTATCATATTGAAGTATTGTTGTTCTAGTCATTTTAGTGCTTAGATAGGTATACCACCTAATGCGAGATTTCTGAAAACGAAGTTATCCAAACGAAATTGTTCTAATGTAATTTTTTTTATTGTACAATGTTTAAATTCAGTAACTAGTATTAGCATGAGTATAACCAGTATTATCAAATTTGTAATGTATATTTACAACGTAAATAAATAATAGATACTATAACTTTTTAATTAGTGCCGAAATCTTACCTTTTTTATTTGACGAGGGGAATGCATTTACGCACTACCCTTACCAATTGCATTAGGAGGATCAGGCCCCCCCAATGCAATAGGTAAGGGGGTGTGGAGGGACGTCTCCACGCCAGTGTGGGACTTACCCGGCGTGAAGCGTCAGGAATACCCACTAAACTCCCCGGGGCCGCCTGCCGCATTTGGGATGGGGACGATACGGAATAGCGGATGCATGCTCCGCGTCGTCCCCTGCGGCAGGCCCAACAGGGCCACGTCCATACTTTAGCCCGTTAGGGGTGGGAGGAGAATGTCGATGCCTGACCCACAGGCTCTCTCCCCACCCACCTCTTCGTCCACTTCTCATAAGAGAAGTAATGACCAAAGGTCATCAGTCGCCCCTGGACTGGACCAAGGGAATATACCCCTGCCCCTAATAAAAGGAAAAAGAAGAGTGGGACAGAGCAGTGACGGGCAAAGAAGAAAGAAGAAGAGACACCCGCCACTGCAATAGGAAGAAGAAGGGTCCCTCTCCTCCACTCATCTTGTCTAACTGACAAGACGTAGCGAGGAGAGGGATAACCCTGAAGACAAAAGAAGAAACAAAAACCACTCACCTCTACCTCCGCAGGAAACTCTGCACATACCGTGCCCACCGCCCCCTTAAAAAATGTGTTACCCACCTCGGGTTCGAACCTCCGACCTTTCAGTCATACCGTCTATGAGACACGATTAGTCCACCGGGCTAACCTCGCTCTCGCCGAAATCTTACCTGGCAGCGAAGAATTATATTATATCACAATCCTACTGAATAAAACCTCATGGTGTTTTTTCCTTCGATTTTTGGTTAGTAGAAACTGCTTTCACGTTACCTCTTTTCTCAAATTATATTACTTTTATTTTTGTTATATATTATATTTATTTCAAATATATGGAATAAATCAAAGCGAGAGTAAAATTAGAGAATAATATTTAGATTTTAGCTCTATTATCTAAATAAAAAAATATAATTTAAAATTATAAAGTTCCTGTGCTGGCAGGCATGGATTTGACATGTTTTACCTGAGGCCAGCGTGACCACTTTTAGTAGATTTCTACTTTGTTAGTAGATTATGAGTTTAAATTATGAACTTTTGTAAGTCAAAATGGCTTGGTAGAATTTTGTAGGTTTAATACTGTGGATCGTCTAGCAATACATTTATAAAATAGCATACACTCGTCATACGTAGTATAGTATTATATTGTAGTCTTTGCATAGTATCTTATCCATGTAGTATGTTCTCAGTAATCTGTGCAATGTCTACTAGTCGGAGGTATATTGTGTTTAACGAGCAGAAGAGAAGCTAATACTGACGTTGAAGAGTTTTGGGCATCCGTCAGTAAAGTTTCCCTCCCTAGTTATACCTCTGCAAGTATACTTCCTAAAGGACGAATATACCACAAAGAAGATAAAGTAATAATAATAATTCAAAATATCTACTCTTTCATATATTATTAATACGTACTTTAATATTCAAAATTGTGACGCAACCCTGACATTTCATTCTCATCAGGCGTTAATAAGTTTCACTTGAAAATGAACAAAAAAACAAATAGAGATCGTGACGAAATGACGATGTACGTTTACTTAGAATTAGAATATTGCAATTTTTTTACATACGTAAACCATTTTAATTACATTTTGTAACTTTTATACTATATGAAACACCGTCTGTCTAATAAATAGAACTTAAGTAGATTTGTACAACGTGTTAGTAAATCTTAATACTTTTTGACGAGAGGTAATAGATTTGTTGAACAAAAGTAGGCATCAAAGGCTCAAAAGAGCTTGAACCCAGTGCCGTTACATAACTAAAAAACATGTCCTACATATGGTTTGAAACCCACCTAGTTAAGGATGCACAAATGTAAAAAAAATATATCGGAATATTTTCTGTCGATAAATACAAACTAAATCGATACAAGCAGATTAAAAAATATAAATATTTCGATATTTTTAACTTAAGACGCGATTACCTGAAAAATAGTCGAAATATTCGACCCCAAAGAAAAAGGATCGGTTAGAAAATCTTTAATATCTTCAAAAGTATCTACCTTTTTTATCGTGGGAAATGCATTTACACATCCCCCTACATCTCTAATCTAGAAATAAAATCTCCCAGATTAGATATGCCAGGAGAGTATGTGAGACTCGCACGTCTTGAAGCGTCAGGAATACTCACTCAAACCCACGGTACCATCCGCCGCCTTTCTAAGGGGCGACGTGAGATTAGTTTAGCACACTCCACGTCGCCCCAGTAGCAGGCCCAAAAACCCGCCCACTGCCTTTATCTTCTTCCATCCAAGAGAGGACAGCCTGGTACCCTCCCCCCCTCTTCTCCAACCAATAATCAACGAACTCCCATCTTTGTCCTTTCTGCATTCTTGTCTTTTCGACAAAAATGTCAAAAACAGAGGGAAGTAGGATCCCCAACCAGCTAAGGGAGGCACTACCTCTCGCGCTCTTAAAAGGAGCTAGAAAAAGGGTGGGTTTGAACTTCCTCTCGTACTCCTTTTCTCCCTCCGGCGGCTTTCTGCCGGCCCTCCTTGTGGCCTTCTGTCATCTACTTATTTGGCCTAGAGTGGCGTTTTTTGATAGAAGGGCCGACAGAAAACACCTCCCTACCTTCCTCGGAACATATCATGCACCTCAGGTGCTCCACAGTGCATTCCCCAGCCCTGTGGCCTTGAGCACTACAACAGAAGCACTACGAAGACCTGTCTACCGTCGCCGAACACATTGGACGTGTACTCTAGACCCATACACTTGAAGCACCGCAAAGGCTTTGCCTCAAGTGCACACACTTGGGTCACACTTCATCCAATCCCAATCCCTTCTCAACCACCTTACGGGTTGCTTCCTCCGGCAGCGACAAAACACAGTATAAGCCGGATTAGGCCGGCCCTTATTTTCTCCTGCAAAACCCTCCATAGCTTTTGAAATAAAGACTAAATTAAAGAATATATTAATGTGCTTAAATAAAAAGTGAATTCAAGATTTTATTCTTAATAAATGTAAAATTAATAAAAATGCTTAGTTTTTCCAGTATTTTCGTAAATGTAGTTTGGTTACAGATGTGCCGTTTTCACGCATTTTAGTACTTTATGTTGCTTCCGAGAGTTTTCAATACTGCTGTTTGCGATTTGGCATACTTTGTACTAGGTTTTTGAGGCGATGCTGCGTAATATCCTGCTATTCCTCTATTAGAGCTTCTTTCGTTTCATGTAGCGTGGTTGACGGCGAATTCAGCTGACGTACACGTCGTCCCAGTTTGTCCCATGCATGGTCAATGTGGTCAGGGCTACGTGCTGACCACTCCATGTATATGATACCGACTTCCCACCTGATTTTAAGAGACGATGTGGTCCAGGATGGTAGACACACTAAGCCTAGAGGTACTGGTTCTCAAGTGGTGCTGCTGAAGTCCATCTATTGGTATATGGTGAGAAGTTTTCAACCTTAAGGGTGGTAGATACCCAGGCAGGCATCATTAGAAAAAGCTCTACCAACATGCTATGGTTTCCTCACAATGTTTTCCTTCACAAAATAGGCAAACACTATCGCAGCTGTATGCGGGC
Source organism: Samia ricini (assembly GCA_014132275.2). Classification (NCBI taxonomy): domain Eukaryota; kingdom Metazoa; phylum Arthropoda; class Insecta; order Lepidoptera; family Saturniidae; genus Samia; species Samia ricini. The sequence continues at coordinate 27,778,695 of AP028158.1, forward strand.
GGGAATTGTCTTGCATAAAAACGACATTCTCTCACATTTCCACTAAAAGTGGATTTTAGAATTACAGAAATATTTTAAAATACAATACATCATACCGAAAAGTCCTGATATATCTTAGTTATCTTAATAATTTGTCAATCCTTAATAAATTTAAACGGAAATCAACAGATGTCTACATAGAACTAATTATAGCGCACTCCCTTTTCTACATTACATAATAATGTAAATAAAGCATTGAATATAGAATAAATCAATTTAATACCAATTAACCATAAATCACAATTTGTTACCTTGCTTTTTATATAAGAAGTTATCCAATAGAAAGTTACTGAAATATCTAGTACTTTGTTATGAATGTTAATTTTCGAAACAAATCAATTTAATAAAATTCTATTCGAAATAAGTTATAAACAATTCATCATCATAATTTATTCTCTTACATTTATGTCTCAGGATATGTAAATAAAATTTAACAGATTAATGAACAATTTTATCTTCTTGGGACTAAATGGTACTATTTGGTTACAACAAATGTATAGCGCCCACAAATACTACGCATAGTTACGTTTAGAACGAATCCATTTGAAGATGGAGGCAGCACCTTTACCAAAACTCACGCGCTTTATTTATATTAATTTTTACTTACATGAAACAAATAAAAATTTTACAATCATAAGTGGAATAGATAATAGTTATTATAAAATATAACAAAGAACTTAAAAATATATTGAATTCGATATTCCGATATCAAAACCGATTACCAATAATTTGATATTTAAAATTTAGCCGACATTAAAAGTTTTTCTAAAAAAATCGATGTATCGATGGTTGGTGTTCTTTCTTATACCTAGTGATTTCTCTGTACCTATTTGCCCAATTATACCTATGTAACTGCGTTACTTATTTTATGTTGAGAATAAATTTTACACTCTTTATAATTCTACGGAGTTTCTTAACTTAGACAATAGATAATACAGTTGTTTACGAAGCCGCCAAGTCTTAGTGACTCATCTCACGTACCGTATTTTTGTCGATACAGTCGAAGAAAGTTACTACAGTTACACAGGATCTAACTTAGTTCATTTCTTCGTAGTTTACCTATTTACTTATAAACATGAGCGACAGTTCACCAGATGAGCCGAGTTCTAAACGCACGGACTTCATTTGTGGTGTAGTTGAAGGTAAAACTCATTTTTTTCACGTAAATATGTATGCGGCACACTATATAGTTATGTATAAACTATCTTTATAAGTTCGTAACGGAGCGAATGACCTGTGTTTGACTATTACAGGCTTTTACGGTCGACCATGGACTACTGAACAAAGAAAGGATTTGTTTCAAAAGTGAGTTATTTTCTGTTTATTAAAAACTGTCTATGTTCTTATTTATCTAAATAGCACCTATTTCTGTGCAAATACTATTTATAATAGTTAAGAGTGGTGCTCATAATTTTAATATTATATATCTTTTTTAGTATTATAAAAAGAATACATAGATAAAATACAATTACATTTATGTAAATAAAAACGTTTAGGTTATGTAAATAAATGTCAATCTCATTAGAATAATATTTAGATTCTGAGATTATGCTTTTGTTTTGTAATATTTTATTGTATTTTTTTTTTGTATTCTTATAAATGTATCAAGTAAAGATGACACAATTCACAGATTAAAAAAATGGGGTATGGACATGTATGTATATGCCCCTAAAGATGATTACAAACATAGAGCCTATTGGAGGGAATTATACACTGTGGAGGAAGCCGAACATCTTACATCGCTTATATCAGCTGCAAAAGCTCAGGGGATTATATTTTGTTATGCACTTTCACCAGGCCTGGATATTACTTATAGCAGTCAGAAAGAAATAACAACTTTGAAACGGAAACTGGAGCAGGTATGTGTTGTTTATTTCTTTAAACAAAATCCTCACTGGTGATATTATTGCCTATATATTATACAATAATTGTTAATTGCATGTGTTAGTTGTATTTGTTTAGAATGAAACTTTTATAATAATAAATAAATACAAATATACATTCATTCTCTATGACTTTCACAGATCATATTTCTATTTATATGCATTTAAAGAAATACATATTTTGAATCTCTCTCAAAATATCCTTTAAGTATCAGAAAAAAGGCTAAACATTAACAAGCAAGTTTTTCAAATGTTTGCATTGAATAGTAATGAATTATACAAATAATAAAATTTATTTATTACTAGGTTTCCCAATTTGGATGCACATGTTTCGCTTTACTCTTTGATGATATCGAGCCTGAAATGAGTGAAGCAGATAAACAGATATTCCAGAGTTTTGCACATGCGCAAGTAAGTTTAAAATTCTATTATTATTATGTGATTTATTTATATGACCTATGGCAAAAGTAACACCTTAAATTAAAAAAAATGCTGGAGGGTCAGGGCACTCAAAAGTATATGCTCGATTTCGTCCATGAGGTTGTGACTCAAAATTGTCTATGAGATTGAGTTGCAAAGCATAGAAACAGCAGTCTGAGGTAATTTAATGGGTTGAAATAAATAAAATTTTAAGGGGGAAAAAAAAGGAAGATAAGAAAAAGAAAATGAATGAATAAATACATGTAGGGGTATTTACAAATAAATTTAAAATAATATAAGGACAATAAAATAAAGAGGGACAACTTAGTCTCGAGGATATGTCTGAGGTGTGTAAAATAAATACAGGCATCCTACTACTAGATTGTATATTTGTCATTTGTATTCATGGTTCATTAGCTTCAATAATGAAGTCTTCAAATAACATCAGAACACCTCCTGTATATTCTGCTGCTATTTGCTGAGCTTCTTTACTACTGGTGAACAATGCAGTTGATAAACAACTATAAAAAGAGCCTGCAATCTCTGATTTATGGTCAGCCCAGCCATCTTGTCTTGTGACCAACATTCCTACTTTTTTGTTACTATTAAAATTTTGATGATCACACAATAGTGTTGTTTATACATTTTTATCATAAATAAGTCCTGTGGTGCCAATCAAGAATAGTACCACCCCATATCTTCCCGTGGGCATTCTAAAAGGCGACTTAAGGGATAAACCAGGGGATGGGCAGCAGCTTCCTCTGAGTATCACAAACACCTTCTGCAATCGCCAACCCGCCTGCCAAGCGTGGCGATTCTGGCAATTCCCCCCTTATTGGGGGAGACCTATGTCCAACAGTGGATGTCTATGGGCTTGAATGGAATGGATGGATCATGAATAAAGTGCCGATGGGGCTTGTGAATTCCATGAGACAAATGGCAAACATGTAGGTTTATTTACTCATATATATTGCAGTGCTTATATGTTAAGTAGTAACAAAAAGTAGGATTATGATTTGTTACTGACATTTGTCAGTCGTTATTTTGTAACTAGTGATTTAGTTTAACATTAAACCTACGATAACATGTCAAATGACCTTTTTTGAAATTTTTTGTGCAATAATATTTTTTTTCTGCTTTTTGACTTTACCTAATTTTATTTAAAATATATATCAAAAAGGTTTTCACATCTCATATTATTGTTTTCACCTAGAAATATTTTTTCCTAAACATATATAAATTTATTGGACATATTCCATTTGACCATTGTGCTAGAAATAGGTATATATAAAATGTCAGTTAGTTTATTGTTAATGTAGTTTATTTTACACTGTATAAGCTCATCACAATTTCACCTGATGTTTAGTGGCGATGTGGTTTTCTGGTTTTCTTTCTCAAATGTTGCTGCCGGAAGACACCTATTGATATTTGGCGACAGGTTATCATTCTTGATGGTGCTAGTTACCCAGGCAGGCATTGTTAGAAAATGCCCTACCACCATGCTATGCTCAGGTTGATTCTAGAGTTGGATAGGTGGGCTCGATCCGGAATCTGACTGCACTAGCAACTGCGCCATCATCGCTTCAGAAGATTCTTGGTATAATCTATGGATGCTTGTCCAGGTTTCAGTGACAAATGAGATCCACCAGCACTTGGGGTGCTGCCGGTTCCTCTTGTGCCCCACTCAGTATTGCTCGACCCGCGCTATGCCCACTGTCAACAGTTCTGAATACCTGAACACTCTTGGAACGAAGTTATCACAGCAGATTGATATCATGTGGACAGGTGATGATCACAATATTTTTTAGTCCTTATGGACATGGTAGTGTGAAGTGATGATTACGAAGGTTGATGGACGGAGGGGGATAGGACGCCCAAAGAATAGATGGATAGAGTGTGTGAGGGAAGGAATTAAACCAAAAGGAGTGAATGCAGACTGATCGATATGTACGGAAGAAGACATACTGCGCCAACCACAAATAACAAATTGGGAGCCGGATGATGATAATGACCTACCATACGTACCATATGTTGTTAAAATTGAAAAAAAAATGTTGGTTTTATGCTTGCCATATCTTTTATGAGCAAATCTCAGATTTGGAATAATTCAAAAACGAAATTTTAACCTTTGTGATGCATGATATTAAAAAGTAATTATGCAGTAAAACGATCTTAAGATTTATTGTACTGTCCATAGTTACTATTTAATTTTTATTTCGTTTAATGTATTTTTTTTACCCTGGAAAATTAGATTTCTGTGTAGTTGATTTGGCACGTGCAAGGAAAATTTCTTATTTATTAGCTTGAGTCACTGATATCATGATAAAGGAACATTCTAGAATAATATTAGTATTTATTATCTTGACACATTTCAAAGTTCATCGACCAGCGTTATTCGTACACACGCAGCATAATAAATAAGCGTCAGAAACGTGTTAAGAGGATATCCTAGCGGGTTTTATTTCATACAAACCTAGTCCCCTGTTTCCTCCCTGGATAATATGGTAAATATTTCTATACCAAATAATATATATCCACCACCGCCATGCCGGTACGTTTTGATTTTTTTCCATAAATTAGTTATTGTAGAAAGTAATTTTCAGACGTACGTTCATCAAACAAATTCGATGGTTAAAATTAAAAAAAGCAAAACGTACAGGCTTTGCCAAAGTTTTTATTATTCTAAAACTGAATGAAAATTAAAAATCGGTTCAGTTTTTGAGGAGGAAACCGGGTACTACGAAGTGAAATTTTCGTCTATTTTGCATAGTTAAATCAGTCCTCGCTGCAGTTGTCCCTTTCGTGTGTTATAATTATTTCACTGGGGTGCGACGCGTTAGCAATAGATTTCTGAAATACCTACTTTTCTGACTGCATATCCTCTTAATGAATTCTATAAAGTGCTTATTGTCAAATGTTTTCTTTCACATGTTGATGTATGACGTGTATTGTGAGAATTTATGACGGAATCAGTAGTACATTACCGTTTGTTTGTTTCCACGTTTAAAAAACTTCTTTCTGAGTTTTACTAAAACCTATGTGGTCTGTTTGTTACCTTATTTGTAATAGAGGTACAGAGTTCTATTTCGGCTAGTATTTTGTTGAACTTATTATCACTACTATTAAAGATAGATTTTATATGATTTATGGTTTCATACTTATTTGGGCATGCTCCAATGGGGCATTTACCTATCAGACATAAATCACTGTATAAATCAGTTTGAAGCGTTTTTGTGTGAAGCTGTGTTTGAAGCGATGATGGCACAGCGGGTAGTGCGATCGGATTAATCGCGTCAATCGACACTGGTTTGATCCCCACCCATTTGACTCTTAAAATCCGCCTGAGGTTTCGGTGAAGGAAACTCGTGAAGAAACCATAACATGGTGGTAGGGCATTTTCTAATGATGCCCGCCTGGATAGCTACCATCCTCAAGTTTGAAAAACTGTCGCCAAATACCAATAGATGTGTTCCGGCATCATCACTTGAGAACCAGTACCTCTAGGCTTAGTGTGTTTATCATCCTGGGTCATATCATCACTTAACATCAGGTGAGATTGTGGTCAAAGCACTGAGCCTATTCCGTGTAAAAAAAATAAAGAGGAAAAAAGACAAATTAAGTTTCAATGATTTCACTTCCCTTTCCATTTTTTTTTTAAATACACACTATAGGAGTTATTGTTTTAGGTAACAAATCTTCTAAACCCAGAAAACTATCTCTTCCTAGTAATTTCTTCCATATAGTGGTGGGGTCAGCTTTCTGTGTTTTTGTTTTCCACTTCGCTCTGTCCTCGACATCGTTTTCAGAAACTTTGCTCTCCTTCATATCTTTTAGCACTATACTTTTCTAGCTTATTTTGGGTCTGCCTCCTTGGACCTTTGACCGGAAATTGAGAGATGTAGTGCCAAATTTCTTATGTAGTCTGGCGTGGCCTTCTTTTTACGTGACCATACCATAGCAACCTGCTCTCCTGCATTTTATCGGCGATGTCGCTTACCCCCATACTTCCTAGCACGTGCTCATTTTATCGGGCCCGGTTACGCCGCAAATCTACCTAATTTCGGCAACTTGGACGAAATTGATGTTTTTTTGGTGGTTCTAAACCCATAAAACCTAACAATCTTAATATACAGTTGCCAAGTCACGCCTATGTGTGCTTAAAGTTGTAATAAAAAAAATTATTATCCAAATAATCAAATTATCAGTACAGAATTTAAAAATAATTAAAATTTTCATTGATACTTTTCAAGTAAACATTAAAGTAATAACAAGCCCAATCAATTCTTCGCTATAGATTGGGTCAATGTTTAACGTTACTTTAAATAATTGATGATTTTAAATGATTGTTTACGGAATAAAAAAACTTTTGCGCGCATAGATTTTGTAACAGGATAGTTATTTTATTTGTATATAGGTCCAAAAGTGATATCGAAGACACTGACTACAGAATGTATCGAAGAGATAACTCAGGTACTTCGTCGACCGCCCGTCATATGGGACAACCTACACGCTAACGATTATGACCAGAAACGGATATTCCTAGGTAAGCCCTTTATAATATAATAAAAAAGCGAAGAGATAATATTGACTAAATATGCCGGACGGCAGTTACAGGGGGTGCCAATATCATAATGTAATATAATTATATTTATTTTAAATTGCCCCACAAAGCGCATAGAAATCGGAAGCCTGGTTGAAAATTTAAATGTACATAGATTTACTGATTTTACACTATTTTATTTACACTATTGTTTCTCGGGTACATAATTTACGCAACACTATAACGGTACTATGCGATATATCTAAGAAATATATCTATATATAGTATGGTAAACTCAAGTCCACCATTTCATATCTACGTTAAACAAATTTGACGAACAAAAACAAAAAAATACACCTTAGAGGAATAATTAAAGTCTTTGTTATTTTATAAATGGAAAGAAAAAATAAATTCGGTCCAGTTTTGGTGAAGAAAATAGGGGAATACGAAGTGATGATTTCGCCTATTTTGCCCGAGCTGAAGTTTTGTTTTTAAACGATGTTAAGTGACGATGTGGTCTAGGATGGTAAACACATTAAACCTAGGTACTCTAGGTAGGTATGTTGTTCTTTTCGTGCTTTATAATTCTTCTATTGGGGCGCAGAACGACAGTAATAGATTTCTGAAATACCTTTTCTTTAGATTTCTTGCCAACCGTGTTTCCTTTTAAGCGCTTGTCATAAAAGTTCGGTGAAGCTATCAAGGTATTTTTTTACACGATATAGACCCAGTGCTTTGACCACAATCTCACCTGATGTTAAATGACGATGTGGTCCAGGATGATAAGCACACTAAGCCTAGAGGTACTGGTTCTCAAGCGGTGCTGCTGAAGTCTATCTATTGGTATTTGGTGACAAGTTTTCAACCTTGAGGGTGGTAGCTACCCAGGCAGGCATCATTAGTAAAAGCCCTACCAACATGCTATGGTTTCCTCGCAATGTTTTCTTTCACCAAAAGCTCAGGCCGATTTTAGATTTGGATAGGGGGATCGAACCAACGTCGATTGAAGCTGAATCCGGCCGCACTACCCACTGCGCCATTATCGCTTCAATTATTATTTTAAGCTTATACAGTGAATAAAAAAGTCACAGCCATTGAACAAGTTGAATAGTTGTAGAGTTGGACATCTTTAACATAGCTTTATATGATAAATTGTAATAATACACTCAATTTTGGTTCATATCTATGTATTATTATAATTTAGTCTATAAGTTATATATTATCTGTATTGTATAGTAAATTTCATATGTATGTTATAACATAACTATAGTTCACATTATTTCAATTTAAGTCGTATTTGTTAGGTTAGATTTATCTATATACACAAAACACCGCTAATTCTTCTCCATGGAACATATCCATCGAAAGGAAAACATGACGTGGAAGATATTGCTATTAGCAAAATGGCCGCCCATTGTACTAATTTCACATTTATCAAATGCATAATATTATACGTGCATAAAGATTAAATAAATAAGTAAAATAAATATTATTTTATCCAAGGACCGTACTGCGGTAGATCACCTGAGTTGATACCATTGCTACGTGGTGTCCTGACCAATCCGAACTGTGAATACAATGCAAACATGATTCCCATATGCACGCTTGGTCATTGGGCCAGCTGCAGCTTGGACGCTCCGGCACACAGTACGTATGAGAATACATTAAAAAAAAATTATAAATCTTTATCCCATCGCATATATATTTTCCAGACACATTGTAAAATGTAATATCTATGTATCTATTAGTTGGTATAATTCGAGCGCTATTAAACTGATTTATATAATTCTTGCTTTAATTATAAACATATTCTCTCATTCAGGTGTTTTGTTATCGAATTGTTCAATTAATCAATAGATGCAGCCTTAATTAAATATAATTTTAAATTATAAAAAATAGTTAAAATTTGTACATCCAATAAAAAATATCAAAACTTTATTTAGTGACCAAAAGTAAATATGAGCGAAATTAACGTGAAATTTATTTATTTATTTTTAATCAAAAATACACAATAATAAAAGTAATTAGGGAAATAGAAAAGTTATGATATATTAGCGAATGAAATTGACAAAAAATGGCTATGTTTATTTTAGAACTAAAATGCGATGAATAATTTATGAGTTTTCCTAATGCTGTTAATACACGTACGGACCGGACCGAAGTCATCAGTCGCCTAAGTAGGGATAGGGAATTAGATTTTTCAAAAAGATCCATTATATGATTTGACTCACAAAACATCGATGTTCAAGATATCAATCTTTTTTCTATTTGTTTTATTTGACTGTTTATTCGTAAATAGTAAGCTTCCAGTGGTCGAAATTAGACTATAATTATCATTTATTGTAAAAACTGTTTCCTATTTTTTTTTTATTAACAGTACTAAAGGTCAATCAATACCAACTAAACAAAAGAAGAAGAATGCCTAACCTACTACGGAAAAATAACACTGAACTGTTTTATTTTTGCCTATTTACAGTTAATCATAATATCATAGAAAACAAATGGATACTCTAATAATCGATTCATCAAGCTTAAGTTCTAAGCGATTCAAAAATAGATCATTTTCGAAAAGGGTTCCCATCCCTACTTAGGAGACTGATAACATCGGCCGCCTGACATACTATGCCTGTGGTCCGGTCTGTACATGTGTTAACACCATAAGTCAAGACTTGTCATCCACTATCAATCTATACTAATAAAACTGAAGTTTTGTCTGTACATTTGCTTTAGAAATTTTGTAACCGTAAATTTTGTAATTTAGCCGTTACTGATATCGAATCTGATAATTACAAAAAATGTTGTTGGTTTCTGTATCAGGATTTAATTTAAAAATGGTTTTACTTATTTTGATGAAACTGTGTACACGATAGCTATATGAGGAGCGACTGATAAGCTATAAAGATTTTTTAAAGTCCGTGAAATTTTTTTACCAATATCATTTTTTTTTTATCTCGCAAGAAAGAGATTAAAAACTCAAAATGTGCTTCATCGATTTGAATTAAATTTTTAGCAAATGAATGTGTCATTTAATTATTGACAGACCTTGAAAAGGCTTGGCCAATCACCATTGCCTTGTAAATTTGTTTCCGCAGTCTTCTTACATTCATCCTCCCCCACGGTCTATCTTTATCACTGCATCCTCTAATCACACTGTTAGGTTAAAGAACTAAATAATACTTTAGAGAGCATCTCAAAATGGTTTGCCTTAAATAATTTATTGCTAAATGCCAATTTAATTAAATGAATGGGATTTATCTTGACCAATGTGAAGTAGGTTGATTGCCGAATTATGATATAAGGGAATCTTGTACGCTTTATTGATAAAGTAAACTACCTGTAGTGCGTTGTAATTTTTTATACGGAACCCTAATACTTTTTTTAAGACTAAGATAAAGTAAAAATATTTCTCATAAATTCAAGCACTTGTTCGTAAAACTGTGCATGGAATCGGATTTTATTTCATTTTTTTTGAGTTTTAATTTTTTACGCGGAACTAATTATTTTCGGAAATTAAAATTACCCCAAGTTACCCGCAGTAACTTCAGCTATCTACCAAAAAATGTCCCGTCAAAATACGTCCAGCCGTTCCGGAGATTACCCGGAACAAACAAACAAACAGACACACAGACAAAAATTGTATTTTTGGTATAGGTATCGTACATACATTCATATCTATTTAGTAAAAGAAAAAAAATAATAATAATTTTGACATTACAAACAGACACTTCAATTTTTATTTATTAGTATAGATACTGCGTTTGGGGAGACACCCCGATGTGAAGCCAAACGTGTCCTTTTCATACTGTTTGGAAATGTGTAATGGTTAATATGTATTGAATAGTGGAAGCGGTGTCTTGGGACATAAAGCTGGAGAGAGAGAGCGAACAGGGAGTCTGTGAGGACGACACTCCGGTACCTCTCGGGAAGCATGTCTATCACCATCGGCAAGCACTCAGGTAACTACACCTTATTGAAGAGAACATTTTTTTTTTCTTCTAAATTACTTACATACTGTATTTATATCTATACTAGCTGTGTGTTAGCCTTTTGATATACTCGTATTCTTCATTGCGTTTTAATTTTCTTTATACGGAACCCGATTTTTTTTTTTTTTTGTAAATTGATAAAGTAAAATATTTCTCATGAATTCAAACACATGCTTGTAAAACTGTGAATTGAATCGGATTTTATTCAATGTTTTATTGAGTTTTAATTTTTTGACGCGAATCCTTAATTATTTTCGAAATTTAAAAGTACCCTAAGTTACCCGGAGTAACTTCGGCTATCTAGCAAAAAAAGTCCCGTCCAAATCCGTCCAGCCGTTCCGGAGATTACCCGGAACAAACAAACAAACAGACAGACAGACAAACATTTAAAAAATTATATTTTTGGTATTGGTATCGTATTATACATTCATATTTATTTAGTAAAAAATAATAATTTTGAAATTACAAACAGACACTCCAATTTCATTTATTAATATATATTACTTATTAGTATATATGAAATAAATAACGGAAAGATGAAATGCTTCAGCGTATTTTTGTACTATGTTGTTAACCCCTAATTGGAGTGTCTGTTTGTAACGTCAAATTTTTTTTTCTAAATAGTTATGAATGTATATACGATACCAAAGGAAAAATACAATTTTGTTTGCCTGTCAGTCTGTCTGTCTGAACTCAGGTCTTATTAACAGGCAAGCGATAAACGAGTGGCTTCCGGAGTTCTCTATACCGAAGACAGCTCAAGGACCAGTGATCAAACCTCAGCCTGCAGTCTCAAGTAATTACTTCTTTTCTTAATCACTTTATTGTTACATTTAAACATAATAAAAAAAATATCATTTTTAAGTTATTTTTCGGTAAATAGGCAAATGAACCTATTCATTTATTTATAATAGTTATTGTCACTTTTTTGTAATAAGATAAAAAATAATACATAAATATCCATCCGTCCATCCATTCAACCGAAAGACGTTCACTGCTGAATATAAGTCTGTCCCAAGGATCTCCACGACCGGTCTTGCGCCATCCGCGACCTTCACGAGGTCGTCGGTCCACCTTGTGGGCCTACCTACGATTCAAGAATCCATTGGCCCCATCGGGCATCGGTTCTACGAGCAATGTGCCCAGCCCACTGCCACTTTAGTTTGGCAATTCAACGGTCAATGTCGGTTACTTTGGTTCTTTTGCGAATCTCCTCATTTCTGATTCAATCACGCACTGAAACTCCCGAGTATAGCCTTCTCCATTGCCCTTTAGATAACTTTGAGCTTACTAATTAGGGCCATTGTAAGTAATGACGTCATAGTGCCATAAGTCATCACTGGCAACACACACTGGTCAAAGACTTGAGACACTGCGAGAGAGACTTAATAGCAATGTTGACTGATTATTTTCTACTATCCTTTTAAAAAGTTGATCTACACTTAATAATCTATACTAATATTATTAATATAAAGCTTAATAATTATTAATATAATTAATGTAAAGAGGAAAGATTTGTATTTTTGTATGTAACGAATACACTTAAAAACGACTGGACCGATTTGGATGAAATTTGGTATGATGATAGTTTGAAATCCAGGGAGTGACATAGGTGAGTTTTTATTCCAAAAATCTTACGGGAACGGAAACCACGCGGGCAGGAGCAGAACAGATAGTTATTAGGGGTGTACGAATATCGTTCGAATCGAATTGAATATCAGTATTCAATTCGAATCGAATAATTCGAAAATTTTCGAATAATTCGCGAATTAATGAAATATCTCTGGATTTTCAATTGTTTATATTTAAATTCCTTTAAATCGTGTATCGAAACATACTACTTACGAATAATATACTTTTCGTTTAAAAATCAATTACCCAGAGAAAACAATTGCTCATTTTAACTAAATATATTTCATGATTTGAATAAAATGTATATTGACTGTTAAATTTATATTTGAATATTGAACATAAGAAACCCTAAATTTAATAGTTTACAAATAATTCAGAAAAAATTCGAATTATTTGAAAAAAATTAGAAGTATTCGGAAACTTTTGAATTTTCGAATTATTCGGTACGAGTTTCGAATCGAATAATAAGATTCGATTCGGGACGAATAATTCGTAAGTTCGAATTATTCACACGCCCCTACTAGTTATAAATAAAGGTGGATCAGCAAGAACAAAATTAAAATCTGATTGCAAATAAGAAAGTTAAATACACTTGCTCTATTATTCTCTTGTATTCTGTACTGTATTATTTATGTTCACTAATATTATTTCTTAAGACTGTTTTTTTGTACAGATTTATTTAAAAATACAGATTTCTTGATTTCACTTACTCATCCTATCTTTTTTAAGCAAATGTTATCATACTTTATCGAATATTTTTTGTATTCTACCTTCATAATCGTTATTAATATTTAATGCTAATCAAATTAATAAGAATCCCAACCCCTGTCCATGTCTAAAATGGAAAGGAAATTTAGTAATTTTTAAAATATATGAACGAAAAAGCATATCACGACAAATAAAGAAATTAGACAAAATTCTATAGAATATGCAATAAAATTTGCAAACAGAGTAATTAAAAAAATAATGACAAGTACTAGATAGAATGAAATAAAAATAAACAGAATCATGATCGAGGGAGGACCTTAGTATAAAAGAAAAAACATATCTAGAGATAGACAATTGAAAGACTTGAAAAAGATAGTTAAAAACTTAGGCAGTCACTGATATTAACAGTGCCTCCAGTTCCGATAATCCCGATCCTGCCGTCGGTGAACACATGCATGTCGCTGGTGACCGCCACTAGCAACACTTCCACCACCAGCACCGCGGACCTGGCCCCAGCCATCCCCACGGTCAACGCCAGTCAGCTGCAGGCCCTAGCTGATGTCTGCTCATCCACCGATAGACCTATACTGTCTACTGGGGTAAACCACATTCAAATTTGAAACAGCATTTGTTATTAATACGGATTCTGAAGCGATGATGGCTGCCTAATGCCATTTCAATTGGTCCAATAATTTGAAGTTAATACGTAAATCATATGGTTTTATGAAGCTGTTAACACACGTACGGATCGGACCGCGGAATGGCGAAATGGTACGGCGAGCGGCCGAGGCCATCAATCGCCTAAATAGGGATGAGGTATAAGATTTTCCAAATAAATCGATTTTTTTTTATTCGATTCACAAAACATCGAGATCTAAGTGATCAATCTTTTTTCGACTTGTTTTATTTGACTTTTTATTCGGAAATACTATTCTTCCAATGGTCGAAATTAGACTATAATCATCATATATTGCAAAAACTGTTTTCAATTTTTTATTAACAACACTAAAGGTCTTCAATAGCGACTAAACAAAAAAAGAAGAACGCCTAACCTACTAGGAAAAAATGACACTGAACTGTTTTATTTTTGCCTATTTACAGATAATCATAATATCATAGAAAAGAAAAAGGATACTAAAAAGGATAATCGATACTTTATTACTTTAAAAGATCGATCTTTTGAATCTTGACATTTTGTGAATCGATTCATCAAGCTTAGGTTCGAATCGATTCATCAAGCTTAGATTCAATTCGATTCAAAAATCACTTCCCGCCGTACCGTTTTCGCGGTCCGGTTCATACGTGTGTTAAGAGCATTATTATAAGCGTTGAAATTTTATTACAGGTATCATCAATAGAAGCTTTCAATCCAGTACCGAATTCAGTAATGAACTCGTTAGTTTCACCGACTAAAGTGATACTAAATGAGTCCATACCGAATCCGATCATACCAATTGCCAATTCGAACATGTCGCTGCCATCTGAAATTCCGGTCTCGACCCTACCAGTGCCTACGGTCTGCTCGGTCTGAAGGCGCTAGAAGACAAGGACATTGATAAAAGTTTAATCAGTGATACAGTGTTAACAGATAGTGTGTTGGAAAGTGCTAGTTTTATTGAAGATATGGCGAAGAAAGAAGATAGTATTGTGTTTGATGACGTGGACGGGCAGCAGAATGGTGAAATGAGTATTGCTGGTGAGTTATATAAATAATTGAGGTTAGATGGCTTCATAGCATTTCCTACGAACAAATAGAACATTTATTGCAGATACTTTGTTAGCAAACAGTACTAGAATTGCACATCCCTAGTCCACACACAAATTTACACAAACACACACACACACACAAACTAAGCTTATTTAAATTTAGCTACAATTATTCTGTTTAAATTTTACTTTAATTGTTCTATGAGTATTTTATTTCATTTAAGTCTTGAACTGCGCCACCAACAAAAACAATTGTATGGTTACATCTATTTTGTTATATTTAATCAATTTTTTCGTTTAAAACTGGATGTGTTCCTGCAGCCCCGGCCGCGTTTCATATATCCTTAATTGCGTAATTTAGCTATAAACAATCATTGAAAAATAATGTTTTGATGGCGCTGCCAGTTCAATCACATTTTTTTCCACAATTATATGAGTTCTATTTTTTTTTACGGGACCCTAATTATTTTTTATACCAATAGGAGAAAACAAAGATATCTTACACAAATTCATGCACGTGCCACTGTAAAACCGTAATTATTTTATTATAGAAGAATAGAAGTTGCCTAAGTAATGCGGAGTAGGTAGCTTCAGCTATCTAACAAATAAAGACCCATCATAATCGGTCCATCCGCGAACCGAGATTAATCGAAACACGTAATTTTTTTAAAGATTGTGTTTTCCTTATAGGATATACATTCATATGTGTGTAGTAAAAAGTTGTTATATTAATATACCAAACAGACACTTTCATTTTATTTATTAATATAGATTCAAGATAGTTTATGAAGCTCTTGAATTTGTTAACTTTTTTCTAGACACACCTCAAACCTTAAGCCCTAGTCGGCCATCATTGCCTGAGGTCGGAGTGGAACCTCTAGACGTGGATCCACCATCAACAGCAGCCACTGACCCTGACGTCGTCATGAATGACGGCATGAGCGAGGTCTGTGCAGACATGACAATAATTTAAAAAAAAATTGTGTTTATGTGCGGTTGAATTGAAATTTCTTTGACAGTCATACCATGTGTATGGTATTCGCAACCCAGTGGGTTTCAATTATCCAACCACTAAATTGCCAGATCGATATTGGCTGATCCCAGAATGCGAGGCTCTGGAACCTGTCATTGTATCAGAATTTTTTACTACATGTGTAGTAGTCGCTACCCAATCGGGCTCAAATATTAACTATATTATACGAGCAATCATACTTATTATAATTCAAGCTCATCATAATTTTTCTAATTATGATTATATATTGTGATAAATCACTATAAGCTTGGCAGATTCGGTTGTTTTATTTGACCTATCATTTATCATTCAAATCATCAAATATTATAAATATTAACTTATCATATCACCGTGTCAGACAGATATACATGTTATTGATCAATTCAATATTACAAAAATCGTAACGCCAATTCTTCTTCCCTCTTATGGCAAACCTAAAAAAGTTTTACTTAAAAAAAAAAAGATACAGCATGTAATAGTATATCCAAGAAAGCAATTTCCATCAACAGTGTCCTTTATAATATCTACAGATTCTATTATGAATATATTTTAAATGAATACATAAAAAATGGGTTTGTATAATTTTTTGAATGTTGTAAGGATTCATTGTATATGTTTTATGAGATCTGATATCCCATATTTTATTGGTACCAATTATATCTTTAATTATCTTAATCATACATAAAAATAGTATCAATCTTACAAAATATAAAAAGTTTAAATAATAACTTCATAGCAAAATATTATGTTTTTTCAGCATTTACTTTTTACTCACAAATAAGTATTCTGTAATATAAAATAAGGTCATTGGTTTTAAAAGATTCCTCTAATAATAGTTTGCTATTAAACACAGATTCCCAGAAGGATTAAAATCTGGTACTTCACATTTATGCTGTTAACACACGTACGGACCGGACCGCGAACATGGTACGACGGGCAGCCAAGGTTATCAGTTGCCTAAGTAACGGTAGAATTAATTTTGAAAAAGAACGTCTTTGAATCGATTCGATTTTAAGCTTTTGATTAATAGATTATTAGAGTATCCTTTTTGTTTTCTATGATATTATGGTTATGAATATGATTATTATGAAATAGACAAAAATAAAACAGTTCAGTGTCATTTTTTAGTAGTATGTTAGGCATTCTTCTTTTTTTGTTTAGTCGCTATTGATGGCTTTTAGTGCTGTTAATAAAAAAACTTGGAAACAGTTTTTTTGCAATTCAGTCTAAAGTCAAATAAAACAAGTCGAAAAAAGATTGATCCCTTAGACCTCGATGTTTTGTGAATCGAATAAAATATCGATCTATTTGATAAATCTTATACCTCATACTTGCTTAAGCGACCGGTGACCTCGGCCGGTCGCCATACCATATCCGCGGTCCGGTCCGTACGTGTATTCATACTTTAGTTTTTGTTTTTTTTTTATCTTATTTGTTACTTAACTATACTTGACAATTGGGTATAGAGGCCATGAAAACGTGAATGAGAACTATAATATTTTGAAAACTATGGATTTAATTCTGGGTTTAATTGATTTACAGAATGGTTCAATGCAAGTTGAACCGAGCAATAGTCCGCTAAGCACTGACATGATGGTGGAACCTCTCGAGCCAGTCGAAACTTCTGATGAGTAAGTGTAATAGTTGAAAATATTTATTCTGCAACTAGCTGTGTACCGTTGTGTGTTGTGTGTGTGTGTGTTATTCTTCATTCCAAGAATAACTCGAACAATTCGTGAATTATCGTAATATCACGGATTTACTGGATATTCTATTGTTTCTAATTTGAATTCCATTACATCGTGTGTATCAAAACATTCTACTTACGAATAATATACTCTTTGATTATCCCTCTTTGTGCTTTTGCTAAAACTGTTTTTATTATTATTATAAATTGTATAATTTTAATAACTTAAAAAAAAGGAAAAAAACCAGATCGAGTTTCTTGCCGGATCTTCTCGACTGGGTTGTTTTCCGAACCGGTGGTAGTTTTTTGACGTTCATTAGCGCCATTTCAGGACCCAAATTGAAAAAAGAATTTTTGATTTGATTGATTAAAAATCAATTACCCAGAGAAAAAATGTCGAATTATTCGCAACCCCATATTTATCACCTCATTTCTTCAGACCATGTGGTGCA
Organism: Samia ricini; assembly: GCA_014132275.2. Lineage (NCBI taxonomy): Eukaryota > Metazoa > Arthropoda > Insecta > Lepidoptera > Saturniidae > Samia > Samia ricini. The sequence goes on from AP028158.1 coordinate 27,796,761, forward strand.
ACATGCATTTTTTAATAAGCTTATTGTCCTCCATTGACGAATCTCCACAAATCTTTCTTTGCACTCTCTTACTTGTCATCATACTTGTGACAACGATAACAAACTACAACCGAACCGGTGGTAGTTTTTTGACGTTAATAAGCGCCTTTTCAGGGCCTAAATTGAATAAAAGTATTTTTTGATTTTGATTTTTGAAAGGTCCGGTCATATTAATGTTTGCATTCGAATATTTCACCACAAACTCTCCGTTAGTTTCACTATTTAGAGAATCTATGGATGATCTTAAAATTTCCTGTCAGGCCGGTGGAGAACGAAGAACCAACGGTGGACACTAACAATCTGGTAGCGGAGGACCTAGTGCTTCTATGTGACCTCTTCTACTTGCCTTTCGAGCACGGTTCCCGAGGACTTCGACTCCTGCATGATTTCCACTGGCTGACGACTCATGCTGCCACCATATTACCCCGTGGAAGCCGTCCAGAGGTAATACAGCACGTTTCTATAACTTTTATAGTTTTATTTCAGCATTTAGCTTTATTATATACATGTCTGTATGAATATATATGTGGGGGTAGTTTTGCCACCATCAGGATGAAAATGCTATTTCATATTAGTCGGTATTAAAAAAGACTTTTTTTATCTTACAAAGAGACAGAAAACTGACTGCAAAGCCATCTCCCTCGAGCTTTAATTGGTTATGTGAAAAACTACGTTTTATATATTTTCAGTTGAAATGAAAAAATAATGTGAAATATTTCACAGTAGATACTTAGATTAATAATATTTATTTTATTTCTATTCTATTAGTATATATTTTTTGAAGAAGTGATCTTGTGAAATTCGATTTTCCAATTTCAGTCGATTCAAAATTGATCTTATTCAGAATTAATCACATCCCTAGGTTGGATAGAAAAATCGGACTCACCAGTGGTCTGCGGTTGTCAACCTTAGGAGGTCTCCTATTTATGTAAATATATCATACATGCTCGATGTCACTGTAAAACTTCTTATTCCCAACAAATGGGCAATTTGTAACGAACTAACGCGGTTCTATTACTATGCAGTATCAATTCGCCACTCTGGATCGAGTATACTGATATACTCGCCGGTAAATACGATATAACACAAACTATCAAGCAATGGGTATCATGCACGGTACTCACCAGATAGTCTGCGTCCAGGTTCTTGCGGTATTCTCTTAGACCGGCCGGCTGATGTTGATTTTCACTACACGAATAAAGTTTAAAAATAGTTGGAAAACGATGGAGACATTCTTCGTGTGGTTACTTTCTTAAAACCGTTTAAGCCGTAGGTGTTCCTTTTGTCACGTTATCGGAGGAGAGTGCCGCGACGCTTGCAAATATGCCGGGTTGTACCGCGTATGCGCCTCGAGTTTCTCGAGCGATCCCATTGGTTGATAACCAATGTTATACCGTATATGAAGGCGTTCCAACACTGCACCGATTAGATTTAAAGAGCACGCTAAAATCAAAATATGATACGATAATAACGGAACACAAAACTATTTTTATAACAATTCTTGTTTTCGAAATGCATCGTTCAAATTAAAAAACACTCGACTGATTATGCAGCGGTGAGAGGAAGGGGTAAGAGAAAAGGGAAGGCATATAAAAAGAAAAAAAAGGGATTTGTCGCTTTACATTTCAGCGTCGACCTACATACACTTTTAGCCTTAACAGGAGTCGAAAGGTTAATTGATAGTGTGATTGACGATGACAGACACACAAACACACACACACATTAGTTCTGCACCTACCTTTGTTACTTCTTCACCACCCTAAAGGAGATGCCTAAGGCATTAAGTCCGCCTTCGTACATAAATATGTGCAAAAAGTATTAAATAAATAAATAGATGATTATATTTAGGTGTATATGTGAGTCGTATAGAGAATCATATGCGGCTATTTACAATTTAGCTATCTAGAATCGCCAACAAAAAAACGTTAATATTGGTTACTTTTTAAACTTTATACTACTAAATTTGTGGCATAAGTGAACTACCTATAGATTAAATTACAGTTTATACATCAATCATCACTGCTATACTTTAATTTACATAAAAACATATTTTCCACTTTGCCGAAAATGAGTTGAAGTGTAGATAGTAGCTTTTGATTCTATACGACTCAATGTGTTTGGTGGTCGCAGACGAGCGAGTGGCGCCGACGCCGCAGCCGGTTCGCGTGGTGGTCGGGCCGCGCGCGCCGGCTGTGTCGGCGGTTAGCATCAGTACAGAACCGGGAACTGCACGCTGAACTGCATCCGTACGTGTGGGACCTCTGCGCCGTGCTGGCGCTGCTCGACGGCTTCCTGGCCTGGCTTGGTATGTTACACCATCACTGGGCTATAGGCACCCCTTAAGAGGGGCATGCGGACGGAAAAGTAGCTGTATCAGAAAGCTATCGCGTTGCGCTCCAAAGAAACAATAGCGAGAACTGATTTTACCGTATGAAAAATAGATGAAAACATCACCTCGTAGTACCCTGTTACCACCTCCAAAACTGTCAGTTTAAAAAAAATAATAACCATCACATTTGTTTGATGAACGTCTGAAGCTGACGGTAAAAATTGAGCATTTTTTTTTTTTTCATTTTCAAAGGCTCCTAAATTCTATAACAACTAATTTATTATGGGAAAAAATCAAAACGTACGGTCATAACGATGGTGGATATATATTATTTGATATATAAATATTTAACATAATGCTATTATCCAGGGAGGATACAGGGAACTACGTTTGTATGGAATAAATGCCGCTAGCGTATCCTCTTAAACAACCGGTTCGGCGCTGTATTCTCTAGTAGACATTTGAGAACCCGTTGGCTCCATCGGGCATTGGTGCTATGCAGCACTGTGCCCAGCCTAACGAGACTTTCCTACACTAATTCGTTAGGCAATGTCGGTTACTTTAGGTCTTCTACATATTTCCTCATTCCTGATTCGATCACAATGAAACTCAGTGAAGCCAGTTTAAAACATTCATTAAACTTTCTCCTACCCCCAACTTGTTAGTAAGGTCCTCTTAAAGTATATTAGAAGGTAACTCGAAACCTTTGCCCTACGAAAAATTAAATATACTTAAAAAAAATCTATAATCTCATTAATTAATTAGTCAGCATTGTATTTGTTTCGACTTATTATGTGTTTTATTATGTTTTACAGAACTTGGTAAATTCCCAACAAACATTGCAGCGAACACTCAAGGAAGTTACACATGTAAGTAAATGAAAGGGGAAAAAGATATACATTGTGTCAAACTTAGGAGCATATAATTGAGACTAACATATATGAAAACGAAAAGAGATGTATTCATCTTGTGGGTCGCTTCAATCTTGACAAACTGGTTAATGTCTCGAAATGTAGTTAGGGACTGTTGATTTGTGTTTCAATATTTCCCAGAAACTGTTGATTTGATCAACGACATTTAATAGGGACTGTTAATTTCACCAATGGCAATACATAAAAGCTGTTCATTTCACCAACGATAATTCATAAGGGCTGTTCATTTCACCAACGATAATTCATAAGGGCAGTTCATTTCACCAACGATAATACATAAGGGTTGTTCATTTCACCAACAATAATTCATAATGGCTGTTCATTTCACCAACGATAATTCATAAGAACTGTTCATATCACCAACAATAATTCATAGGCTGTTTATTTCACTAATGACAATTCATAGGGTTTGTTGGTTAGCCCAACGATGTTACGCAGAAGCTGTGTTGATTTGACCAACGAAATTTCTTACGGGTTATTGATTTCTCTTAACTTACGTATAGTTTGCTCGGACACCATTTCATTCGACGTAAATTAAAATTATATAATGAAGTTAAATTTTCGGTGAAGGACACAATACTTGGACAATTTACATTCTCGAGTAAAAATTATGCCTTTGACTCACATAGAGTATATTTTGGCAATATTACTTGAGATGATGGATAATCGTCGGATGGTAAATCTTTGCATTGTAAAAAATTATTCCGTTAGTATTTAATTTTTTACACTATATAGGCCCAGTGATAACAAAAGGTATTCTAATGTTTTAAGCTCCAACAGCTATGGCTCGATGTAGAGTTGGATAGGCAGATTTCGAATCTGGGTTTGTGGTTGTGTGGTAGGGTTCTCGAAGGGTTGGCGCGAGGCGTTCGAGAGTGGTGCACAGGAGCCATGGGTTTTCCGGGGTGGTTTGACGGCGGATCTGCGTCGACTGATACCCGTTGAGTGTGGGGGCGAGTCCCTGAGGGCGTACTGCCTGCCGGTCGCGCCGCCCCTCACGCTCCGCCCCTACGCACCGCACTACGAGACCGATGTACGTATATAACAACACTAACACTACACATTCAATACTAACACTACACGTTCCACACTAACAGTACACATTCAACACTAACACTACACATTCAACTTTAAGATTCAACATTACCGACGTTAATCGACAGACAATTTGTGTGAAGTTGCTTATTCGAGACAATTGCGATCGCCTCAACTTCACAGCGATCAACAGGCACAGAGAGTGTGTGAGGGTGTGTCGGAGCTATCGAACATAAAACCCGGTAGTTGCGATCCCCCCCCCCCCACTAGCCATTAAATTCATTCCCTACTTACTACTACTTACTTACGGGCAAAAACCGGGGCAGCTCCGATAATAAGGCTGCCTCTAGAGTGCAATGGAATGTCAAGGTCCCCCACTTAGTTTAACAGGATCTAGCTTAATTTACGCCAACACAGCGACAAACGGAAATATATTTGAATCTATATAAATATTGAACTAAAGAGTTACATTATATATTAGCTGTGTGCACGCGGCTCCGCCCGAGTTTCATAATTTTTTTTCACTGCGTAATATAGTTACAAAATAATTGGTAAATAATATGTTCATGATGGTGTCTAATGAATCGTATTTTATTCTCCATTTCATGAGATTTTTTTACGCAGAACCCTATTTATAATCGAAAAATTAAATTTTGGTTATTTATAATCGAAAAATTAAATTTTGGTTATGTTACGCGCAGTAATTTCAGCTATCTGCCAAAAAAAGACCCTTCAAAATAGGTCCAGCCATTCTGGATATTACCCAGAACTCAGAGACAAACAAAAAATTACAAAATGGCATTTTTGGGATAGTTATCGTATATATATTCATATCTATTTACTAAAAAATATATATTTTGACATTACAAACAAACACTTCAATTTTATTTATTAGCATATAATATAGATTAAATGTTCATCTAATGCTTGAAGTTAGGTCATAATTTGAGAAAACGAAGTGTTTCAATTTTTTTTTAAATGATAACACTAACATTCATCAATAGATTGTAATCAAAAATCAATTCTTATATTAATAATTCGATCAAGGTGTAAGGTAGACTCGATTGAAACCTTACCTGAATAATAAAACATAAAAAAAATAATTTCGAGTTGACAACATATATCCGCAAAAGTACGATTCTCGAGTATTTTGTTACATTCTAATGATGCAAATGGCAGTCGCCATATTGGCTTGAGTTCGTCAAGGCCGATTCAGACGTGTCATTGAAGTTACAGTTCCTATCAACCTACATTTTGTAAAAGATTGTGTACTATGAGTCACATTTTAAGCCGGGTTTTCATCTAGTGGGTTCATAAATAGGTGATGGAAATGCTTGAAACTGTTTTCTCTTTACCTATATGTGTATATATGTATGTATGTATGGGTGTGTGTTTGTTTGTTTATGAAGGTGTGCACAATATGCCACAAGACATGCCGTGACGGTTCAGACTGTAGCGACCTGTTTCCCAGTGACCTCCAAACATTGCCCGCTGACAGGTCAGTTTTCAAAAACTATATTTTATACTGATTTCAAATTTAGTTGTTTTTTTTTTCTATCGCGAATGTAAAGCCGATCGTACTCGGGGAGCAAGAGAGAAATAAACATTTGTTAAAAAATGAGTTTGTACAATATTACACGTTTAAAAATAAGTTCACACTTTTTAGTGAATTTAATAAAAACATAATTTACACACTAACGTCTCAATTACTTCTTTTAAGTTTGCAGGCTATGAATGAGCGCCATCTAGAAATAAGACGGGATTTTAAACTTTTTGTGTGTTTTGATTTTTTTTTTATGGCAAAATCTATCTATAATATATATTTTGTCTATGGTATAACGTATTACGTATAGAATTTGTATGGAATGTAAGATACATTAAATTATATGCTTTAGCCGTTAACTTATATTTTTTTTACACGATATAGGCTCAGTGCTTTGACCACAATCTCACCGAATGTTAAGTGACGATGTGATCCAGGATGGTAAACACACTAAGCCTAGAAGTACTGGTTTTTAAGTGATGCTGCCGGAACCACGTATTGGTATTTGGCGACAAGTTTACTAACTTGAGGGTAGATACCTAGGCGGCCATCATTTGGAAATTCCCTACCACCACGCTATGGTTTCCTCAAGATGTTTTCCTTCACCGAAAGCTCAGGCTGATTCTAGAGTTGGATAGTTAGGTTTGAATGCGCGTCCTATGACACGGAATCCGGCCGCACTATTCACTGCGCCATCATGTAATATATTCCAACTGATGTGACAATATAATGGTGGTGATGGCACAAGCAAAGAGCTCTAATTTTAAGTGGTCGGTTTAGGTACTTCCGGTCAACAGCATTCAGTCAATTTGAAACAAAAAAAAAAAATAAGGGGTAACGAGTTGAATCCTACCCGCAGGTTAGTGGTGCCGTTCTTAACGTTGACACCTGAACTGTGTATGGTGATAGAGGATGACGAGGATTGCTTCCACCCGGAGATCATCACCCCGGACTCTGACAGCGGTCAAGTCGATGATAAGACTATCAACGACTCCATTGCCAATGGTAATTTTGTATTCACCTTATTTTTTTTTTAATAAATTTCCAGCCATTTTTATAGGATAATAGCGAAATTAGTCTCGCATTTAGGTACTCCTGGGGGATAATCTGGAATACCACTTATTTAATTATGATTTTTTGACCTCGTTTACTAATTCACTAATTTTAATCGTAAATAAATAATATTATTGTCTGGTAAATATAGTATGTAAATATCCTTACATTATTATATGAAATGATTTTTCTAGTACACGCATCTACAGATATACTGTTGTCTGTAATCTCGATAACTGCTAATACAAGTTTTTTTAAAATGTATTTATTCCTCTTACGTCTCAGGCGTAATCAGAGTTTCGTCTACTTTTTTTTTGTGGTTTTCCCCTATTTTGTTTTGTGTGCCTTTATTGTTTCCATCTTATTTCTATTTTACTATGATACAAGTTTTATAGGGATTGTAATCACGTGCGATTCAAAAGATGGGAGGTCTTCTGCGAATATCTTAATGGGGCGGGGCGAGGGGGGGAAGGTCTTAACCGAAAAGCAGTGCGTGATATTGATTTAAAAAAAAATCATAATTAAATTAGTTTATCTGTATTTAAACATTTATATTTTCTGATAACACTTTTTAAATTTTCGCGTTTTGTATTCATATTTTATTAATGTTGCCACGGCCTGTGTAGCCAGGTTGAAACGTCGAGAAAATAAAAACAAGTAAGTGTGCGTTCTAGACCCGAAAACGTTAATTTCTTTTACTGATGTTTGAAATGAAATACACGTGAACTTTGTTACATAACATAAGCTCACGCCTGTCATCCCCGAAGGGTTAGGCAGAGGTGAAATAGCGAACTACACCACCCACATTCCGCCGAACTTAGTTCCGTCCTGGATGTGACAGGGGGCTAGCCTGTCGCAATATCGGGCACAAACCCAATATCATTTTTTAAGTTTTCGCGTTCCATATTTAAATTCAGTTAATTTTAACGGGTTTTCACGCGTTACCTTTGGTTTTTTTTCTATCCCGACGTTTTTCGGCTGGGTTTCACCAACCGTGGTCACGGGCTGACTGGCGGTGCGCGGCTTCGCCTGCAGCGTTGAGGGGTATTTTGATGAACTACCCCCGTTTGGTCTTTATATTTATTATAGTCACAACACACAACACTAACAGTGTCCATCGACGATGCCTGTGACGATAAATCACGAACCTTAAGATTTTCTAGCACCGGATTCCACGCTGAGGAAAGTCTATACCCATCCTCGCGATTGAAATTTGGATGTTTTTTAATTTCAATCGCTTCGCGAGCCATTCTACGATAGTATTGGCGATCAGTGGATAAAACTTTCGGCCGGTGGAATTCGATCCAATGGTTGGTATTGGAGTTGAGCAGATGTTCTGCTATCGCTGACTTCGTTGTTTGGCGATTCTTTACAGCTGCGATATGTTCTTTGACTCTTTGCGCGATAGTGCGCTTAGTCTGCCCGATATAGGAACTACCGCAACTGCAGTCGATTTTGTAGACACCTGGTGTCTGGTACGGGATTACATCCTTCGGCGTGCGAATCAAATTTTCAATTTTGGAGAACGGAACGTATACAGTCTTGATGGAGAATTTTTTGAAAACTGTTCCAACTTTGTCCGTTACTCCTTTGATATATGGCATGAACGCAGACTGCCTATTGACCTCCGGATGTTTCGTACGGTGTCGACCTAAGCCGTTTCGACTCGCTTTGTACCCGTTTCTTCTTAGGGTCTCCTGAACGTGTGCGAGCTCCGTATTTAAATGTTCAGGGTCACAAAGTTCATAGGCTCGCTTCGTCAAGGATTTTTCAACAGATAGTAGGTGTCGCGGGTGATGGTGCGAGGAAGCGTTCAGGTATCTGTCTGTGTGTGTGGGTTTCCGGTGTACAGTGTGTCCCAGAGAGCCATCCTCTCGTACATTTAACCTGACGTCCAGGAATGCCAGTGAGCGTTCACTCTCCATTTCATAAGTAAAACGGATCTTACTATGAATGGAGTTGAGGTGACCGAGGTATTGTTCTACCTCTCGTTTGGTTCCCCTGATTAGGCAGGGGAACCAAACGAGAGGTAGAACAATACCTCGGTCACCTCAACTCCATTCATAGTAAGATCCGTTTTACTTATGAAATGGAGAGTGAACGCTCACTGGCATTCCTGGACGTCAGGTTAAATGTACGAGAGGATGGCTCTCTGGGACACACTGTACACCGGAAACCCACACACACAGACAGATACCTGAACGCTTCCTCGCACCATCACCCGCGACACCTACTATCTGTTGAAAAATCCTTGACGAAGCGAGCCTATGAACTTTGTGACCCTGAACATTTAAATACGGAGCTCGCACACGTTCAGGAGACCCTAAGAAGAAACGGGTACAAAGCGAGTCGAAACGGCTTAGGTCGACACCGTACGAAACATCCGGAGGTCAATAGGCAGTCTGCGTTCATGCCATATATCAAAGGAGTAACGGACAAAGTTGGAACAGTTTTCAAAAAATTCTCCATCAAGACTGTATACGTTCCGTTCTCCAAAATTGAAAATTTGATTCGCACGCCGAAGGATGTAATCCCGTACCAGACACCAGGTGTCTACAAAATCGACTGCAGTTGCGGTAGTTCCTATATCGGGCAGACTAAGCGCACTATCGCGCAAAGAGTCAAAGAACATATCGCAGCTGTAAAGAATCGCCAAACAACGAAGTCAGCGATAGCAGAACATCTGCTCAACTCCAATACCAACCATTGGATCGAATTCCACCGGCCGAAAGTTTTATCCACTGATCGCCAATACTATCGTAGAATGGCTCGCGAAGCGATTGAAATTAAAAAACATCCAAATTTCAATCGCGAGGATGGGTATAGACTTTCCTCAGCGTGGAATCCGGTGCTAGAAAATCTTAAGGTTCGTGATTTATCGTCACAGGCATCGTCGATGGACACTGTTAGTGTTGTGTGTTGTGACTATAATAAATATAAAGACCAAACGGGGGTAGTTCATCAAAATACCCCTCAACGCTGCAGGCGAAGCCGCGCACCGCCAGTCAGCCCGTGACCACGGTTGGTGAAACCCAGCCGAAACGTCGGGATAGAAAAAACCAAAGGTAACGCGTGAAAACCCGTTAAAATTAACTGAATTTAAACCCAATATCACTTCACCCGACCGGGGATCGAACCCAAGACCTCAGAACGGCAGTCGTACCATAATACAACTGCGCCACCGAGACAGTCACGTGAACTTTGTTACGTGGTGCTTGACCTAAAACCTCACTATTCTCAGCAAGGTTAAAAAATGTAAAACGCAAAAAATTAAAAAAAAAATCACGCAATTAATGGACGATGCGATACCGATTGACTTACTATCGAAGGTTTTTTTTTTTGTATGTTTTTTTTTTGCACAGGCACAAAACCGAAGATAGTCGGTTACGCGTGCGCTGCTCTGAACAGCAAGGAGTTCTACAGGCGCCAGGAGATCGCTTGGATACCGGACATGTGCATCAAGTACCCAGAGTCGCTCGCGGAGAGGGACGACCTCAGTCAAGCCGCCAAGGTATTACCCCAATACACTATTTCATCATCATTCTCATCCCCTATTCCGAACTAACTCGGTGTCATTGCAGTATGTTTTTCTTCCACACGTCTCTATCAGCCGTCATCTCTTCATTTACTCCTTTTTCTTTCTTACGCACTCCATCCACACTTTTTTTAATCTAATTTTCCATTCTTCCACATTAATTATTATACTATTTTACCCACATGTTTTTCCTCTCTTATAACACCTCCATACCACGACAAACGGTAACCTTTCAACTTACAACCAATAGACCTTTTAAGAGGGTATAAAGTAAAAACGGCAATGTCCACTTTTTACATATATGTAATTGATAATTTCATGTGATAGGTATTTTTGAATACTCCAATATGGCCACATATTAGTTCAAAACGTAACAAAACCATGCCCATATTATTTAAGTTTGATATCAAAATGTCAAACTATGTAAACGTATAAATCTTGATACAGGGTTAAATATATAAAAAAAGTGTTTGTGTACTTATATACGTACATATGAAGTACTTTTTGGACGTAATAATGGAAAAAAATAAAACGTTGACAGCTAACTTCAGGGTGTCGTTTTTTCGTGGCGGTTACGGGCGTATCTTAAAAATTTACTCTTATCTTCTTTTCCTAACGCGCCAATAGAACACCTAAAGCCCACCTTATTAGATGATTAATTAGGAAATACGTAGAGCACTGAATATCATTTATGGTTTCGGTAGATAGGGGACGGGTCGGGACGGGATGCAAGCGCGATGTTTCCATAGAAGATTTAGCGTCGATCCGAGCCGTGCGCGACCTCTGCTATTGCAAAAACCGCGCTGGCGTCCCGACCCGCCTACTGTGTCCCGATACCATTAACGTGTGCATTCTTACTCCATCGACAGTGGCGTTTTTATTTTTATAACAGACATTAAAAAACAAAATCATCGTTGATCCCGTTATTATTTTATAGTATGAGAGTGCAGTATTTATGTGGAGACACGTTTTTTAAACACATTAAACAAACAGTACAGTTTATTATTAACATTTTAAAATTTACTAAGGTAAAATTCGAGCCCTGGCTTATGTTGTTTGTAGGATTGTATCCGGGACTTCCACCAGTTCAGTGGGTCGGAGCGCGCGCCCGAGTGCGTGACGCGAGCACATCCCGCGCTCCTCACGTGCTGCGTCTTGCCCGCCTGCGCCGACCCGCACGCGCCCTCTAGGCTCCTCACTTGTCTGCTGGCAGCGCTGCGGGCGCACGGTAACTATACACACATACGCACACTAATGCACACACACACGCACACTATTACACACACACGCACGCTAATGCACACACGCACGCACACTAATGCACACACACGCAGATTAATGTACACACTCGCACACTAATACGCACGAACACTAATGCACACGCACGCACGCTAATGCACACACACGCACACTAATGCACACACACGCACACTAATTCGCACACATTTAGCACCACTGCGTATTGTTTACGGGTTTATGTTTACATAAATAATATGTTATTGTAATACAATTAAAGCGACTCGTAATGGAATAGGGAGGGACGACAGCTGGCTCTCGTGTCGCTTTATTTGCACCACGTATTACCATATCGCTGACAGAACATAAAATTGTAACGTGCACGCACACATCACAGACGCACACACACACACCTATACAATTCATCTCAAATAATACAGAAGGTATATTGAAAGTCATACCAAATCTAATATATAGCAAATACGATTCTCGTAACAAAAATCGATTAATCATTTCAATTTAAACTCATTTGCCCTCGATGATTGTAAAATTTCAATATATTGTGGAGAGAGAGTAATTAAAACAATGCACGCTTCACTTTTGACATGTGTACTGTTTGCACACACTTTTTTTACAAATCGTTAAAGGACTCCCATGTCCACTAGAACGCATCATACTATGGCCGTAAACGTACCGGCACATGCAAAAAAAAAAACCAAATAGGTTGTATGAGTTACTATGACGTTATGCCTTATAGATGATTCCGTCACCGAACAGGACCGTAGCGAGCCGTCTCCGTATCGGCACCGTATTCCCAACGAGAATATTTTGTAATATATCAATATGAGAAACATATGGATTCTCTGAAAATTGAAATGGCTTGTAAGGAAATTTTAAATTTTGGAACTAATGAAATAATCTACCATGTTTTTTTTTTTTTCAATTATCGTTTATTTTAAATGAGAAGGCTTCAAGGTGTCCCACGCAACACGGGTATGTATGCGAAGATAACATGTCACGTTATTGAATATATTCCAAACGGGTATAATATTTGCTCGGAGCAAACGGGCTTAGAACGCGGGCTCGATTTGTTGCTGTAGGGGATGGTAGCGCGTGTGGCGTTTTCTTACGTGCCTCATACGTACTTAGCACGGTCATGGTATGGTCATATGTGGACAGAGGCCTTAAGTCGTAGTCGAGGTTCGTTTTATCAATTTTTAAACTTAACAGTTTCACTCGCAATGGTTCAATAACCGTTACTAAGTATATTATTTTCATTACGTACAGGTGCTAGCGGCGTACACGCCTGCATAAACACAACGGACCACTATATGAACCAATTCTACTCGAAGCTAGGGTTCGTTGAGGTGCATCGTTCCTCCGGACGCGTATACCTAGCTCGAGCCTTCTAGCCTCTACCTCTAGTCGTACGCCGCCCCTCCCTCCCCCCACCTCGCCTCCCACTCCGCCTTTCAAACAGGCTGACCAGGAGACAAGCCCGCCCTAGGAGGTCCACGATAACGCGTAAATACTGAAATGTTTCTCACCACATTCTAACATGGTGCAGGAGTAATAAGCCACCATCATAGCGGTATAAAAGCAAAAGCATCGATGGAGTAACAATTGCACTAATATATATATACTATTTCTGTTGATCTTCCTGTATCATAATTACCCAGTAATGTTTTGTTTTGCTTTGTTAAATGTTGTTTTTTTTTAATGTAATCCTGCAGCATAACGTATATGATATATTAAAAAAAATATCTTACGGAAATCGAATTAAATTAAATCAATAAAGACATGACGGGTTTCTTATTCCAAACCATTGGGTTACCAACTTTTACTTGACAAGAGACCACCTTTGATTCCTTTGTTAATAGTAGGGATCATAAGGAACAAGATTGAAGAAAAATTTAGTCGATATCAAAAATATAATTTTATTAGAGTTCAATTTGACTAATATTATTATTTTAATAGAAAACATTTTTAACGCTAGAAAATTATATTAGGAATTAGTGTGTTTTTTGAATTTGCGCATCTTCCTCAAAAGTCTTGTAATCATGGAATTAATACTATTGCTCAAAGTGACTCTAGCGGCACCGGTTTCCACGTCCGTCTATCACCCGTGCTCGCAACATCCGCGAAATTTCCAATTGTCCGAGGACCAAATTTTGGGTCCTGCGAACCACCATTTCGGGATAGTATCGTTTTTGCACTTAAATGTAGTTTTAAATTTGTTTTTTTTTTATTTGAGACAGTTCTAACATTACTTGTAACCTAATATATAGAAGCTTGTTCGTTACATATGGGTAAAAAATAGACATTGATGCTTTTGCTTTTGCAATTATAGAGGTTTTACTGCTAAAAACTGATGAATAACAGTATATCCAAAATAAGTTAAAAACATGAATGTACTTATTTTTTAAAGCTCCTGTGTACTCGTATAATTAGCTTAGGATGAATCTTTTAGAAGTTATTACCTGATAAATGCGAAGCAAAATGAGCAATAATTAATCACATAAATAACATAAACTTCTTAAGGTATAATTATTTGCCAACAAATGTTGCTTGAATATTAAAAAAAATTACTAACATATTTTTTGTGATTAAGAATTAATAAAATATTCTTATTTTAAGGTAAACAAATCTTCTACAGTTACCGCGTGTCGGTGCTACTGAGTCTTATATAGTACTCGCATTCGACCTGACGTTTGCTCTACTGGAAGTACACATTTGTTGCTACCGGAAGTAGGCAGACAATATTGTTAAAATCAAACTTTCAGCATTCAATATTTCAAAACTACCTTCACTGCACTTATGAGGTTACGCAGTAATACCGTCTCGTTATGCAGGCAATAATTACGACGGCTTTGTGATAAAGTTTTGGAATCACTGCAAATATTATAAGGTTTGAAAGAAACCATCGCATTTATCTATCACACTCGAGTTGGGAATCTATCACCAAACATTTGTAATTAGGTTCCCGCAGAATCAATCACTTAAGAGCCGCTTTCTTTGGGCTTAGTTCGTTAGGACATATGGTTATTTAGCATCAAGTAAGATTATTAGTCATCAGGTAAAAAAAGAGATCGAAGTTTCGACTAATACTGCGGAAAATCAAATATATAAATTAGTGACTGGAATTATACTAATTTTCAATTCTATTATCGTTAAAAAAAACTACCCTACCCTATTATTATTTTTCCGATTATTTATACTCGACTCTTATGCAATATTGTATAAATCATTAAAAATGCATTCACATATTATATGTAATTAGTAATTATCATTAAAAAAAAAAATTATATTCTCTAAATATATACTAATAAATAAAATTGAAGTGTCTGTTTTTAGTGTGAAAATTATTATTTCTTTTACTAAATAGATATGTATATACGATACCTATACCAAAAATACAATTTTTTAAATTTTTGTCTGTCTGTTTGTAATGGGTAATCTCCAGAACGGCTGGACCTATTTGGACGGGACTTTTTCTGGTAGTTAGTTGAAGTTACCCGGGGTACTTTTAATTTTCAAAAATAATTAGGGTACCGCGTAAAAAAAACTCATAATCATTCAAATAAAATCCGATTCAATGCATAATTTTGGCAAGTGCTATAATTTATGAGAAATACTTTTACTTTATCTTTGTACTAAAATTATGTTAAGAAAAATAATTAGTGTTCCGTATAAACAAATTAAAACGCAGTGAAAATATATAAAACGCGGTCGCAGCCGCGGGCAGAGAGCTAGTTAATAATAAATTTAAATCGAAGTTAAGTGAGTGAAAAGTTTAAAGCGTTTAGATTAGGATTAAAGCTCAGTATAAAAGCGGATGAGTGAACTATTATTATTCAATACAATGATATTATTAGTAGTAGGTTAAAAAAAAAATCAATCAATAGACAAAAATGTTATTTTTATTTGTATATCGAATATACATATTTATTGTAAACCATAAATTATTTTATTTAACGTATATCGGTTAAATGAAGATCTGATTCATATCATATCATGCTATAGATAACAAATAATTTTAATTGTAAATCATTCGCAGGATAAATTTATGTGTCCCTTCATTTTAAATGTTATTTAGCTCGTTAATTATATATTTTTTGCGTTATGCAAAAAAATAGTCACTTTGACCATATTAAGCATTATTTTAGAATTTAAATAACTATAGTACGCACTATATCTTAAAATTTGAGTGACTCACTCAAATATCACTCAGTGCCTTTAACTTTGAAAAAAATCTTGACAGTATAAAGTCTTTTGTAATTGAATCAATAAATCGGTTTAAATGCGTCTATTATTAATGTCCAATAGCGAAAAAATAAAATAAACCATCGAAATCGATACAAGCCGTACAAAAAAAAAGCACAATTACAAATTTGACAATACTAAATAACGCGTTACTTGTTCGTCGCGGTCAATTATCTACTAAACATCCATAATATAAATGAAATATAGCCTGGTAAATATCACAAAATTCAATGAGATTTTAATGAGAATAAGTTACAATGTTGCTATTTATATTATTAAGTTCGTTTGTCGTGTTTTTTTTTTGCGTAATTTTATTTGTTTAAATCAAACCTATTGTTTAACGTGTATTTTTAAATCGGATTCGTATTACTACGTAAATTATAAAATGTCGTTTATAATTTATACATTTTTGAAGCAAACAATTTAAATTTAAAAAAAAAGTAATTTATTGAAACGTAAATTTTTTGGCAACAATGTCCATTATTCATTTATTATTATTGTTGATATTATAAACATAATAACAAATACTGCCAAAAATATCCATATTCAATTAAATGTTTGTATTTATGATAATGTTTTATACCTTTGTACATTTAAAAAATAAATATTTCCATAGTATGAAGCATTGAAATCACTTATATATTTGTATAATTAAAAATAGATATACCAAAAAAAATATATAAAAAAAATCGTAGGTCTTTTTTTGCCTTTGGATAAACTTTATAAAAATTACTTATTTCAAACTAAATCCTTATTACTTACTCTCTTTAATAAACTCGATCCTCTTGAATTATTTTATCTTGTCTTTAATAAAAAAAATTAATACAGTAAAAACTATTATTTTTATATTTAAAGAAAAAAAGAACCAAGTAAAGCATTTTTAGATCTTTTTTCTAACCTATTGATTAACCTGAATTTGGTTCTAAAAGACTAAAAAAACGAGACGAGACTGAAACGGGTTCACGAATAGCTACCACGTATCGGAAGACGTAGCGGGAGTTGCCCCCCCCCCCCCCCCCCGCAACACACTGAGGACCGACGACCTGGTGAAGGCACAAGACCGGTCGTCGTGGAGATCTTTGGGGGAGACCTATGTCCAACAGTGGATGTCTTTCGGTTAAATAGATGGATGGATTGAATTTAAATTTGTTCTCCGTAGTGACCACACTAAACATAAATTTTTTATTTTTATTTTGCACTAAAATATAAAAGCTGGCAATTACAGTACGTAGCGTATAAAATCTTAGGGTTGGATTCGCACATTTATACTTTTACAAATAAAATATACATAATAATATAACGATAACTTATAATTGTGTCTGTACTAAATAGTTTAATGTTTTCGTTCTTCCATGATTGTATTTTTGATTATTTAGATATAGAACAAGTAAATACAATCAAGAAATCAGTTTGAAAAAAAATGGCAAATAAATACCAATTATCAGCAATTGGTATTTTGTTCTAATATTTAAATTGCTTAAATATATTTATATTAAAATAATTATAATCTGTTTTTTTTTATTATAAGTAAGTGCATTTATTTTTCAAATATAAATATTATTAATATAAATAAAAATATCATTATTCTGGTTTTGCTTCATTTTTATGTTTATCTTTCTAATAATATGAATATTGCACAATATTATGCTTTGTTAGATATAATATTATAAATACAAAACAAGTATTTTATTTTTTTATATTTTGTCGTTGATCTTGAATGAAAATATATCTTTTATTTTTATAAGCTGTCGATGCGTATCGAAAGCGCGATTCTGGTTAATATACGATTTTAGTTCAGCGCCGTCTATAGTCTCGTTTGTTGAATTTACACAAACTTTATTAAAACATTTAATTAAAATGATTAGACTATTTGAAGTGATGAATTGGACGTTAAAAATTTGTCAAAATTATTATAATTGAAGATCACTATGAATTTCGTTATTAAAATAACTTGAATGTAAAAAAATAATCGATTGTAAAAATAACAGAATATTGCTTTTTATGTAGTGTATATATATATTAAGCAGTGTATTTATAATCTGTTTGTATTATTGTAAGAATAATTGTGTAAGAACTTAGCTTAATTATATCATGTATGCGGTCAAGTATGTTATTATAATAGTTTTTTTTTTTTCCCTTTATTTTTGGTTATTAATATAAATTAAAAAAAATACGTTTTTATATTATGGTAACCACTTTCTAAATTATGATTTATTTAATTATAAGTAATTTGATTGATTACCTACATTGAATGTTCCTTTTATTTTTACGTATATTTTATTATACGATTATAATTATTATGTCCTTATTTACAACATTTTGCTATGGTGCCGGAGTCGTGATATAAATCCACAATAAAAACAGTAAAAAAAATAATTGTCTTTTATTACATTTCAAAGCTACGTGTAGCGGTGTCTATGTACATGAAATATGATGGTATGTATAAAACTACTATTTTACCACTTTATTACATTTTGGTAACTTTAGTCCGTTTGCAACTGGTCAACTGAACAAAAAGTATTGAGTGAAACAGTTTGATTTTGACGGGATCTGTCTATTATGTAGCAGTTATTTTCTTTAATTCATAAAACGTGTGCATTTTGTATTCAAAAGTTTATTATAGAGCATAATGCGTAACATATATTCTGAGTTGCCGACAAAGCTCCATGGAAAGTTGGAGCAAGATGAATCACCGTTTTACTGGAGCTCGGTAACGCTAAAACAAAATTGAGAAGACATCTTACCCACATGACATTGGCACAAATCGTGTGTACACAGATTGCCATTAACTAAGATTAAAAGTGAAACAGTTTAACTAAGGCTTTTTAACAAGACAAACTTCTAAATTTTGATAAACGGTAACACAAATCTTATGTGAAAACTATAATTTATCTGGTGTGAAAATTACTTAATATAGTACCGTTACTATTTTTACACATTAGTTATTTCCTTTTATACAAAATTAAATGTTAAAAATGTTAGTTTCATATTATATTTATCTGTGAACATTTTCATAAAATACAGAATACCCATCAATCAGGTACCGTTTTTTTTAATAAAACATACCTATTATTATTATTATTCATCTCTGATACCTACTTACTCGATAAATAAAGTGGCAACACTGAGATTCTGTTTTTATGTTCTGTGACCTCTTGTATCTTAGTCGACGATCACAGATTGCGTATTTATTGTTGATAATTCCATCAATTTTTGCTTTATCTCAGATATCTGAAACGTATAACAAAATACATAATAATATTATACTGTGCATTTTTATAACCTTTATGCGTAGGTAAATCAATAAATAGGTTACCTTCCGTATCTCATTAAATAGTATTTTTTGTTCGGTTCTTGGTGTTAAATCTTTGCGATTCAAATCGATAGCCTCCAAGTTCTTAAACAATTGTTTGATTTTTAACGCTAAATGCACATCGTTATTACTTTTTCTTGGTACTGTCGGTTTACATTTTTTCAAGAGTTTCTTCCTATATTTATCAGGTAAATCTTTCTCGATATCGTCTCTTGTTAGAAATTTCATGTGTTCCGGGTTAGTATCGTACGGATACGACTCGGGGACTAATCTATATGAAGGATCCGTTGTCTGCTGTCTGTATTTATAATTCTGACGCCAATTTTTAATGCATTCCAGATTTCTAAAATTGTATTGCATAGATGTCACAAGAAAAAGGTATTAGCAGACGTAGATTGAGAAATCAATGCTTAGTTGATGCGGGCACACGGAGAGAAAAAGGCACAAGATTGACGAAACGACTTTACAAAGAGAGGGTACCTGGGCACGTCAGTAAGGGTCGGCCTAGGCTTACGTATCTCGACCAAACCGAACATGTGTTAAATAAAGGTCAGGTAAAAAGTACCCATAACCGTCGAGCATGCATGAAAGCGTTCATAAAAGTAGAAAAAGCAAAAGAGGTGTGTCAAGATCGTACCAATTGGAAGGGCGTAGTCTCCGCTTACCCTCACGGGAGAAAGGCCTGATTTATGTAAGAAATAATATACTCTGTCATTTAATATTGTTTATTAATCAGGACCAAAACAAGCCAGTTTAGAAATGTTTAGGAAATGCTTGATTAGGGCAATAGATTATAAAAACAGATAAACCGAAGGGTATAATTTGAATGAAAGAAGGCTATTCAATAGGTATGAATGAATGAATTCTTTATTGTACCAATAACAATAATCTGTACACTGGCGAACTTAATACCACAAGGCATTATCTACCAGCGATAATGGAGAAAAACACATTAATAAAGGGTATTGCTATTTAAAAAATAAAGACGAAGAAATAACTTTGTAAAATTAAATATATATACATACATACATATATATATTGTATACATACATACATACATTTATAAAAGTATATATATGCTTAGATACCATACATCTAAGTTAAGAATTATAATAATGTACCATTTAAATAATATAAAAAAAATATACTACAATAGTAGTAGGTAGTGGCGACGCGAAATCTGCTGGATTAATTCCGTGTCGCCCCAAGAAGGTGGCGGGTGGTACCGTGAGTCCCACAGGCTCCCTACCAGCTCTAATCTGGAAGATCCTCCCAGATTAGAGCTGCTAGGACAATGCGTATATGCATCTCCACGTGCTAAAAAAAAAGTTAGTGTGCTCGAATTCAGTGTCAATGAACGTAAGTTCGAATTCAACAATATTATGGGTCTAAGTTTTCTTTGAAGGAAAATATGAGAAAACCATAACATAGGGAATTTTCCTACAACACTCAACTTTGAAAACCTGTCGCCAAACACCAATAGGTGTGCTCCGGTACCTCTAAGCTTAGTGTACATACCATCCTGGAACTCACCGCCACTTAACATCAGGTGACATTGTGATCAACGCGCTGAGACTTTAAAACTATAACGAGAGTTGCGACTAGCATAACATTTCGCAAAAAACTATCTGTGTTAACAAAAACAGGAAATCGTAAATTAACCTATAAAAATTATAAAACTATTATGTACTCCTAAACTTTTGAAAATTGCCTGCATGATTACTATTAATAGACAATGTATGCAAAATTACGCTCATAATAAATACTACAAATCGCATACGAACTTTCTGCTCTGCAGGATTTTCTCTCTAGCCGTCATCAATTGCTCGTGTTTTTGCATAGCTTTCTCTTTGAAGTAACTATATTTGATCTTCTCATTCTGTTCATCGAAGCTATCTGCTCTCAAAGGCTTGAGATACTTCGAGCTCTGGCAGAAAGGCGACAAGGTCTTGCTTCTACTTTTGGGTAATTTACGACATTTCACTTTCCCCTTCGGAGACTCCTCATCCGATTCGTCAGACAGCTTTCCGCTAAATTGCACTGACAATGTCTTGCGGTTGGCTTTTTCCAATTCAATAACGGAGTTGTAACTGATCGCCTCCTGATACTTTTCAACAATGCCACCCTCATCGTCGAAGCTATCTGATTCTGATCGCGCAAATAACTTTTCTAAGTATTTATCGTGAAGGTAGTTTATAATTTTTCGTGCACCGCTATCGATTACGTCACTCGGTGGATATTCAAGGGGATTCCCTGATAATTGTAAAACACGCAAAGAACCGACGGTACCCAGCTCATTGGGTAATGATGTGATTTTATTATTTTGCAACAATAAGTGCGTTAGACATTGATGATTTTTAATCGTTTTAGGTATGCCTGTAAGTTGATTATCTCTCAAATCTAGCCACATCAGTTTGGGCAGTGACGAGAAGAAATCGTCTGGAAGTTCTATGATATTATTGTTCTGGAAGTACAGTGCCTGTAACCCAAAGTGATTTATTTACCTTTGAGTCATATCTTGTGTGATGAAAAGCAAAAGATGTATAAGACGTTAAGATTTTTGCTTGAATAACGAGACAGATATACGTGATAAGAGTTTAAACAGATAAAAGAGTTTTTGGCGAAATTTTAGCCTGTCGTATAGTTATTTACATATTGTTATATGGTTATGGTTACCTGATAAAGTGTGGTTACTATCGATTAGAAGTCTGTTAGAAATCACGAAATGTAAATTCGGATATGTGACAAAAACTTCCAAGCAAGTTCTAATAAATAGCCATCATTTTTTAAGAACGCTGTTTGAAAATTGATAAAATAAAATTAACACGTGTCCAGTTACTGCAATTAATTGGTGGAATAAGGCTATAAAATTCGGTAATAAATAAATTATAATTATATTTACGCCTCCGGTCAAGATAACAGAAATATAAATGAGAAATACTCTGCTTTATAAGTTGAATACATATTGTTTAAACGATAGTATCGATGTATAGTATAGTATAAAAGTATTAATAACTAACATAGAGTAACTTGTTTTTAATTTCTGGCACGTAACCTAAACCTCGAAGTGATAAATCCATTCTTGTATCATCGTTTAAGTCTTCATCGTAAATATTTAGAGGTACAAATACATCACAATCATCACTCATTATTTTATCAAAATGCACTTGTTTGCTGAAACAGTATAATCAATAATATCACTTAGTAAAACTGGAATATATATTTATATAAACACTGTTTCATGAGATATTTATTTATAAATGGCGGGTAATTTTTTTTGGTTCCATTTTTCCCTTTCTAAGGAAAAGACAAAGGTATTATGGACCATACAGCCAACTCAGACGTTAGGAAAACTTTTCGAACAACGCAGTAACAAAATAGCAGATTGTTATTAGAAATATTTCGAGGAAATAGTTTTAAGTGTTTAGAATTCACGCTTTACTACGCTTATGCATTATAATTATTCACTATAAATAAACATTGTTATTAAATTTGTGGTAAACATAGACATTCCTTAATTTTTAAGGTTGACGACATTTTTATTTATGGTATATAGATAAAAGTAATTTTATTATTTATCTCTGATATATTTGGTTGCATAGTTTGGGTACCTTTATCTATTCCTTATAAAGGAATAAAAAAAAATCTCTTGTATAGCAATCACTCGGAGCATTGCAATCACTATTATTATTGTAACATAGTTATAGTATATTTTTAGTTGTACTTTGATGAACATGTATTTATAAAATTAGCGATAATAAATATGCAGTTGTATTTATTTTTTACTTTAATTTTATTTACGTAAAATTAGGAGCGATTTCTATTTTAGAAGTAATATCGACTGTAGGTACAACTAAAATGTTGTGAAAACTGTATAACAATCAATTAATGTAAATATTTAAAAAAAAAGTAATTTTACTATAATTCTAAACATATATATTTCATATACAGTTGCCGTATTCAAAATTTATTTATTATTTGTTTGTTATCATGAAGTAAAATTTTACAATGTTGTTATAATTTTCAGCCAAAATTAAATCTTTGTATAAATCATCATTCAATAATAAAAAGTAGTATAAATAACTATTATTATAATAGTGAATAATATTACAATGTTGTGGAAGGTTGTTTGCGCCAGAGACAAGTTAATGCATGTTGGCCTGTTGACAGTTGACACATGGCAGATCATCACTATTTCAGTTGCAAGATGGCGAACGTTCGGGATAGTGATACATCTTTATGGCTCCACAATAAACTCGGTACATCGAATGATTCGTGGACAAGTGGGTCAATTTGTACTCAATTAAACGCCGAAGTTTTAAAAAACATTAAGGATTGTTTTCCTGATTTGCAAACACAAGTGAAATTAAAATTATTGTTAAGTTTCTTTCATATCCCGCGCAGAAATGTTGAAGAGGTAACTTTTCTTCCTTATGTTCTATGGTTTTGCGTAACTGTATTGTTATTTTTGTCTCTTTTAGTTGTTTTTGAAATTCATAAGTACGAAAGAGATGAGTAATCTAACATGTATGTGGTTGTTTTATTTGTTATGATATACATGTCAATTTACATTATAATTTCATTGAAGATGCGTTATTACACAATATTCAGTTACACTGTTTTATATTTATGTACTTTTGATGTTTGACGTTGTTTCTTTCTAATTGATTAGGTATATTCGAAAAAAAAATTGACTTTGATTAAATATTTAAGTCTATTGAAGTAAGGAAAGTAGAAAAATTGTTATGTTCATTTGATTTCATACTAAATTATTTGCAGAAGTGCTAAAAGTTAGTTATAAATTTACTGAAATTGTAGAATATTCATATGTATATGATAATAAATATAAAATGAATACCAAATACTATAAGTCAATTTTGTTTATTTACAATCAATTCTTTTATAAATATATGCCTCCAAATTGAAGGATTTTTTTTGAATCTGAAGTTCCATATAATAGACAGGTATCGAATATATTTATATATCAGTCCCGTCAGAAATTAATCTTAAAAAAAGACAAATGCATTTCCAACAATTCACATTACCTTTACCACTACTACTACTTATAACTTAAAACTATTTTATAATAAACTCATAAATAATTATTAATTAATTATTACTATCATATTTAATTATTACTATTATATGATACAAATGGTCTTCCATGTTATTGTATGAAGACCAGTATTATCATTATCTTTTACTAATTCAAATACTTGACACTATAACTCAAAACTCAAGTATTTGCAAATCACTAATATGCTTTGTGACAAGAATATCATCGTACTGAAGGTACTAGAAATATGATGCAAGAAAGATAAATCTTAAATATATTTTATTTATGTATATGGCCACACCAGTAGAGTATAAACAAATGAAAATGCAGAAGAAAAGAAATAAAAACATACATACATCCACATATTAAAGGCTAGCATAATGTATGCTACATTATTTTTGTACATAAATTTTATATACATTATTTTATATATTTTATTCCAAATTAAAAAAGACAAAAAGCTCGTCTCCTTTCTATGCTATATATTCAAGAAATAGTCAATTATTATGTGTCCTCACAAACCAAAATAAGAATTATAAAAATATTTAATTTTCTTTACAGTGGAAAAATGAACTGGAGGAAATCATTGAAGTGGCAGCGGTGGATTCAGATCTGTGGGTTGCCATGCTTGCAGAGGTTCTCAAGACATTCCCATCAGTGGGTACACTTAATACAGAGATAGCAGAATTTGATGAAACAAGGCCCATCTTCAGTGATATGATTGGTGAGCTGAGAAGGGCTTTAGCAAAACATTCCGATCTTGGATTACTACCACTTGAGTGCCTATATTTGAATAAGAATGCTTTAGTATCTGTGGTAAGTCATTGCATTTGATTTATTATTTCAAGTTCATAGTCATATCAATGAATGAATAAAAAAGTAAACAAACATGACATAAATGTATTTTAAAATAATTATATTTATTTTTAATCTTTAGGAAGGCTTTTAGACAAAGTTAATACAATTACTTATAATATTGGTCACATATTAATTATTATAACTAATTTTAACCAATTAAATGTAAAATAACAAACATGTACGTAGTGATTATTTTTAATTCAGTCACTTTTTTATTTCCAATAATTATTTGCCATTAGCCCTTTGGGTTATGCTGGTCTCATTGTACATTCTACATTTTATGTTAAATATTTGGCAACTAGGTTGCATACCAATAGGGCGTCAGCACTGTTATGCTCTGAAAAATTCAGTTACTAATTTGATAGAAATAATATTAAGAGTTGTTTATTCAGTGTCATAACACAGAGGAAATAAACATTTGGGATTTAATAATAAAAGTAAAATTAATTGAGTCTGCCTCTGTTTACAATTTTTTTTCAATTTCAACTTACATGTAGGTATAGCTATTATTATATACCAGGCTTATTATAATTGGTTAATTATTATTTTTAAAATATATAACAGTATTCAATTTTACAATAAGTATTTATAATAAGGACATTTTTTCACATTTTACCAAATTTTAAAATGATGTGTGCTATACATAATTATTATTATAATATATATTTTTTTATATCAGAATGTATTCAAGTCAAGGGCATTCCATCCATCCATTCAAACATAAGACTTCCACTGTTGGACATAGGACGCCCCCAATAAGGGGGGAATTGTCATTATCGCCATGCTTGACAGGCGGGTAAGGTGGTTTTAAGTAAGGTGTTTCTATTCAGAGGATGCTGCTGCCTATTCCCTGTTTTATCCCTTAGTCGCCTTTTACGACACTCACGGGCAGATATGGGCTGGTACTATTCTTAGCCATCACCACACAGGGCATTATTTACTTTGAATATGAAGATCTTAAACCATTCAATGGTACTAATTAATGACACTTTTCAACCCTAACTAAATTACCTTGCGCAAAAACATTTAAATGGATAGATAAGTAAATTTGTTTTTTTAGGTGGGTCAACAACCCAACCCTGTGAAACATTTTACATTAAAACGGAAACCAAAATCTGTGGCTCTCCGGAGCGAGTTGCTTGCGAAAGCCACAGAGGTACAAGCCAATCAGAAAAAGGCGCAGGCGCCAACAGTACCTGTCCGTAGTCGCGGGTATGCCTAGGAAAATGACTGATACAAGTAAGTATTTATTTAGGGAAAATAATATTTTAATTTCTCTATATTAAATCTCTATATTATTAAGGACTTTTTGTATGTATCTATGTATTATTATTCTAATAATTTGTCATTTTATAAAAAGAAAGTAGGAGGACTTAATTATAAAAAATAATTATAACATACATTTTTTTTTATATCTGAACTGTATGTGCATTTTTGCAACCTAAAGCTGTTAACATACGTATTGACCGGGCCGCGGACATGGTACGGCGACCGGCCCAAGTTATCAGTCGCCTAAGTAGGGATGGGGCCAATTATTAAAAAAAAAAAACGATTTTTCGGTGGATTCATAAAACATTGATGTCCAAAAGATCAATCTTTCATCGACTTGTTTTATTTGACTTCTTATTCGTAAATTGTATTCTTCCAGTGGTCGAAATTAGTTATTAATCAATATTTATTACGAAAACTTACCAATTTTTTTTATTGAAAGCACTGAAAGTCGTCAATAACAACTCAACAAAAAAAGAAGTATGCTTAACTCATTATAGAAAAATGACACTGAACGGTAAAACCGCCTTGCCTATTTAAACATAATCATCATATCATAGCAAATAAAAGGATATTCTAATAAACGATACTTTATTAGTTTGAAAGATTGATCTTTTGGACCTCTACGTTTTGTGAATCAAATCATCGAGCTTAGATTCGTATCGATTCAAAAATCAATCTTTTTCGGAATGGATTCTCATCCGTACTTAGACGACTGATACCTTCGGCAGCCCGCCGTACCATGTCCGCGGTACTGTCCTTACGTCTGTTAGGGCCTTAAGATCAGAAAGTAGGTACAAATTTATTTATTCTCAGGATGATTATGTTACTTTTGTTGTTTTGTATTTATTTATTATTTTTGTTTCGATTATATTGACTCTTACGTTACGGTTTTCAAAAATAAGCTACAATAAAGTATTTAACTGATTTTTAATTTATTGCAAACAACAGATTAATAAGTCGATTACCCATAAAAATGAGACAATAGGAAAACATTGGAAAGGTGGCGTAAACGCCAGGTTAGTGTTCAAGGGGTTAAGTGAATAATTTAGTTAAATATAATACTTGCACTGAGAAAAATATTTCATTCGCCTTATAAAATTATCAGAATTTGATCAGCTTTTTTCCCTTATATTTCGGATAATATTGCGAAAGACATTGGCTATTTCTTTGTTATTTAGCATTAGTAAAAAAAAATAGGGGTGCAGTAAATAATTTAAATAAAATGTGTTGGAATGAAAAGTCCACCATGAAGTTAGAAGTCCATAGTAACGTTAAATTTAGATTAGTCTGTAAATATATAAGTTGTAGGGGAAAAAATTAGTAAAGAAAATATGGTCAACAGCATGGTTTCATGATTATTACGTCATGGTCATAATATATAAAGTTAAAACATAAAAATACATAAGAAAATCAAACTTGATATTTATGTAATCCAGGATATGTAATGTACGGATGACTATTATTAGTTAAAAGATACGATTTTTTTTTAATGGTTTTTAGCTCCGCTGAAGGGTCTACCGTCACGTTGGGCTGGCAGGTCTGGTGGGCGGGTACCAATATCAGCCCCAGCACCAGTACCACGGCCACCACAGCGGCCTGGCATCAAACTGTTGGACATCACCGAACAACCGGCCACTCACGCTCAGATCAAAAAGAGAGAAAACTCGGTAAGTTATTTAGTAGGTAGTAAGTACATTTCTATTTGGGTTTCGATATGAAATTAAATTAATTCAAAGATTACAAATTTTGAAACGATGATGGTGCAGTTGGTAATTGGTTCGGATTTCGCGTCGATGGACGCGAGTTCGAGCCAACCTGTACAACTTTATAATCAGCCTGAACTTTGTAGGAAAACATCGTAAGGAAACCATAGCATGGTGGTAGGGCAAGTGTTGCTGCCGGAACACACCCATATTGGTATTTGGCGACAGGTTTTCAAACTTGAGGGTGGTAGTTACCCAGGCGCTACCACTATACGCTATGGTTTCCTCACGATGTTTTCCTTCACCGAAAGCTCGGGCCGGTTTTAGAGTCGGATAGGTTGAGATCGAACCCGCGTCGATTGACGCTGAATCCGGCCGCACTACCCGCTGCGCTATCATCGCTTCAAAACATCAGGTGCAACTGTGGTCAAAGTATTCAGCACACACAGATTAACACAGTAATCTGTTTAAAAAATTTATCTCGTTATCAGGCATAATAATATCTGAACCCAATGTAAATCTAGGTGAAGCTCTTATAGTCTGTTTCAATTTGAACTTTTTGGATTGAGATCAAACCAAAAATAAATCCGGTTTTTCATACTTGTTGAGATCTTATATTAAAACCGGCTGTTATAAGGTGCTTCAGCTCAACTTACTACAGATTCGCATCTCTCTCGCGTCATGTAACTTTTTATATATAAATTATATTAACACACTATTATTATGAATAATACTTAACTATATTGCGAAAAAACTATACCGTAAAGTGTTTTAACTGACCATAGATAATATAAATGTATACAAAATACAACTAAATTTTGGCATCTACCAATTTCAATCAATACCAATTAAAAAATTAGGATATTTAAAGGATTAAAAAAACATTTTTGTCTATATTTCCCAGTTTTTCATTTTTTTTATTTATATCTCGTGCTGTTTTTAAACCGTTAATTGATTCGACGTATTAATAAATAAAATGTGTTTAATTCGTAAAGAGATGGAAGAGGGTGCGAAAAAGGCCCCGGCCGCTGCGCCCCTCTCCCCACCGCCGGCTGACTACTCGAAGGGGTTGAACAACTACGCGCTGCCCAAACCGGAAGAGCCCACAGCTGGTACAGTATCGTTTGTTATTCCCTCCATTCGGCTTAAACATGTCCACTGCTGGGCATAGGTCTCCCCCAAAGATTTTCCACAACGACCGGTCTTGCGGCACCCGCGACCTTCAACACGTCGGTCCACCTTGTGGGGGGGGGGGGTCTAACCAGGATTCGAAAACCCGTTGGTCCCATCAGGCATCGGTTCTGCAAGCCACTTAAGTTTAACAATTCTTCAGGCAATACTAACATATTGTTTTTTTATTAAAATTATTATTAAAAAAAAAAAACAGGTTATTAATCTAAATCAATAATTTAGCTAAATACCGTTGGAGATAATTTTTAAAGTTCAATTGCAATATTTCCCTGTAAATATAAAAAAAATCCAAAAATACAGATAACTGATAAGTCTCGTCTGTATATGTAATTGTTATCTGTACCAATTCTTATTGATAATGAACAGGTAGTAAGTCGTGAGGCTAAAAAAAAATCAAAATTTTTTTTTTTATTAAATTTGGTTACTTATAAATGTCAAACCCCGTCCACCAGTTCGGAGCAATAACTTAGTCGAGAGAGAAGAAACAGCAAGAAACTCGATCTGGTTAAAAAATGGTTTTTATGTACATATAAGTTATATAAGCATTCATAGTTACAAACGGTTTTAGCGGAATCACATAGAGGGGTGTTATTTACAAACATACAATTTGTAATAATCTTAGCATATTAAAACCTTGACATCAATAGTCTTTAGACTTATTGTCAGGGAATGTTCTAAAACCTGATATTATAAATTAAAAATCTTTTATCTGATTTTACTAAGCATTGGGATGGCTATTTTATGATTATTTCTGGTTGCTATTCTCAAACATTGATTGTTTTAATTTGTAGATAAATACGTTTTCAATTGCGTTGCAATTATTCGTTTGCAATATTTATTATCGTTAAGAATATAAAAAAATAATATGATAACTCATGATTTTTTTTTAAATTTAAAGACCAAGTGTATAAGAAGTTCAAATTCAAAAATTCCTTTTTCAATTTAGGCCCTGATAAGGCCCTTATGAAAGTTAAAATACTACCACTGGTTCGGAACAGCAATCTAGTCATCGAGAAGAACTGGCAACAGAACTCAATCTAGTTTTTTTTGTTAATCTATGTTTTTTTGTAAAACTACATCAAATTGTTACAAGTTTTATTAGTAGATGCACAGAGAATGCTGTCATTTCCAATCATCACCAACGTTCACATTACGATACACCCTATAAAACCCATTCATCCGACCGTAAAGACGTCCACTGCTGGACTTGGTCTCCCCCAAAGATAAGGGGGGAATTGCCATAATCACTACTCTTAGCAGTAGGTGTTTGTAGTCCTCAGAGGATGCTGCTGCCCATCCCCTGGCGTATCCCTTAGTCGCCTTTTACGACACCCCCAGGTAGATATGGGGTGGTGCTATTCTTAAGCCGGTACCACACCGGCATTCCTGCCCTATAAAATAACCTTTGCAAATTAAAACTTACTTGAGACATAGTGTCTGAACGTATTCTCCGGTAGATCGGTATGTAAAACTTAAAAAATATGTTTGAAATCTATTTAGGACACAACGAATAAAACTCTTTTAAAATTTTATTAATATTTCGGGTCTAAAACGCGCAATTACTTTTTTGTTTTGTCGACGTTTCGGCCTACCAGAGACGGCAGAGGTTTTTTATTTATTTGTAAAGATAGTTTGTTCATAAAGAACATGTTACCCTCATCCATTACAAACATACATAAAGCCTATATTATACAACAACTAAATAAGAGACTAAAAAAATTAAAATTAATAATCAATTCTTCGCCCTAATACCTACGTCCACCAAATTTATGAGGTGTTGCGGTGTCTTCGTCAGCGGGCTAATTATGGGAAACTACCCTCGTTTATATATTTTTATAATTTTATTTGTATAGATTGTGTGATTACCCAGGTACAGCGGCCACCAGCGTCACGGAGACAGCCCAGCCTCTCGGCTCGCCGGGCACTACGAGCACGCAGCCGGGTGTACAGGCATCGGCCGCTCATGCTGACCAGCCTCCGGAGAACCCCGGGTCGGAGGTCAGGCCGCAGCCCGCGTCCGAACAACACCAGCCCCTGGCCAGCCCTATACTCCTTCATCAGGTATACTTACTTTTATTACTAACCATCCGTGTGGCCCGCGGCTGCGCCCGCGTTTTATATGCGTTTTCTTTTTTTTTCATAAGGATTTATTTATTTATTTTGTACTAAAATACAAGTAAAAATATTTCTTATACAGTAATACCCCGCTTTACGCGAAGGATACGTTCCGAAAAAAATCGCGTTAACTGAAATTCGCGTATATCGAGGTTTATGATTAAACATAGTCAACATTTTATACAAAAAAATACAAATCATTTTAATCAATCACTTTAATTCTAAGAACACTTTATGCAATACATACTCTTATTTTTTACGGAAAAAATACATCTATTGTCTTTACATTATGTTTATACTCTTTCGCGTAATGCGAGGCATTTGAGCTCGAAATTTGACATTCGCGTTATAGTGAAACCGCGCGTAACGGGGTCGCGCTAAGCGGGGTGTTACTGTATATTCAAGCACTTGCCCGTAAAACTGTGCATTAAATAGGATTTTATTCAAATTTTTTTTTATGCGGGAGTCCTGATTATTTTACGTAATTAAAAGTACCCAGAGTTACTTCAACCGTCTACCAAAAAATTACCATTTAAAATCCGAACAGCCGTTCCGGAGATCACCCGGAACAAACAGACGGACAGACAAAAATGAAAAAAAAAATTGTTATGGGTATGGTACAAAAAAATTCGATATCTTTTTTGATATGATATATCGTATCGTTGCATCGATACTATGCGATATTTAATGTGTCGAGTACCCATAAAAATAAAACAATAGGAAAACAATGGAAAGCTGGCGTAAACACCAGGTTAGTGCTCAAACGGGTTAATAATTTCGAAAATAAAGTAAGAATAGTGTGTGTATTTTTAATTTTGTTTAATATACATCGAATGAAATGTATCGTATATATTACATATCGATATCAGTTTAAACGAGAATATTGGGTTGATACAGTGTATCGAGACCATGTATCGATTTTTGTATTGAATATCGATATATATCGAGCACTCCTAGTCGTAGGGCATATGTGTACGCTGATAAATGATAAACTGTCAACCCTAAAAAAAAATCGAGATTTTGTTATCAAAGGGAAGATTAAATACATAATAAATTTTACAAATTAGTATTCTGTGACGTAATGTTATCTATACTAATAAATAAATTTGAAGTGTCTGTTTGTAATGACAACATTGTTTTTTGTTTTCACTAAATAGATTTAAATGTATATACGATACTTATACACCAAAAATACAATCTTTAAAATTTTTGTCAGTCTGTTTATCTGTTTGTAATGGGTAATCTCCGGAACAACTGGTTCGATTTTGACGGGTCTTTTGTTTTGTAGATAGCTGAAGTAACTCCTGGTAACTTAGGGTGTATTTATTTTCGAAATTAATTAGGGTTTCGTTTAATAAATATAAAAATCATAAAAATTTGAATAAAATCCGATTCAATGCACACTTTTACGTGCAAGTAGATATTATTAGTAGTACTATAATTTATGAGAAATATTTTTACTTTATCTCAGTACTATAGAAATTAAGAAAAAAAGTTAAAACGCAGTGAAGAATATATGAAACGCAGGCAGAGCCGCTGGTGTTTATATAAACATATAGCAGATTCGATACTTAAAATTAATACAGGTTACCCTTTTAATTGTTGTTTTATTAAAGGTTGCAATCGATTCATTAAATGTCCCCAGACCTCCGGCACCAAACCTATAGTGATTGGACAACAACCGAAGCTCCTAATAGCGGGTCAGGCTGGGGGGAAGCCGGTGCTCCTGTCAGCTCAGAACCTCATCAACACTGCCTCCGCTGTGATCCTGCAACCAGGCGGGAAAGCTGTACTATTGCAGAACATTAAACCGGTAAGTGATTATCACAATTAACTTGACATAACTTTGTATATGCTGTAAAGAATTCTCACCAAATTTCCATCGATATAAATTAAAAAAAAAAGAAGTAAATAAATAAATAAAAAGTAAATAATAACAATAAATAGTAAATCCTTAAATAATGCACTATTCTTATGCACTTTGTAAGTATATTTGTTTAGTTATTATTATAAAACACAAAATTAAAAATATGTATGACAGAATTCAACATAATTGTAAAATAGCAGTTTCTTTTAAATAATACTAAGAATGTGTGCTTGTTTATATGTATTTATATATAAACTCGTTTTCTTTGGCATTGCCCTGGTTACATTTATATAAATAAATAAATAAAAAAACAAATACAATCATTAAAATATATTAGTCTATATTGTCGTGTGGTGCCGGCTAAGAATAGTACCACCCCATATCGTTCCCGGGGGTATCTTAAAAGGCGATTAACCAGGGGATGGGCAGCTGCATGCTCTGAGCACCACAAACACCTGCGATCGCCAATCTGCCTGCTAAGCGTGCCGATTATGACAGCCCTCCCCCCTTTTTGTGGGAGACTTATGTCCAGCAGTGGACTTCTTTATGTTGAATTAATCAATCAAATTCTTTATTGAATCCCCACTATGTACCACGTAGGTTCACGCTAACAATTTAAATTTTATGAAATTATTAAACTAACATGATAATAAAAATAGCCTATATTATGTCTTTCGCATTTTTTTTTTGTTTAAACGGTATACGGGTTTGACTACAATCTTACCATGCACTTACTTAACTTATGTTAAGTGACGATGTGGTCCAGGATGGTAAATGCTGCCGGAACACACCTATTGGTATTTGACAACAGGTTTTCATACTTGATGGTGGTAGCTACCCAGGCGGACGTTATTAATAAATTCCCTACCACCATGCTATGGTCTTCTAATGCTGTTTTCCTTCACCAAAACCTCAGGTTGGTTTTTAAAGCTGTATAGTTGAGCTCGAACCCGCGTCCATTGACGCGAAATCCGACCGCGATTGCCTACTGCGCCACCATCGCAATGAGTAATATTATAAGTAACAAACTTAAAAAAATCAGAACCCAATTAAAATCGTTCCAATGGATTTAAAGTTATATGGATAAATAAAGTTATATTTTTAACCTACTTCAAAAAGAACCTCAATTCATCTGTATGGTTTTTTTTTTTCATTTTTAATCGAAGGGTTACAATCCCTAAGTGATCCCATTGTCACCAAGAAGGCTCTGATCGTTGGATCTCCGGGAAATCGAGAGCAACCCTCGAATATTATACACACTAACACGTGTTTGATATATTTGTTTCAAAAGCTATAAAGCAGACTTTACAGCTATACCTAAAAGTGTAAACTTTATGCAACAAAACTTTTATTTAAAAACAAGAGGGTATATTATAAAAAAAAAAGTAAAGAAATGATTACTTTATTGATATATTTCTGTTTAATTTCATATATCCTTTGTTTTAAAACCATACATAATATTGGAGTCGGTGATATATTACAAGCTAAATAAAGGACGTAATTGATTTTAAAAAACGATTAATCACTTTTTTTTTTTTCCGTAAGCTGGCACCGGTTTCAACATTATTCATGACTAGCTGTGCCCGCGGCTTCGCTCGCGTGTTATTCAGGCCTCCCGTCCCGCCCGTTCCCTACTTCCAAAAATTACTCCTAAATAAAACGCTTAAAATGCTTATATGATTGTATGAAAATTGAATATCAAAATATTGTTTTCTTAATTACTATGTTTTAGATGTTTATTATTTATATACTATATAGAAATTGTATATTATGTCATTTTGTTCAATTTCAATCAATCCATTAATTGTTTGTTCTCGAATAAGACTAAAACGCATTTACTTAGAAATTCTTCTTTCATACTAAAGACGCCGCGTGTCATTCAAATTACTATAACTTTTAATTTTGTGGAATGTAATGAAATAAAGTTTTGTATGTTACCCCGGAATATGCTTTATAATTATTTTTTTGAATTTTTTAAAATATACTTAGTACTTTCTAATTGTTGCCTGCACAAACAAACAGACAAATGGAAAGACAGACAGACCTTTCTAAAAATGATAAAAATATGTTTAATTACTTATTTTTAGGGCCGATTTTTCAATCCCCAGATAAAAGGCTGGATACTTATCTGATGAATAAAGTTATTTGACTGTTTATCTGTCTGATAACTGGTCACCCATTTTTCATTTGTCATTTATTCGCCGAATAGCTATCTGACCAATTATTTCAACTCTGGCAACTCAAATTTCAAAGAGGTGAAAC
The DNA here is from genome assembly GCA_014132275.2 of Samia ricini. Taxonomy (NCBI): domain Eukaryota; kingdom Metazoa; phylum Arthropoda; class Insecta; order Lepidoptera; family Saturniidae; genus Samia; species Samia ricini. Next base: position 27,832,363 of record AP028158.1, read on the forward strand.
AAACATATGGTATACGCAAGCGTTAGAAAAGGACAAACTATTGTATTCATTTAGCACGTGTCGGTCATTATTTTTCCAGGTTATGTTTGATTAATTTGATTTTGTCTCAGGATTTTGTTAACTAATTTTGTTAATTAATTTTGGTAACTATGGAATCCCAACTCCCAACAAAGATTTCAAATGTTTTAAAGAAAGAAACAGCAACGAAATCGAGTGTTACATATAAATTAGATGAATTAAGCACTGCTCGGTTAGAACTTGTGCAGCTGCAAAAAGAAATTGCCCAAAAGCAGCATGAATTTGTTGAGAAGGAACATACATTTAAAATGAGACTATTGGCAAATGATGAAAAAGAAAAGAAGAGATTCATGCATTGCTTCTTCAAAAAATGAAGTCTGCACCTACTCCGGGTGACGCAATGAAAATATTTATGTCAGAGCTGTAATTAACTGTTAACCATTTTGCTGGTATTTTGTTAGAAAACAAAGAAAAACTATCGTTCCAAGGGTTTTAGTACTGTTGTGAATCATTTGTTCATAAAAACAGCAATACTATTGTATACAGAATGATACACTTGTGTGTAAGTACAAGTACTTCATAACGAAATATTAAGTTTTTTTTTATTTATTTCGGTGGTATTGCAACTAGTATCCTTATTAGATAGAAAATATTAAATACTAGAGAAAGAAATGGTTTATTTCTCTGCTTCGGGTGACTTTAGAAGTAATTTTAAGCGCCTCTCTTTAATTGCAAAGTCATACATTTTATCAAAAATATCCATTATAATTAATATTTAATTTGTAACAATTAAATATTCAGAAATGACTAACCTAAAAACAAATGTTTACTTAACAACATCTGTGATGAAATCGAAATTATCCATAGAATAACCGTTTATCCGGCTCTCGAAGGGGCAAACAAAGTTATACCTCAGGTAGTCGAGTTATTGGTCGAATAAGGCCTATCTGACAATTGAAAAATTAATTTTTTAGCTATCTATCGAATAAACTCTATCTGTCTGTTTATCTGAGGATTGAAAAATCGGCCCTCAACGAATAAGCGGTTATCTGGCGGACAGACGGGCAGATAAGGTTAACTGTCAGTTAGCAACGTTATTCGACAGTTAAGTCCTATCCGAGGATTGAAAATTGCAAAATTCGGCTATCCGTTGAATAAGTACTATCAGACTGTTTATCTGAGGATTGAAAAATCGGCCCTTAGTCCCTTGCAATAATTCTTTTCACAAAAATCGAAAAGGTACATACAGATACATCAAATTAACAATTTTCTTATTAGTATAGATATTAAAACAAAGTTTATATCGAAGTAAATTAATGGAATAATTACTTGTTTACTTCTTGTTGCATTTTTATAGTATATTCTTTGGAAGTCGGTTTTTTGGTTTTACATTAAAAAATCTGAATAATGATTATAGTCTAGGTTTTTTTATCTGGTCAGATGTCACAAACGGTGGTGCAAGCTGGTGCACCCCGAGCCTCCCTCCCGGTGCCGGCGCTGCACCACGCTCCCGGTCTCCACCAGATACACCAACCCGTGAGATATTATTAGTTTTTTTACAACATACTATCAATGTAAGCCTGGCTCCGCCCGCGTTTCTTATTATATTTCTCACTGCATAATATAGTTTTTAAAATAGTCATTGGAAATTTTTTGATGGTGCCCCCCGCCCATTGAATCGTATTTTGTTCACAATTTTAATTAGTTTTATTTTTATTTTTTTTACATGGAACCCTAATTATATTTTGTACAATTTTTTTTTGTACTAACAGGAAGAAAATATATTTGTCACAAATTCTAACACCTGCCAGTGAAACTATGCATTGAACTGGATTTTATTCACAATTTTGATGGGAATGATAGGAATTAATATTTTTACATGGAACATTATAAATTTTCCAAAAATTAAATTAGCCTTAGTTACGCGGAGTAATTTCAGCTATCTACCAATAAAGGTCCTGTTAAAATCGGTCCAGCCGTTCCGGAGATTACCCGGAAAAACAGACAGACATACAAACATTTCATAAATTGTTCTTTTGTTATAGGTATCGAATATATTTTCATATCTATTTAGTGAGAAAGAAAATTATTAATTTTGACATTACAAACAGACACTTCAATTTTATTTATTAGTGTAAACTATATATAAATTTTAATTGATTCGTGGGTACAGATGTCGCAAACGGTTCAGCCAGCGCCCGCGCCAGCACCGGTGCAGCAGCAGGCTCAGCCTCAGCAACAGAACGTACAACAGACACAACAACAACAACAGCAACAGACGCCCTTATTGCCGCGCAGAGGACTATCACTCACTGTAAGTTTTATCATAATTGATACAGCCGTTGTATTTATTCTTACCAGCGTGCGCACGCCCGGCGGTCGGAATTTCGATTGTAATTTTTCTTTTACACGATATAGGCTTTCAGTGCTTTGACCACAATCTCGCCTGATGTTAAGTGACGATGTGGTCCAGGATCATAACACATACCAAGCCTAGAGATACTGGTTTTCAAGTGATGCTGCCGGAACACACGTATTGGTATTTGGCGACAGGTTTTCAAACTTGAGGGTGGGAGCTACCTAGACGGGGATAATTAGAAAATGCTCTACCACCATGCACTTATTTAATTAACTATTGTTAAATACTAGCTGTGCCCGCGACTCCTTCCTCGTGGAATTTATGCCGCTTTTCACACACATTGGGTTAACCTTATAAAAAGTAACTTATATCTTACTGACTGGATATATACGTAGTATATATATCTTTCATAAGAAATACTTTATGCAACTTTGTATTAGTTACAAGTCCCTAAAAGTGAATTTACACTCTTTCACTGTCTTTCGTTATTTGGATATTACAAGCAGACATTTCAAGTTTTTTTTTTAAATTAGTGATGAGACAGTTTATCTGTATTAATAATTCGGTCAAAGGGTACGGGTAGACTCGATCGAAACCTTACATGAATAATAAAATATAAAAAAATAATTATTTCGAGTCGACAACATATATCCGCAAAATTCGGGCTGTCGAGTATTTTGTTACATTCTAATGGTGCAAATGGCAGTTTCCATATTGGCTTGAGTTCGTCAAGGCCGATTCACACGTACCAGGGCCGATTCAAACGTATCATTGAAGTTACAGTTCCTATCTACCTACATTTTGTAATAGATTGTGTATTACGAGTCACATTTCACCCGAGCGAAGCCGGGTTTTCATCTAGTTATGTATTATTCCAGCGTGAACAGATGTTAGAAGCACAGGACATGTTTAGAAATGCGAATCGGGTCACGAGGCCGGAAAAAGCTCTAATACTTGGTTTCATGGCCGGATCCAGAGGTAATTAATGCACAATTATTTTTATAAATTATCTATTATGTATATATAATATGTATGTATATAATTTGTCTTAAACATTATGATTCTTCATAATGAACCTATGAATATTACTTTCTCTACACTCATAATGACCCTGATCTAAAACAAATCCATTCAAAGGTTGTCGGGAAGAAAATGCTACCAGCAATAAGGCCGCCCTTTGTACTCTAATGCAATAGCTATATTATGTACAATATTTATTTACTGGTGTACAATAAAGTATTAAATAATAATAATAATAATAAATTGTCTCAAAATGTGTTGACTGCCTCGGTGGCGCGGTTGTATTGCAGTAAAACAGTCGTTCTGAGATCTCGGGTTCGATCCCCGGGTTGGGTCAAGTGATATTGGGTTTGTGCACGGTATGGCGACAGGCTCGCCCCCTGTCACATCTAGGACTGAACTAAGCTCGGCGGAATGTGGGTGGTGTAGTTCGCTACTTCACCTCTGCCTAACCCTTCGGGGATGACAGGCGTGAGCTTATGTTACGTTATGTAAAATGTGTTTACAAGTTATATTTAATACACTATGCTATTTATTTTTTAAATTTATGGAACAGCGGAGAAACACCAAAACCTTTGAACACTTTTACTATATTAAAAATTAAGAGCCATACGAAATCGAATGTCTGACACACAATCTGACATCTTAAAAAATGACAGTTAAAATGTATTATTCCTCGTTTTAAAATGTTACCAATTACTAAAAGGTTACACTAACAAGTAAATACAGCGGATTTCGGGTTAACTACAATGGAACAGACCATTGTAATTTCGTTGTTACATCCGGATGTAGTTAAAGGCAAAGGTAGAGAAATATAATTAAGTATGCAAGATTTTTCATTTTTTTTAAAACAATCCACTTTTTCTTTATTAGTAAATACGTATATGGGAGCCATACTTATTTAAAAGTTTACTAAACACTATTGCCACATAGAAAATCATTTCATAATTGTTGGATGTATTGTACTTTGTGAAGTGGCAACACCGGGTGTAGTAATTGTGTGTTCTGTAGGCGATGTAGCTTCAAACATGTCTGTATTTGTAGTCTAATATAAGTTCCAAGTATGATCACAGTGATATATTATTTCATAACACAACAATGCCCAATCAAACACCTCAACAGCAATTGTACCATACATTTAACATCAAAACGTTTTCGTATAGGATGTATCCCTACCCCTTAATATCTCAAGCTTTTAATATCTATAAACAAGGAAGAGCTTGGCCCGATTTTGGTTTGTCATTTAGTCGTGTTTATTTGTAACTAGCTGTGCGCCCGTCGCTGAACCAGCGTTTCTTATGTTCTTGACTACGTTTTAATTTTTTTACGCGGCACCGAAATTATTTTTGAAAATTAAAAGTACCCCAAGTTACTTCAGCTATCTACCAAAAAAAGTCCCGTCAAAATCCGTCCAGCCGTTCCGGAGATAACCCGGAACAAACAGACAGGCAAAAATTTTAAAAATTGTTTTTTTTTTTGGTATACGTAGGTATCGTATATACATTCATATCTATTTAGTAAAAAAAAAAAAAAATTTGACATTACATACAGATATTTCAATTTTATTCATTAGTATACATTTATTATCTTGCAGTATTTGACTATGTAATATGTTATTTTGGTGGCATTTTACGTGATATAGTTTAGATATCGTATCTAAACAAGTGTAGTGAAGTGAAAATAATGACACGGAGCGTGAATTCTGAAATTGGCGCCATTTATTGATAGTGTTCCGAACGTCTGACTAGGCTCCATGGTCTACTAGCACCTTTGCCTTTTTCTTTAAAAAAAAAATTAGAATTTAAAAAAATATAAACAAAAAAAAAACTGACCATCTGTGGTGTAAACAAACATTAAGAAGGTTCTTTATCCTGTCGCAATATCCTAATTTAATTTCTATGAAATTGTTACAAAAATAGTTTAGTAAATACAGTCACTACTAACGCTATTATGTTTTGATTATGAATAAACTAAATGCTCGGAGCTTGAATAGAGTAAAAAAAAAACAGACAAATTTTAGGATATTTACTTAAAAATTATGAAATTTTCACATCTGTTGATAGTCTCCCCATGGCTGCCTAGTTTTTTGAAAATTATTTTATTTTTATAAAATTGGGTAATAGAATAATATATCCGATTGATAGAGGCTACTAATATACAATATCTACATTTAAATAATCTTAGTTAAATTGTATATTTCTATATATTACTATTTACTTAATTATAAGAAATTATTGTATATTAATATAAACAAATTAGATTCCAATTGACGTCATAGCTGAAAATAATTTGAAGTGGAGTTAGCAAAGTAAAAAATCAACCATATTATTTAATAATATTTCCTTTACAGATAACCCGTGCCCGAATTTGGGCAACATCGTCACTATAAAGTTATCAGAGAATATCGAGAACGTTCTACAGTCGGATGACACTTATCTGACGATGCTCTCCGAGATGCACTTCCAGATGAACTACAACAATGGGCAGTGGACGAGGCTGAAGAAATACAGGCACATTGACGGCATGGTGCCTCAGAAGATACCGCCAGGGTCCACGGTCATATCGGCCGGGAACCAGCAGCCGGTCGTCTCCATAGCCAACTCGACTGTCAGTTAGGGGAAATTTCTAGAAGATTCTTCTGTACATACAAAATGACCAGCGGTGACCCGGTTATGGCGCTTGTGTGATTAAAATGTTCGAGTGAACTTCAAAGAAAAAAAAACCAAAACGACACAAAAGAAAAACAGAATTATTATAAGTGTTAACTTAAAAGTGACTTTTTTATTGACAAGTGAGTTTTTTTTTTTTAAAGTTATATCAGGAGTGTAATAATAATAAAGGCACGGTATAAAGTCCATAATAAAAACATATTTTGTTTAGTAATGCTGCAAAATAATATATTCTACATAATAAACTATTCACATCCATTAGTGTGATATATTTATCAATGTTATTCCGTTAAAATAATATTTCTACGTATATTAAAACTAGTTGTGTTCTCGCGGCTCCGCCCGCTTTACACGGACCCCTAATTATTTTTTGATACTAAGAGAAGAAAGCAAAGATATTATTCACAAATTCAAACATTTGTCTGTTGAGTATTGACCGTTGAACCGTTGTTTTTTCTGGACAATTTAATAGATTTCAATTTTTTTTTACACGGACCCCTAATTATTTTCGAAAGATAAAAAATAACTTAATTTACGCTGAGTAACTTCAGCTATTTGGCAGAGGAGGTCCCGTCAAAATCGGTCCAGCCGTTCCGGAGATTAGCCGGAACAAATAGACAGACAAAAAAATTCAAAATTGTGGCATAGGTATCCTATAAACAGTAATATGTATTTAGTGAAAAGTTATTATTATTAATATTAATAATATTACAAACAGACACTTCATTTTTATTTATTAGTATTGATTACACAGGACTTTACTGACTTTTTTGTATTAAACTCCTGATATATAACTATTCAGGATTGAATTTATCAGTGTTCGCCCGTTGAATGAAATTTGACTAATGGTCATTAATATGAATTTTCTAAAAAAAACTCATTTCGATTTTATCGAAAACACTAAAGTTCATAGATAGCAACTAAACAAAAAATTATTTTAAAAAGACTTTGCAAAGAGTATGCGTGTCAGAAAGGAATCATCTTTGGTAATTTTTTACTAAAAAATCTGAAAAATAAATCTGTTAACAGGGGATAGATATCAGAGACTGAGATATGTAAGAAATGAAATCGTTTCCTCAAGAACATGAATAGAGAAAATAATTATTCAACAGTAAATAAGTATAGCTTAGTTAATATTCTGTCTCTTTCTCTCTCTCTCACCACACACATCTATCGGTCCTTTAATATTTAAAATCGTGACTTTTATCCCGAAACTCGACCTTGAAATTTTAATCTCATTAATTATACATAACAATTTCCGTAACGTTACTTCCGTTACATGTAATTTCACTACCATTTTTTAAAGGTGTTTCACTTTAATAATCAATTAGATGATAAACTGCTTCCTCGCGTCACCATGTTGAAATGAATGAGTGAAATAAAAAACCTCGCGCTTCGTATCGCCGTCTCTATCGACACGTACCGTTTGACCATGTGATAAAACGAGACAGGGGACAGTTACGTCTGTTCGAATCGACCGCTTGAAGTAAAGTATTTTTTTCTACTGCTTTTATTTGTTATTCAGTTTATTATTGTAAGATACATTTCCGAATGTTTAGGAATGAAATAAATTGTTTCATCATTTATCCGGTTTAATGGAAAAAGTATTAGTCTTGCATAATAATTAAAATAAATGATTAAATATCGATTAATGATGTCAATTGTAATTAATATCGGTTATTAAAAATTTTCTTGAAACCTCTTTATTATTAATATATCAGATTAAGTTTACTTAACTTATATAGCGAACATTTTTTATAGTACAATTAGAAAAATTAGGGTGACTTCCGTAACACAACGTGTGACGTAACTTCCGTTACAATGTTATTGTCTCAATCGTGTCCAAAGATATTTAATTTTAATTAAATGGACTTAAAGATAAAGTTACCAGCAGAGAAAACCCATTTGATGTTATTTGGTGACTGCAACCTATATATTTCCTTGAAATCAATCTTAAATAAGTTGGAACGGCTTCTGTAGAAATGGTTTTTCTGATGCGAATCTCGAACAAATTCTACCACTGTAAAATGATGAATTTTTTTTTTAAACTATTTCGACTAATATAGTATAGTGTATTTTCTTCAACATACAAAAAGGCATTAAATTAGAAAAGCTAAAAAAAATGATAACATCATTACTTCATAAATACATTCACAAAATGTACAGATTTATTAATTACCTAACAAATTCTGCAGTATTTTAAATTTAAAGCTTAGGAATGTGTGAAACTGCCAAAATGTTTCTGTCTCCTTTTGAGAGATATTTTGTCTATAGCCTCAATTTCGCAGTTTTTAAAAAACGGCAATATTATCATTATCTGTGATCAGATCTTCGGCGGGGGAATATTGTGATAACGTTTTTTTTTTTTCAATATCGATAAATACAATAATAAACAATAATTATAGTAACGAATATCGATATATTTTATCGATAAACAATTTCTTAAGGTTTAATGATTTTAATAAAGCATAGTTTACTTGAATCTGTGACCGACCATAGATTAGTTGTGTTTGTTTCTACAGACCTTAAAATATAGTTTGATTACAATGACAGCTGTCAAACTAAAAGTGACTACTAGCCTTGAGGAAGTCATTATAAAATCGATATAAATAAAAATACACCATACATAATACATCATATTTTTTCGTCGTAATATTTATAACATTCTCATTTTTTTTTAATTAATTAATTATGATCAAAAGGTCGTATAGGACAATAGGTAAAACATTTAATTATGCGCCCAAACTTTATTTCATACATTGCTTTACTGCTAAAATGAGAACACTATGAAAGTTTTTTTTCTAATTGTTCCACGAATAGTGTTTATTGTGTTAAAAAAACATTGGTCGTAAAAGGCATTTTTGAGAATATCGCAGAACGGATTATACTGGTCGATAGAAAATTAAAAGCTGAGTAAGACAGCACTAATAACTGCAAATATCGATATATCAGCAGAGACAATTTGTTTATATTTGTTACACTTCAAATATAGATTGATCTCTGATTAAGGCGGGACACAATGACTAATCATTCAACCCCTTGAGCACTTACCTGGCGTTTACGCCAGCTTTCCATTGTGTTCCTATTGTCTTAATTTTATGGGTACTCGACACATTAAGTATAAGGATTTATCTGCAGTTTACGGCAAATATGTGATTAGAAAATACGCGATTTCAATGACAGCTGTCATTCTAAACGAACTATATTTTAAGAACTGCTAAATATTCGATTTTATATGTGAATAATTTTAATATCGACATTCGATAAACGTGTTTAGTGGATGAAACTGTAGTTTCACTTGTTTTGTTTAAGTTAAAGAGAAAAGTTAAATATGATATGTTAAGTTTGATCGTAGTTTGTGATCTCGCATATATTTGACAGTCGATTGGTGGCAGTTAGTATAAAGTGCCAAAGTGTGTTATTGCAAAAAAAAAAAAAATGATAATTTTATGCGCGTAAATAGAAATATCCTATTAAAAAAAAAACAAGCGTTGATGATTTCGGAATGTTTGAAATTTTTTTTAGTATAAGTTTGTGAGAATGATAATTTTTGACATTTAGCAAGAATATAAATCGTATAAGTTAATTAATTAACGCATTGCTATTTTACTCTTTATTTATTTGTGCTGTTCATTCGGTCTTTTTTTTTGTGATAAATTTCTAGCAAATGTGATGACGATATCAATTTGTTTTATAAATCAATCATTACATTAAAGTTTTTATTCCCGATATGACAATAAATATAATGTTATGATTACGTTTATTTAAACCAATTTTTTCCCCCTCAATTTTATGTTGATAGTTCAAATTATTGCAGTCGATTTGGGTAATATTACACCATTATAATAACGTTGTGGACGATTCAAAAGTATCACGAAATTTAGAATGATAAAATCAATAAACAAAGTTTCACTATTGACAGCTGTCAAACACAAAAACCGACAACCAAATATAGGTTTTTGAATGAAATCATTTTTAATTATAAAAAAATTAATCGTGGCGGATTTATTGCACTTATAATTTAATGTAACTTTGGACCACATAACATTTCACATTCTCAATATTTTTAAACTTGTTTCACTCATAAAATAGATCCTATAATTAATGGTATCGATTATATTTGAAGAGCTATACATATGTATCGTTTAATTCTTCACTAACCATTCATTACAAAAAAAAAAAAAAACAAAGTAATATGTATGCCATTGATAAAGTGATTTAAAGAATATATCTATAATAAATTAATCGTATTAAAGTTGATAATTTCAATTACTTTTCCGTCACATCCATACTGTGGAATCGTAAAAGGGATGCGACACGACCACACTATCGATTTTATATGCGATTAAGAATACTTTATAAATATAAATAGAGCAATCATAATGTTGTTATCAGGAATTTTTAATTGAATTCTTTATAAAATTTTGTAATTAATAAAAAAAATTATTACTAAATGTTATATATACTTTAAACAAAGTCGTTCATTGTCTATCTATTGTCTTCGAAAATGACTGAAAAATTACGCTATGGTTTAATGTTTTCTTATTATGTTATATATCTAACTAGATACAAAAATATAAATATTATACCGAAATAACAACAACACTATAATATACAAAATTGTTCGATTTTCTCATTTAGTGACGCGTATCTCGATATCGATATCTTAATTTCTTTTCATTAATAAATCATCAATTTTTTTTACACTATATTATAGTGTTGTGTTTCTTAATGTTATCGACACTTTTAAATATTTTAGACATTTTATTTACGTCGTAAATTAGTATCATTTAAACAAATAATATGAGCTATTGTCAATTGTATAGAAAAGTGTATATGTCAAAAAAAAACGTGGACCTTTGATTTGATACTTGCCCACGTCGCCTGTTTCTGAATCGCTATCATTTACATCCATTTATATTATCGCGTTTAAATTAAAAACTTTTTTATGTTTACCCTCATCTTACTTTATATATTTCTGTCATAAAATGCTTCAAGTGTTCTTAAAAAGTCCAAACGCCATTACGATATTTTTTATGCGAGTTAAATTATTGAAATAAAAATTTCAAGTTGTGTGGTATAGATTAAATTGTATGAAGTTACCTTAAAACGTGTGATCTTTATGAGAAAACTTGCGTACAAAATGTTGCAGATTAAGCTTGAACATGCTTATTTAATATTATTTATGAACGTATCGTATAGTAATCGGAATTTATATTGGATGGAATTCTTCGAAGCGCGTATCGTGCCTTTTGCATAAAATGCCTTATGTCTAGTGAAATACAGTTGTTTTTACACAACCAGAATATACATTTTTTGTAAATATACCGGTTCCTAGAAATGAATCTATCGAAAAATATATATTTCATATCGATAACCGATATCGATTCTTCACACGCTCTGCTCTCAAATTTATCAAATTCAGTGAACATTTATCAAGTTTCATTCTGTTACTTTCTTTGTAGATTTTGGTCTACCCTTTGTGATAGATCGATAACGTGTTATTAAATCTATCTGGCCGTGGTTTGTTTCAGTTGTTAAAATTGTGAATCCGAGCGATTTAGCTCCATAAATAGGTATTAAATTAGTCTATAACGACAGCACCATCTATTAGTTCATAGGTTATCTACGAACTATTGTCTCGACTAGGCGTATATATTTTTGTATCAACATGAGCTGTGTGCGTATGTTCGTAATTCTTGACGATTCTAAACGTCTTGACCGACTTTAATTGCTCCCTCAGGTTGCGACCAAGGACGTCCTTCGTTCCCCAACTGGGGATACTCTTGACAGCATTACATGCACAACACTGCACAAACAAGCAAGCAGGGGACATCTTTTTAAATTACTACTATTAAATTTAAAAAATGTAGCTTTAAAATTCCGCAGAATTTTTTACACTCGGGTAACGGCCTACCGAGGTTTGTAGCACTTTGGTAACCCTTGTGCTTAAGTTACCTTTTTGCGGCTGAGTGCCGCAAAGTCACGGTGAAGCTGTAAAGGCCCTTCCGGTCAACAGCGTTAGCTAGTTATTAAATAAAATCTTTAATTTTTTTTTTTTGTGTGTGTGTGTGAACTTGTATAGGCCTATTAATGATCCAGTTTATCAATTCAGACTATATGAACAGAAGGTGAAGAAATATATTTTTGTTACTTTGTACTGCCATTTAATAGTAAAAGCCCATTCAGTAGGAGAACCTTAAAAGTTAATCTTACTTATTATAATTTTCAATTACAATTAAGGAAATTCGTTTTTCATACGGACATTTTTAGTTCTTTCCTGTTACCGCTAGAGGGTATTACCAGAAGCTCTATGAATGATTACTAGACTTAGATGTATTGGAAAACTATAAAAAAATTGACCAGTTTCACAGAGCGTATGAAGAGTCGAAACAATATATGAAGTATCTATAAATATTAGATACCCGGCAACTCTAGTAACAAACTCATATTTATATAATAATATAGCTTTTTTATAAACAGTTAACATATATATGTGTAGTGTGTATTTATAAACGCATAGGAAAATTCCCTTTCAATGAAATAGTTAAGTATCGATTATTAAAAAAACTATTAGGAAATGTAAAAAAAAATTATTAACTTCACGCTAAACACCCGGTTTAGGATTTTATAGAAATTTCATCAAAGGTCATTTAGATTCTAGTTTTATAAATTACGAAATAATAATCGAATTACAAAAATATTATTATAGTTCGATAAGGTTGATTTGTCATGGCCGGATTTAGGGGAGGGTAACGGGAACATTGAAACGAGAGAGATATAAAAAAAAACCACACACAGGCCGAACTTTACATCTTTGTAAGTGCTGTCTGTAACCGAGCTAAATATAGAAGCGATAAGGTTTTGTTCTACCGTTCGTGGTCACCATTCCTGTCATGTATAAATGTCCCACCATTTCGCGCAATACCCACTTAGTTTTATGTATCACACCAACTGAATGATTAAACTCTGCCAATCTAACAACAAATATTGGTGAACTAGGCGTGCTTCGCGAATTTCGTACATTTCAAAATATGATAATACCTTGCATATATAATATGAAAGATTGGTAAACGTTTATCGTAACTTGCGCTTATTAAACTCAAAACTGTAATTTTTTTTTTACTAAATACATATGAATGTACATACAATTTGCCTGTCTGTCTGTTTGTATTGATTAATCTCAAGAACGGCTGAACCGATTTTGACGGGACTAGTTTTTGTTAAATAACTGAAGTTACTCCGCGTATTTTGGGTACTTTTGTTTTTCAAAAATAATTTTAATAAATTATTAAAAGATAGTGCACTTGAATAAAATGCGATTAACAGACAGTTTCACTGGCAAGTGCTTGAATTTGTAAGAAATACTTTTACTTTATTTTAGTACTGAAAAAAAACATAAGGAAAATGATTAGGGTTTCGTATTAAAAAAAAAAATTAAAACGCAGGAACTTATGAAACGCGGGTGCAGCTGCGGGCAGTCAGTAATAAATAAATATTAATAACTGTAATATTACTTTAAAAAAACAACTTCAACCAAACTACGTTTTCATATGAGAACGAATTTAGGTATAACGCATAAAAACTAAACTAAAGAACGCTCATCTGAGAGTCCTATATATATTTTATAATCTATACGTGGAAACTCTAGACCAGTGGGAAATGGGGCAAGCGAGAAATAATGGCTTAGTGATGATATGCTGTCCAGGTGCCTTTCATGGTCAAATACTAAAGTTACCTTACGTTGGAAGAAATATTGCAATGAAACCTCTGGATAATCGTGGGATATCTATTGGTCGACTGTCTAGTCACCAAATCTCCCGTTGGCTCCATTTAAAAGCTTATAATTAGCAAGGGCGAAATTTTATCCAGTTAATTTAATATATGCGCATATTAACTGTGCCGCTTTGAAGTATATATGACCAAAACAGCATTGTGTTTGTATAAGACGAGGGCTTTCTCAGTCACTTTTACGCTTGACTCGTTCGCTCTACGTCTTACGTCAGTTTTTGTTAATGTTATCTTCGGGTGTACTCACTCTGTTTCAGAGCGGCACAGTTAAAATGAGTGCGTACTATATACAAGCGTGACCTTGATTCACTAAGTAATATACAATGTCAGAAATGTGTTTAAAGCTGTTAACAGACATACAGACCGGACCGCGGAAATGGTATGGTGGGCGGCCAGGGTCATAAGACGTCTAAGTAAGGAGGAGGAATAATATTTTTCGAAAGGGTATATTTTTTCTATCGGTTCACAAAACATCGAAATCATAGAGATCAATCTTTTTTCGACCTGTTTTATTTAACTTGTCCGCAAATAATATACTTCCAGTGTTTTAAGTTAGACTATAATCAACATTTATTGCAAAAACTATTCCCATTTTTTTTTTATTAACAGCACTAAAGATCATCAGTAGCATCTAAACAAAAAAAGAATCATCATATCGTAGAAAACAACAAAGATACTCGATAATAATCGATACTAGATTACTTTGAAAGATTGATATTTTGTGAATCGATTCATCAAACTTAGAGTCGAATAAATTAAAAAATTGAATTTTTGAAAGCATCCCCATCCTTAGGCCGTCCGCCGACTATGTCCGCGGTCCGTTCCGTACGTCTATTAACAGCTTAAGAGTGATAGAATGACGTTTAAGGTATCATTTATGAATTTTCACCTCGCAATAAATTAATATGTGCCTCGGCCGACGACTGTGAATTGACTTCAATGCAATTATATTACATTCGTTTTGAAGTCGGAACTATTTTGTAAATATGTTTTTAATTATTAGATGCGTCTCATCGCCAATCAAATATGGCAAGTCGATACACTGAAGTCAGTAAAACCTTTACGCACCGTCACATTATGACGGGCGCATCTAAATATTTATGATTCATGATTTCTGTTATTGTTTTATACCTTATGGATTCCTTTAATAAATAAACTACATCATTTTATAAATTCTTGTGATTTTCATACATTTTTATTGTAGTTTTATGGCAATTTATTTATGATTAAAAAAAAAAGTTATCGACCTAAGTTTGAAATATGAAACATTCTACGAATGATTTATTTAAGAAAAAATAATATAATGTAATAATTTGAATTTCATGGAGAGATAATATGACGCAGTGTTTTTATGTATCGTGTTAGTTTTAAGTTTGTTTGTTTTTTTTTTAATTGTACGCGACGTCAATGTTTTTCATTTCTATATAGATATTTAATAAAAACATTAACTATGTATATATTAGATAGTACAAAAAAATTAAATGAATAAAACATGTATTAAAAAAAACAGTTTTTTTTTTTATTTATTTATTATGCAGGGGTTTGATAAGTGATTTATTAATTAATAATAACAATAAAAGAAAAACACTTAATACTTATTAGGGCTCGCTCGGGTATTGCATATAGAAAATTTTGGACTTTTTTTATTAAGCAATGTACCTTACCCGTAAGCATTGATAGAATTGGTTTTGAAAGAAAAAGAAACAAAAAACAATTAGTAAATATTACTTATTTAATAACTATTAACCCCTTGAGCACTAACCTGGCGTTTACGCCAGCTTTACATTGTTTTCCTATTGTCTCATTTTTATGGGTAATCGACATATTAAGAGAACCTCGCCCCCACGTCATCAGAAATAAACAAAATACGTACGATACCTTTACCTTGATACGTAATACCCAAACGGGCCCTTATTCGTAATTTCATTATTTATCTTGATTTGACCTCTATTCGGATCCTGTATGCGTTTACTAAAGGGAGGCATCGAAATATTACTGTGAAATCAAACAGAAAAATAAATAAAATAATACATATATTTCATCATTATACTAGTTTTATCCGTGACTTTGTTCTCATTAACATTTTCAATTCTTTATTTATGATAATATCTATCTCTACATTAAGTGTAAAACATAAGTTTTTCGTGTCTGTCTATCCGCTAACTAATCCATACAACTCAGTTGGTTTTTTTTTTTCAAGGAAGGCTTATACGTGTATGTATAATCTATTGTAATTAATCTTTTATGTAAATAGACAAAAAACAGTATCTTATTTGTAATAACAAAGTCCGAAAAATATATGTTATTGCTTACATAGGCTAAGTTTTAAAAGATATATCAAAATGAATTGAATTTCGATTCTTCGAATAATTCTAGACAAAACTTTGCAGTGGTATATCTCAAACACATATAGACACACTATAACACATTTTTTTGAACTAAAACCTAAAGTTAACACAGCCGCTGACAGAGGCTAGTTAGTGAATAAAATAAAACAATAAACTTACCAAAAAGAAACGCCACTTCCGTTAGAAAACCAAGGAAAGTCCATGATATTTCATAGCTTATCCTGAAGATAAAGTCTATTAGAGAGACGAATAGGCCCAAAATAACAAATCCCATCGTATACCATACGTATATCTGAACGAGTAATGCGTTCTCCTGTAGATAAAGACGAGTTAATCTTAGTAAAGAAATAAGATATTTCATTTGGAAACAATAATAGGTCAGTGGTAAGGTAAGTCACCCATTATTCATGTGATCCTTCCTGGTGATACGTGGTGAGGTTTTAAAAGAATCATACTCAACATCTAGAAAATTCTATTCGTATAAACTATAAAGTATCATACAAAATTTTCAGAATGTTAGTCAGGTTATGAACCGTCGAAGGTAAAGAGAACCAACGCTGTGTATGAAAAATGCCCGTTAAAATGTGCCAAATAAGGGTGTGTGTGGTGTGATGTCGGCCAAGAATAGTACCACCCCATATCTTCCCGTGGGTGTTGTAAAAGGCGATGAAGGGCATAAACCACTGAATGGGCAGCAGCATCTTCTGAGTATCACAAATATCTTCTTTCTCTTTTTTACACGGTATAGGCTCAGTGCTTTGACCACAATCTCACTTGATGTTACGTGACGAAGTGGTGCAGGATGGCAATCACACTAAGTCTAGAGGGTACTGGTTCTCAAGTAATGCTGCCGGAACACACCTATTGGTATTTGGCGACATGTTTTCAAACTTGAGGGTGGTAACTACCCAGCCGGGCATCATTAGAGAATGCCCTACTACCATGCAACCCGCCTGCCAAGCGTGGTGATTATGCTAATCACCCCCCGTATTGAACAAGACCTGTGATCAACAGACCAACTAACATATGAAAAACATTATTAAATTAACGATTTCATTAACTGTAACCACAGATTAGTGAACAACAAACATACAGTGACTGTACAATTATTAATACATTTTTGAATGCTCATAAACAATTTAAGTAGCGAAAAATAATTACTAAATTTGTATATTATAAATAAATAAATGTAATCAATCCATGTAAGCTAGATATGGTCGTAAAAAATATCAACAGCCTTCATCATGACACATCTCTATTTCACGGACGCCGGCAGCGATCGCACCACGAACATACCGCGTTACTGAGAGTATTTTATAACCAATCATCCATTGCTCGGTTAGACCAGATGATTCACAAATCGTATTGTACTAGGCCAGCGATCGTTTTTGTGCTATTGAAAATAAGTGACTCAGTATTTTCACCATGTTTGAACTTCACGAAATAATGTTTTATACGAATAATGATAATATTTTCATACTTACGTGTGAAATGAGATACCATCTTTCACGTAATTTACATTACAACTAGTATTTTTGCAAACAAACATAGAACAACGTGGCACTTTGTTAAAAATCGAGAGATATCAAACGGTGCACAGTATAATTTCGACTAAAGACAAAAACATACATCAAGCCCATTTTAGGCAAGGTGCGCTCGCACCCAACACGCCTTCTTGCCATATCTCACTTATTCACTTATCTGTGCCTCCAACTTACCACCATAGTAGCTAACAATAGAAGCATATTCGCCATCTCAAACATAGTGACCAGCAGCGTTTTCAACGAATCGACGTATTCCTTTAATTCATTACTGTAGCCACAATCTTCGTCTTCCGTCATCGTATCCAACAAACATACACCCTACATGATAACATTATATTGAATTAATATTAGCTTACCCTAGAGGGGCCCTGTACCAAATTTTGTCGAGGGGCCCCTTATATCCGACTGTGCACAAACGGATGCAGAAAAGTATTTTTCATAAGAGAAAAAAAACGCTTTCATTGGTTTTGCTTGTATAACTATAAATAATGGTAAGTAATTATTTCCAATTAGTGATGTTAAGAGTGACGTATGGGCATACGTTTTAATTTTTTCCATAAATTAGTTATTATAGAAACTAGAGGAGCGTTTGAAAATGAAAGAAATGCTCGATTTTTACCGTCATTATGAGGCGTTTGTGAAATAAATATGATTATTAAAAACATAAAAAACCAAAACGTAGAGGAATAGCCAAAGTCTTTCTTATAATATAACTGTAAGAAAATTCAAAATCGTCAAATTATTTTTTTTTAAACGCCACCGCATTTCTTCTTAAAAACCATTTAGCTAAACAATTCAAACATATACTTTTCTCGTGTTTTTTTTTGGCAGACTTAATTATTAAACCATTCATAGCTAAAGACGATAATTTTTTTTCCAGATTTTCAACACAAGTCTGATGGAAACTCTGAACGTTAAACGTGCGGCCTTAAAATTATTATTTATTAATTAAGATTTTATTAATTCTTGCTAACATATGTCAAGGGCTCTATTTCCCGGGCTCTATTATATATATATTATATCATTGAGACGGCGGTAGCTACCCCCCCTGATTCGCTTATTAAACAAAGGAAATGTAATCTATATAGGGAAAGTAAATTAATAACGTCTCTTTAGTAGGGATGTCGACTTGTTATTATTTCTTGTCTCATAAAAAAACTGACCATATTTTTTTTATGCTAGAAAAAGAGCGTACTGTACTAGGTTGTGATGTAAAAGGCTTAAAGCTATGATGGCTGAGTGAGTAGTGCGGCCAAATTCCGCGTTAACTGACGCGGGTTCTAGCCCACCTATCCAACTCTAAAATTAGCTTGAGTTTTCGGTGAAGGTATCCATCGTGAGGAAGCAATAGCATGGTGATAAGGTATTTTCTAATAATGCCCGCTTGGGTAGCTACCATCCTCAAGTTCGAAAACCTGACGCCACATATCAAAAGGTGTGTGCCGGCAGCATCACTTCAGAACCAGTATCTAGGCTTAGTATATGGTGAACAATACTGGACTACATGGTCACTTAACATCAGGTGAGATTGTGGTTAAAGCACTGAACCTATGCAGAAGGTAAATTTTACGTATAGGCAAATTTGTTTATACATTTGAATAATTGTACAAATAAAAGTTCATAAAAAATGTGGAACATACCAAACTGAGTATTGATATAAATGCGACAGTAGTTCTGGCTGGTATGCAGCAACAGGATCCGTCTTCACATAAACTTATTACAACTAATTTATCCATTTTTTCATGGACACATCCATATACATAAATATTATTTTCAAAACAAATTATCAACGTTTGAACTGCAAAGGAAAATAAAAAAACTGACCATTTATTTGATTATTTAAATGACTTTTTTATAAACAATAATTATTTCGATACTATTTTTACGATATGTAAATTGCGACAATACGTTTGAATGTCAGAACGTGGATGTTTAAATTTACTATGGAAATTGGACTGTCAAAAGAAAAATAGAGTTCATACTTTTAAAGGTTTTATTTCATTTCACTGTACAAAGCTTTGTATTAGATGTTATATCAAATATAAGGTAAAAATAACATATCTCTTGAAAAAAATACAAATACTTAAATTCACAATACTGAGTTAACAATTCACTTACCTCACCTTACCTCAATGAAATTTCGATATATGTTTTTTTTTTTACCTATTTAATGCTGTTGACCGGAAGGGTCTTTACAGGTTCACCGTAACTTTGGGGCGAGTCCTAAAGGCAATCGCCGCAAAAGGTAACTAGCACAAGGGCACCAAAGTGGTACGAACCTCGGCTTCGCCGTTACTTGCGTAGAAAAATTAAACTGGTGGAATATCGATCCGAAGCCTGTAAATTTTAACTTCGATAAGTACCAGTAAATGTTTGGGAATTCGAGTATAAGTACAATTTTAAACTGGTAACACTGTCAGGTGAAAGGTAAATCCACGTGTCGTGGGTTGGGGTATAACTTTAAACCCCTGCTTTCCCGCTCTTTCTTTTATGTAATACTGGAACATTTATTATAAATAGATATATTATTCATTGTTTAGAATCACAACAAGTTTTATTATTAAATATAAGTTATATTTGTTTTCTGTTTTTAATTTTGGTAATAAAATAGATGGTACTGCAAGAAAGTAGAACACATAAATATGTATCAAACCTTATTAGAGAAATGAGAAATATTCTTAGAAAAAGGTAGACATTCGTCTTTTAGTAACAGATACTCAAGAAATACTCAAGATGTTGTTTACAATAATTTTATATTTATTAATTGTAATCAATGGCAACAGATGCCTTATAATGGACGATGAGGAAATGAGTACGTAACAAGAAATCGTCATAAAATAAGAAGTTCTTTGAAATATTTTTTGGTTGCTAAATTTTGTATCTTACGTCTCTTATATCAAATTTTAACATTTGATCCTGATACAAATATAAATAGATAATCTTTCTTTTAATGAAATTAAATTAAGCTTCATTGATATCTTTGTATATTTCTAGTAAACTCTGCTGTCGTACAAATTGCTCCTAAAACCATAAATGACGAGAACGAAGCAATAAAAAGACGTATAGAAAGAGTAGAAACAATCGGGGATGCAGCAGAAAAAATTAAAAAAGATGGAATCTTACCAATAGAAGGTACAGAAGAACTATACGATGAAATGGTTCACATTGCAAATGATATAATCGAATCCATGCAAGATGTTAACAATGCTTACAAATTCCTAAACGTAAATGGAATACAAAGAGTTGTGTCTTCAAATTTAATGTTATCTCATCCGGAATTAAGAAAGCGATTGCTTATATTGATTTATACTTTGTTCAAAGTTGCTCCTGTAACAACGAATTCACAGATACCAATTAGTGTAGTCGACAGATTATTAGATATATTTGAAAATGACGAAAATTTAGCTCTAAAAGCACGAGCTTTAGATATTCTTAATGTATGGCTTCCTAATAACCCTATGGTTCAAGCTAGAGTCATGAAAGTCAAAGGCCTTGAGCCATTTTACCGTCAAGTTACAAAATTAGACATATCTGTCATAAGAACACTATTAGAGCTTTTCAATACGATTCTAAATGAACATATACAAGCGAGGAATGAAAAAGTACAGAAGACCAAAGCCGATTTGGATAGATTAAGATTGTATCAAAGAATCGGTTTCATCGAAAGAGTGTCGACATCTACGGTTTGTAACGGGTTACTAAATATCTTTGAAATAGCATGGGAGTCTAATAAGAAGGACAAAAACACATTGGTCACTTTGTTTGATGTTATTACAAATATTAAACCGTTTTGTATTCATATTTATAAGAGAAAAACGAAAGCTATAAGTTTTTTTCAAGTTCTATCGGAATATTTAACAAATCTTGAGAAGTTACATTTGATGGATGATGATTTGCATCTGACTGAAATACGATCGATCATTGAAGATTATATGGAAAATTTTAAACTTACTGCTAGAGACGAATTTTAGATTAATTCTTTAATCTCATTATATTCTTCTAAGTTACTTTCACAATGAATTAATGTTTTAATATTCTATGCTAATGAACACTATTAATTGAATGTATTTAAATAAATGTTACACTGTTTAAAATAATTTAAAATAACACACGTTTTTGATTAGCATTTAATTATGGAAATACTTCATGATTCTTTTCTCAATTTTTAACCTTCATTGATACGTTCATTCGTATATTGATATACTAAAGAATAGGTTTTATTTACTAATTATTTTCTGAAAATTTTCATACACGCTTGTCATACCCGCGTGTGGTCGCGCATTTCGACCGCAATTTATTGATACATCTTTTGTGTTATTCCGTCACTGGAGGGGGATTTTAGCGTAATGTTTGCAGGTCACAAAGACCTATTGTGCGATGCACCAATAGTTTGTTAGATATTGATTTATTATCAGTCTCTAGTTTCGATTCAATACACGTTGATAGGTACATTTGATTCAATTTATTATATTTATCATTGTTAGTTTTGTAAGTGTAAAGTTTGCATAACTATGATGTCGGTTGCCAAATTATTCGTATTACACTGGGGATCTCTAAAATTTAGATAATCTTCGAAACTGTGAAACCGTAATGAAATATTATCATTATCATGTCAATCGAAGACGTCCACTGTTGGACAAAGGTCTCCCCCAAAGGCCTCCACAAGAACCCGCATCTAGTGGATTCCTGTGACTGTCACCAGGTCGTTAGTCCACCTTGTGGTGGAGGGACTATCCACGCTGCCTCTTCTGGTACGCGGCAGCCATTTGAGAACCCGTTAAACCCATCGAATTTCGCGCCAATGGACGCAAGTTTGAGCCCACTTATCCAACTCTAAAAATGAGCCTGAGCTTTCGGTGAAGGAAAACATCGTGAGGAAACTATGGCATGGTGGTAGCGCCTCGGTAGCTACCACCTTGAAGTTTGATAACCTGTCGCCAAATATTATATGGGTTATAACGGATTATACCTGTGGCTATGTAATCAAAATTTCAGGACGTGTATATATTTTTTTTTTCATAGAACGTGCGATGTGAAAAGCGGCACGTTAACTCACAATTTACAGATTACGATTTCCAAATATTTTCAAAATTAAATAAAAGCTACACCGAAAAATACACACAAAAAATTGCTCACGGAAACAAAAGAAAAACCATGGCTCGGCTCGGCTGTATCTACATGTATTCTCCGCAAAATTGGATCTAGCTGTTTGTAAAATATTTTAAACTTGTATTCTTCTTGACTTGTAGCTCATATTTGATACGCTTAGCTGTAGTGTAGTGTAGTGGGGTAAAGGTAAAGGCCGTAAAATAAATTTTCAACAAAATGAGTGTACTCGGGAACATGTACGAGTAAGTATTTATTACACCACACCACGCGTTGCTATCTGTGACGCATTTAGTGAAATCAAATTGCAAACAATCTTCTATTGCTAGAAAGAAACACACGACATGTAGTCGGATCGGTTGTTTACACATTGCTTTTCTGTCAACAGAAGGGTTTCTGCCAATAGAAGGATTCGTCAGAACAAGTTTTATGTTGTGTCGAGCAACGTGAAATTTTTAAACTGTGTTTCTGGCCTAACCCTACTAAAGGGTAAGAGAAGTGGATATATGTTACTAAGATGCCTTCAGAGACTCCTCCTTAATTGTTAGCCCAATTGTGGGGACCGTGACCCTCCATGGTATTTGCCATCTTCTTGCGATCCTCTGTCAGACAACTCATAGATATTCTATATCTGAAGGTTACCTGGTTCATCCAACGAGCCGGTCTTCGTCCACGGGGTCTTGATCCGTTGACCTGTTTTGTCCTTTGACAAGAGATGTTCCGGTCAAGTTTATTCGCACTTATCTTTTACATAGCAACCTGATCATAATATAAGACCAAAACCTCAAGTAATGAGTTAAAAGCAAGAACTACTATATAACAGACGAAAATCCCGTCGAAAAAACTCCTACTTAAAGTTACGACAATTTTCTGTCACAATACAACAGTAACAAACGTCTATTAATAAATGAGTCCCTGCAAAATATTGTTTAGTATACTTATAGTGATGTATAGATAAGAGAACAATTTACAAACAAGAAAGTATAACGAAATATTAACTGAATTTAATAGTTTACAATAATTTTTTATCTAAAAATATGCTGTGCGAAAATGCGTGGGAGTTTGACCAAGGTGTAAAAATAACACTCATAGCACTGCATCACTAAACAAACACAATTATGGAATCAAATCGATCATGTTTTATCAAAAAAGGTTTTATTCATACAACGTCTAACGTCAGTGTATGCAACCTGCCGAAACGAATTTGCGCAAAATGCGTTTCGAGTACTCGCCGTGAGAATAAGTTGTATGTTGGGTCTAATAAAAAAATATAAGATCTCATTTTTTTTCTCTAAAACTCATGAATGGACATCATGGCGTAATGACCGCGGTAAATAATCCTATTTGTATTGTTAAAATGATATCTAGCTGACGGTTTTAATGTATAGCAACCATAATTTAGATGATTTTATCTACATAAATAAATTTTAAAAATAGAATTTTTAAACTAAATAAAATTTGTTTGTTGAGTGTATTCATTTATTGGCTGCCTTTAATTTGATAAAGTCACGTATTTATTTTGAATGTATTAAGATATTTTAGTTTAACAATTAAAAAAAAACAAATTGAAAATAAAGAGTTGTCATAAGGTTGCATAGCCTTTTATTAGTAAAGTTTATTTTACTTTTAATCTTTTTTACCTTTGACAAAATTAAGCCCACAATTGACCCTAAGCAAATTCCATCACTAGTTAAAAAAAATGATATGAAACTCTAATAATAAATATTCTGGAGACCGATTAATGATTTCGGAAAATATCATAAACGACACAACATTTTTAACACGTGTTGAGTCAATAAAGTAAACTTGAATATAACAACGAAATAATGAATTATATTTTGAAGGCTGGTGTTAACATTTTTATCAAGATTATTTAACTCAATTAATTTCAAATAAATAGAGTTCGATTGACAGAAAGATTAGCTCCCAGAACAACTAAGAGATTACTCCAAGAGGGACGCACCTGTGTGCCTCACCCAGCAGACTTAACCGTAGGCGCGAACAAAGGAGAGGCTACCGTCGAAAGGAATAGCCCTGGTGCGGTTTCCCCTTGCCCCCCATTAGTTGTAAGTTTAGTAGTTTTGGATATGCGCTTGTTACACTTATAATTGTTTTCAGTAATAAATGTAACATATCACTTTTTGTTAACTGTAACAATTGTTATAATAAATAATTGCAAGATCAAACCGACTGCGCCTAACCTTGCACAGAGCTGTGCAGCGACGGGATGCACGAGATGACTTGCTTGCTTTTTAAGCACCATCTATAATATTTTAACAGCATGGTCACACTAAAGTATTTCGTTTGCGTCAGGTAGTAAATTTTATGAAACGCTTCAAGGGAAGGCGTGACCACCTGACTTTAGTTCACACGAAAAGGTAGCTTTTGTTAAAAAAAATGTACTGTATCCTCCTTTTGATTTGGTCAAGCTAATAGTTTAATGACTTACAGGTGATGTGTTAAAATAATAATGTAGAAGATGTTTGCTTTTGGCAGCATCTTGATTTGACATATAGCAGTCCTTGTTTGTAATTCATAAAAATGGCAATATTTAACTCTATATCATGTTTTTAATGGCGTTTCATATAGTTTGATTATTGTATAATACATAAGTGAAATGTAATGAAAATAATAAGCAAACGTGAAATTCCTAACGTCAGATTTTGCTGCATACATTTATTGACCTTTGAACTTTTCTTTAAAAACAAATACGTCTACACGTTCTCCTGCGACCACCCATACAAAATTGCCCAGTCACATTCGCCTTTTAAATTTGTAACGTCAATTTTCTTTCATCCATCCTCTCTACATGGCCAAACCAATGAAGCTTCCCTTTCTCTATCTTTGTCATTACATCCCTTTTACCACACCACAACATTCCCTTTTCACGCTATTATTTACTTTATCTATCATTAGACTATATATCATTCTTAGTCTTCTCATTAGTCTTGCTTTCGTGTTTCTTCTGCCAGATCAAGCACTCACTACCATACATAAGTTTAGGGGCTAGCACACTACGCTACACAGCCGAACGTGCCTTTTTAAACACATTTTGGTTGCACATAAAGTTACGCAGGGCCCCGTTCACTCGATTCCCTAACAAAACTCTTCGCTCTCTATGTAGTGAGTTAGTTCAGTTCATCTTTTTATTTCATTGTTTGCAAAATTATTGCGATAAATCGTGAATATAATTTCAACTGTAAGAAAAAAAGGTAGAATCCAATTACGACGGCATTACACCAAAATCAGCCACCGCTTTTCTAGAAATATTATTTCCGCGTAAATCCCTCCGAAATCCTGCGGATATTTCAGATTAATAACGTTGGTACAATAAAAAAGAAAGATTTCTTCTATAATATGAAATTGCAAAAATACTACCATGTGAAACTAGACAGAATTGTGTTAGAGTCCACACGTTAACTACGACGAAATAGAAGAACCTGAAAATAACATAATTCACAATTATTGTTAGTTCATATTTGTAAATTGTTCCAACTTATTATTTTTACTTTATATTATTAATATTTAAAAAAACGCTTCATATGGACAATGTATCCGAACACAGTTTATGTTTTTGCAGGATAACGATTGACATGACGACGGGTTTGTTATTTCATGACGAATATATAAAACTTCGATCTGAGAAATTTATTATACAACTTTAATACATTTTGGATTTTAATTTCGAATCTGACCTGACCCTTTATAATAGACTTTGACAAATATATACAAACTAAAGTCAACATAGAAAATGTTATTGGACTTAGAATTAGAACCTCCCACAGGTTTGCTCATTCAATAAACTTACAATTTATGTTTACACATTGGATCGATCATTTTTTTTTTAATAATCTAATAATCCATTCTATTCGCAGGGTTAGAGATCCTTATACCTGTTTGGCAAACAATACTATTTTGTATCATTTATTCTTTTAGAATTTCCAAGGACAAAACACATTGCATAATTATGAGTATAATTACAAATAACAGACAAAAACCTGCAAGTTAGAAATAATATTACATATCTCAAGTTTACATGAGTAACTTTTATTACATTTCCATAAAAAAACATATTTTTTTTTAGTTATCGGCATATTGTTTTATTTTAAAATGAAATGGATGTACTTTATAGTTTATTGTAAATACCATATGCAGCCACATCGTCATTTAATATCAGTTAAGATTGTAACATTTTAGTTACTACGGAACATTATAAACTTGAATAGAGATATAACTTAGCTATATTTATTTTTTATTCTGCAAAGAACAAAATCGCATAAGTTAGATACGGTCAATAAATTATCTATTCAAGAAATTTGTTCGGTTCGTAGGCGGGTTTTCTAACTATAAAAATCTGATATTTGTCCAAAGAAATAGTGTTGACATTTTTTTAATCGGTTTAAATCTATAGTCACACCTTTGTTAATATGTGTTTAGTATTTTTAAAACTATTTTTTTTTACTTTATCGTGAGAACGAAGATTTATTGAAAAAAATGTTTGATTTAACCGTGTTGAGTTGATACGAAATTTTTTACACATTGAATATAAGAATTATGAACATATTCTTTGTAAAATCTAACATCACTTACAATTAAAGTTTGATCAAATTGAAATTTTTTAAGTTAGTACTTTCATTTTTCATTTAGTACTTACATAGTTCGTATGCAATTCTATTTGAATTTTTAACCTTTTATATAGCATTTATCATTATTGCATTGAAAATTATTAGTCAAAACGAAATATACAAAGAAAATATATTATGGATATACCTTATATTAAGTATATTAATATTTAAAACCAAAGGCAAAAACCGATAAAAAAAAAATTGCCCACTGGCCAACACCATACTTTTACATCTCTTTATTTTTTCTGACGTATGGTTCTCAAGTAAAAATTATGCTTTCTAAAAAAAAACCAGACATTAATAGCAATGAACATTACCTACTTAGTATTAAGTAACCTGATAACCGACGTTTATAACATTGTGTTAACACAATACTGCCAAAAAAAAAATGGACACAGACTAAGCGTCACGCTGAGCGCAATGACAACATTACATTCAGCCAATTAAAATTGTTGCAACCCAAATATATTATTCAATTTCTTATTTATGTGAGTGCTCATGCTGAGATTTGCGAACCGGACATCCGAATCCTTAAATAATATCTCAATTTATAAGAAAATATCGTGAGAAAGTAGATAATTTGTTTGTAATATAACAACAATTTCGTTTAGCAGAAATATTTTATATTATTTTACAAATATGTAAAATTCATTTAACTTGCATTTTTAAGAACCCAGTATATCTGATTCGAGGTTACAGTACCAATGTCAGTAATCTAAGCCCGTAGATAAATGATAGCAAAATTAAAAGGATAATTTTATATTTTTAATATGAACTATGTAATATTACTAGCTGTGGCTGTGACTCCGTCCGCGTCGGAAATCCTGTTTATAAAATGATGATTATAATTATTTACTGTATGTACTGTACTGTACATCACTGAAATATTCGTTCGTTTGCTTTTTAATATTGCAAGGAATAAAATGGTAGATAATTTAGTGTCGACGTAATTCGTAATTTCGTAAACATTAGTGTCTTCATAACTTTTCTTATATAATACCTAATGTAACCAAATATATACCTACTAAAACCTGGCAATATATTATATCTACGTTTTAGAAAATGAATCATGACGGACAGAGAGAAATCTTACCTTTCATATAATATAAGGATTAAGTTCAGTTAGTAAATTACTTATTTCGATTAGTTACTTTTAATAATTGTAATTTTACTTAGTGGTAAAATAAAAGTAGGTGTATCTATGAAGTTTTCTTTGAACTCATTGATTTTTTTCAGATGTTTTTTTCTTATAATATCACTATAGATCAAAAGTATAGGCTTTTTCACGTAAATATAATACTAAAATTACTAGGTCAAATGGTAATTTAAGACACAACTATGTGGAATTAATTTATCATTTCCAAACATATCAAGTTAAAAACGCTTACAATATCAAGCTCTATCTAACTTAAAGGAAGTCAAATCAGAGAATTTTATAGATGGAGATTATTTTTTTATTATTGCTCATAAGTTACGTAATTCTACTTGATAATAACTTTAATAGGCGTGAAAAAAAAATGGTACTTAATAGATAACTGTTGCTTTGTGAATATTTCTCAAAATTCTATTATTGATGCAAGTGTGCGTTTTTTTTTTGTTGCGAAATAGTACAAAGAAGCTAAAGTCAAAACATTTTGTATAACAAATTGCATATTTGTATACGTTTGACTATCGACGGAACCGGAAGTCGGTACTCGTGAGTCGTTTAGCTACTCTGTGACATGTATGGAAGTTTTTTTTTAGTATGTTAACTTTTATTTGATCGAATGATGAATCGATTTTGTACCGGGCATTTGTAAATAATAAGTACGTATATGATTTTTTTGCCCGAAGGTTTTCTTCAGTAAATCTATTCACGTTGTATGATGTTTAAAAAAATGTTTCGTCCTATAAAAAAACGACTACTATTGTTCGTCCAATAGTTGAAATCTGATTGTAATTAATTTTCTCGCAATAATGTTTGTTTTCTACCGTCGTTTCTTTCTCCGTTGTTTGTTAGTTCATAAACTACAAACAAATAACTTTCCACTTGTAGTGGGTATTATTGTATAATGTAACATTGTGTTAAGGTTATCATTAGTGGGTACAAATAAATAAAGGAGTCTTTGAGCAACACCATCTTGTTGTTTACTTCATGGTGACAGCGGTGCACAAATTAATTAAATATACAGTGCTTAACTTATCAAATTATCAAAATAATATCATAAAAAGTAACATTTGGTATCAATTAAGTGATTTTAATAATGGAACATGCACGTCCTCCATTTGAACTTGTGTTAAAAGGCAGCCCGACCGAACGCGCTGAGACTTGGCGGAAATGGGCTACGGCAGTTTCAAGTATTCGTAAAAGCATCGGGAGTGTATAAAGAACCAAGTGATGTACAAGCTAGCCTCCTAATCAATCTGATTGGTTCCGAGGGTTACGATGTGTATTCGACATTTAAATTTAAAAAGGACGAAGATCGTGAAAACATTGAAATTTTAATAGAATTTTTTAATAATCACTTCGGCACTAAAACGAATACAACCATGGTTAGATTTAAATTTTTTACGCGAAATCAGGAAGTCGGAGAAACTATAGATGAGTATGTCACAGTTTTAAGATTGATGAGTCAGCGATGTGAATTTGAACAGCTAGAAGATGGGTTGCTGCGCGATCGGATCGTGTGTGGTGTCACAGACGGAACAGTACGGGATAGATTACTTCGTACAGATGAGTTAACCCTAGATAAAGCAATAAAAATTTGTCAAGCCAATGAAGTATCTAATGATGATAGTCGACAAATCGAATCAGTCGGCATAAAATACGAGGGTTCAAAGGGCATGTCCGTTGACGTCATGGAGAGAGATCGCAACAGGTGGCGCGGTATGCGGCGAGAAACACGAAGCGGTGCATCAAATTGGATGCGGCCGGGTGGCGCGCGACAAGGATCGCGCGGTTTAGCTAGCGACAATTACAGAGCGGGCGCGGCGAGCGGGGCCGGTGCGAGCGGTGGCGGTGCGCCAAGCTGTGGGGCCGGCTCAAGCGGCGAAAAATTTACAACGAAAGTAATGCACGGACGTATAAGTTTATGTGCAGCTTGTGCTAATGTACATTGTAACGGTGATTCGCGTTGTGCGGCACGGAACTCAACATGTTTTCGGTGTGGGTGTAAAGGTCACTTTAAAAAAATGTGTTTGGCGGGCAATGTTCGTAAGGTATTTGATGTAAAAGCGGAAAACAATGACGATGTATATTACGTTACGTCACTAAATGATACCAAAGGCAGTTATGAGGACTCTAAGTGGTACGAAACTCTTTATTTAAGTGATAGCTTATTAAAACATCGATTTAAATTAGATACTGGTTCTGATATAAATGTTATGTCAAAAAGAAATTTTTTTAATTTAGGATTTTCATATAACGATTTAATTCAAGACAAAATATTTGCTCTTTCTTATTGTGGGAATTATATACCCTTTATAGGGTCGTGTATTGTAAAATTGAATTATAATAATACAGAATTTTGTCTTAAATTTGCAATAACAAAACATGATCGTGTAAGCATTTTAGGCAAGAGTGCATTAGAACAGATAGGATTAGTAAAACGAATATATTCATTAAATGTTTGTGATTATAATGATTTATTTGATGGCTTAGGGACGTTGCCGGGTCATTATAAAATCTCAATTGATAATAGTGTGGCTCCTAGTGTGTGCCCGGTCAAGAAAATCCCTGTCGCGATCAGGGAAAAGCTGGAACAAGAATTGAACCACATGGTGGAAATAGGGGTAATTCGGAAAGTGACTCACCCAACGTCGTGGGTTAATTCCATTGTAGTTGCAGCAAAGAAAGATGGTAGTCTACGAATTTGTTTGGATCCCCGACCTCTAAATCGTGCCATCCGCCGGCAACATTATCAATTACCTACTTTAACTGAAATTGCTTTCAAATTAAACGGTGCCCGTTACTTTAGTAAATTGGATGCCAAATCAGGATTTTGGATGGTTCGCCTAGATGATGAAAGTGCAGATTTATGTACATTTGGCACTCCTTTCGGCCGATATCAATTTTTACGTATGCCATATGGAATAAATTCAGCGTCTGAAGTTTTTCATGCCAAAATTAGACAATTGCTTGAGGATTTAGATGGGGTCGATTCATTTATCGATGACGTCATAGTCTGGGGGTCCACAAGGGAAGAGCATGATAATCGTTTAAGAAAATTACTTGATAGGTCAAAGCAAATAGGTATAAAATTTAATCGAGATAAATGCCTGTTTGGTGTAACAGAAGTAATTTATCTCGGGCATAAGTTTAGTGCGGAAGGTATGACAATTGATGATAATAAATTAAAGGCAATTATGGAAATGCCGAGCCCGCATGACCGGCAAACACTCGAAAGATTTTTAGGTATGGTAAATTATTTATGTAAATTTATTCCTAACTACTCGGAGAAAGTAACGTTACTACGTGATCTATTAAAAAATAACACAGAATGGTGCTGGGGCGAGCAAGAAGAAGAGGTCGTTAGAAGGTTAAAAGCTGATATGTGTAGTGCGCCTGTATTAGCACTTTTCACACCTAACGAACCTGTAGTACTTTCTGTAGATGCAAGTTCACATGCTCTGGGAGCTGTGCTACTACAATGTGGTCGCCCTGTAGAATTTGCGTCTGTTACTCTTACTGAGACACAGAAACGGTATGCACAAATTGAAAAAGAGATGCTTGCTATTGTTTATGGATTGGAAAGATTTCACCAGTATGTTTTCGGTAAAAACGACATATTGGTAGAAACAGATCATAAACCCTTAGAAACTCTATTCAGAAAATCTTTAAATGAAGTGCCTGCTAGGTTACAACGTATGATGCTCAGAGTGCAGAGGTATACTTTCAGTGTCGCGTATAAACCTGGTAAATACATGTTCGTTGCTGATGCGTTATCAAGAGCACCACTTCCTGAAATCATGCATAGTAAGGTCACAGAGGAAATAAATGAACAAACATGTTTTTTGCTTAACAATGTAAGATTTAGTGAAGAAAAACTTAATAAAATAAAATCAGAAGTCACTAACGACAAAGAGTGCCAACTTTTAATTAATTGCATAAAAAATGGTTGGCCTTTGAACAAGTATCAATTGGATGAAAAAATTCGACATCACTGGGATTGCCGAGAATGCTTTGAATATGTTGATGGAGTAATATTTAAAGATAATTTAGTATTTAACCCCAAGGACTTCGTCTCGAAATGCTATCTCGAGTGCATGAAGGTCACTTGGGTATAGATAGGTGCAAAAGACGAGCAAGAGACGTAATGTACTGGCCAGGGATGTCAAGAGATGTAGAAAATATAGTCAAGCGTTGCAACACATGTGTAAAACATGCTACAATGCCACAGCGTGAACCAATGATTGTTCATTATATTCCTGATCTGCCATGGGCCAAGATAGGCTCCGATATCTTTGAATATAATAAGAAACAATTTTTGATTATTGTAGATTATTTTTCAAATTTTGTTGAAGTATCTGCTTTAAATAATATAACTTCAAAGTGTGTCATACAGGCAATGAAAGATCAGTTTGCACGTCATGGGATACCACAAGAGGTTATTACTGATAACGGGCCGGCATATATGTCTAAAGAATTCAATAGCTTTACCAATGCATGGGGTTTTCGGCACGTAACTTCATCTCCTAATTATCCTCAATCTAACGGTCGAAGTGAGCGCGCTGTAAGAACTATAAAGTCTTTATTAAAAAAGTCTTCAGACGACGGTTCCGATTTTTATATAGCTCTTTTAAATTATAGAACCAGTCCGAGGGACGGAATTTCCAGCCCTGCTCAACTTCTAATGGGGCGCAGATTAAGTACGCGTCTACCATGCAGTGCCGAGAAATTGAGGCCGGAGCGTGATAACTATGAAGATTATAAGAATATTAAGGAAAAACAACTGTTAAATAAAATGCATTACGATACTCGAGCTCGTGGACTTCAAAAACTAAAAGTCGGAGATCGAGTTATAACATTAAACGGGCCTGTAAGACACGAGGCTTATGTCGCTAAGCATGCAAAACAACCACGATCGTACATTGTTGCTGATAAATGGGGTAAAAGATATAGGAGGAATAGAAGGCATTTAATTAAAATGCCCATCAGCTCTTCTCCTTACAAACCTGGTAATTTCAATGGTATTAGGAGACATAGCGACACTATGACTGATAATTGTGATGATCCGGTAGATGATGTAATTCATATTCCTAATGAAGAGGAGACACCGCCACATACTAGAGAGCACACTGTGATGTGCACTAATATGCCTAAACCATCAGGAATGGATCGTATCGAAAGAAGAGCTGCACAAGAAGCCAAGATTAAATTACAAATGTTTAAAGAATAAAGATTAAGAAAATATATTTAGGTTACAAACTATATAAACTTATTGCGCATTAAAGAAAAAAAAGGAAAAGTAAAGTAGTTTTAATAAAAATGAGTAAAGTATGTTACTTCTCAGTTTTAGGTATGTATATAATGTCTATCGTACTAATTAACAGTCTTCCTAGTTTTGTTTATTTTGTATAAAAAATTTGATGTTTAAATAAAAGGGGAAGATGTAGTGGGTATTATTGTATAATGTAACATTGTGTTAAGGTTATCATTAGTGGGTACAAATAAATAAAGGAGTCTTTGAGCAACACCATCTTGTTGTTTACTTCACCACTGATGTGCCAAATTAATGAAATAGACAAAAAAAGTATTCAAACACTATAGCGTGACATTGCCTCGGCGTAAAATAGACAACGGCCGACATGCCATGTGCATGATGTTGGTGTTTGTGGCATGCAAAAAGGAGACACAAGACTAAAAAAAAGATAGTAACATCTTACATTTTATAAAAGGCAGCCTCTGTCTGTCTGGCTGTCCATTAGTATATACGAGTGTACCATACAGCTTGTTTTATTTTGTTCGGATTTGCACAACCGAACGAATCCTTTACCTAGAAATCATGATTAGTGCACATCGTGCACTTTTATAATTAATTGAAAAACATCTATTTTCTACGAGTCTGCTTCTGAAAATTGCAGCGACCACAAGAGCCCGTCTTGAACCATTGAGGCGACCAAACGTGTCTGGTTATGACCATTAACGCGACTCCACAGTACGCTACCGACCATTATCGGCTGGCCATTGTAACTGACCATTGTAAGCATTGTAATCTTTGTGTGTAATAAAACTATTCACAAACCAATTAACAACTTACCTATCCATAACCAACCTCTACATATTTATATGGATAACTAACTGTGTGCCCGCGTTTCATATATTTTATTGCGTAATATAGTTTTTATTTATGTCTTATACGGGACCCTACTTATTTGTAAAAAAAAAAAATAGCCAAAGTTACGCGTAGTAACTTCAGCTGTATAACAAAAAAAGTCCCAAGAGATTAACCGGAACAAATGGCCAGCCAAACAAAAATTTTAAAAATTGTATTTTTGGTATATGTATTGTATACACATGTACACTTTCATATGTATTTAGTAAAAAACAACAGATACTTCATTTTTATATATTAACGACAACAAAAAATTATTTTCTTTGAACGATTCTACATCGCGCTATGGTTCTGTTATCTTCCATTATACATATACTTATGTTTTGAAACAGTCTGTCCTTCAAAAGGTGAAAGATTTATTCGTATTGAAGGGAAACCAGAGTGCCTTCAACACTCACCCCCCAAAGTTACGGTGAAGCTGTAAAAGACTCTTCCGGTCAAAAGCATTAGGCTAGGTTAAAAAAAAATTCTGAGCTTCAATTTTATTTATTAGTATAGATAGGTATCTCCTTTCTGTCTTACCATTACTATGTTCCTCGCTAAAAGACAGATTGCTCAGTTGTAGTGTGGGGTTGGATTCTATGTAAATGGATCTAGGTTTGAATCGACCAGTCCTATTCTGTGAAGGAAAACATAGTATGGCGGGTAGCTCTTGTAGGTATATTCAAGCAACAGCACTTGATCAATCTATAAGCTTAGTTTGGACCACATCGTCACTTGACATCAGGCGAGGCTGTCGACAAAGCGTACAAAAAAAAATAGTCAACCATCAGTGGCGTGGCGTGAAAAAAAATCGTTGGTAAAGCCGGAGCACAAACAAAATCTACCTGGTCCATGATACTTCTTCGTCTTGAAAATTAGTACAGTAATGAATGATGGATGTTTTTACTGCTGAGTTAAGCTATCTAGATGCAGTTAGCGTTAACCACCTTCACCGTACTTGACTTTGGCTGTGTGAATTCAATTCCGACATTTTCTAAAGGCTTGTAAGGCAGGTTCTTTGTATGTGTGTTTTGTGTTTAAGAGTGTGTAGTTGTTATAACACCTTCTAATAGTAGTATATTTGCTGCTTGTGAAGTGAGTGTTGTTCGATTTTTTTAGTAAGTAATCGGGTTATTAGAGCGCTTCGTCACTGGCTGCCATAGAACTGTTTGAAGTGAAAACGTCGAAACAATTTTTTCTTTTTTTAAAGTGAAATTAATAATAATACGCGGACTACAGTTCTGAGTCTGACTGATTACTCGAGTCCTTATTTAAACAAACTGGAACATTTTATTTCAGCATTCGAAGGTCTATTTAAAAGCTATCTTATTTTTGACAGGTATTGTAGCATTTCGCAGAAGGCTGACGTCATAGCTCACCGCAGCAAAAGAAGTATTCTCAAAAATTGTTACGAATATTGTCTTTTATACGCAAGTGAAGTCGGGGGACATCGCTAGTCAATAAAAAATATTTATAAACCTTTTATTTTGTCTTTACAAAAACAACAAAGGTTAGACATTTGTAGATTGAAAAACAATAATCATTTATAAAAAAAATATTTATTCTCATTGTAAACATTTCATCTCAAAAATAAATGTATATTTGCGTATCAATTTCACACACAATTTCTTTAATAATCTACTTAAAATTAATCTACAGATATCTCTAATTATTTTATACAGAGTTGCACAAAAATTCAACATTATTCATACTTTTATTTATGTACAAAATTATACCTATTTTTGGAACATTTCAATTGGACCCTGACATTTGCTTGTTCTTTGATTTCATACAAAAAAATAATGATGTGTAGTTTAAAATATGTACAACCTTGTATACCCATTTTTATGAGAAATATATAATTTACCTAATAAAACGATCAATAGCTTGTTAGAATCAAAATCCAGGAATGCTTTTATACTTTAGAATAATGGTAGCATACTTTTAAGAATTTCGATTATGATCTTTAAGAAGTTTATTCCCATACCAAACAACACACTCTCCTATACTTTAAATTATGATTATAACGTGGTTTTGAGTTATTTCTATTCAAATAAATCCTACGCATCATACACAAAAAACACTAAAAATAAAGAGCTCTATATAATGAATAATTTTCTCTTAAAAATCACCAAATGTAAGTGTACCAAATGTTTGTACATGACCTACTAAAACTCCCAGTTCATAGACATTTAGCCAGAAGTGGAAGAAGTTGACATCACATTAAACCTTATTTAATTCTAACTAGATAATTCAATATCCATATAGATACGAAAAACCATGCGGTACAGCGGATAGAGGTACGAAGACCGGCATCATTCTCTCTGCTTGCATGAAATGCGTTCTTGTATGCTTTTTCAAGTGATCGCGCCTCCCGAATTTTTTCCCACAGGTCGAGCAAGGGTAAGGCCTAACACCAGAATGTATTCTTTTATGGCGTGTCAGTTCTTCGTTTCTGGTAAATGTTTTTCCGCAGTTCTTCTCATCGCATTTATAGGGTCTCTCACCGGTATGGATTCTTATGTGACCTTTCAGTTGACCGTTATTCGAAAACCCCACATTACAGTGCGGGCATTTGTATTTCTTCGGTCGTTGTTTCTTCGCGTTCAATAGCTTCGCTTCGTTTTCCTGTTGGAGGATCCTGGCATATTCTAATTCCATTGCGTAGCCTTGAGCTAATGATTCTAGGAGTAACGGATCTGTAGGAGGTACTCCGAGAGCTTGTGCGATATCTGTTTGGAGGTAGTCGTGGTAACTCGGATTGTAAACGGGTGGAATGGCATTGATGGTAGTTGAATATACAGGTTGGACAACCTTTGGTTTCGATTCCTGTTTGTCAGTTTCCGGGAGTAATCTATCACAGCATAAACTTAAATTTGTAACTGGACTAATGTCTGCGGAATTTATTGGAGTCTGTTCTTCTTCTTTGGTTGTCGTCGAAACTGTTGCATCTTGATGAACATTAGCGTCCTTTTTGAAAGTTCCGCGAATTTTTCTCAAGCGATTTTCCCGTTTCTCGTCGATTTTTCTTTTCTTATTCTTTGATTCTTCGAAATTCGTTTTAACACAGTTTTTTTGTTCGTCGTTTTTGTCACTCACATCCCAAGGTCGAAATAGTTTGGAATAATTTTGGTCAACGGAAAACATAATTTTTTTAATAGCACTACTAAGCTGTGGTCACACGCGATAGAAGTTAAAGACTGGGTCCCTTTTTCACGTCAACAAGTTTTATATACATTTGCTTTAACAATAAATTTAATAAAAGAGGGATACAACCATTCAGCGGACGAAAGAGAGGCAATATTTTTCAATTGTGGTATACATCAACTTTTTTCGCCTTCGTTTTACTTTTTAGGCGCCATTTTGAATCTTACGCTCGGATACTCAGAATGTTATTTTGAACGTATGTTAGGTGTGCGTTGATTCTTTCTGATTTAGAGTGACGTCTTGGTGTTTGAGATAGGGGTGTGTATTGTTATTTATGTTGATTTTTGTGCCGGGTCCGGGGGCGGGCCTAGAGGCAGAGCGTCACGCTCGAGTGCCCTCCACTTCGCAGCTGCAACCTTGCTTGTTTTAATGGTTTCTGCAATTGTTGCGGTTCCCAATTTATATTTATGGTACATACACACGGACCGCATGTCTTACTTGTACATATATACGATCTATTGTGAACGTTATAGGCTTATGGGAGACTTGGCAATTTTATTCCCTTGATAATGTTGGGAAATGTTCGAATTAATTTTGATTTCTCAGGCCATAAATTGTTTAATTTTGATTTAAATCTTGTACATATTTCATATAATGGTTCGGTTACCTGGTTTTAGGTATTGTTAGATTAATATAAATTCGGTAATGCTGATTAAAATAATAATTTGCATGATTCAACTCTTTTTTTTGTTCAATTTTTAGTTAGTACCACAACCAGTTATAATCAATCATTAATATCTAATATTTAAGTAAACGCCTTTTTTCTTTGTTTACATATTTCTAAGAAGCAGTTCTTTACATCTTGCGAAGTTAATCAGTAACCAAGCAATAGGAATTTCTGTCTACAGTTCATTCGACACTCTATAAAGCTAGATGAGAGTTTTTTTTAGATTTATAATCATTTTTTCCTACATATGCACTACTATGTTTACTATACTATATTTGTGCACTTAATACCAGGTTCCTTCCGTGAACGATCCGGTTGTGGAATGACCTCCCGGTAGCCATGTTTCCCGGGGAATACAGCTGATGTTCTTCAAGAGAGGCGTAAAAGAATTTTTAAGCGTGAGCAAAGGCGCAAGTGATACTTCTAGTATTGCAGAAGTCCATAGGCTACGGTAACCGCTTACCATCATGCGAATCGTATTCTTGTGTACCATTTTCGTGGTATAAAACAATGTTATTTGTGCGCTGACACGAAGTATAAAGACAAAAAGTATAAATTGACATTTGCGAAATTCGAGAATATCTAATAATATACGAATTAAATGGTCTTAACTTTAATACAATTGTAAAGTGGAGCTAGGTTTTGTTAAAAATAATGAAATAAATAGCTTAGTGTTAACTCCTTTAGCATGGTCAGATTTTTAACTTCTATCTATTTTTTGAAAGTTATTTATAGTATTTCTACTTATGCCTATTATTCAAAAACAGGATAAAAGATCACATATACCTAATCAATGTCTCTATAATCTAAGTGAAATACTTAAGTATCGCTATACCAAAAGGCTTTGGATTCGAGGCCGCAAAAGATTTTTCTGAACTATCGGAACTAATCACAAGTACCTGAGCAATTGTATCACATACTGCGTTAATTACGTCAAACACTTATTTACGGTGTCAGCGATTTTTCAGTTATTAGTTTAGTATATAACAAGAGGTATCTTGTTGTTAATCATTTATATTTTAAACCGCATTTATAGAATCCATTATGTATCTCTTTACATTTAGAAACGAATCTATTATTGTAATATTCCTTAGTTCCTTCAAATACCCTTTATAAGTTGGTATCGATGATGTTCCAATAAATCTGTTTAAAATAATAATTTATCGTTTTACTTAATTTGTTATGTTTTTTTAATATACGTATATAAAGTAATTTAGACGTAATAACAAAATGATACAAAACTAATTCAAAGTATCTACCTAATTATTACTATTACATAAAAAACTATAAATAATTAACAGTAGCTAATCTATATTTACGTTATCTATATTAATAAATGAAATTGAAGTGTCTGTTTGTAATACCTTTTGTAATAACAATTTTATTACTAAATGCATACTATTGTCACACCTATACCAAAACACAATTTTTAAAATTTTTGTAAGTCTGTTTGTTCCAGGTGACCTCTGCAATAGCGGGACCGATTTTGACGAGACTTTTTAAAGTAGATATAGCTGTAGTTACTCTGTGTAACTTAGGAGTACTTTTGTCTCCGAAAATAATGAGGGTTCGGAGTAAAACAATTAAAACTCATGAAATTTCGAATAAAATCCGATTCAAGGGACAGCATCATCAAAATATTATTTTTCAATTATTATTTAAAAATATATTACGAAGTGAAGAATATATAAAGCGCGGGCAGAGCAGCGGGCACACAGCTAGTCACAAATAATGTAGATACCTAATAATAATTTAAAGTTCTCTGTAAACATTTAAAATTAATCAGAATAATGTTTATTTAACATAGGTTGGTATTATAAAAGTCTCTACCTATCCGTTAAATGGTTTATAACTCCAGAACCAACCTATATGACTTTTTTTTAGTTTTTTTAGGAGTACAAGTATTCTCTGCCCGGGTTTTAAATTCTTCATATTCTATTAACATATAAAATAGTCAATTGAGACCCATATTTACTATATTTACACATGTAATGCAATGAGAATAATTATAAAATCTATTATATGCTTACTGAAAATAATAATTTAAAACAAATAAACAAAAAAATTGATACAGCTAACCAATTTACCTACCTTTTTTTTTTTTGACGGGTTAAATGCATTTACTCACTACCCTACCAATTTACCTACCTACCAAGTAGGTAGTTTTACAAAGTAGGTACGGAAATATAATGCCTGTTTTTTTATGTGCCTGTATTATTAAAATTTGTTTGTTAATTATCCAAATATCCTTAATTTAATCATATACTAACACAGATTCATATAGTTTGTATAATATTATAATACTTACTTTTTAAGCATAGTTATTATTGTTTACATGTCGAGAAAATAGTATTCGAAAAACATAAAATTTAAAATTCGTTCGTTTCCTGGATTAACTGTCAGTGTGACCACAAAATGGATGGATGGGATCAATCTAAACAAATCAAGTTACGTCTATTCAAATACAATAGTCTTGATTACGACGCTTTTGATCTGTTTTCGTATGATATCCGAATGAATTTTAGAAATGGCGCGATGTGTCAAAAATGCGCGCGCGGCTTGATCGATGGCGGCGCGGCGAGGTTTGTTTATTTTGTTGAAATTGTTCAACTTACATTTTTTATGAGAATACAAAATTTTTAAAATACAGAAATGGTCATTTTAACATCCCAGACATTGTCGTGAGAATTTTTTGGGTAAAAGTAAAAATATTAAATTAAATTAACGAAGTTTTTTTTTAAATAGAATGTACAGGCTAAGCGCTTCGACTATTGGTTACCATGCTATGGTAGAATTGGATAGGTGGATGAGAACCTACATCCTTAGACGTGGTATCCGACCTCACTATCAACTGAGCCATCATCGCTTCGTTCATCGGTATTTAGTTATATTTTCATGTCACTGTCGTGTTCTTTATCGGCAATGACGAGATTGAGAAGTGTCACATTGAATAAGCGCCCGCAAATATTGTCATCGCTTTGGAGTCATATGTACGTTAGCAATGCTGAGATCTCCTTGTGTCATTTTCCATAATATTTGTTCAGTTATAATTTTTTACAAAGTAAAAAATATAAATAAAAAACACACAACAAAAATAGTACATAGGATGTTCGTGACGCTTTCGTATAAAAAATATATAGTACAGTGCTGAATTTTTTTTTCCAAACAACTACAATTTTACATTATTGTATTTATGGTCGGCGCGGTCGCTGCGTCAGATTCTTTAGCACGAGATTTGTGGCCGGGAACTTTAGCAGATGAGTGATATTGTTCTCTCTCTCTCTGATATTTTTGGGAAACAATTCTGTCTGAGTAAATTTTAGCTACATCATTAGGGTTTTTTATAACAAAAAAAAATAAAACACAATTTTTCCACATATTTAACCGGTTTCAAAAAGGAGGAGGTTATCAATTCGTCTGTATATTTTTTTTGTTACTCGATTTCTCCGTCATTTGTGGACCGATTTGCAAAATTAACGAAGCTTTTCAATAAAGAAATTATTTATTGACTTTTTAATGCATTTTTGTATTTTACTCTTTTGAAGTCGGTTTTGTTTTTAATTAAAAAGTTTTTTTTTTCAATTTCATTAAAGCATATGGTATAACCTCTTACAAAAAGAGCATATGTACTTACTGTATATACGCATATAAGGTGTTATTTTTTTATTATTACGTATATTAAAATGTGTTAATCGTTTTAAACTGAGTTACAATTTCAAAGAGAAAATAATTTAAAGAGTACGAATAAAACTTTGATTGAATAATTTACATAAATTTTAATAATGTTAAAATATATTTACCCTTACATATAATAAAAGCTACATTGAAGATATTTAATAATAAATACTGTATGGGGCTTCAGAATCGACTACAGAACACATTTCGATAGTTTTAACTTTTTTGCCTGTCTTCTGTCTATTTATATTGATCACTGTATTTTTATGCATTGCAACGCTGTATTGGCAGAATTTAATAATCTAGTATGTACTATGTAGTCTCCAAACAAAAAAAATATCATAGACAACACTCGTTAGCTAAAACGGGAGTAATCCAGTACTCATAAAATCTTACCTTATCTTAAAATATACATATGTTACGGTTTGCCTACAAATCATGTTTATTGTTTATGAAGACGACCTTTCGAACAGTGGTTATTCGAATAGTGATATTAGTTATATATTATTACTTTATATATTACTTATATATTATTACTATATATTACAAAGTATAACCAAGTACTTATCTTATTACTACATTTATAATAACTGTTCGTCATAATAATTATAATAACAGATTATTTTACTGTAATGCTACGGTCTCATCAACGACACAGATTGAATATTCGTGACGTGATAAAGTGCCATATTTTTTTTCTTCGTTAATGGTAATCTATTAGGTAAATACACAATTTTGATAATGTCACGTGAATAAGATATTTTCCCAACCCTGTATAAATGCTCTAGCGGAACGGTGGCTATCTTACTAGAACTTTCTAAGTGGTTTTTGTGGCATCTCTGAATACTAGTATTAATTGTTTTAAATATACTTCACTTATGTACATATATATCTCGCAAAACACAACAAAAAATAAAAACTAAAACACAATAAAAAAAAACGCATGATCTATAGCATTTGGCATACGTACCGCCGAAATAGCAGTGGCGGCTAATCCAGCTAATCGCAGTAAAGGTATGATGTATGTATCCTGAATAGGCCGCTGGACTTCCTCTCGGTGATATTAGTTATAATATGATGAACACACACACACACACAAAATGATGACTATAATGATTTTGGTAAACGATCGTCGGTAGACGTGTGACACGGTCTAGAGTTCTTCAGTTTTTTGAACTGACATTGACGTGCATGTCAACCAAAAAGTTGGCGTCTGGATACTTCTAGTGTATCTCTGCGCTTCTAGCAATAATAGATTTGTTCGCCCGATAGAACAAGCTGAAAGACATTGTCCATACCGCTTATTCTGATGTTACAGCTTGTATCAACACCCTAGCAAAACGATGGCAATCCCTCTAGAATGTACCATGGGATTTTCGTGGCACCTCAGAATAAACGTTCGATGTAATTACTTTCAATTCACTTCCCTTGTACGCAATAACCAAATTATATTACCTAAAACGCTACCACAGTCACACAACATAAGTTATTGAATTAAAACAACTAGTACATGATAGACTGCGGTGCCGCCAAAAGTCCTCTCGATACTTCTAACTAGCCGGAATCTAAACGACAGAGTACGATGCGTTCAAATTAGTTATAACGATACACAGATATTATAAGCATTCTTATGTTCGATAAAAACTCGTAAGAATGAACATCGACGATGCCCGCCAATGTGAACGTACCATTATACTTATTTAGTAAAATTAAGGCAGACTAGTTATTTATAAATAACTATATGGAGCGTGTTATTACTCCGTATTTAAAAAACTGATCACTACTAAACAGACAATAGAGACTGGCGCCTACACGATATGAAAGGTTATCTATAATATGATAATATTAATTCAAATGTAAACAAAATATAACTAATTAGTAATCAACGATTAATACATCAGAAATTTTTAAAACATTACATCGAATTTTATGGCCGATTCCATTTTTAATACTGTACAGTGCTTTCATCACAATCTTATCTGATCTAAGTGACGATGTGGCCGAAGATGGTAAACATTTACAATGAGAATAAATATATTTTTACCCGCGTAGTTCCCGTTCCCGTGGGCTTTTCGTAATAAATCCTATGTCACTCCCTGGATTTCAAACTATCTCCATACCAAATTTCATTCAAATCGATCCAGTAGTTTTTAAGTTTATTCATTACATACAAACATTCAAATCTTTTCTCTATATAACATTAGGATAGATTATTGTTTTACAATCTACAAATGATTAACTTTTGCTGATTCTGTTGAATAAATAAAAGTGGTACCTATATTTATTAACTAGCTGTGCCCCACAGCTTTATTTGCGTATAAGAATTAATATTCTTGATTTTTTTATATATACTGTTATAGGGCTTTCACTACAGTCTTATGTGATTTTATATGACCATGTGGCCCAAGACAATTAACGTAAAATACAGGAGTTTTGTAAGAGATTTTCAAACTCAAGGTTGGTTGTTACCCAGGCGGTTAAAAAAAAA
The DNA here is from genome assembly GCA_014132275.2 of Samia ricini. Classification (NCBI taxonomy): domain Eukaryota; kingdom Metazoa; phylum Arthropoda; class Insecta; order Lepidoptera; family Saturniidae; genus Samia; species Samia ricini. The sequence continues at coordinate 27,877,175 of AP028158.1, forward strand.
TCTACAAGAAGTTTTCCTTAACTTAGGCTTATTGTATAAGGATAGGTTGATTTAAATCCACTCGCGGATTGGAATTGTTGGGGGAACATTTCCCCACGTAAAAAAGGTTGTTTCGAACCCACTTTCAGGCTCCATCAATGTGGAAATACAAACAAATCACCAAAGAAGCATAGTTTGTACAAAAAAAAAATCGCAACAGCATACATCACTCTCAAAGAAATGAAATCAAATGATTTGGAAAGAAGAAGGCTTTTTTCATTTTTATAATTTACTTATCTGCGGGTATCATATCTTCTACAGTGCATTCATAATTTTTATGACTTTCATTTTTTTAAGCGATTCCCTAAAAATTTTCCTGTAATAAAAGTAGCCTAAGTTACCACTCACAGCTCACTTCTTCAGCTAAAACAAATAGACAGACAAAAACTTATAAATTGTTTTTTTATGTATTAGCTCCTTATATATTTTCATATGTATTAAGTAAAAGTTGACTTTTTATAGATTGTTATTAAAAATATATCCTGTTCCTAGTTAAAAGTGTATTTTAGTCGTTTCCTTAAGATCTTAAATCATTACCTATTTAATTGGTTTATAATTAATAAAACAATTATAAAAATAGCAAATTATTATTATTTTGGGGCACAGCTAGCTAGTACAATTAAACAATGCGTTAAATTATGCGTTTATAACAATACAACGGTTTTAACGTAAAAGATTACCTATATGAAATAATAAAGGAGACTTGATATCAAAAAGTATCGATTCATCAAAAAATATGACGTAAAGTCAGAAGTGGTTCTTACGAAGTTTCTTATTATTTGAAGGTTGGTACGCCTCGCGCCTTTCTAGACGCGCGCGCGGTTGATCGATGTCCTTTATTATGATTCGAAGATTCCTTTACATTTTTTTTTTATGTTAAATCTTGCTCTGCTAAATGTATAAAGCTATAATGAGTAAAAAAAATTAATTTGGAATAAAAACTACTATGGATTATCGGTCAGCAGATTTCTGTACTTTCCGATCGCAGTTGTCTCTTGCGCCTCGAAAATATTTATACTAATAAATAAATAACATTGAAGTGTATGTTTGAAATGTCCAAATATTTTTTTTTGCTAAATAGATATGAACGTAAAAAGTATATACGATACCTATACCAAGAACACAATTTTGTAAATTTTTCTCTGTCTTTCTGTTTGTTCTGGCTAATCTCCGGAACGACTGGACCGATTTGGACGGGACTTTTTAAGGTAGATAGCTAAAGTTACTCCGCGTAACTTATTTATTTATTAATTCGATTCCATGTATAATTTTACTGGCTGGTATTTGAATCTGGGAGAAATGTATTTGCTTAATGTAAAGAAACAAAAAAAATTTAAAACTATATTACGAAGTAAAAAGGTAACCTGCATTGTGCATGAATGATTCAATATTGTTGCCAATAATTATCAAACGCTAAATCTATATAGAAAATTAAAAAAAACAGCTTACTTTGCTGAATTACATTAAAGCGATGGAGTGTAGTTATTTTCTCTTCTACATCACGTTTGTAATTGCATATTGTAATTTATAAAAGTTTTTTCCGTCAGCCTATTTAAAAAGTTTCCCATATTTAACTTGAATTGTAAGAAGTCTTTTTATATAAATTTCCATCCTCTTTTTAGGCTCTAAAATAAATATAAGCCAAAAATAACGTATACAATTACATTGTCCATAGCGCCAATAGATGTAAAAACCAGACAAATGTTATATGTTAAATGTTAGGTTATGTAGGTAATAATTTCAATTAAATTTGTAACTCCAAGAAATTTCAACTCGCCTCTAAATTTGCGTCAATTCTGTCATATTTTTATGTGAAATACTAGCTGGTACTTGGTGGAATCCAAAAAATAAAAATAGCTTATATCCACGAAAAATCTCGATACATTCAGTAGTTCTGAGGTGATGGTGCCTCCAACCGTGCCAGTGTGCCTCAAGGTAATGAACATGATAATAATAACAGAAAATATATCAAACACGTATAATACCAGACAATCCGATCGCCCACAGTTCAATTCATTCATTCATAAATTTCAGAAATTCATTCGCACCACAATACTAATATACTTCTTAACGTTTAATAATTTCTTTATGAAATTCATATAAATCTTAAACGTTGAATCGTAACAAAGGATGTAGTGTGGTATTTGGAAAAATTCACGGCAAGAGCGTGACAAGATTATTTTATACCATTCTTTTTTTAATATCATATTTGGTCCAGTTTCTTTCGTTGTTGGATCATTGTGTTCGTCAATTACTACGGTTGTCGTAAAATAGTTTAACGTCTATGCACTTTTACAAAATCGTGAATGTTATACAGTATGTTCTTAAATTATTATTATTTTTTTTATTATTTATTTTAGATAAAAACAAAAACAATTTACAAAATAACTTTTAAATGATAGTAGCTGCTGTAGGTAAAAAGAGTGTTGGAACTAACATCGCCTTCCTCCGGAACATACATTAAAAACTGGTTTCTATAATCTATATTAATAAATAACATTGAAGTGTCTGTTTGTAATGTGAAAATATTTTTTTTACTAAATAACAACGAATTCAAACTTTCAATAAAGGAAAGTATCGTTATTACATGAGTGCATGGTTTAGGGGGGGGGGGGGGGGGGGATGGGGGGGGGTGTTCAAGTATTACGTCGTTAGCCTTATTGATAGCTATAGCCATAGGGAGGGGCTAGGTTTTTTATTTATTTTTCAAACTTTTCCCAATTTTACGTTATCATGGAAGGGGTTTAAGAGTTTTGCATATTGACATATGCTTAGTGACATAGGGTAGAATGAAGTAAAACATACGTAATAGAAAGGTACGATGATCTGAATGTATTATTTACTTTTAAATGCATTTTGATAGTTTATTCTTTTGAAATCGGTTTTATTTTTAATTATAAAAGTTTTTTTTCTTTTTTTTTAGTTTAAGTATGTACTTTTAGATATAGCTGTGAAGCCTACTGAATAGCTTTGGAAACGATTATATGAAACACGTGTATATAATATTTGTGGGGTTTTCTCGACTTCCCTGAGTTCCACTGATCAGATCTTGATTTGGTGCAAATAGAACGACCAAGAGAATGTACTTCTTCGAATTAAAAAAAGCATATCGGTCCACAATTGACGCTGAAATCGAGTAACAAATTTACAAAAAAAAAATACAGACGAATTGAGAACCTCCTCCTTTTTGAAGTCGGTAAAAAAAACACCGATTCATTTGTAAATTACTAATAAGTCTTTATATGCAATCAATATTCAAACACATAATATAAAGAACGCGTTTAGTTATCATAAACATGCATACAATTCATAAATGTAGCATTGTGTTTATATATTTGTAGAGATCATACGAAATTTTAAGAACGATTTTTATAAATGATGAAATTTATTTAAATTTGACATAATGTAAGTAGTTATAGAAAGAATGTTATTGACATAGTATCACAAATCAAGGTCTATTGTATGTAATAGATTTTTTTTTTTAATCGTACTGTATATAAAAATTCGCGAGAGGTATGTGTGGTCTCCACTTTATTTGGACGTTGGCTAGTAAGTAGTAACAAGAACAAAAACTACCATAAATCCTAAAGAGGTGACGGCTTATTGTTAAAGCCGAAATGCACTTCATTCATAGAATCGCACCGCAGACTGGCTGACGCCGGAGACTAGTGTCTATATTCCCATTGAAGAGTTTTATTATCGTTTGAGATAAATCTATCTAAAGTTGATTTTAAAACGCTTCATATAATTTAAATAATATTTAAAAGATCATTAATCGTTATTATTATTATGAATCATATAATTTATATTATACTTTAAAAAAAAAACATTTAAATAAAAACAGAACGAGTTTAGTGCCGGCTCTTCTCGACTCGATTGTATTCCGAATCGATAGTAATTTTTTGACGTCCATAAGCGCCTTCCTAGATCCCAAATTGGGTAAAGAAATTTTAATTGATTTATACTTTCGTGTATTTATTATAATTTATTACAAACTATATGTTCCATAGTAGACCTAACTAGCATTTTTTATTCTTTACAATAACTATTCAATGTAATTGCTGTGCCAGCGACTCCTTCCATGTTTATAAGACGATTTCAATAAAGTATAAATCGATTTTAAAAGAAATATTCACCTCTTTTTTCACCCACTTTGGAAAGAGTTTTAAATTTTTTTTAATTCCTATAGGTATATCAACTCTGTAATATATACATACTAGTTCTTTCATAACTAATACCTACCTTAAAAGCAAAGTGTCACAACTTTCAAACTGACCTAATTCCCGTATATACTTTTCAACCATGCCCTATATGTTGCTCCGAGATGTAGACTTCTATCATATCGATTTTCATCCATATCCGACCGATAGTTTTTGCGTGATGTGTGCACAGAGACAGACAAAATCCCAAAAGACAGAATCTTGTTCTGTAATTTTTTTTAAGTCCATCCAACAGGATGGTGCCTATATTTTTAAATTGAAAACTTCTTTAGCGGCGTTTACCGATTCTCGGTAGGGAAAAATCATAGATTAGCGTTACAAATGCTATGACGTAAATAATAAAATGTATACTTACGCAGCCTATCGTATTTTTTCATTATGAATAGACTTGAAAATGTACATAATTGTTGCTCGGAGCTCCAATAGATGTAAAAACCAGACAAATACTGTATGTTAAATGTCACGTTTTGCATTGACTTATTAAACGTTAATTTGAAATAACGAACCAACGTATTGAAATTAATAAGTTTCAATTTAAAAAATTATGAAATTCATACATTAAAAAAACAGTTTCAAATTTTCACTTCTGTCGACGGTCCCCATGGCTGCTTAGTTTTATTGACTGCCTCATTACTTTTGTATATTATCGGAAAGATGCTAGCTTAGTTGGAAGTGCGGTCGGATTTCGCGTCAATGGGGTCGCGGGTTCAAACCCACTTCTAAAAATCGGCCTGAACTTTCGGTAAAGGAAAACATCGTAAGGAAACCATAGATTGGTGATAGGGCATTTCCTATTAACGCCCGCCTTGGTAGCTACCATTCTGGACCACATCGTCACTTAACATCCGGTGAGATTGTGGTCAAAGTACTGAGCACCGTAAAAAAAATTGTATTATATACTGCGATAGAATTCTAGCTATAGACACAACTTACTTGAGTTTCTTTCCTATAAAATAATTAATTACTTACGTGTTACTTTGTCTTAACTATAAATATGAAGGTTGGTATTATATCTAAGTCTTGATGCGATGGTGTAGCTCAGTGATAGTGCAGGTGGATTATACATCTAATGGTCTTAGGTTCGAACCCGCCTAAACTACACGAAAATGGGCTAGAGCTTACATTAAAAAAAAATTGTGAGGAAACTATAGCATATTGGTTTTAATAATCCATTACCAAACATCTAAAGCGTGTTCCAGCAACAACAGAGCCAGTACCAAGAGGCTTAGCGTGGTTGTGTGCTCATGTTAGTGAAATAAGTCAAAGCACAAATGAAGAAAGCCTCACATCAATAATAGTTAATCCGTTTGGTGTAAACTTGATTCACCCCACTGTATTTTAAGCCGCAACACCGTAACAACCCAGGAATCGAACCCCCACTCGCTGTGACACGGGGGTCAGCGGGGTGGAGCCAAACACCCCGACTGCGCAGAGGGTTGTAAAGATTAGGGTTACTTATAAAGAATTATTATTACCTTTCATTTAAATTGTTTATAGCCTGTGTTGCTCAAACCGTTTGGGGCCGTTCTAGTATGACGTAAGGTATTAGTTAGAATGGGGGCGGAGGCTCTACGCTTTCCTTATTTTTTACTAGTTGTCTGCCCGCACCTCCGTCCGCGTTTCATATACTCTTCACTGCCTAATATAGTTTATAAATAATCTTTGGAAAATAATATTTTGATTGTGCTGTTCATTGTATCTTATTTCATTTACAATTTCATAAGTTTAATTTTTTTTTTATGCGGAACCTTAATTACTTTCGGAAAATTAATACAGCCTATGTTACGCGGAGTAACTTCAGCTATCTACCAAAAAAGTCCCGTGAAAACCAGTTCGGTCGTCCCGGAGATTTACCAGAACACACAGACAGACAATAATTAAAAAAAAATGTGTTTTATGTTTTAAGTAGTCATCTAGATTTAGTGAAATTTTGATATTACAAACAGACACTTCAATTTTATTTATTAGTATAGATTAACTTAAATATCCTAGAAGATTTCTTTCCACCGAGATTTTTGACTGTCATAAAAAAAGACATTCTTATTTTTTATTCATAAACTACTAATATATTTAGTATGGTTATTATAATATTATTATAATATAATAATATTATAATAATACAGAACATTATTTCGGAAATGTTACAAAAACTCACTGGAAAGTTCTAACAATATGCCTACCATTTCGTCAGAGCGTTATGTGTAGATACATCCTATATAAATATTTTATAATTATATCCACGTCACATTAAGAAAATTATGTGTAAAAAACATACGATTCGTATAATAAGTTGGATAAAATTATATATTACAATATGGTATGATAAAAATTACTTTATTGAATTTTAACTTAATCAACCTAATTGTTTTTGTTTTTAAACAAAAATTCTTATTTGTTTATGTCACATCGCGGTATAATACAGATACTTGTTTTCCCGCAAAATTTTACTACAGTATCTAGTATTGCCTACTTTCATTTAATACGTTGATTTTTTACGAAGTTCAACTTTTAATATAAGATAGCGCCATTGATTTCCTTGTCGGCCATCTTTGAATCCTAGACTACCTCATTATACATTAAATGAATTCAAAATAACACTAATCGGTTACTAATATTATGGTCCGGAATATGTAGGCTGGAAGTAAGCTTAATTATGTAGGCTGGAATGATGGTGTACAAATTATCTCTATCCCAAGAATCTATATTCATTTCTTGAAACCCTTATATCGACGCCGATGTGTTATATTGTTAAATCTTCATAAATATGAAAACAGATCCATCTTGATTTGTCATTATTGTTGTTAAATAATGTGTACTCTTAAAGGGTTGTTATATTATAGATGTGATTGATCAATGATCGATGGGGTTTATTTTATTTTATACGAGCAAAAGTATTAGAATATGGTAGGATGAGAGTTACTAGGTCGGAATCGAGTCAGTGACATTTCAGCGTACCTACTTAAATAGTTATGCCCAAATATACAGGGAAAAATCTTACGGCAATCCCTCAACGCTTGGTTGGGTTTTGTTAAGAAAAAAAAACGTATAAAGTGACATCTTTACAAGGTGCGAAACTAACTCGGCCGACAAACAAATAAACAGACGGAGCCGTCAAAGAGGCCGCTTGACGGCTGCTCCGCCTACTTATGGCACTTGAAAACGGGTTTTACATTCATTTTTTTTTTTATTAACAACACTATACAATAATGTAAACGCTCATTGCTTTGGTCACAATCTCATCTGATGAGCCCAAGAGACGCACGCTAAGACTCTCAAGGATTGCTGCAAGAACACACTTATAGGTACTAAGGGACAAATTCATCATCTGAAAAGGCACGTTTGGCTGTGCATCGAGGTGTGCTAGTCAGAAGCTATTTGGCGGAAGAAGCATGAAATCAAGATTGATGCTGTAGAGATAAGAACTACAGCAGGCCTGAGAGTAATGGATAAAGTAGGGAGTAGTGTGATAAGGAAATGTCTTAGAAGATGAGTAATATAGATAAAGGAAAGTTTAATTGGTTTGGGTACGTGTAGAGAATGAATGAAATAGATTGACGAAACAGGTTTTGAAGGAGAGAATGAATGGGCAAGTTGGTAAGGGTCGTCCTAGACGAAGACATGTGTCAAGATCCTAGCAGGTGTAAGGATCTCTGCCTACTTTATAGAAGAGAGATGTTATGTTTGTATGTAGTGACACGTTTGCAAATTTTGAAGAAAGTAGTTCATTAGAACATTTCATATTATCCATGCTTTATGGTTTCCTTCACTGAAAGCTCAGGCTCATTATAGCATAGATACTTAGGTACGAACCTAGTTTTATTAGAGTCATAACGTTGATATCTACTTACTATTATACAAACAAAGTCATTTGTTTATGTAGAAGTTGATATTGAGATGGATTTAAACAGGCAACGGCTTAAAACTCTGATCCCGGAAACTCTTTAATTCAGGGCCAGGCGTGATACAATGACTCTTTACGAATTAATAATATATGTAATACACTACAAATCACACACCCTCAAGCTTCTGCAAGGAACGTTCACTTTTTTTAGCTTATTTAAACGGGGAATAGCCTGGCATGCCAGGAATAGCCTAAGTCAACGTTGGCACAATTGTGGCAACCTTGTGCTAGTTACCATTTTCCTTTACTGCACTTAGTAAAAAAACCGGTGTGTATGTCAATCCTATGTGAAAGAAAAACAATAAACTTGAATTAGATTATTAAGATTATATTTTCGCAAAAATATCATGATTAATCCATAATATTTTAGCACGACATTTTCTAGTGTTTATTGGCAACCCACTACTATCAAATTGATCAAATCTGTCAGTCACCAAACACCATGGGTCTGTAGATTGTAAAATGTTTTTTTCTTTTTGGACTCTCAAAATAACCGCTAAAATTACAGTCCAATAATGATGAACACAAGATAGATAGAATTTATTGACAGCTCAAACTAAGCTTCGACGACTAAATCCTAACAGAGAAATATTACCGTTTGTAATATGTTAAGTAAGTTAAAAAAATAACCTCAAAACTTCGGCACTGTCTCCGGTATTATTGCTACAGTAGAAAATCAAACAATAATTCGCCACACCAAGAATTGCCCGACAACCTCTTAACATTATTTGCATTCATGCTGACTTCTTTCAGTGTCCTGTTAACACTGACGTTATTATGTCTGCCTTTACAGTCTTATTGATAAGTAGGTAGATGGGCGGAGCGCGGTGTGTTTACAAAGGCGGTTCAAGTTTGTCGGCATATTCACAATCGATTGTCAATGATCGCTTTATCACACTCATTCTGTATCAAACGAAGCAGATATTCTTCATTGCAATAAAGTGATGAAATGGTCAAACTATGTCTTCGTGCGTACCTGTATTGTAACTTCATCCCTATTAGAAGATAATAAGATAAGACAATTGCAATTTAAATTACAAAATGTAGTGTTTAAATATAATTCTGATAGAAATAGTAACCTTAAAACTAAATAATACAAAGTAATAAACTCGTCCGCCATGATTGTTTTCAGTCAATACAATTTTTTTCTGTCACCGATGTCACAATAATATCAATATAACTCCTGTTTTTTTTTTCCGTTATAATAATAAAATATCATTATTATTTAATTAAATTACATAAGTACTTGTATAATATTGAAGATCATAATTATGAAATATGTAACAGTAGGTTCCTGCAGAGGTATTTAGACTCTTGCATGAAAACTAAAATTCAATCATCAGTTGAAAACAAGAAACATCTTTCTCATGAAGATTTCATCAAAAATTTAATCGATCAAGTTTCTTATCATGCGAGTTTCTACCCGCGATTTCATCTGTCTTGACTGTGGAATTGCGTAATAGTTGATATGTCGTTGAGAAGACTTATCCAGGATTTTAAAAAAATCACAATCCTCTGTTAGATCATTTTGAAGCGTAAGACTTGAACATTGATTTTTTGGTGACTTGATAGAAAATATTTTTTTGTTAATTACACAAAAGTTTTATTGCGATACATTTTTTTTATAATACTTCCTTGAATAAAATAGCCGAGGGCGAAAAACCACAATAAAATCCGTTACGTAGTTTACGAGAAGTTAATGGATAAACAGATAGACAGATGTGAAAAGCAACTGTTTTATGCTAGTATAGATTCATACAAAATATTATAATCAAGCATTCTCTTCTTGTCTGCATTCAAATTAGAATATAATATTTTTAAGCAACGCCTTAAGATATCATGAGTTTTAAAATCTTTACAGAAAACAAAATAAGTGACAAAAAAAATGGTATTAAGAGGCAGTTTTCGACATCATATGGCGTTCATTATTATTTATATTCGTGTGTTAACAAATTAATAAAACATAAAAATGTAAAAAGTTATATTTCTTTGACGTAATAGTAGAAAAAAACTAATACGTTGACAGCTAACTTCAGGGTGTCGTTTTTTCGTGACGGTTGGGCGCGCTTCTTAAAAATTTACTTCGTCATTTTTCTCTAACGCGCTAAAAGAAGCATAACTTCAATAAAATGTTGGTAAAAATTAAATGATTCAATGTAACAGTAGACACGCAGTTCCGTGAGTACTAAAAAGTTTTATTTTAGTACTGAATGACACTGTTTATATGGAGAAGTTTGACAGCTTTACCAAACTTTTTGACGAGAGAAAGGCACCAAAGAGGTATGAAACTTAGTTTCATGAACTATACTCATAAACTAAAATCTGAGGAATTTACCTTAGAGCAGAGTTTATGAACCAAATTCAAAAAGATTTCTGTCTCTCGCAATTACATAGTTCATCCAATTTTTTTTACATCCAAATTTGAGTTTTCGTTTTAAAGAGCTTCCCTCTACTAGATGGCATTAAAGACGATAAGAAATTTTAGCTATACTCATTTAGTAAAATATTCATTTAAACGTAAATAACATAGTTTAGTAAATATCCGTATTATCCGTGGTAGTGTTTTAGACGTTCATAAGCGCCTTCTTAGGGCCTAAATAGAATTTAAAAAAAATGATTTTGATTTTGATTCCTCGTTTAATCAGAACGTCATACAAATTATACAAAATTGAAACAATATAACTTTAAATAATTATATTCATAGTTTGGTATTTTCGTATTAACAGACTTATATATTTAAGTAATTCTGTTTAACTTTAAAATATTCTAACCCCATGCGAAATATCAGATAAAACGTATAATATCCACCCTTGATGCGGTCAACCCCAGTGAACGTTACAAACCCATAGCAAATTTCCGCGTCACTTCACCGCGTCTATTGCGGATACAAATCATTTGTTATCTGTCCGTCCTCTTATGTGTAGTATAATATTTTGTGACTGAGTGCGATGCGGTGCCTTTACCTTGCTGCGCGTTATTAAAGAAAAGTCAACAGATGCTGTATTATAACCTCTTTTTTTAAGTTTCTACTGTATCTAAATAACTTTATGCCAACCAATGTATCTTTTATTTTCACAGATAATTGTAAAACAGGGGTTTTTTCATAGAATAATTTTATAGACCGTTCAGAAACAAAAGTAATTTTAAGTTACGGACGTTTGATTTTTTATTTAGAAATAAGATGTATTATAAAGATGAGTTCCAGTTTTCTATTATCAAAATATACTTCTTTTTTGAAACACTAAATTCCCTGTGATATAAAAATATAAATACGTTATGAGACGACAAAAAATTAATATAAAATATAATTGACCAATATGATAAGGTGTCTAATTACACTTCATAATCTGAACCTAAGGTTCACTTGTGGTACCTTCTACAAGGAGATTTGTTTTCTTCATATTTAATGACAATTACTATGGTGTGGTGTCAGCTAAGAATCGGACCACCCCATATCTTCCCGTTGTTGTAAAAGGCGACTAATGGATATAACCAACCCGCCTGCTAAGCTTGACGATTATGGTAATTCGTCTCTTTTTGGAGGCATAGCCCATTTGGGCAAAGCCCAGCAGTAGACATCTTATTATTGACTCAATACACAATTTTGCGAATGTCATATAAATATGATTATGTAAGTTTTTTTTGTCGTTTTACAACGAAGGAAGCGTCTATTTTACTAAAACTTTCCGGTAAATACCGGTAATAACCAAATTATAAAAGGAACAATGATCTGTCAATGATAACCTTCATGCCTTTTTGTGCAATTTAATTAGGTAACAAATGATAATAAAAAAAAATAACGTTTAACGGGCTTGAACAAAATTAGTTGAAATTAGCGATAAGAAAACCGACCTCACTGGGAATTATTACATATATTATGCATGTTATAAGACAGTATAGATAAAAGAAACTGGCTAACTATATGTTTCCAGACGTGATATCATTCGAATGTCACATGTGGTCGCACACAATGCGATGTGAGATATTGCCCTTTCAACGCGCATCTGCCACTTTTGTGAAAAAAAACCCAAATATATAAATATAATAATGCCTTGACACGGGCCACGTAACGGCTGTAGAGGTGAAAGAAAACGTAAGTATATAAAAAAATTAGTTTTATATCTCCTTAAAATTAAATAGTTTTATTATTAAATCGTTTATAATTAATGGAGACTTTTGCTTGCGTCATGTAGATAAGTTATATTTTCAATCTTGTGACAATGCTTCTAAGCCCTAACAAAGTGATGGCCCAACTTGCTAGAACTATTCATTGAATTTTTGTGGCACCTCAGAATAAATGTTTCGCGTCATGATTTCCAATACAACAACTACAACAAAATAACACAATTTAGGGTAAAATGTACAAGTTCTTCTAATTAGATAATGGCAATCTGTGTGTTAAACACACACAATTTGTGCCAGTGTCATGTGGATTAGCTGTATTTTTAATCTTTTATTAACGTCATCAAGTTCCAGCAAAACGGTGGCCCATCCTACTCGGAATTTCCATGGAGCTTTCTCTGCACCTGAAAATAAACATTACGCGTTATTATTCATAATAAGCTTAACTTGTACACAATAACCAAAACTATATCACACAAAACGTCATCAATATTACATGATATAGAGTCAAATACAAAAGGTAATGAATTAAAGAAAATAACTGTTACATGCTACATGACTGAGATCCCGCCGAAACCCCCGAAACAAAAGCTAAACATTATCGTAGAAATTAAAAATCTACCTGATTATATAGATGAGGCATTGGTAACTATATAGTGTTTAGCTTGTAAATATTATAAAGAGTATAAATGGTTTTTTTAATAAATAAGAAATACGTAGGTAAGCAAAACCAAAATGAACAAAAAACTTACAGGAATTTTATTCCTAAAATATTATAAACAATAATAATTCTTTATCGAATAAGTTACGCGATGTATCAAAAGAGAAGAACAAATTCTACCAATTGATTTAAATAAATTTTGTCAAATATGAAATTACAACATTTTGGAATAATGAAAAAAAAACTTGTTTATTCCATCTAATGTTAACTAATTCGTACTGGCACATGATCGAACAAAAATTAAAAAAAAATACAAAGACTCCATTTGCATTTTTAGACGACGCAAGCATTTTTGTATGATAAGCTATTTTCGTGATTAATGTGAATTCCTTAAAAGAAACTTATTGTTGCATCTTTGTATATAACATTTTTAACATAGCAAATTTAAAAGTAAATATTAATATTTCACCTCAAAGAGCGATATTAAATGTATTAAATATATAAGTAAGAAAACCTAATAACAAAAGACATTAAGACGGATTTTAAAAATAAAAATAAAATACTTTCTCTCAAAATCTCAAGCTGTGCTGCCAATTGAAATATCAGAAATTCGTCACACGTCGTGCTGCCCCGTCACACGATTTGCTCAAGTCAAAATTTCAATTACGCACAACCCTACCAAAATCATTTTTCTACTTTCATTTCATATATATCAATTTATTTTAAACTTTCTTGCAATAAATTTAAGGATTATTAGCGTAATTTTATTATGTTTAAATGTAAACTTGCCAATACGAGTACTTAGTATAGAATTACAATGTTGAAAAGATCATGAGTGTATTAGCTTTTGTGGTTTACTTTACAAAGAGATTCTATGATATAATGTCAACGATGTTAAAAGGAAGGGCAGAGTTATTTTTAATGTTAAATTAGGAAAATGTATCCTTATTTTAACGCAATAAGGACTACCTAAATGACTTCTGAAAATTTGTAAACGAAGGACAAGCGATTGAATGGGTATTTTTTTGCCGCTCTCGGTAAATTAGGTTAAGTCAGATGTGACACTTTCGAGAGCCTCGAAAAGAAATATTTACGGTTTTGTTTGTTTGTAATCGGATTAGTTTTGTTTACGTTATTTGAAAATCTGTTTTTTATTGACAGCTTAAATGGTGTTACATTTTTTGTTTCATTTGTTTTGCGATGTTAACTCCATACTTAAAAGATTTTACAGATATACTATGTAATTAGGCGTATCCTAATGTAATCCACTATAATACCTATTAATATAATTATCTGTCGGGGTATAATTATATATAAGCACTATTAATATTTATAATTGTTATTGAATGATGTAAATTATGTATTTTAATTAGAAAACAAATTCACCCATTTAAGGATTAAAAATATACCTTAAACCACAGATAATGTATTTAATATGTACCTTATTTAGTAAACAAAATACAATTTGAAAATTTTTGCATTCATGAAAAAAAAATACAAATATGTACCCTATACCTACATAATCAAACAAAATAAAACTATCAAGAATATAAAATAAAAAAAATTATAAATAAAAAAAAATCACGACACATCTGTTCCGGCACTCCCTTACATTTACGTACATAATAATGTGGTAAAGTTAAATTTCGCCACCCTATTTATAGTAAAGTCTGTGGACATGTTTTACTGTTTTGAGAATTTGAAAATAAAAATACCCCGCATATAAATACGTAGCTGTATTTTATTATTAGTATTAGCAAACGTCATTATCATGTTTACCTTATCTTACATTAATTAGTTATTATGATTAATTACACAATATGTTTTCTTCTTCCACTCTTCTATGTTATTTGTCAATATTTACTCTTTTTCCACCCATCCATCCATTCAACCGAAAGACGCCCACAGCTGGACATAGGTCTCCGTCAAAGATCTCCACAACGACCGGTCTTGCGGCACCCGCAGCATCGGATTCCCGGGACCTTCACCAGAGCTTATCCATGCTGCGTCTTCCGGTACGTGGTAGCCATTCGAAAACCCTTTGACCCTATCGAGAATCGGTTCTGCGAGCAACGTGCTCAGCCTACTGCCGCTTAAGTTTTGGCAGTTTAGGATTTATTATGTATGTCAAGCTAAAATTTTCAAAATATTCTTTGATTTTTCTTCTTCTTTATTCACACGCGAAAAACTTTCGTTGGAAATAATAGATTTGAATATAGGTAATTAACTTTAACATAAGCGTTTTACCACACATTCACCTGATATTAAGTAAGCCTAGAAGAGACTGGTTCTCAAATGTTTCTGCTGGAACATGATACGTGTGCTCAGACAGGTTCCAAACAATTCCGTTCCCTCCGAGGGGCGGTTCCAGGGAAGGGGGGGGGGGGGCGAGTTCGATAATTTACAAAACTCATCAAAATAAACAATTAGACGAAAGCTTTAAATGAATTACTAACTTACTGCTTAAAACGTTTAAAACAATGAAATCAAAAATAGGTTAAAATAAAAGGTCAAAATAATGTTGATAAATTCGTAAAACTCGATAAGAACCCCCAAAGTCTCGCTGCAATCGTAACTGTTACTACCGTGTTATGATTTCATGAAGTAATCAATGTTTACTTTTTTAATTTTCCTTTTTTTTTAATAATGCCACTGCTCATTGGGGGCGAGTGGAGTGAGAAGAAGGCGCGGGGGGTGTCAATTTTTTTTCTAACCTAGCTAGTGCTGTTGATCATCAAAATGCTGCTTATATAATACTTTGACGACCCTTAGAGCAGCCATATACTTGTTAATAATTCAATATTGCATGCAGCGACATCTTTACGTTTTACCGCGGAAGCATTAGTGTAATGGATTCAATGCCAACACTGTCATTAAATACCTCTCCAAAATTATTTTAGATATATGTGTTTATAAAATATACTTACATATTTTAAGTTAACTGACTGATGTTCAGTCACAAAAAACACCAATAAATAATGTTTTTTGTTTGTTCGAAATTTGATTTCAGGTCGAGAGATTCAGAGACCTTGCGTAGATTAAATTTAAGTTTATTAGTATAAAATACTCTTTCAAACTAAATGTTTACTGACAAAAAAAATGCAAAATTGTTTTTTTTTTTCTAGTAATATCTTTAGGATAGGGTTTATTCATTATTTAAAAAAACTAATCATTTATTTACCTAACACTATTTCTAGCATGATATATTAGTTTACCAACTACTCCGTAGATGGCGCATGTATTCTAATTTATAAGTCCAGGTTTATTTTTCGTAATAGTTTCGCTACCTCGCAATAGATGACGCTGTACTAGAATACGAATTGAATAAATCAAATCTAACAACAAAGCTTATTCAAATTGGAACATCGAGAAGGCACTTAAGGAACGTCAAAGCCAATAGCGATTCAGGAAATATCTTTTTCATTAAAGCAAACTGGTGAATAAGTCGACCGAGCTTATCTTGAGTATTTTCAAATGTAAAATACATAAAGGATATTGTATATAATATACTTTTAATAGTGTATTCAGTTGCACTGTTAGTTAGTTTGCGAAAATGTGGTTAAAGAAGTAAATAGGTGGTGGTAAAAAAAGGTGGTAAATAAACTAAGCCTAGATGTATTAGCTCCTCAATGAATGCTACCGAAACTCACGTATTGAAGCTTGACGATAGTTCTTCAGACTTGAGTGTGCTAACTACCCAGACGGTTATTAAAAAACCTTACAATTAAGCTAGTTGATTGTGGTATACAAGTATTAAAAAATACCTTCGACCAATGAAAGGTAGAAGACCCAAACTAACCGACGTTGCCAGAAGAATTGGTAAACTTAAGTGGCAGTGCACTGGGCACATTGCTCGCAGAACCGATGCCCGATGGGGCGAACGGGTTCTCGAATGGCTACCATGCACCCGACGACGTAGTGTGGGTAGGCCCCCATAAGGTGAACCGACGATCTAGTGAAGGTCGCGGGATCCCGCTGGATGCGGGTGGCGCAAGACTGGTCGTCGTAGAGATCTTTGGGAGAGACCTATGCCCAGCAGTGGACGTCTTTCGGTTAAATGGATGGACTATAAGGTTGATAAATCTTTCAAAACTATATAATTAAAATGAAAAAAAATCTTCGACGGTTATCGTCAAATCGACCTATAAACCTAATGAATCGAGATCCACTAGTTACGTACCTACATAAAATATAGAGTGTCAGTTATATACTCGTAAATTTACGCTATTCGGCAAATTTTGAAGAACAGTAAAGAAGGCTCAAAATATTTTTTATGAAGATTCTGTTTTTTCTATTTATTAATTTATTTCAAAATAACATGATTATCAAATTTTCAAGGTAATCGTAAACATAATAAAGTATATTTTTTTTATTTTATTTATCGTTTATTATCTCCTTTTTAACGTTACCCTAAACTTGTTTATATGCTCTATAAACAGATCCTCAAAAGCGAAGTAATTAAGTAGGTCTCCTTATAAAAAGCTAGCTCAGCTCCGGGAGACCTGCGCCGCGGCTAGGAGGGAGGTAGCCCGCGCCCGGAGAAGGCGCAGACGGGACCCCGTGGAGGTGGCCCGACTGGATGCTGCCTACAGGGACCTGAGGGAGTCCCTGAAGGCAGCAATTGGTCGGGCCAAGGATCTGGCGTGGGGAGAACTCCTCCAGTCGCTGGAGAGGAATCCGTGGGGACGCCCGTTCAAGGCCGCCCGGAAGAAATTCCGGGGCCAGGCGTCCCCGATAACGGAGACTCTCCAGCCGGAAGTACTGGAGAGGGTTGTGGAGGCGCTGTTTCCCCACGACCCTCCAGGGTTCTCCCCACCCAGGATGGCGCCTCTCGTTCCGGCCGAGGCGAGCGACCACCTTCTCCCTCTCCACACTAGTGATGGGGAGATGGAGGTGGCGGTACGTCGCCTGCGCGGGAGACGAAAGGCGCCAGGGCCTGACGGGGGGGGTCCCGGGCTGCGTCTTGGGTTTGGCCCTCAGGTACCTAGGGGGCAGAGTACGGGAGCTGTTCGACCGGTGTATGACGGTCGGACAGTTCCCTAGGCCCTGGAAACAGGGCCGTCTCTGCCTCATAGGAAAGGAGGGCCGCCCCCCGGACTGCCCGTCCGCGTATCGGCCCCTCGTCATGCTGGATGATGTCGGGAAGATGTTCGAGAGGATAATATCTTCCCGCATCATCCAGCATATGAGGGACGTGGGGCCGGATTTGGCGGACGTGCAGTTCGGGTTCCGGGTGGGACGCTCGACGGTAGACGCCTTGGTGAGGCTGAAGAGGTGGTCGATGGAGGCCACCTCTCAGGGGGATAGGTTGTTGGCGGTGTCGCTCGACATCGCCAACGCCTTCAACAGCCTTCCGCACTCTGTGATAGTGGCGGCGCTCCGATCATTCGGAGTGCCCCACTATCTGCGGGGGCTGGTGGAGGACTATCTCCGAGGGAGGGAGGTGTCCTGTGTGGACAGCCAAGGCGTCGTCGTCCAGCGTCCGGCGGGCTGCGGGGTTCCACAGGGGTCGGTGCTCGGACCGCTCCTGTGGAACGTGGACTACGACTGGGTCGTCCGGGGCGCACTTCCGAGTGGGGTGCGCCTGATTTGTTACGCGGACGACACCCTTGTCGTCGTAGGGGGGGGGGGGGGGGGGGGTGGGGGGAGGTGGAGCGCTTGGCCACGATGGGAGTAGCCCTGGTGGTCAAGCGCATCGAGATGCTCGGGCTCAGGGTAGCGGCCGAAAAGACCGAGGCCTTGTTGTTTC
This sequence comes from Samia ricini, assembly GCA_014132275.2. Taxonomy (NCBI): domain Eukaryota; kingdom Metazoa; phylum Arthropoda; class Insecta; order Lepidoptera; family Saturniidae; genus Samia; species Samia ricini. Next base: position 27,895,867 of record AP028158.1, read on the forward strand.
ATGGGCCTCGGCATGGGCCGCCCCCTGGGGCGAGCATCTCGGTGGGGGGGCACCGGATCCGGGTGAAGGCCCAGATGAAGTATCTGGGCCTCACCCTGGACGGGAGATGGCGGTTCGAGTCCCATTTTAAGGGACTCGGACCGCGCATCGCCGGTGCCGCGGCGGCACTGGGGCGGCTCCTCCCGAATGTGGGGGGGCCTGGCCAGAGGTGCCGCCGGCTCCACGCAGGGGTCGTGCGAAGCATGGCCGTCTACGGGGCACCTGTGTGGGCGGACGCCCTCAACGCCAGTAATATCCGTGTGCTGCGATCAGTGCAGCGCACGGTGGCGTTGAGGGCGGTGCGCGGTTACCGCACGGTGTCCGCGGCGGCGGCCTGTGTGCTCGCCGGCTCCCTGCCGTGGGAGCGAGAAGCGGAGGTGCTCGCTGCCGTGTACCGGTACTCGGCAGCGGGGAGGGATGGTGGTGGGCTCCGCTTGCACCCGGCAGAGATTAGAAAGGAGAGGAGGGAGATAGAGTTAGGCAGGTGGGAGGAGGACCTGGCGGATGCGCGCTATGGGCGACCAACCATAGACGCCATCCGCCCGGTCCTCCGGGAGTGGATGGAGAGGCGTCACGGCTCCCTCAGCTTCAGGCTTGTGCAGATACTATCCGGGCATGGCTGCTTCGGGTGGCATCTGCACAAGATAGCTAGAAGGGAGCCGTCGGCGGTGTGCCACCACTGTGGTGCGGCGGAAGATACGGCGCACCACACTTTTGCGGAGTGCGCCGTATGGGAGGAGCCGCGCCGGGCAGTGGTGGCGGCGGTTGGGTCAGACCTCTCGCTGCCGACGGTCGTTAAGGCCATGGTCGGCAGCGAGGAGGTCTGGGAGGTGGTTGCCTCCTTTTGCGAACAGATAATGTCGCAGAAGGAGGCGGCCGAGAGGGCCCGTGAAGAGGATCCGGGGGCGGATCCTCGGAGGCGTAAGAGGCCCAGAGGGAGACGGGCGCGCTATGCGCGGAGTTTTCTCCGTACATAGCGCGGCCGGGTTTTTTTTTTTTTTTTTTTTTTTTTTTTTTTTTTTTTTTTTTTTTTTTTTTTTTTTTCTATGGGGTGTGGTTATTTATACCGCCCCCTGGATGTCTGACCTTTGGTCATGCCTCTCCTCAAGAGGCGGGCTAAGTGGTGGAGGGGAACTTTTCTCCTCCATCCCCATTGGGCCATTGCACCGACGGGCCTGGTGGGTTCGCTGCAGGGGGCGACGCGGTGCTTGCGAAAGTTACCCCGTGTCGCCTCCATCCCAAATGCAGCGGACGGCTCCGGGGGGTTTTAGTGGGTATTTCCGGAGCGCTTCACGCCCGGGTGAGTCCCACACTGGCACGGAGCTCGTCACTCCGTGCCCTCTTATCTATTGTATTTGGGGGACTCTGATCCCGCAAATACAATAGATAAGGGTAGTGCGTAAATGCATTTCCCCTCGTCAAAAAAAAAAAAAAAAAAAAAAAAAAAAAAAAAAAAAAAAAAAAAAAAAAAAAAAAAAAAAAAAAAAAAAAAAAAAAAAAAAAAAAAAAAAAAAAAAAAAAAAAAAAAAAAAAAAAAAGGTCTCCTTATAAAAAATCCCATCCAATGACTTATGTTGGTGTTCACTTTGTTGGTATAATAAATAAATAAATTAATTAGAGATAGACAAGTGCTACAGAACTTCGTAGTGTTTCGTAGCACTTCTACGATTATGCTACACTATATGTAGCATACTTTGCTACGTTAAGAAAATATTCAAATGTCAAACGTTTATTCGCTTTCTTTAAATACCGTTGTGGTTAGTTAATCGTGCAGATATAAAAAAATAAATCACATAATTTACTAAAGAATATATATTAGAAGGAAATTATCTAAGATTTTGCGATTAACGAAGAACAAAGACACAAACATAATACAATTGAATTCATTACATTAAAAAAAAAACTTCTGACAAATGAATGAAAAATAGACGCCGCCGTGTCTCCGTCAATGCTGAAACAATGCTTACGTAATATTATTTTTAAAATATACAATTGTTCCAAGCCAATTTTAACTTTATTTCGTCTTGAATATGATATAACCTTACAGCATACGATCCTGGTTAAATTAGTCACACTTTCGTCAAATAAATCTCGACTCTATGAACTTCGGAATAAAGCTAAATAGAATGAAACAATGTTGCCGACTTTATTTGTATGCGTGGAGTGCCGCGCAATCGCTCCGAATGCCAGTCAGCCCGGCGTTACTATTGAGTTCAGTCGTATATAATACCTCCTTACGAACGACATTGGTACCACCACCTCAGAAAAAAAAAAAACAAACTGTGTACAAAAAGTCTCATCTCGCATTCGCGATATTTAAATTTCGAATACGAAAAATAAAATTAACTCACACAATCAAATCATAAGTCCTAATTTACAAATAGATAATTTAAATTAGAGATCGATTAAATTAGAGATTGTAATGAAATCATTTGATTGATTATTTTTTTGATTCTATTTTTGTTATCACCGTTCTATCATATGCTTTCCGCGTGTTAATCATAAGGTTATAGCTTCAGAAACGCCGAAACACTTCCGTGTAGTTAGTTACGTAAACTGTTCCGGGGTAAAATCGATACCTACCCTTGGAGTTATAATATATAGCGGGTCACGTCTCGAATACCTGGCGGACGGCCAGGCGCCATGCAGCCTACGGTGAGACATATTTTCTTCTTAATATCAATAAAGCTAATTTCGCCACATATTAAGCCCACTATTGGGTAAAATCTGCAACTGTTATTTTTATTATATTTTAATTAGCATTTTGAAATTTTTCCAATGTCTCCTTAATGTGTCGAGTACCCATAAAAATAAGACAATAGGCAAATAATGGAAAGCTGGCTTAAACGCCAGGTAAGTACTCAAGCGGTTAATAACAGCATTTTATGTTTTAAAAAACGAAAACCCCTTATTTAACGACTTAATCCACTAATATCCTTTATATATTGGTTCATATAATATTGTAAGTAATAAAATATGTGTTAAAATCAAGACAGTGAATTTATTTATAAATTTCAAAAAAGTATTATTTTAATTACTTCTGTGATTTGCAAGTTATAAGAGTACAAACAGACAAACAGAAAGACATTGGATTTTAATAACATGATTTAATTGGTTATTGTTCAAAGAATTATTTTAATAAAATACGCATAATCTAATTTATTTTAAATAAATTTACTATTTATTACTATCATTTATATCATGAATGCTGCATTGGAAACTAGTGGAAGAGAGACAAATATATTGCGAAATACTTATTCATATCAAGACTACTTCGTAAAAATTTTAAATTATAAAAATTATAAAAAAAAATTATAATTTTGTTTATACGCTAAAAATACTTGTAAGAGAGTTTTATATCGCATAGAAAAGTACCGTGAGTATACACCAGTTTTATGTAGGCATACTAAGCTATTCACGCTTGTAAAAGGTCACTTTAGCTTACCCCAGTTTCGTTTGAAGCTGGATAAAGAGGTGCACACAAAAAACTTGTTTTTCTATTGGCTGTAGAAGAATTCATTCATTCGAGAAACACACAGTTAATAAATTACATATCTGAAATAGCATAACAGTCTTATATAAAACATTGAAGTTTCCACAAAAATTATAAATAAGTTTATATTTTCTGCATAACTAGATGCATACGCTCAATTGCAAATAATCGCATAGATTATTGATATAGTCGTTAGTATGTTAAGTATTATATAGAAATATTTCCTCCCAATATTGATCACCTCAATTTAAAAGGTCCTATACATAAACCTTCGACCTGTTCATATAAAAAAAAGTCAATGTTGAGCATCATAACTCCAAGTTCGTTTTTACAGACACGGAATTTTTTGTTTGGCTCTGTTCAGGTGATATCCCTAAAAAAATAACATGAAGATTGCTTACAGCATAACTAGGTATAATTTCCAATCAAGTCTAAAACCAATATTCAATGGATATTAAATATTGTATAAAAAATGGAAAATAGAGAGATGTCAATTTTATTACGTGTATAAAAGTTTTCGATTACATGTAACGAAATAAGTAAATAACCGTTTTTTCGGAAATAAATCCCCTTGCGCACTAACCGGGCGTTTACGCCAGCTTTCCATTGTTTTTCTATTAAAAGTTTTGTTGTCTCATTTTTTTTGGTTAATCGACACAATAAAGACATTGAAAGGGCGAAGTAATTTTGCAAATGAGATGAGTTTTGCCTTTCCATGATAAAAACACGGATTTTTTTTAATTCTTTTCTTTATTTCTATGCTGTAATACAATTAAGAAATATAAGCATACTATAATACAGAATAAACAACTAAAATAAATTCTGAATAATTAAAATTTACGTGATTTAGATATTAGGAGTAATTTGTATGGATTTTTTTTAAATACTAATTATTGCTCAAATCTCGTCACAAATATTTTATAAGAAGTTTTTTCTGAACATGTAGTGGAGTGGTTTTTTAAGTAGATATCGATCAAATTTCAATATAATTCTAAACAATTTTGAACTTATTGCATTATTTCGATTTTTATTCATTCTCTAAGCATTTATCTTTCATAGAAGCTATCGCACTTCTTAAGAAAAGTTCATAGATTTTGACTAAAAAATCAAATCTGAATTTGGTAAAAGTGGTCACAGAATAAACGCGTACTAATCTGGAATACACAATCTAATAACGTATGTTTTTCATTCAATATATAATTTGGAATGTATTTGGAAATAAAATGAAAAAGATATTGTCAATTTTATCTAAGGTCGGCATATGTCGGTCGGTCTAAGTATGGCGGCATCGCACGCCAAGACAAAGCTAAAGCCGGCGACTTATGACGTCATAACACACCACTTATGACCTCTATAGGGGAGATAATTTTATTACCAATTGGAAAGGTATTGGAAAGGTAAATGGTATTAATAAAAAAAAAAACTATTCCGGTCTTCATTCATAAAATCTGTATTCAATGATTTTATTGACACATGACGAGAACAAAATTAGTGTATCCGCGGAAGGAAGTATAACGAGGCGGCGGTGGAGAGTGTAACATAAACATTCACTCCCGCATTCCTGTCTACGAACAGTCGAACTCTTAATATTTTACTATTGTTTTTTTAGTATTTGGTTTTTTCGATTGATGATATATTATCATGAATGTTTTGTTATATCTATTTATATGTATACTAAAATTTTGTCGGTTGTGCTTTGTTATTTGAATGCTCAACTAAAATTATATCGTGGAAGTACAACCTTGGTGAAAAATATAAGTATTGTTTTAATAAAGTATTTTTTTTTTCTTTAAATAATCCTGCCAAATTACCATACTTCCAATTTAGCCTTTAAAGAATTTTCTAGATACAAATTTACAAGGAATAACCTATTTCAAAACAAAGGTTAAGTACATAATATGAATTCGTTATTTCATGAATACTTCTCAAAGTATAAAAATATGTTTCATATAACCTTTGACTTGACTGTACCTGCGCGTACGTCCGCTCGCGGTTAATTTCCGAGGTACCATAAAGTTTGCATCGAACTATACCATTCTTAAAATACCTGAACTCTGGCCATTTTGGTCTGTTATATATTGCTTACATTATTAAAGTGTCGGAGTCAAGTAAGTCTCTATTAAAGATTTTTGTGCCAACCGTTTACATATCACCTTAAAGGATACCACCAAATTGGACTTTGACTGTTTTTTATGAAAAAACTAACTTAGTTAAGATATTATACTCTACCAATGTCGCTATAGTTAAATCTAAAGCTAAAGTACCTAATGGATTATGGTAATAAAATGTTAGAATTAAAATCGCAGACATAAACGGAAAGATTGAACCTAGATAGGAATTGGCGTCGGTTAGGCCGACGCCGTGACGTCTGGCCAACGCGACATCGAATATGTTTTGCGTTAGTCTGTGGTATATATTACAAATAAAGACATTACCAATGATGCTAATAATATAACATGAGTAACATCATTCAAATGACATCGCGAATAACAACACATCCCGCATTTAATTACTAGATATATTGTTTCGTCCGCCCATTTTTATATTAAACGGTTTTATTTAGTTTGCCTTGTTTGTGACAATTTAGTAATCCATACAAAAGTACAATCTAGTAAATCTCAATATCTTAGTAATGTTTCCTACCCAACATATAAAAATAGGTAAAGATGAAACAGTTCAGTATCTTTTTCTCCTGTGTTTGTTTTTTAAGTAAAAATTTCTTTGAACGCCGATTTGAGTCAAATTTTAAGGTCGCATCACGCTATAAACGTGAGAATACTAGCTCTATAATCTATATCTATATTAATAAATAAAATTGAAGCGTCTGTTTGTAATATCAAATAAAAATTTATCTGCCTGTCTGTTTGTTCCGGGTAATCTCTGGAACGGCTGAATGGATTTTGACGGGACTTTTTGGTAGATAGCTGAAGTTACTCCGGGTAACTAAGGGTACTTTTCATTTTCAAAATAATTAAGGATCCGCGTAAAAACAAATAAAACTCATAAAAAATGTAATAAAACCTGATTCAATGCACAGTTTTATGGGCAAGTACTTGAATTTATGACAAATATTTTACTTTATGATAGTACTAAACAAAAATTTGGGTTCCGTAAACAAACAATAAAATGTAGTGAAGAATATATGAAACACGGGTGCAGCTGCGGGCACACAGCTAGTTGGACAAATAGAAGTACCTAGTAAGAGAGAAACAGACAAAAATAAAAAGCTCACTATACTTTTTTATTATATAATTATTATTTTCAATCTTTATGCTATATTCGTTCTTGAGGATGCGTGCACAGACTGTATTTAGGCTTAGGTGTATATATTTTCTCGGTCTCTATCATCTGTCATTTATTAATAATTTGCCATACAGATTTAAGCTAAAGATTGTTAAAGCAGTTTCACTTCTGACACGTGTACCTATTTTGTACACAAACTCTTTGTTATTTTTAACTACTATTGGCGAGCTTTTAGTGTTGTTTAAAAAACATTGCAAACAGTTTTACTCCCTTCAAATTTTAAATAATGATTTGGCTTCGGATTTCGAATATAAATACATATACATATTTAACTAAATATCTGCAAAGACGTATATCACGTGTACAAGACTAGTATATTTACGTTCATGAGTCGAGTGTGTTACCTGAAAGGGGCAAAAAGGTAGTTAATTCCATCGGTTCTCAAACGAACGGCCTTTTACGGGCTTTAGCCTTTTACAGGCGTTCGGCCTTTTGTCATGACATGGTAAAACATTTGATTCTTCAAAGTATTGTATTTTCTTAATTTTGAACTACTTTGGCTAGTTTTTTATATCTATAGCACTAGCTGTCCTACCCGGCTTTGCCCGGGTTACTATGTTCTATAAACATTCAATTTCCATTCAACCGAAAGATGTTCCCTACTGGACATAGATCTCCCCCAAAGATCGGCATAACCCCTATAACGACCGGTTTTGCGCCACCCGCATCCAGCGTATTTCCGCGACCTTCACCAGATCAACAGTCCACCTCGTGGGGGGCCTACCCACGAGGTGTCTTCCGATATGCGACAGTTGTTTGAGAACCCGTTGGCCCCATCGTGCATCGGTTCTACAAGTAATATGAACCCAATGACATTTAATTTTGGCAATTCTTTGGACAATTTTGGTTCTTCTGTGGATCTCCCCATTTAATTTAAAAAATATGTTGATATCATTAATCAGGATTAAATGTATCCACCTTGTTAAGCTTGGTCAATTTACACAGTGTGTGTAAAATTTTATTAAGATCTGTTGAGTAGTTTCGGAGTTTATTACGGGCAAACATAATGTCACTGGAATTATTTATATGCTAGCGGACGCATGCGGCATCGCCTACGTGTCTTATTTTGATTAAATATTTAGTTTTCATAACACTTTTTTAACTTTCGCGTTTTGCACTCATATTTTATTAATGTTTCGGGTCTATAGCCTATCAGTTACAGTATGCTTCCTGTACACCAAATTTCATAAAAATCGATCAGCCCTTTTTTTAATTTGAATAGTTTTTAATTGAAATACTGTAATTTTTATACTCTATAGATTTTTACTAACATATATTTTATGCATATAAAATTTTGTAAAAATCGGTCAACCGGTTCCGAAATTTAATCGAAAAAATTTTGTTCTTATTTTCTTTATCAATATTTAAAATTATTTAAAATATTTATAGGCATTTGCTCCTTGACATTTACTACCCTTATACAAAGCCATTTTTGAGTTAAATGCCGACATACACACATCTTTTTAAAATATCAGATTCGTGACGTAACGTCTAAAATAGCCGATGTTACAAAAAGTTATAAAAGTAATATTAAATCTAAAGAAAAAAACTTTTAATTTATTATTAATTAAAAATGCCTTGAAACGAATAAAACCGTATGTCAAACCTAGTATACGTTATCGCGTGAGTACTCGATCGCTTCTATAGGTTAAACCCATTTAAGCCCTGACTATCAACGCACGAGCCAATAAAATTAATTCGCATGGGCTTGTCGTCCGCGTGTTACGTAAATTACACAATTACGTAGGTACATACAAACTCATTCATACTATAAAGGCTATATAATTTGTTAAACTGGATACTATGCGAGAAAAAATGAAGATAATAGTGAATGAAGTTGTCCCAAAAATGTCCTTCTTTTCTATATTACACCATTTAATGTTTTAGGATTAGAACGTAGTAAGTACTATGCGCGAGCTACCCAAAGGGCAATGGAGAGGGTTATGTTCAGAATTTCCCTGCGTAATCGAATCAGAAATGAGGAGATCCGCAGAAAAACTAAAGTAATCGAAATTGCCAGAAGAATTGCCAAACTGAAGTGGCAGAAGGCTGGACAGGGGCACATTGCTCGTAGAACCGATGCCCGATGATAGGGATGGCGATTATTTTCGAAAAAGATCGATTTTTGTATCGATTGACAAAAAAATCGAGGTCTAAAAAATCGATCTCTAGAAAATCGATCTTTTTTCGACTTATTTTTTTATTCGTAACTAGTATTCTTTTATTAGACAAAATTAGACCATAATCATCATTTATTGAAAATTTGAGGTATAAACTGTTTCCGAAATAATTTTATTGATAACACTACGAGATTTGATAAACAGTCTAAGGCATAAGCAGAATTGCCCGTCAAAGGTCTGAGGAGAAAAAGATACTAAACTCTTTTTTCTTTACATATTTATAGGTAAATCCATATCAGGCAAAACAAAAGGGGCACTATAATAATCAATCTTTTATCATTTTAAAATAATTACAGTTTATTTATAATACAATTACAGTTCTATTTACAAGGATATCAAAGTTAAAGGTATAAAGTGAAGAGATTTTATGGTTGGCATTACACTCGAAGTACTCTTGATGTAGTAAGCGTCCAACTATCACTTTAAGTAAATACTTACCATCAGGCAAGATATTTGTCTACCATCTTAATAATATGAATCTCACAAAGAGTGAAAGAAACTAACCACAAAGCCATCTCTTGAGTTTTTAATTCATTTAGTGTACATTTTTCATAAGTTTGTTTCTGTACATTCTTAATTTTAAACAATTTTATGGTTCTTATAGAACAAGAAAAAAAATAAACATCGATTTTCTAGGTTCTAAGATCGATTCAGTGCTAGATATCGAAAATAAAAAATCGATGATTTGGTCTAAAAATCGATTTTTCAATTAAATGATCTCAGATCACCATCCCTATTCAATGGTGCCAACGGGTTGTGGAAAGGCTGCCGCGTACTGGAAGACGCAGCGCAGGAAGTCCGCTGGAAGCGCGTAGCGCAAGACCGGGCGTCGTAGTGTGTGCAGCTGTGGACGTTTTTGGTTGAATGGGTGGATGAATGCGCAGTTGGAGAAGCTGGCACTTCTAGCCTAAGCTAAATAAGCTAAGCTGATTATATCTATGCGAAATAATCACTTCCTCCTCCAAAACTGGGTCGATTTTGATTTCTAAAATAAAGTAAGAAAGACTTTGGTTATGCCTGTATGTTTTTGTTTATCATTTCTTTTTTTCTGGGCGTCTTAACACAACTATGAATATTGGGATGTTTTTTTCATTTTCGAAGTTGAAGAACACACGTTTGTATGGAATAAACATCAAACATTTCCTTTTAATTGTTGTGTATATACAGTTCAAATATAGGCCACACCGAGCTTCGTAACATTAGTTATCTTTATGGCAGTTATCATTTCCGACTGAGTGCTCTAAACGTTCGCTACAGAACCCGGTAACCTTTAGATCAATGGTGTTAATCAGATCGAAACAAAAACATCACCATGTAATAAATTTACATACAATAGACAAAAATATGAATATAGAATTAATTTTTCTTTAAAACGACGATAAAATAATTAAACAGAAGTTAACTAAATAAATAAACCTCTATAATGTAAAAATATTACAAGGGTGTATAATTATGGAAGATGGATCGGCCCTTACTGTGAGACGCAACGTGCGTTGATCATCTGGCAACATCCCATCTTTCAGTTTGGGGCTGGCGCTACAGCCGCCTCTGCAGAGGACCTCAAGCGATGGAAATATACTGCCCTTGGCAGTGGTTACATATATCTGCCGTATGGAGTCGAGACTCTGGGGGAGTGGGGACCAAATGCTCGTAGCCTGTACAGGAAGCTCGTGGGTCGTTTCATCGAGACGTCTCATGAGCACAAGGCTGTACTATTTCTCGGTCAAAAAATCAGCATTGTCATACAACGTGGTAATGCTGCCAGCCTTCTTGGTACGCTTCCCTGTGGAGATGATTTGGAGGCCTTCGATTTTCTGTGTATATATATTTTTATAGATTATGAATATTAGAAACATTACATTATTATGAAATATTTATGTAATTGAATTCATTATCTTTAACGCCTAGCAATATAGAACTCTAGTGACCGAGTACAGTTGCTATGTGAATTTAAGTTTATTTGAGTACATTAAATTAAATTAAAATAATATATTATAAGATAGCAATAGTTTATATTAAGAATAAAGCAAATTATTTATGTAAAAATGAACATCACAATTTATACAAAGGAAGAATTGGGAGGAAAGCCTCGAAATTTCAATAAACCAATTATGGATGAATGTTTACGTGAAAATGTCAGTGGATCACGTTTCTGTAATTCAATATATATTTATAAAGAAAATACGACTGGCATGTTAAGAGGGAAATCAAAATAGATTAAATTGTCGTCTAGCATAGTATTTACAAGAAAACATCTCATTCTGTTTGCCGAACTGATTTAGATGATTAGTAATTTAAACTATAGATATATTATTTGACTAGATTTTCACATATGTTATATAAAAACTAATGATAATGAGAACTAAAATATACAACAATAAAAACGTTGTAATCATCTCAATAATTAAAAAATGTGGGTAGATAGGAACTGTAACTTCACTGATACGTGTGAACCGGCACTGATACGTGTGAATCGGCCTTAACGAACTCAAGATGGCATCCGAGTAATCAATACGGCGACTGGCATTTGCACCATTAGAATTTAACAAAATACTCGACAATCCGAATTTTGCAGACATATGTTGTCGACTCGAATTCATTATTTTTTATGTTTTATTTTTTAGGTAGGGTTTCAATCGAGTCTACCGTACCCCTTGGCGAATTATTAATATAGATACCATACCATATAGTATAACTATATAATATCCATTCGGTGTCGTGTGGTGCCGCCTAAAAATAATATCACCCCATATCTTTCCGTGGGTGTCGTAAAAGGCGATTAGGGGATAAACCACGGAATAGGTAGCAGCATCTTCTGAACACCACAAACACCTAACCTACAGAAGGACGTCCACTGACATAGGTCACGATGGACTGGGTGGACATATGTCTCCTCTAAAGATCTCCACAGCGACTGGTCTTGTGTCACCCGCATCCAGCAGATTCCCTCGACCTGCACCAAGTTGAAACTATATAAATACTAAATAAAAAGTAATAAAATTATTATTTTAGTAGTAAATTTATCTTACAATTAGCATATTTTTGAAAACTCTTATATTGAAAATAGGAATCAAGCTGTAGTCTTACGTGGTTTCATATCTGGTTAAAAAAATATCAGCTCTGCAGTGCCTCAAGGTTTATTATATTCTTCATCTGTCACCTATTTCGTTTAATCTATACGTTAACGATATAAGCAATCATTTTGATGGGAGTAATACACTTTTGTATGCAGACGATACAAAAAGTAAAGTAAAAGTAAAAAGTTTGCAAAGAGTATATCCTATTCGTTTTCGTGTGAAATAAAGATTGTCATGGTCGAATACGACATTCCTGTTACCCAACAGGCGTCATAATATTATATTACGTTAAGCACGAGACTGCTGACATTTGATAACTTCTGATATATCTATGTCTAATTATAAAATTATGAGTGGTGAATAATATTACAGAAACTCAAGCCAGCCTTATCTTTGAATACGCTGTGTTTGCTCTGAACAATGGTACCTAGTACAATGTGTTTTGTAAAATACCCACAAGTGACTTCACCGCGTAATATAGTTTTTAAATAATTATTAGCAAACAATGTTTTGATGGTGCTACCCTTTGAATAGTATTTTGTTCACAAGCTTTATTTTTTTTTTTTACAAAGAACCCTAATTATTTTCCAATAACCCTAAGTTACGAGTAGTTTTGTAGGTATCGTGTATACATTCATATCTACTTAGTAAAAAATATTAATTTTGACATAACAAACAGACACTTCAATTTTTAATATTCGTATAGATATAGATGGCCGAATTTCGATCACACGCAAACACTAGCTAGTCTTTACTAATAGATAAAACTACAACTATAATGTTTTTACGAAATATGAATATGAATACGATACCTACACCAAAAATACATTTTTTTTTCTGTCTGTCTATCTGTTTTGGGTAATCTCCGGAACGGCTGGACAGATTTTGATGGGATTTTTTTAGTAGATAGCTGAAGTTACTCCGGGTAACTTAGGGTGCTTTTAATTTCCGAAAATAATCAGGGTTTCGCATAAAAAAATTAAAACTCACAATGCACATATTTACGGGCAAGACCTAAAATTTATTAGTAATATTTTTACTGTATCTTACTTAGTACTAAACAAACATTAGGGTTCCGTATAAAAAAATGCAGCGAAGAACATATATAACAAGAGCGCAGCCGCGGGCATATAGCTAAAAATTTATATAAACGCTAACTTATTTGTTTGTTTTCATTGTTAATTATTTAAGTCAGACCTTCTCAAAAGTCAATATTCTGTCTACACAGTAAATAAATGTCGATTCTGACATTGACACGTGATTGATAATGCATTGGGGAAATGATAGATGTGTCTGTGTGAAACTAATGGTAGTATATTTGTATTGCATTATTAATTTAATGTATTTATTAAGCATTTTTTTTAATATTAGCTTTTTGCACTTCTTCTCTATATAAACTATAAGTGTGCGAAATTTCATACTCCTCCTTCCGCGGAATTTTCGTAAAAAGGGGTACAAAATTTCTGCTTCACTTGTTAATATTATGATGATGATGGTGAATGATGATATAAAAAAATATGATAGGCGCAACATGTCTCCCTCCTCCATTCCTCTCTATTTGTAGTCATCTCCGCATTCACTATAACATAACAGCTATAAAATACATATGAATAAAGAAACTATTTGAATTTATATTAAAAAAAAATCTATATTCAAATAACTACGTACTTTAGATTCAAATAGTTTGTTGTTACATTGAAGCGCGTAACATGCAGTTTTAAGGCACTAGTTTCAACCATATAATTAGGAATTTGTGATCGCAACGACTTTGTTACTTTATGGTTTCAACTAACGTCATGGTGTGTGTGCAGCTTCGATTTCAAACTAACAATATCTTAACGAATTCTGATAAAAGTATCACGTCAAAAATAAAGGAAATTACGAATCAAAGTGTCAGAATCAAATTATACAAATATTATTTGCTTCCGAGAAGAGATGTATTCGTTATATATTACGCGAAACAATTTATACCTAGAAACATGCTACTATAGATTATCTCAATATTTTAAATGATAGTTAAAATATTTAATTTTGCGAATCTATTACGTCACAATTACAAAGCGTAATGATACATTTAATTCTGGCAATGTAAACTGACAACAAACACGCGCGGCGGGGTTTATTGATCGCGACAAGGGCGCAACATACGCCCACTCCTACTTGAACCATAAGCCGTATAAAGCGCCCCCGGGGACGTTTGGGATGACGAGATCATAGGAGTCGAGGAAGGTCGGATTATACTGGTTATTGCTTGAAACAAAACGTTTGTGTGTGTGACAGATTTGTAGTCAGTGAATATGTGGTATCTTAATACCTTGTTTAATAGCACTTATTTTTTTATAGCAGTTTTTGCGATTTCCATTTCACTTTAATGTATGAACGTGGTAATTAAAGTTGTCCTAGATAATTTTCGACGCTGCAAGGCTTTTGGGTTTTAATATATTTATGACAAAAATAACTTTCTAGGTCCCATTTCGGTATATACCCCGACAGATGTTATAACTTTGTGACCTCACCGGAAAATTTGCGAAAATTTGACCTGGAAAATCACTCTTTATAGCATGAAAACTTTTGATTGGCACATATAAAGAAAAAGTAAAAGTTTTTACATTTTATACGAAAAAAAACCCGCAAAATTTGAAAATAAATTATAAACATTTATATAAAAAATAAATAACACGACAAATAAATAAGAAATAAATATTATTAGAAATAAATATTAATTGTAAAAAATTGAGCAAAGGCTTTAAGCGAATGATTTTATCTGTTACAGCGTTACTTAATTCTAAGTTTTCCATAAAGTTTAAAATCTAAAGACGACAGTAAAAATATGTTACCTTTATTATTCCGTGGGGTGTCATAAGAAGCGACAGAAGGAAAAACATGGCCATACTATATTACTAAGCTCGGACTGAAGGTGGCAGTTTAAACACCATAAAAGCATCTCCAAAGAGGGTTGTCGTCAGGCATGCGGCTGGTCGCATAAATAAATAGCCAAAACTTAAAACCAGCATATTAGCATATTGTGGAGACCCCAAATTGAAATGGGAGAAGATTTTAACACATAAATCAATCTTATATTCCATCCATCCATCCATTCAATCGAAAGACGTCCACTGCTGGACATAGGTCTCCCCCAAAGAACTTCACGACGACCGGCCTTGCGCCACCCGCATCCACCGGTATCCCGCGACCTTCACCAGGTCGTCGGTCCATCTTGTGTCCCCACAAGGTAAGTCCTACCTACGCTGCGTCTTCCACTACGGTGCAGCCATTCGAGAATCCGTTGGCCCCATCGGGCATCGGTTCTACGAGCAATGTGACCAGCCCATTGCCACTTAAGTCTGTTAATTCTCCAGGCAATGTCGGTTACTAAAGTTCTTCTGCGGATCTCCTCATTTCTGATTCGATCACGCAGAGAAACTCCGAGCATAACCCTCTTCATTGCCCTTTGGGTAACTTTGAGCTTCGTATAATAAGGCCCATTGTAAGTGACCAATGACTTACCTACTTTTTTGTTTATAACAATGTTACAAAATTTAACCGACACAATATATCTATGTATAAATAATAATGTGTTTCCGTAGAAAAAGGTATTTCATAACTCAAATTGAATACATTTCGTCCATAAACTATGTTAATTTAGTTTAATTATATGATTTGTGACCCAAATATAATATTATTGCTAGTTGCCATTTTTACCACTTTTTTCAAACTGCTTTTGAATCATATAGAAATATAATATAACAGTTGTATATTATTTATATGAACTTATATTATCTATATGAATTTATAATGTTATTTTATTATTTATAATTGCCGACGGAAGTGAAAATTCAAAAATTTGGAAAATCTGATTTTATTTATTAATTGTATTATTAATATATAACATTTGTCTTGTTTTACATACGAGTATATTAGCACTCCGAGAAATAGTTATGTACGTTTTCATATAGCTTAATTTTGAAATAGGCTGCGTAAGTATAAATTTTATTATTTATCTCTGAGCGCCCGCACTTAAACCCCATCTTACAGTTGACATACTTTAGCATGTTGACGGCTGACGTCATAGCATTGGTAACGCGAATCTATAAGTGTTTTACCTACCAAGAATCACTTAACGCCGCTAAAGAAATTTTCACTTCAAAAATAGCTTTGAAAGCTCTACACTTTCTAAAATATCAACATTTCGAAATAACGTATAAAACGTTGGATGTACTTCCCTTAATATTAAAGTTTCTCTAGAGATTTGCGCAAAGTTTTTATTTTAAAACTTTATGCTTATAATTTACTTTATAATTACACATTCAGAAGTTAAAAGTTATACGATAATGAACTTGTAAGGAATCCTGCGAAACCTTTCCAGTTCAAAGCAATCACGTTTTCCAATTTTATTAACAAATATAAATGTTATGTAACAAATAGTCGGTTTCAATTTGCTAAATGTGTGACGGTATAAGAATATTATTATATCAGGAAAATATCCGTTTATAGAACTCGTATGAACTCGACAAAGGCGAATATACCGTAAAAATGGCGTAGAGTGTTTTCTGCGTTTGATCGCTGAGTGTATTGCTTGTCACGATTTATCGAATTACACTTGCGGACATAATATTAAGTATGTGTTACTTTTGAATATTTTTTAAATTTTAGATATACCAATAGTAAGAAGATGGATAAGAAACGATTACGTGTAGCTGAGATGCGATTACTGAGATGGATTTGTTTTATCACGAGAACAGATAAAATAAAATGAATATATTAGAAGGATTGTAAAAGTTGCGTCAGTGGTAGAAAAGTTTAAAGGTTCTCGTTTGTCGTGGCATGGAAATGTCGAAAGGAAGCGCATTTGGGTAAAATAGTAATAAATATGAATGTGGTAGTATGCAAAAGTAGAGGAACGCCAAAGAAAGTGTAGATGGAGTGTGTAAGAAATGATATGAAAGAAAAGGGAGTAATTGAAGAGATGACGGCTGATAGGGAAGTATGGAAGAAGAAAACATACGGCACCGACACCAAGTTAGTTGGGAACAGTGTAATTGCGAGGGATGGTAAAGTAATCACGTCCTATTGGATGGTAATAACAAAAAAAACTCTTATAATTATGTGTTTACAAAATACTAAATATCCAATGTACTTATGTATATTACACGTTTATTCATATTCTTTTATGGTATTATTATTTGTTGTCGACTGTTACTTCTTGGATTATAGTGCACTTCTACTTACTATAGAAACGATTTTTATAACTTTCAGGAACTAGTATGGTTTTTACAAATTAAATTTTATTGATGAACAAGCTAAAGACAGGTTGTAGGTTAAAAGAGCAAAACTTCAGAAGAGTTGAGGTAAAATATAGCAACAAATTTAAATATATATTTAGATCGAAACTAGGTTAGAGTTTAAAATACAATACGAAATGAGCGGTTTATAATTAATAAAACTACATTTTTTGTTATATACATATTATTAATAATTAGTAATAAGTCTAATAAGATCGATTGTGGTCACCCTTCATTGTCTCGTCCTATTGTTTCGATATATTAAAGGGCCTTTTTGGCAGATAATACCTGTACTTTTTTCGGAAGCAACACGTGCTTGGTTACAATACGGGTACAATAAGAATCAGGCTCATATATGAAATGTTTCGTCAGAACTTTTGTTGTTTACTCCTTGTGTTCTGTTGGTGTTAACGTTATTCATGTATTTGTTTAAACAACATTATTCGGCTAGTGATATACCCGTAGCTAATTTTTGCAGAGTAACAAGAACTCTTCAGCCATTTTTCAATAACATACGTATATTAATACGGTAAAACGTAAAACGTACGGTTGCCGCGTACTGGAAGAAGCAGCGTGAGTAGGCCCCCCTCAAGGTGGATCGACGACCTGGTGAATGTCGCGGGAGTCCACTGGATGCGGGTGGCGAAAGTCCGGTCGTCGTGGATTTCTTTGGGGGAGGCCTATGTCCAACATTGACGTCTTTCGGTTGAAATTATGGACAGATTAATAAAATTAAGTTATCTTAAACACGGTATATAAATAAAATATAAACATTAAATAAACATATCCTAAAGAAATGGCCGAGAGTGTAGACGGCTTGAATGTTCTCGATCGGTCCCCAGCGACGTCGAGCCGCTGAATCAGCGTAATGTCTCGGCTCAATGCGGGGGTTTCTATGATCAACCATCTTCGATATTTATAAAGGTTACAGCATAATTCTCATCGTATTTATTGATATTGATTTCATCTTCTGTTCAAATCATTTACGATATTAAAATATATATCTTTAGGATGTAATATTTTAATGTATTTATGTTTCTTATTTTTGATATTTGCTGAAAAATATCGTGCATTTTAAATGTAAATGTAAAATACAAACAAAGACAAGTCGAATTAGTTTCATAAAAAAAAAAACTAGGCAGCCATGAAGACTGCCAACAGAAATGAAAAATTTGAAAAAGACAGTTTTTTTGTTGTTTGGACAACCAACGACATAATTTTAGTAGTACATAATCGTTTCGACTCGAACATTTTTTTCGAGCATTTATTTAGAGAAAAATATTTAAAATATGGCAACACAAAAGCTTAGGGATCTGTCATCATACTTAACATTACTTTCCATCAGAATTAAATTATAAAACTTTCCATGCCGTTGACAGCTGTCAACGTCAATGTCTCATTCTATTAGTAATGCGAATCTATAAGTTTTTTCCTGAGAATTGCTCAACGCCTCTAAACAAATTTACACTTCAATATTGAGTAAATCTCGATTGTATTTTGAAAGCGGGTTAAATTATTGATTACTTATTCTGTAGATTTATTAAATACGAATATATTTTATGGAGAGTGATCGTAAAATTACAAATTTCATTGCGAGTATCTTCTCGTAGCCGGTATATGACGCGCCGTTTCGTGTTTACTATCTATAAAGAGGTTTTTATTCCGAGGCGAGCAATGGACGCGATCTTTCTCTCCTTTCAATTTGTCTATAAAAATTTACTGCCAAATTCGGACACCGTCAAGTGTGCTTGATGTTTTATTTATCTCTTTCGTGTATGGTTTTTCCTTTCGAACTTTTAGGTTTTCTAAGATATTAAATAACAGGTATATTAAATAATTGCTTGTATAGAATTAATATAATTGGTCATCTTCTTGGTTATTGGCAGCAGTCTATTGTTAAAAGACTCCAAACTCCTGTACTCCATCTATATATTACTCGTATACCTGAATGTATATATGGAAGACTAGAATAACAATTCGGAACAATTGAACGTGTGCCATTTACCAGCAACGTCCCATGATGATTCTATTTGACATTTCATTAAACGAAAAGAAACAAATACAATTACTTAATTTTATTTAATTCGTGTGGTAATTTTAACTATAAAAGTATGTTGCATTATTTATTGAACACTCATTAATCCAGTTCCGAAATAACAAAACATAATACATTTTCATTATATACCAAATTATAATCCACTCTAGCTTAAGGGAAATGCTATATGTATTTATTCCATACAAACGTAGTCCCCTGTTTCCTCCCGGGATAATAGAGCACTATGGTAAATATTAATATCAATTAATAAAAATATCCACCACTGCCGTATATTTTGATTTTTCCTATAAAATAATTATTGTAGAAACTAGGAGCCTTTGAAAATGAAAAAAAAATCTCGATTTTTACCGTCATTTCCAGACGTTCATAAAACAAATATATGGATAAAATTAAAAAAAAAGTCTTTCTTAATCTATAACTGAAAGAAAATTAAAAATCTGTTCTATTTTGGAGCTGGAAACAGGGTACTACGAAGTAATGTTTTCGTCCGATGTGTCTTTTTCGTGTTTTATAACTCTTTCATCGGGGCGCTACGCGATAGCAATAGCTTTCCGAAATAGCTACTTTTCAAATCTGTCGCCGACCGCATGTTCTCTTAAAGAATAAAAAAGAGAATAGATTAGCTCACAAAAATTGTAACATACCTGGAACTTGACATCTGCAAGCGGCAGACCTTGGAAACATCTTTACAAATAAACATAAAAAAATCCCCGTCATTACCATGTCGACAAAAAAGTTATTCTTTATATTAGTAAACACTCGTTACCCAACTTTTAGAATTACTATATCGCAAAATTATTTTATTAACTATTTTCGTATTTAAAATAACTAACAGTTTGAGTGAAAAATGTTACAAACGCAATTCTCTATCGGAATTTTTGTAATGTATGATGTATATTTTAAAGGACTAATATTATTTTCAGAGGATGGGAAGGCCTCGCCGTCACAGATGGCTCACGGTCTCTGTCTTCTTTATCGCATATTCAATACTGCAGGCGGTCTTCAGTGCGTCAATAACATCAGAGACAAATTCAGATGTAGAGAATGCAAACCTGGAAGTGATGGCCTCGACGCAAAGTATTCTACCTCATCATCAATATACTACTATTAAAAATGAAGACACAAAAATTGTTGAAGAGGAGAAAAAAGGTAATGGACGTGGATTCGAATCCACCTAGCCTATTCTGTCATAGTATGGCGATTGGGCATTTTTAAATACCCGCAGAGAAAGCTCAAGTTTAAAAATTTGTCATAAAGCACCTATAGGTGTGTTTCAACAGCATCACTTGAAAGCCAGTACCTCTAAGCTTAGCGTGTTTACTATCTTGGACCACATCGTCGCTTAACATCAGGTGAAATTGTAGTCAAAACCCTGAGCCTATATTTATAACTATAAAGGACAGTTGTTTTTGGCATCTGGAAAAATGAGAAGATTACTTACTAAGTATTGGCTTGAAATAATCTGAAAATGTGCTTGAAAAAATCCGCCGTCACTTCCTTACTTTGCAATATACATAATTTCGCTATCGTACGTACAAAAAAATAACCACACGTACATATATATAGTCCTGGATCTTTCTACAATCCGCATTATGATGTAATTTCTCTTAACTTAAGGGCTGGCCTTTCCTACAGATTGTAAATTATATCGATAGATTACTGCGAATGCAAGCACACGACTCGTACATACAACCACGTGATATTTATGTAATGTCCATCATTTGAATCCAGTAATAAGAATGATTAATACGAATTAATGTAATAACTGCATTATTAGCTTTAACAGATGAAATAAAAATTTAACTCGCGGTAATATCAAATTATTATAATATTACAGGGGACACTGCCCCGATTAATGGAAGAGGTAAGAGTGACGAGGAAACTGAAAACGCATCTGAAGGCGATAAAAAAAGATTGAAAGGACTCGTAGATGAGGAAGAAGAATCAGTTAAGAAGACGTTAAAAGATGCAGGATACAAAGAGGTAAAAATGCGCCGCGGTTAGTGGGCTTTTAATTTTTTTACAGGTTTTGCAGATTTCATTTCATTTATTATTTTTATTTTTTTTATAAAGACTTTTCCTAAAAAAATTGTAGTACTAAGTTGCTCGGAGTAACTTCAGCTACCTACGAAAAAAGTTCCCTCAAAATCGGTCTAGCCGTTCCGGAGATTACCCAATACAAACAGACAAAAATTTAAAAAAATGTATTTTTGGTATAGGTTTCGTATATACGTTCATATCTATTTAGTAACTCAAATTAATTTTGACATTATACACAGACACTTTAATTTTATACATAGATAATATGCAATATTTAAGTGGAATCAAATACACAAAGTTCCTATTTATGAAACCATTACTGCTACATACATATATAAGCTCCGCTTAAACCGTGTTTCTGTTTGAAGTGTTTTAATTAAAATGCGCTCTCATATATAATCTATAGATTAGTGCTCAAGATTCGCAACCTAGTAGTACTAAGTCTATGGCTGAAACTTTGGTTAAATTAACTATCTAAAATCTACAAATTTTAATGAACCTTGAAATTTTTTTTTATAAAGAATGAAGAGATGAAGAAGCTGCGTGAGGATGAACGTGCGGCATGGGCGATACCGACTGTGCACCCTTACAGGGAGAACTGCACTCCACCTGCAATCGAACAGGTAAGTGATTACATACATACAAACATAAGCTCAAATTGTTGTCCCCGAAGGGTTAGGCAGAGGTGAAATAGCGAACTACACCACCCACATTACGCCGAGCTTAGTTCGGTCCCAAATGTGACAGGGGGCGAGCCTGTCGTTATATCGGGCACAAATTTCAGACTCCGGGATGATAATGAGTAGAAAAACCCAATATCACTTGACCCCACCCAGCGATCGAACCCGAGACCTCAGAACGAAAGTCGTATCGTAATTCAACTGCCCCACCGAGGTGACTACTACTCGTCAAATATTGTCTTTCATGTGTCATCCTATTTCTTAGAAAGTTAAGTAGATAAATGAGAGTAACATATCAGGAGACATCATAAATTAAAGAAGTCTAAAATTAAGAAAATAAATCACTTCAGGCTTAAGTTTTGGAAAATATCTTCATGAGGGATCAACAGTCCATTTCATCAGATTCATGAATTTTGAATAGCCATAACAAATGCTCAATTTGAATTCTATTAATTTATTTCATTGGCTTTACCAGTATGTTTTTGTTTAATAGTGTTTTCTGTAATGAATTAGTTCCCTAAGCCACTGATGGGTCAAAATGCGAGGAAACACGGCGGCCTAATTCTCCATATCCTGGTAGCGGTATTCACTTTCATTGGTCTCGCTATCGTCTGCGACGAGTACTTCGTCTCCAGTCTCGATAGGATCTGCGAAGGTAACGCCATTCTCGTCTTCTATCATTCTTAATTTGATTGGTTAAAATTTAATGATTTTCCTAACATAATGTGTCCTCGCAAAAGTGTCCTGAAAGAAATTAATTTTAACTCAACAAAATATTATGAAACAATTACTTTGAATAGGATCGTCTTGATTAAATATTGGAAGCAGCCATGCTCATTTAGTTTTTTTAATTGAAAATCATCTATTAGGACTTTTAAAACATTTGACTTCGGTAACTATATAAAGTATACTGACCTCAGAAGTTTTTATACCGTGAAGCTTTTCCCGCTATTATATTTTATGCTGAAAAGTGTAGTTAGCAACATGAATTAGCACACTTGGTGTCCTGATAAATTGCCATAACCAAGTTTTAAAAATTATAAATTAACCTTTGGAAAAAGTAAACCTCACTCGCTTACATTCCAATATGAATCTAGATCCGTAATACTGATATTAATTTTGAAATGCGTTCATAATAAATTGAACATAAAAATATTGCCTTTATCTATACTAATAAATAAAATTAATGTGTCTGTTTGTAATGTCAATTTTGTTTTTTACTATTTACATATGACTGTATAATACGATACCTATACCAAAAAGTCAATTTTTAAAATTTTTGTCTGTCTATCTGTTTGTTTGTTCCGGTTAATCTCCGGAACGGTAGGACGGATGTTGACGGGGCTTTTTTTGGTAGATAGCTGAAGTTACTCCGGATAACTTAAGGTACTTTTGAAAATAATTAGAGTTCCGCGTAAAAAAAAAATTAAAACTCATAAAAAATTGAATAAAATCCGATTCAATGCACAGTTTTATGGCCAAGTGCTTGAATTTATGAGAAATATATTATTTAATTTATCTTAGTACAAAAAAAAATGGTAAATAATTAGGATTCCGTATAAAACAATTAAAAAGCAGTGATGAATAAATGAAATGTGGGTGTAGCCGTGGGCACACAGCTAATATTTATACACTCGAAACTGAAATCTGTGGTGATGTTGCAGAATTGAAGCTGGCTCCGGATGTGGCAGGAGCAACGTTCATGGCGGCCGGCAGCTCAGCTCCTGAACTGGCTACTGTTATTATTGGTGTTTTCTGCGCTCAAGATGATATCGGTTTGTTTTACAAAATTATTTATAAAATTTCATAAAAGTTTCTTGGATACTAGGTTGAATTCTATGTCTACGAATCCATTCTCTCAATATACATTAACATTTCAATGACGATTCATACGAATAATTTGTTTATGTTTTCATATATCAATCATCTCAATGATAAACTTTTAGATCGTGCTAAAAAACTCCCACTTTTAAACCACTGAAAAAAATTCCAAAATGGATTTCGCGGTTGATTAAGTTTTCGCAAGATGTATTGCTTCACCGTAAATTGTCAATCGTCAATACCAGTTATCGTCATCATCATTCCAACTAAATTTGAAGGTCTATCAGTGAAAAGCTACGTCTTTCTATTTCCAGGTGTGTCAGGTGTGATAGGTTCAGCAGTATTCAACATAATGTTCGTGATATCGGTGTGCGCTCTCTGCGCCGGTACTGTTTCTCATTTGAACTGGTGGCCGCTTTGTCGCGATTGTTTCTTTTACGCAGTCTCGATACTTGTCATGTTGTGTACTATCTACAACAAGTATGTCTCCTGGTTAGTATGCTCCAATATTAATATTTACTTACGATAGATGATTATTGGCGGTCGTTTGCTTGATTACTTGTAAGTACAGCGACTTTATTTATCACAATCAAATGCGTTTAGAAACTGCTTTATTTTGTAGTAAGATAATCGTCAATGATATTGTAATTTATTCGAAATTTTTGGAAGACATTTCTGATTTGGATGGGGGGGGCACTTAAAATTGGCAACATATAAACGAAATGAGTTAGAATGTAATTCAAAGATACCTTAACATATATTAAAAACTATGACGTGTAGTGGTAATATGTTGCTAGAAATTGGTGTGGTGATAGGTGGAGACGCCTGGAGCTGGTGCAGTAGGCCAAAATGGCTTGGGAAGCGTGTTAGATGCTGATGAACAAGGAAGTCGTTGTAGATCTTCGACGTTGTAGATCCGCTCGCAACTGCCCGAAAGCTGCCTCGGATAACACACAAGAGCTTCCGACACCTCACATACTAGGTGGCGTTACCAATAGGTATTGGTGACAAGCTTCAGCCTTAAAAGTATTAGCTAAGAGAGCATGGGGATCACAATATTTTCGTTCACCAAAAGCTTGGTCTCATAGTGAATTTAAACCCAAGTTCTTTAATATGCTGTTGAAGCTACTAACATATAATTTTTTCAAAGTACAATAACGAAAGTGATATAGAAATACACAAAACGTAACCTACATAAACACGTTAAGCATTAGAGAGCTAAAGAAACAATTTATACAGAAGATTTCATATTATACTAGGATGATTCTTCTGATTTTCAGGCCAGAAGCACTTTTCATGCTAATAATGTACGGCGTATACTGTATCGCTCTGAGATACAACACCGCGTTGGAGAGATGGGCAATGACCCTTAATCTGCCCTTCAAGCTTCCCACCCGAGAGGAACAGGCCGCTCTGGTCACTTACAGGTATTGTATTAGTAACTGATTGTAAAACCCAGCATGGCAGTTGTGGCAATATGTACACAATTCTATTGATCGCTTTACCGTGATTAGCCAAATGTGACACATTCCTTGCTTTTAATTGGCTTTGTGCAAATTAAAAAATTACGTTATTCTCTACTACTACTATTGTCAGTTCTCTACTAGTCTTAAGTGGTTTTATATTAGGGGGTTTTAAGTCAATAAGTTTAATTTTGATTGTTTTAGATCAATTATAGAGGTATACATATTTATTAGATTAGGAAATGAGTGTTGATAGTTCATTCATGCACGAGTGAAGTAAGATGAAAATGACTATCGTTGGTATATAATCCAGTAGATTTTACATTGTAAAATTACTCTAATTATATCCATCTGATTTTACTTTCAAACGATTTGTCAGAAATACTTGGTTTCACAAATTGCTGCTTCTATATTTGTAAAATCTTACGTACTTACATGACACTTTGGATAAAACAAACTAATGTTAATATCTATGGCATTTTCTAAGTGTTCCCTTGTCTAGCTATTAACCTCAATTGCCTATAATGGTGTTCTTTGTAGCAGCATATGAAAATCTATTCCACATTCCAAGTCTAGCTTGTTATTTTCCCAGGTCATCATATAATATCTGCTTGAAGTTCTAGAAATATAAACAAATATTTACAATATTCACAAAGGATCACACATAATTGGCATTAGGTAACTGTTTGCAGGAGTACAGGTGGAAAGCCACCAGTACCGGCGACAGGTGCTGAAGGAGACTACACACAAGTCGACGGTCAAACCAAGGAAACTCCCATACAAGAGTCGGGTGAGTTCACTCACTCTCGACCTGTTCCTCTAGACTAGTTAGAATTTTTGGCAGCTTACTTTTGTTTGGACACGTGGAGAGAAGGGATGAAAGAAGATTGACGAAACAAAATTACGAAGGTGAGTGTGACTGGGAAAATCGGTAAAGGTCGTCGTAGGCTAACGTATCTCAACGAAATCGAAGACGTTCTAAACGAATGTCGTGGTCAAAAGTACCCGTAACCGAGGAGCATGTATGAAAGCGCTCATGAAAGTAGAAGAATTGTGTGTTAAGATCGTAGCAGATGGAAAGATGTAATCTCTGCCTACAATAATGAGAGAAAGGCGTGACGTTATGCATGCATTTTCTGTTTAACAGTTTTTTTTTACATCTATCGATATTTATACATCTGTAGGTTCTGACTGTATTTATAATATTTTTCTGTCTATCTTGGAAACCACTGATCTCAAACTTGATATTTTTATCTTTCATTACGTATTTAACTGGATTTAACACTAAAATGACTCGACTAATTGTTATGAGCTATGAGAAGTGTTTGTTATTTGCACACTATACGTATGGTATATAGGCCGTGTATGGTATCTTTGTTTGGGAGATTTGATTCCGTACAGTTACATGTACGCATTAGCCAATGCTATTTTCCAGCTGAGTATCTTAAGTGCTAACCACAGAATCCAGGTGAAGCTGCCAAGGTCCTTCAGATCTCTGTACCTCTATCTCTTAGTTCAGATCAAGCAATTTAGCAATTGATGGACTCAAGAAATCTACAAGCTAGTTTATGTGTAGTAAAATATTATTAAATATGTTTTCTCAAACATATAGATATCACTTTATTATAATCCTTGGACCTTGTGAATAGTTTGATGATCTATCTAAATTGAATGCGACATATTTACTTTCAACCGATCAGATCATTAGTTTCTCTGATAGAATTTTAAGGATTTTAATTTTCCCTATAGCATATAATCCAAGCGGTGCCTACGACAACGCTGCGTACAACGCAGACCCGACCCCAGTTTGGGATCCGAACCAAGCGTGGGACTCAAACCAGACTTGGGGGGATACGGTAAACATTTTTTGTGTATCTTCTTTTTATGAGAATCCTGATCTAATTTACATAAAAATAATGATTAGACCATGCAAACTACGAAACGCGGCTTAACCCTTTCGCGGTTAGGAAAAACATTTTTCCCCATTTTAAAATTGGTGATTATTTATTTAATTATTACTTGTTATTATTTAATTATTTTACCTGTCCATCCATCCATTCAAACGAAAGACGTCCACTGCTGTAAATAGGTCTCCCCCAAAGATCTCCACGATGACCGGTCTTGCACCACCCGCATCCAGCGGACTCCCGCGACCTTCACCAGGTCGTCGGTTCACCTTCTGCCAGCCTTATCAACACTGAATAGAATACCAAAGTAGGCTGTATCTCGAGCAGAATTACATAAATTATACTAAACGGTTAAATGGTACTGCTAATATGCACTCTCCGCCACTTTAGGCTTCTGAAAGGGTTAAAAGAATTGACTTTGTATAAACCATTGAAAGGTCAACTAGGTACATCGTTTCAACTTAAAACTATAAACACATAAATAAACACATAAATTAACTGAAAATAGTCAATTGTTTGTGAAACATGATACACTAATATTAATCTGACTGGATTTTGACAACATTTTCGCAGTCACGAATATTCTAATCAAAGGAGAAATATATATTTTAATTCGAGCTATCGGATTAATTTTATACTCTTTCTCTACTCCTGAGATTTGTTAATAATCATGTAATAATGTATTCATTCAGACACAAACTTCAAGTTTTGGAGCACCGTCCGGTACGCAGCAATACCAGGCGCAGGCAGCAACGCAACAGCAACAGAGCCAAGGTCAACAGCAACAACAAGAACAACGACAACCGCCACAGGTGTGCAACTAATGCAGAACCATAGCTAGAGGGAGGCGCTCCGCCTCACCTGTCACCCGTTACAGGGTGACATCCGATCGTATATTTTAAAAATAAACAACAAAACAACTATGCAGCCATGAGAACTGTCGACAGAAATGAGAACTTGAAACTTAGTTTATTATTATTTTTTATTAAATTTATTAGTTGGAATTATTTACATAACCTAACATTTGAAACATATAACATTTGTCAAGTTTCGACATCTACTGGCGCTTCGAGCAATAATTATTTGAATTATCATATAGTTTATTCATAATCAAAATATACGTTAGGTTGCCGACAGCGTGTATGTAAATTTTATTGTTTACCACTTAAACGCCAGGCACTTAAACGCCATTTTATACTTGACATACTGTAGCTTGTTGACGGCTGACATAACGTTAGTAACGCGAATCTATACGTTTGTTGCTACCGAGAATAATTACTAAACGCCGCTAAAGATGTTTTCATTCCAAAAATCTTTACTATACATATCAGAACTGTCACCTACAAAATTAACAATAATATGGTAGATTGCACAAATGCCACTTGTAAAAATGTTTTATATTTCAATAATATATAATTATAAAAAAATTTAGTTACGGGAGACGTGGACTTGCGTTGAGTTTTGGTAATTGGGGTAACACGACAATATCCGGAGCGGGCGGTACTCATGCTAGCTACGCCACTGCACTAATTACATAATTTGTTGATATTATAATCTGTACGTAAGTCTTCTGTGTTTATGTTGCAGGCTCCGGCCCCACCAGCTTATTATAAAGCTAAAGAATACAACCCTGAAACAGCTGTGGATCCTCTTGTCAAACCTATTGGTGCAAGTAAGACTATAGTGCAGTTGATATTTCAAAATATATATATATAACTTTAATACCTTATACACCCTTTTGTTTAATTTTATATTGATATTAGCTGTGTGCCCGCGTTTTTATTTTTTTTATATGGAGTCCTAATTTTTTTACCCTAAAATTTTTTTTTAGTACTAAGATAATGTAAACATATTTGATAGTTCTCATAAAATCACTTGCCAGTAAAACTGTGCATTGAATCAGATTTTATTCAAATTTTTATGACTTTTATTATAATATTTTTACGTAAAACCCTAATTATTTTCGATAATTAAAAGTATCCTAAGTTACCTGGAGTAACTTCAGCAATCTACCAAAAAAGTCCAGCCGTTCCGGAAATTACCCGGGTCAAACACACAGATATACAAAAAAAAATAAAAATGGCATTTTTCGTATAGGTACCGTGTATACATGCATATTTATTCAGTATAAAAAAATCATTTTGACATTACAAACAGACACCTCAAATTTATTTATTATTGTAGATAATAGATTATTAGTAAAGAATAGACAATGATTCGGAGATTAAAAAATTGATAATTTATTAATTTTTATTGATAAAAAGGAAAAGTATATTTTATAGTCTTTGGTATTACCTTAAGTTCACAGTATTCTTGAATAACTAATTAACGTATTAGAAAGCAAAGGAAGGTAGAATAATATTGGCAAGTATTTTTATATTGCATTGTAAATAATATTGATTTATTTAATATTTATAATACTGTAATTTTTATTTGGTAATATGTAATACCTAATAGGATTCATAAAATGTATTATACAAGAAGAAACTAGCGTTTTGAGATACAGGCTCAAACTAGTTCAGTCGCTAGGATTCATT
Source organism: Samia ricini (assembly GCA_014132275.2). NCBI lineage: Eukaryota > Metazoa > Arthropoda > Insecta > Lepidoptera > Saturniidae > Samia > Samia ricini. The sequence goes on from AP028158.1 coordinate 27,925,745, forward strand.
AATCTAGAATAGGAATTGTATTTATAAAAAAAGAATAATTATATTTTGTCTTATATATTAGTTTAATTAAATTATTCGTATTATTAAGTATTTATTCTTATTATGAGTTATTAAAAATAAATGAAACAAGCAAATGACAGCAAATCAATAAATGAAATGGATGAAAAATAAATGAAATAAAAATCGTTCGGTTCGCACAGACCAAGTCCAGCTCGCCTGCTGGTACGTCGCGTATCCGATCCACTGGTCGTGTCGGCACACGATGCCGGACTGCCGCGGACGCTGGTATCCAGTAACCTTCATTATCTCAATGCTTTGGATCTCTTTCTATTCCTACTTTATGGTCTGGATGATCACTATTATTGGTGAGTATATATATTTAATATTTCTGCGTGTTAGGAGAGCTGTTTGAATGTTATTGTAATGTTGAGAAAAAAAGGTGTACAGTAATTCCTGCCTGCTAACGGCATGTAAATACATTGTTATGTAATTTCTGTTGGGTATATGCCTGTATACTCTTTTCAACGTGGATAAATCTTATAACTGTCTAACTCTAGCATTAGATACAAGCTGTGACATGCGTTTTTTTCTTGTCGAAACTTCACAATCTCATGAACGCTTTTTGCGTCAGTGTATATACTTTCTCATTTTTTCATAATCTCTGCAGTAAAATCATATGAAGGCACTATTTAAAGTATTGTAATAGTCAAAAATGTTTTCAAAAGCTGGGGGACAAAATTAAGCAGAGCAAGAGATAATATAATTTCGGTATAAAATAAAGTATATTTTAGGGTACACCTTGGGTATTCCGGACACAGTGATGGGTCTTACGTTCGTGGCGGCCGGTGTGTCTGTTCCCGATGCACTCTCCTCACTCGCCGTTATCAAAGAAGGGTGAGTATTATCTATTCTAGTTATTGATTTTAAATTCATATAGTGATTCATTATTACCAATATTTTGCAATACATACATACATATGCTCACGCCTGTTTTCCCCGAAGGGTTAGGCAGAGGTGAAGTAGCGAACTACACCACCCACATTTCGCCAAGCTTAGTTCCGTCCCAGATGTGACAGGGGGCGAGCCTGTCGCCATATCGGGCACAAATTCCAAACTCCGGGATGATACTGAGTAGAAAAAACCCAATATCACTTGACCCGACCCGGGGATCGAACCCGAGACCTCAGAACGGCAGTCGTATGTAATACAACTGCGCTACCGAGGCAGTTTTGCAATAATACACTCATTAATGCAAATATAGGTTATATGTAACATTGATTTATATATCTGTCTATAAACTAACATACGAGGGTGGTCTGAAAAGTTTCCGACCTCAACATGAAGATGGCAGCACTAATAAACAAAAGCTAGTGAATTGCGTTGTTCATCTGTTGACAGTTATTCACTAAAGTTTCAGCCATTTTGGAAGCACAGTTGTTAAGTAACAGTCGTTTGAATGAGTTGATGTGAGTATTTTTATGAAAATGGTCAAAATCGAGTATCGAGCTGTCATTAAATATTTGTATTTGAAACGCAATATTCCTACGCAAATCAAAGATGAGTTGGATTCTGTGTATGGGGACTCTGCACCATCATTTACCACAGTGAAATTTTAGTTAGCTGAATTTAAACGTGGCTGTAAGAGCTTGGGAGACGATAAACATTCAGGACGTCTAAAACTGCAACTACCGACGAAAACATCGCCAAAGTTCACCAAATGGTGCTAGACGACCGCCGAATTATAGTGAGAGAGATAGCAGAGGTTATGAACATGTTGAAAGAACGTGTTTGTTACATATTAAAACAACATTTAGCCATGAGAAAGCTGTCCGCGCGTTGGGAGCCACGTTTGCTCACGTTAGACCAAAAACGTGTTCGAATGAACATTTCCAACACTCTGTTGGCGCAGTTTAGGCGCAATAAATCCGAGTTTTGGCGCCCCGATTCATTACTGTAGATGAAACTTGAATACACCATTATACGCCCGAAATAAAAATACAGTCCAAACAGTGGACTGCAAAGGGGGAACCGGCTCCAAAAAAAGCAAAGACTGTTTTTTCGGCTGGGAATGTGATGGCGACTGTTTTTTTGGGATAGTCATGGAGTTATTTTGATCAACTATCTTCAAAGAGGAAAAAACCATTACAGGAGCATATTACGCATCATTACTTGACAAGTTGAAGGCAAAATTTACGGATAAGGGCCACATTTGCAGAAAAAAAATCCTGTTTCACCAAGACAACGCACCGTCTCACACCTCAGCGGTTGCCATGGCTAAAATCCACGAATTTTTCTCTGTTTCAAACGAAACGAAAACGTTTCTGTTCGAAACGGTTTCAACTGCTTGACCATCCGCCTTACTCACCAGATCTGGCCCCAAGCGACTTCTTTTTGTTCCCTCATCTAAAAATTGCATTCGGAGGACAGAGATTTTCGACAAATGAAGAGGCACAATTACAATTACTTTGCAGAGAAAACGCCGAGTACTTTTTGGACGGGTTACAGAGATGGGAGCATCGCTGGGAGAAGTGTACAGAGTTTCTCATATTTGGTCTTAAAATTTTAGATTTTAATAAATTTGCTTACAAACAGGAAGTGGAATCGTGTATTAATTTTACTTATTTAGTTTATAGATAATGGTCATTATCGTTTTATTTAGATATGGAGACATGGCGGTGTCTAACGCAGTTGGATCCAACGTATTTGATATACTAGTATGTCTCGGTCTACCGTGGTTTATACAGACTGCTATCATACAGCCCGGAAGCCACGTCAACGTTTATAGCAAAGGTACAACCATTTGAACATAACACCAATTAAGTTTAATTTCCTTTATAGTTACATATTTTCCAAACGATAAAATGAACATTTGCTCATTTCCATACATAATCCATAAATCTGTATATAACAGAATCTTTATGTATAACTTAAATATCTCGTGTAAAAGATTTGTGATAACAACAGCATTTTTTATATTTGAGAAACACCAGCCAAAAAGTTTTTTTTTTTTGTGATAGACATGACATTGTGGTATAGTTTTCACAGTCAAACTTTATGTTGTTTATTTAACAATATAAAAAAGGATATGAACGTATTTCTTTTGTTACGATGGTCAAAAACATATTTAGAGGCAAATATTTAACTAGCAATATTGGAAATGAAACTGTTTATGAATATGTCAGAGGATTTAAATTAAACGAAATGTAAACATTCATGTTTTCGTCGATTGTTTTTTTTCCAGGGCTTATCTATTCTACTCTGTCGTTGTTCTCGACGGTGGTGTTCCTTGTAGTGGCCACTCACGCCAACGGCTGGAAATTGGATCGCAAGTATGGAGTCGTACTGATGGTCTGGTATATTCTCTTTATCACTCTCGCAAGTTTGTACGAGCTAAATATTTTCGGGGAATTCAATAACCCCGACTGCATTTCCAGTTATTAAATGTTGCCAGCGTAAAAAAAATTTGTTAATATTACGTTTGATAGTACTGTTAGATAGATAGTACTGATAGAATGGTTTACTATTAGGTCGCTATTTATGATCATTAGTTTTTGTTTATGTAATACAGAGAAATATATTCCATCAAAAAATAGTTTCATATTAATTCACAATTAAAAGTCCAAAATTTAAGAAAATATCGAATCTTATACAGAAAGTAGATACTAAATGTTTCATAGATACCTGATCTGTCCTACTCGAAAGTGTAAAAGATCATTTTGAATGTAAAGTTTGTCTTTGAATGAAACGTTATGAACAAACATAACAGCTTCATTTGGCGGCCTACGTTTTTAATAATCCCAATTATGAGGCTTATTTTTTTTACCAAAGCAATTTATCTAAGTCACAATATGTAAATCTTTTATATTTCACACATATATAAATAGTGAAGGAAATGATTTATAATTTAATAGGATAATTTTATTTTTTATGTAAATGAAATAACTAGTCAGTCCGCCCTTCTGCAACGATACAAAGTGATTTAATTATATCTGAGATGATAAAAACTTGCTAATATAATAGGGAAATTATCTTGATTTTTTTCATCTTTAGATTAGATTAAATTGTTTTTAAAAATGCTGTATTGTATGATTTTTTTGTAATTATAACTGTTGATATAATTAATAGATACATAGGTATTTAACGCTACAGCTTTTTATCAAATGAAGATATTACTTTAAATTTGTTTAGGATAATGTTTAATTTAGTTCAGATTTATATTACTACAGTTTTATTCGATTTCATGTTACAATGTTTCGATTATATTTCGCACAAGTTAGTATGATTTCTATTCTACGCGTTAGAAAATGGTCTAAATAGATGTTAATAAACTTATTTACATTCATTCCATTATAATTCTCAAGATAGAACATAATAAAATATTTAGAATTGGAATTAAATGAACCATTGTAATTTTATTACTTTCATTTACTTTTGATAGATAATATGAAACATCTTATGAATATTCACGTAGCAGTAGTGTGTTTTAGAATTTATTCAAAATGCAATTTTTTTATACCAACACAGTTAATTAAATACGGCAGGTAGAAATATTAGGTTTAATTGTACAATACATCGATGAATTTACGAATTACATAATATAATATAGGAAATTGCACTAAATAATAGATTTTAACACACAATTTACCGCAATATATGGCTGAAATAGGGTAAATAATAATTTTATTCCTTCAATAATAAAAAAGATTCAATTATGCCAATTCTTCCATAAAGGTTCATAGCTGTCAGTATAAGAAATTATAAAGTTGAGATTAAAAAACTATTTTACATCGTCTACCATTTATAAATACCTCTACGTTTAAAAAATGTCTTGCATTTTCTATAGTTTTGAGTTAAAAAAAATAGATAAATATATTATAATTGTTAGAAATCATTGATATTCCATTTAGACACTATGTAGACTATTAATTCTTTTTTCCCATTCCCTTAATAAATATTTTCATGTTTGTGATTTTTCAATTTTATAAAGTCGTACAATTAATTCCATTCCAATTCTGTGATCTATGTAGTTGTAGTAACTGAATATTGTATATGTGTTTGTGTGAAATTCGATCTCATAATTAAAAAAAAAAACTCTCAGCAAAGCTGAGATTTCGTAATAAACACATCGCTGAGAAATATATGTGTGTATATCAGAGGGTGGATATACTCAATTCATTATAACGTAAAATTTTCTGGAAATAAATTAGTTTTTCTCGATAGTAGTCTTGTATGATTCTTTTTATGAATACACTACTTTTAAGCGTCATGTTTTCAGTATATTTATGTTTATTTCATTTTTTAAGTATCCATTATAAAGTTATGTTGCGTTTATATTCGCGTGTTTCTTTTTTTAAATTTTTCTAATTATTTCTGCCGATTTTATTTTAAAGTAGGTAGTAGTAGTAATAATTGCAATTCCTTGACCAAAATGAAATTATTATTGCTTCTTTAAATATATTTATTTAGAAATACTCATTAAGTGAGGTAAAGCCAGGCCCGGATCTACGATTTTTTCGAACCGGGGGAGAAACTTGATACTGGCACCGCTGTTTCCAGCGTTTGAGATTAATTAATTTTAAAAAAAAAACACAAATATATAATGAATAGCATTATAAAAAAATAACCCTTTAATAAATTTGCACTCTTTATTATCTATTACGTAATAACTTTTTCATTTGCGAGGTATGAAATTAAGTAAAAATACAGTATATCTGGGGGATTTCAGACCAAACCGACCAATTTTGAGCCCGACGATTTTGATTTGGCTGAAAGTTCGAAAAAAAGTTATAAATTTATCCAAAAACGGCTCTTCCTTTTTTCAAATTGGCGTTACTTTGTTAAAAATTTGGCCGTACGAAACGTTTTAGTCTTCCGAACGTAGAAGCTGCTTTGCCGATGCGGAAATCGATCAAACGAGAGATTGCTTGAAACGTGAAAAGCTAGGAAGGAAAACTTGCTGAGTACCTGCAAGGGTGCGCCGTTACGCAAAATTTCTGGTTATTCTGAACATCCTTGCGCTAAAATGACAGTTTTTTTTTTAGTATTAATGGATATCGAGAAGAGATCACACATGCTCTAGTAAATTTCACTATCATGTCTTGAAGTTGAGTCTGACCGTGTCAGCGGCGTCATCAGCGAAGAGAAGGCTGTTTATAAATAGATCCTCCCTAAGGCGCTTGGACTTGAGCATGGAGATGTTATGCAGCTTACCATCAGATCTTGTTTGTAGGTGAATACCTTGTTGTTAGTACCCAAAAGCTACCTTTAGTAGTACAGAGAAAAATATTTCAAACAAGGTAGGACAAAACACAACCAAGAAGAATTCTACGTCGTACGTCGAATGATTTAGAAGTCTCACCATTATGTAGAATACTGGCATCCATACCCACGTGGAACAACTGCACTGGTTTTAGGAGTTTCGGGGAGCATCCAATTCTAACAACGACTGAATACAACCCCTTTCTCTGCTCACGGCGTCAAAAGTCTTGTTCAAGTCAACAAATGCAACGAATAAAGGGTTCCCCTTAGCTGCTCCCTACTCTTTTCTTGTAAATGCCGAAGAGAAAATATCATGTGAGCTGTTGACCGCTAGGATCTAAAACCACATTGAGCCTCAGGGTATACGGCAAAGGTCCGCAACAGGCGGACCGCGGTCCGTTTGCGGACCGCGAAAGGTTTGACCTCGGACCGTCAGATATTGTAATGTATTGTATAGCAAGTAATTAATACGTAGATAAGGTATACTATACCTTAGTTTTACAAGTAGGTATCTACAACTGATATGGTTTGATTAGTTTCCTATCTAACTTGTATTTTGTGTGTGTGTGTGTGTATATTCGAATCAGTTATAACTATAACTGATGTGAGTTAAATACTTATAGTTGTTTATTTTTCTGGACCTCATTAAAATTTTCCCACAGTATTCGGACCTCACCTAAAATGCTTGCCGACCCCTGGTTTACGGGGTCGGCGAGCCTTTGTAGTTTGTTCCAAAACGGCTCTAGCAAAAGCTTTACAAGCGATGCTAAAATACAGTATTCCGCGGTAACTGTTACACTCTTCGGTCCACGGTCGCCTTTGTCTTCATAAAGAGTAACGATGTTAGCATCGCCCATATCGTTCCTTTCAGTTCCTGTACTGCGGGTGTGGCGTCTAACTCACGCCATGTTGTCAGGTTTGAGACAAGCTCCACTGCTTCTGGCTGAATATTCACAAAACATAAATAGAGGTTGGTGTAGTGTTCCATCCATCTAATCATCAGACGGCTACTGTTTGTTATAAGGCACCGTCGGCTTCTTTAAGAGGCGCCATATTTTTTGGAGTAGGACCTCTGAGCAGTAGGAGTAGAAGCTCTTTTTATACAAGTACTCCACTATTATTCTTCAAGTTTATCGGCTGAACACACTCCGCCCACCGCTTTATCAAGCTGGTCGTAGAATTGGTCCTTGGTCTTAGGTTTTGCATTAAGTGTCGGCGTGACATCGGCATCAGGGTGACAAAGCCGCTTTCTGTGTTAAAGCGCAAAACCATAATCCGCTTCGACACACTTATAGGTGATTCTATTGCGCTGCTTAACTGATTACTAACCGCAAAACCCACGCCATGTTCCCGTGCTTCCAAAGAACTCTTATCTTTCCAGTAAAAAGTGTAATTGGCTTCTCGCATAGACTCTTCCTTCGACTCTGGTCTCCTCTAAGGTTGAGCCTTTTGAGCTCGACATCAATAATACAGGTTTTGAGCGCAGTCAAGGCTTCTTCGAGAAACATGTCGTCATGGTTCGGACGTTCCATGGCGCAAAGCGCATGTCAGAAGTATGGATGTTAATTTTGTAGTTTTTATTTTTGTTGTTTCGAGCAGATGGTTAAGATCGCAGCGCCAGCGTCCAGCTGTAAATCTTGTGTTCCGTCACCCTAGCGAAACAAGTTAACGCTGAGACGGATCAGTACCTTATTAAACGAACGAAGGCTGCCCGATTTAAAGTAGGCGGTAACTGATCAGTGGATGTTCTCCTACTATCGAGATTGGCAACTGGCACTCACACTGACATCGATTTGGTATGGAATGCCCCATGTACATTCAGTAGATCTATGTACGTCACATTTTCAATCAGGCTTTCGTTTACTAGGCGCTTTGTGAAACAAATTTTGGCACACCCTAAAAGTGGTGCCCGGCTAATTATTTGATCCCTTAGATCCGGGCCTGCTTATTAGATAAAAGTATAAAATAAAAATAAGTACTATTTATTTATCTTTACTTTAAATATAAGCAAGTAGTGAATTATTAATTATATATAAGTACCTAATTAATAAATGACTTTGTGTAATCGATTTATGTTTGCAAAAATTTGCAAAAAAAAATTAAATAACAATTGCTTTTAATATATAATTATGTGCGTCAATTAATCTATTAAACGGTATATATTTAACAGATTTTATTAAAAACAATAACAATAAAAATATTAGAAAATGTATATTATTAAAATATTACTTTTTCAAACGTTGTAATGAATAATCTTGCTTTAAATCGTTAATCACTACTCGCAAAGTTTATTTGACGAACGACTATTCGAAGTTGACCGAATTCTAAAGAATGTGACTGACTATACATTCGTGCAATTTCGTGAGCTGCTTATTCGCCGACGCTGGTACGTAACAGCCGCCATTGAAATATGCACAATCGCGTTTTATAACTAAGCGCGTATTTTGTACATCTCAACGCAAAAAGAAGTGAGCAGAGTACCTAGTGAAGTAAGACGCTTCGTATAAAACTATAATAAACTTCGAATTATTCGGATGTCCATGTACAAATCATATCGAATGTTTTCGATGTGATATATCGAATAAATATATCGATATGTCGTATGTAATTTGTGTTCAACTATTCTGTAATAAAACATAAAAACCAGGGAACTCAGTGGCGGAGCTAGCATGGGTGTCACCCCAACAATCAAAACTCAAGTACAATACTAAAACTCAATTGGATAAACAATTATTTACGATATTAATTTTATAGACACATATTAAGCTCTGTCAATTGTTTTCACCAACATTTGGTTATCAGAATTACTGTAAAATAATCAAGCTTCTTAAATAATAAAGCTTAAATTTTCTGTGAGTGCTTTTAAACATGTCCAATTGATACGTTTATGATAAAATAAAATAAGAGTTGTAGTGCTGGCAGCTAAACTCAATCGCGTCATTTGCGATTACTTATTTGAAATATCTATTCATTCAAGTACTAAACTATATCGCATGAAAATGTTAAAAGCATATATTAAATATAAATTCTAAAAAACTACCTATATAAATACGCGGTCCACAATTTAAAAGAAAATCGTAATTATTATTAAATCAATTAATCATATGTCAATTTGATGTTGAAATAAATTAAAATATAATTTTTATATTAAATATTACCTATAATATAATATAAACTTTCAAAATTCGAAGTTATTGGCTTGAAGCTATGTTAGGTTAGATATATGAATATCGCTTTTATCGATTGCCTGGGTAACTTTTTATCTTGCTTTTAAACAAAAACGGAAAAAAAAAAAAACTTATTACTTACTTAAATACTTAAGTACTTACTTAAATAGTTACTAAATGATTGCATCTGTTCATTTTTAATTTTTATACAACAGTTTATATATCATAACGTTTTTGTTTAATTATTGTCATAATTAACCTCTAAACTTTGTTAATAATATTCATCTCTCCAATATAACACAAATTTATAAACTGGTATGTTAACAATAGATAATCAATATTAAGAATATAAATAGATAGTTACATCAAAATAAAAACAACAATTATAAATTATAACCTTTAATTTAATACCAATCTGCAGATAATATTTATTCATTTCCTTATTGAGGTTATAACTTTATTTTTCGGAGAATGGACCTATACTAGAAAATGAGCGATTTATTTCTTAATAATATATTTATATGGGTGAGAAGTTAATTAGTAATCGATTCCACAGAAGCGACTAACTATAAGATAAAATAGATAATGTTTGAAAGGTAGAAAAACCGAAAATTCAAATAATTGCATTTGTTATATATATTTTACATATGTCTATACTCTAAATTAAAGGAAAGTTCTCGACAACGATGAACTCGTAAAATGCTTAACATTTATTATAATTTTTTTAATTTAATTATGATTATAATTTATTTTTAAATAAATTATTCGGTATTATAATTCAAACTATTATAGCTTTTTTAATCGTGTTTGTCACTCAATTGTGTAACTGTACGAATAATAAATCATAACATTTACTAAGTATGTAAATAAATATGTAGATAAAATTATTTATTGTATGTTTTTAAATGTATCAAAAATATATTTGAGTGTTACTATTTTATATATAATATTATATTATATATCTACTTATAAATTCTATTTATAGTAATTTTAAACGTTAGTAGGTACTTAACAATTAATTATCTACTTTGGCTTTATTAGTGTAGAGTTAGATGATTTATATATACCTATTTAATTACTAATACGAAACCTGTTGTTGTTTTCTAAAATGTTGTATAACTATGGTTTCAAATAAAATGTATACATTTCTGTTTAAAACTAGGAATTCTATATTTGTTCTGTGTGTATAAGAAATGTCTGAATGCAAAAAATAATCCTTTATAATTTTGTTTATAAATTAAAAATTAGGTCCTTTTCTAAGCTAGTAGCTACAAATATTTACAAGGAGCGTGTGAGCAAAGATTAAGTACTCGGTGTTATAATAATTTGGGTTATGAATGTTTGCAAATTAGAACAAAGATCAACGCTGTTTTGATTAATCAAAATATTATTTAAAACGTATCTTAACACGAGTAAAGACCATAATATTCTCTACTCGTCTATCTGTATATTGTATTTCTTGGTGTCTCCTCGAGATGTTATAAAATAGCATTTAAATGTTCTATAAAATAAAAAAAGCGGGTTTGTCATTATATGAATATGATTATTGTTAATAACTGTAATTTATATGACAATGTTGAATAAAGTGTAAAAGTGTATATATAAATTGTATTATTTCAAAAACTGATTTATTTCAAATTTGACATGGAGAATAGACAGAGGGTTCATCTCTGTGTAGAAAAAGTGTTCGTCGAAAAGCATTCAATTACGCTACTGTTATTTAGCAGAAGGCATACATAGCAGTTTAATATATTTCCTAAAAATATTTTGTATTACGTAAATAGTTAAAATTTTGCATACTGCTGTTTCATTTACTAATTTTGTCTCCGAAAATATTACGTGATCAACTCTGCTCACTTCCATACTCTGAGTTAAGCTAGTCCCATTTTGGTTTCAATGAGTCAATAACTGCTATATTGAGAGGAAATGCGGCGAAAAAGTAGGGTATTTCACATATTTATTGCTATCGTGTTGCACCCCACAGAAAGAGTTATAAAACACGAGACAACTGCATCTCAGGCCGATTTTACCTACGAAAAATAGACGAAAACATCGCTTCATATTACCTCCTTCAGAACAACCGATTTTAAATTTTCTGACAGTTGTAGAATAAGACTGGCTATGGCTGTACTGTTTTTTTTTTATTCATCAAATTTCACGAACGTTTGAAAATGACGCTAAAAATCGAGCATTTGTTTTCATTTTCAAAGGCTCCTAGTTTCTACAGTAACTAATATATGTAAAAATCAACATTTACGGGCATTATGGTGATGATATATATATGATTTGGTATAAAAACATTTACCATAACGCTATTATCCAGGGAGGCAACTACGTTTGTATGGAATAAATGCCGCTAGCATATCCTCTTAAGAAAAACGAGTTAAGCTCAGTCGCCGTAGCTTTATGTATCGCTAAAAAAATATAGTTTATGAACTCGAATTTCTCGGCAAACTGTATAAAGTGAATATGCTGCAGCGTCATCTGGTGTTGAGTTATAATAACAAAAGAATATAACCTCTTCATTTTCCAAATAAGGACAGAAGACAAAATCAAACAACCATTTATAATAATTTTTATTCGTTTATATTATTAATTACTTTAAAAGTGCATTACAATTCACACTTTTCAAACTGGAGACAAAAAAAAACAAAACGAAATTACGATGATGGCCGAGGGCTGTATGTTGTGTATTATATATTCATTTGTAATCTTCTCACATCGAATGTCGTCGAATTTCCTGTCGTATTTCAAACGTTGAATGAGATCCAATACAATATCACAAAGATACATACAATTATTCTTAATAATATAATATAAAAACTCTTGTTCCTTTTAAATTAACAAAGAGTTTAGACATATATATATATTGTCGAAATTCTATATTGACCTACATTTTTTGTCTCCATTGTTTTTTTTTTAACATAAAATATCTATTTTTTCGTTCACGTTAAAATGACCTCACTTACTACTCAAATATACGTTCAACAAAAAATCTAGGTTCTGCGTGATTTTTTTTATTAGAAAAAGCTTTAGTTTCATTTATCGGGGGATTCGTATAAAAAAATATTACTCGTCTACGAGAGAGAAAGAGAGTGCTAACACTAATAAATCACGAGAACCGGCTGTTAGAGCGAGATAAAAAACATACAGCGTGTTCTTCTTACAAAATTACTAATAATAATAATAATAAACAATTATAATGAACACTGTCCTATATTTACAAGTTTAGTGTATTTTTTTATTTCGTTTTTTATTTTTATTTTTTTTGCAATATTTTAAAAGATATATACGAGAAGATACCGTAACGTATCCAGAAGTTGTCGAGTTCCGTTTCCTATGTACAAAATTTATTATAAAATGTGTTGCCATACAGGATAAACAAAAATTACTATAATAATTATTTTTCTCCATCTTAAAAACAAAACTATCGCGTTCTCGTAAAAGAGAAAAGAAATCATCATAAGAAATCTTAACAACTTATTTTTTCTTGTTATTTAAATTAACTTTTCCGATTTTCCCGATACAGAAAACTACTTATTCATTATTAGTACCTAGTAATAATAATGCAGAGTAATAATTTTGTGTGTAAAACTAACATTTCTTTAGCCAATTCGATAAAAAACTACAATTTTAATCGATATTTATCGATAATATTTTATTATAGGCACTACTAGCTAACAAATAAACGTAGCTAACATCAAAAACCTAACTTCTCGAGTAGAAAACAAAAGGAATATTAATTTAATCGTGTCACATCATATATATATATATCGTTACAGACTACATATGTATTTATATACCTAAATATATATATTTTATTATCGATAAATAATTATGAACATAATCACTATATCGATACGGCCGTGCGCGGATTCACCTGTTTTATTTACCTTTTTAAAATCTTATTATAGATTCAGCGTTTGACGATAATCTTACATGTTGTTAAGTGACGATATGGCCTAAGAAGGTAACAGGAACACACTTATAGACGCTTAGGCGGGGGCAATGTTTCCATTTATCGAAATTACCAATTAATATATACCCATGACACCATCAAATCTAACAAATTGTGTAATTAATCGTATCGAAATTAAAAAAGAATTTTTTTTTTTTTTTTATTATAATACAAAAGAAAAAAAAAATGCTATCTAATCTGTACGCACAGAAAGATAATACACACAGCAAAGTTTTACCGTAACACCATCACACTTTTAACTCCATCGCCCGCCGTGCAGACACGATCTACGTCGTAGCCCGGTACGCGGCGAGCAATAGATATCGAAACGCTTAATAATGGACAACAACCACTCGACAATAGTGATAAATTAATTTATTAAAGGGATTACTTCTTCATCGTTTTAGGGGTTAAGAATTTTAAAGTCCTTATTGTGTCAATAATAAACGCGTTCGACGCGCCTAGCAGGGCGGCTCGACGTTGTTTGTGATAGCGCGTTATCGATGCCGCACGCACCGCACTATTCGTTACAGCGAACAATCTTGATACATTTATTGTATTGATACTTGATATTTTATAGTTCGGGACGCGGTGATCGATAGAGTTACACGCATGCACGCACGCACGCACAAACAATAAACCCCATTCGCATATGCTATCGCGCTCTCTTCTTGGCCGGAGCACCCGCGGCTGCCGAACGTCGTAATCTCTTTCACTGGAAATAGAAAAAAATAAACATTATTTATATTCAAATATAGCAAACATAATTTCAAAAATATGTGTCTGTTTATTGTAAAAAGTTAATAATTTATCATCACGTAATTGAAGAATTTCATGGTAGTAATTACTGATTTAACTTCTATTTTTTTTTTTATAATAAACGAACACAAATACTTGGGGCTATCAAATAAACTATAAAAATAAATAATCGAATCAATCTAATAATACATTTTAAAAATAATCTCCCCTTTTTGCAGAATTAACTTAAATATTTGATATACATAAGGAAATAATTATTATCTTATAATAATTACTGTTGCTAAATGATAATAAGATACTTTAGTTTATTTACTTTAACTACTGTAATAGACAACAATTTTTGACTAATGGCTAATGACTGGCAAATGTGAACAGAGGCAAAACCAGCAAAATCCATTTCAAATGATAAACAGCAAAATCACACAAATGCACTTTTAAAAGTATTGTTGTTTTATATATGCATTTTTTTTAAATTAACTATACAACAAATATAATTTTAAATTGTTTCTGATGCAATATTATAATTACACATTTCTATTTGCTATGAAATGAAAAGTCATATTATTTTTAGATTCATGTTATAATTATAGTTCACGTTTTAATAATTTCAAACGACTTAAAAAAATTGATTTTGATTATAATGAAATTAATAATCTATATTTTTATGGATGTTGTTAAATTGCTTATTTTTACTTTGATTAATGAACTATTGAACAAAATTCTACGGATCTTAGTAAAAAATATAAAATTACCGTGAAAATAATAGGAGCATCCATTAAAAAATAAATATGACAATATTGTGCTTGAATGTTTTTTTTATTAAATTACAATATTTATAGTAGACATAGAAGGCCAGTCTCTTCTCTTCTTTACTAGTTATTTTTACATATTTATTAAAACAATTTAAAAATCAATCATTTTCTAATTTATACAATATTTTATTCTAAATTAAAATTATGAAATATTTATTGAAGCCTATTTTTTCAAAACAAAACGATATTCATCTTATTTCTCAAACACAATACATTCTTATTAATTTAATTGTTCAAAAATTTAATTCCTCAATTATCATTTGAATCAGTGACGTCACAAAAGTAATTGGCTTACGTTAGAAAACGATTTGACACCAAAATATTATTAAAGAAAACTAATCAAAAACGTCTTTTAAAAAATCATCTATCAGACATATCCTATTTTCGTTTCGTTCGAAAATATAAAACCAAAAATTATTAAGCCCTCTGTATTCGCAAAAGAAAATTTATTTTAAACCTTATAAAATAAAAATTTACATACAACATTAAATATAAACCATACATACATACAACACACACAAAATGGAGCAAACGACCATACATTCATTAAAATTATTTATTATGAATTGCGACAATGTTAGTAAAAACTAGATATCGTTTAACCGGTTAAGCGCTAACCTGGCATTTAAGCCAGCTTCCAATTATTTTCCTATTGTCAGATTTTTATAGGAATTTGAGCGATTGAGTATACACTAAAAAAAATTATATAAATTTATAAAGGGCACCTTGATTGTATATTAAGATTTCGTCAAAGATTTGAGGTGATAACTCAACATTTTTTGGGGAATATATAAATTTTGGAGGATAATTACACACACGATTCATTGTTACCAAACCATGTAACAGCAATTATTTGAATTAAACATGTAATATTTTGTACGCATTTATTACATAATAATAATATTCAAATTTAAAAATTAGAATTACATTTTTTCTACACACAAGATTATATTATTTTTATGTGTCTAACACAAATCATATTGCAAATAATTTACCAGTATTAAAATGCATTTTAAAAACCATAGACAATGATAACATTCCATGTAAATATTTCACACATATCCAAATAGTCTTTTCCTTGTTGTAAAAAATAATTCTTAGTAATTTATTGATTCAGAAATTATATCATTTGGTTTGTGTTGTACCAAACATATATGATATCATTGTAAATATGTGACTTGAGATGAAAAAAGATATGTCTTTGATGATTAAAAATCCTCTTTTTGAGTTTAAAAAGATAAATAGCAAAAGTTATAGACTACTATTTTATTTATATTTAAATAGTGGAAAATATACAATCAAGGTGCATGTTGTTCGTATAAACAACCACAAGGAAATATATATAATTGTTAATAATTATGATATAGCCGTTAATTTCTTCTTGAGATGAACGACAGAGTAGTGGCCCTGTACAGGTGGCTTGATAGCGGCCGAGTCATTTGTAGCGTGTACAGATTTCACCTACAAGTAGGAAGCGAGTGAGAGAAATCAGAACTAAGATATCATCACAACCAGGTTTTAATTATCAATTCCTACTGGGTTTTATTGTACACTAGCTATGTGCCCGCAGCTCTGCTCGTGTTTCATATACTCTTCACTGCATTTCTTTTTTAATTCGCAACCCTAATTCTTGTTTAGTAATTCAAGCATTTGCCTGTAAAATCGTTTGAAATGAGTTTTAATTTTTTTTATTCGAAACCCTAATTATTTTCGAAAATTAAAAGTTACCACCCGGAGTAACTTCAGCTATAGGTAGACCAAAAAGAGTCCCGTCAAAATCCATCCAACCGTTCCGGAGATTACCCCTCTTATGAGAATTGACAATTACTGGCAATGGCTTAACTAGTATAGATGTTATTGTTTTCCTTTACATATCCAGAATTATAATCTATACATATAATACAACTGTATCCAGGCCAAAAATGAACATTAAATACTTTTTTCAATTATAATTGTGGAGGACTTTGTTATCGATATAGAAGGAAGAAGTCAATGGCTCTCAAAAATGGTCCAAATTTTGGCCAAGCAATATTTCAACAGCTCCCTAGTGTGTAGTGGTTTGTTGTTCTGATGTATATGCCTGTGTATTTGAATCCGTGTTTGCGTGTGTGTGTGTGTATATGTGTGTGCCGCGCGAACGCGTGCGTGTGTGCATGTGTGCGTTTGTGCGCGTGTATGTATGCATGCGTGTGTATGTTCGTTTGCGTGTGTATGTGTGTGTTGTGTAATGGTTTTAATAGGTATGGTAGTTGGTGTGGTAGTGGTCAGAAACCGACCTCGTTATTGGGCGGCGGCTGGAGCTGCGGCTGCGGCTGCTGGGCGCGGCGCTGGACGGACGGCGACCGTCTGTCGGCGGCGGCGCCCCCCTCCATGTGCTGTTTCCGTTGCCGCAGGATCGTCCAATCGAACGTGTAGTCGTACTGGTAGTTCATCGTGCGGAACAATATACGGAACAACTGACAAACAGACGAAAACTTTTCATTTATTACACAGCTCGGTAAATAACAGATGCACAAATAAAATACAATCGTAAGAACAATCACGATCTTAATACCACAAGTCCAATGAAAAGCTTTAGGTACCACAACATAGTTCCAAAGAAAATTACCGATTTACCGGACACAATAACTTTAAGCAATATGTCAAGCCGGTTTTAATGTCCAAAGGTTATAATAATAGGGTGTGCTTCCGCTAAATTGTATTTGTATAATATATATACTATTAAACATTTAAAATAAATTTTGATTTTAATCAATGATAGATGTACATTTATTATCGACATTCGGCATCATCCTACCTAGGTATATTTACTCTCAAATAATGCTGCCCAAACATACTTATAGGAGCTTGCTAGAGAACCCAGGGCCGTTAAACAAGTTAAAGAGAAGAATAAATTAAAAAAAAAAATAGTTCTCACCTGTCTAAGATACATGTAGTCCGGAGCCTCGTCGAAGTTCAACCCGCGGCAGTAATTTAAATACATAGCAAACTCGGCCGGGAAACCCTGTTATACAAACAAACATTAACATTATCATTTTGTCTAACCATTACCTTCAAGGTAATTCTTTTTCGTCGGTTTTCATTTTTTTTTACACTGTATAGTCTCAGTGCTCAGACCACAATCTCATCCGATGTTAAATGATCATGTAGCCCAGGATAGTAAATACAATAAACCTAGAGAATGCGCTCTTAAGTGATACTGACAAAACACACCCGGTATCGTCACGATGACAATTGATTTAAAATTTGGACTGAGGAATAAATAATATAATATATATATATATATATATATATATATATATATATATATAACCGAAGGATCTCTTTACATAAAATATTGTCCATAATTTATATAAAAACACAACGAATATAAACCTGGCCAGCATAGAAACCCGCCCTATATAGCACTGCAATACTTTATACCAGAATTTGTTGAACAGTAAGCATGTATCGGTCATAGTAATTTCCTGATCGACTATGTTGTTAACGGATCTTTTATTGTCCATCAATTCATGATATTCAATAAATTGCCCGTCTAGTGTCGCTTGTTCTTCATCACCAATAGTGTCTCATCACATTACTTTATATCATCATGTAAAAATTGATTGAAACATTATTTTGTTATCCATTGTTACATTCAATGTAAATAAATTATAAATTGCAAATCACTTAATTAATAATTTTTCCACTCCAATAAAATAGTAACAACAGTTCAACCTCGACCCCTTTTTCCTAATTACATTAAAATTCTATTTCTTCTCGACGTTCGTAATTTGACATTTTTAAATGTCCCTTCTTAATCAGCCACCTCAATAAATTCATTAAATCCTCATGTTACATTTTAGCAGAGTGCTCGCTTAAGATATAATATAAATTTGACAATTACATAAATGGAAAACCTTCGGGTTTTCTTAATAAATAAAATACATAAATTAAATGATGATATATAAATAATAATAATATAATAAATATTACAATAATAAATTATATTTAAACCAATCATTACAGTATTTGGCGACAGATTTTCAAACTTGGAATTAGTATTATCAGAAAACTTTCTACCATCACCATACAAAAAATGTATTAACACCACTATGCATTTATGGTTACTGCTCTATTCCTTAAGGCTGAAGCGTGAATTTAAATAACGTACAATTGTACTAAACACTAGTGACCTACCCCGACTTTACACGGGTATATAAAATTTTCTAATTAAAAATGAAACATAGCCTATGTTACTCTCACTAACAATATAACATTCTAACGGTGAAAGAATTATGAAAATCGAACCATCAGTTTCAGAGTTTATTAATACCATACAAACAAATCTTTCCTCTTTGTAATATTAATAGTATAGATAAACAATCTATTAAAGCTAAAAGATATTTTCTAAATCAACGTTTTTTTTTTGTTATTTTTTTTTACAAATATATATAGACAGCACAATACATTGTTAAATTAGAGACGATACAGGAAATTTAAGAAATTTAAGTAATTTACCTTACAGAGCACCTCGACTGGTGTGGACATCTCTTCTTTTCACTAATACGTTCGTACTTCTGTTTCTTCGTCAATGCTTTCAGACCCTGCCACGGCAGCGACCCTCTGGAACCGGGAAACAATATTTTACTAATTAAAATAAAAAAAGGGTAATTGCCTCACAGATCCTCACTTAAGAAATAATTGGTTATGTAATCAATCATACATTCATTATATTGATGCTTATGTATTATATTGGACTTCCAAACTATAGCCACGATGCAGCGCATTTCTTTGTTAGACCGTAATTTTTTTGTCCATACTTTAGCCAAATCTGTTAAACAGTTTACGCGTGAAAAAGTAACACGATATTTTTGGTATTTGGACTTTTTTTGGTAAATAATTGAAGTTACTCCGCGTAAGTTTTGTTTTTCAAAAATAATTAGAGTTCCACGTAAAAAAAATTCAATCTCTTGAAATTTTAAATAAAATCCGATTCAACGCAGTTTAGTACTTATATGATTAAAAATTCTTATATAAGTTCTGCACATAATGTCATCACTTTTAATTATTTTATTGTTTACATTTGTAATGTATGCTATGTAATATAAATAAATGTGATGAATATCTGTAACTTCAGCAATTATAAGTTGTCCACGCGAACTATTCACCTATATCAAATTTTATTTTCGTGACAAAAAGTGTTCTGGATCATTTCTATGTTTATACCCAAATTCATCAGTTAGAGAAACTGTGTTATTGTAAGTCAGATGTGACGAATTAAGAATTATTCACTAGGAATTTTGAAGGACCACAATTAGCTTACACAATACCATGAAAATTAGTCAAGAATATAACCTTATAACCGAATATAACCTTTACAGGAAATTTCCATTTTCAGGCGTTTGTTTTTTCTTAATCAAAGAAAATTTTGTATCAGAACTGAAAAATTACTCGTTTATAAAACTGCAACCTAATATCTAACTAGTGTGAAATCTGCAGTTTGGGAAGAATTTAAGAATCAACAGACATGAAAAGGAACTTTTTTACACCATGTATAGATCTAGTTTACTAACATTTTACTCTACGCCGCTAGTTTAATAAAGGCTAAATAAAGACAATGGTAATGTCGAAATAAATACTCTGTTACAGGATTCGTTTTAAAACGAAATGCGTAGTCATACGGCGCGACCCAAATGTCAAACGTTTCACAGAGCACTGTATGATGCAATTTCATCATAGCCATTTGAAAGTTAGAATAAACTGACATTAAGCTGAAATTATTATTCCATATAGGTGCCCTGTTCGATTTTACAGAAAAATGGGTTCTTTTTTATACTAATTAATTTATTTTTAAAAAGCAACTGTTTTTAATTTCAATTTACATGTAAATTCTTATGAATAGTAAAAACGCGAATAATGAATTGTAGTACATATAATATATAATTCATAAGAATTGGCTCAAACAGAGCAAATTACTTTAAACAAAAAATGTATATTAAAAACTAGCTGTGCCCGCAACTTCGCTCGTGTGGAATTCAGAAAAATTTATATTCTAATAGACAGGCTATATTCACCATCTAGATGCAGTTTGCCTGATTACCAATATATTCTCTATCTCGTCCCGTAATTATTAGATTTTATAATTCTAATTTAGCTTATTGATAACTTCGCAAACGAACGCTAAGATACTGTAACTAAATTATAACGTTTATTATACGGGCCAAAGAGACATTGCTTCAAAACCTAGAAATGTTTTATTGTTTTTATTCACTTTTTTAACACTTGATTGCCGAAGGAAGTCATTTTGACTGCTTTTTAATTTCAAGTAGAAAACCAATTATGTATATAATGACACAATTTCTTAGAATTTTGTGACTTTTTGTAAAAATATAAACTCCGTTTATTAATAATTGTTATAACTTCCCGCCCCCCTCCTCCATTTCCGGTATATATATATATATATATATATATATATATTGCCAAAAACAGGCTTATACTATGTTTCGGTCTTTCTAGTGTTAAGAAGGATAGAAAGATTCAATATAGCTTCAATTTTTTAAATAATTTGTTTGCATAGCACAAAAGAAAAATCCGTTAAGAATTTCATGCACTAAAACGTTTTGTCCGTTATCCTGGGGAATTTCTTGCGTTTTATAGGACAAAAAGTAATCTATATGTTACATTATAATATCAGTTATCACTGCGTCAAGTTTCGTCAAAATTGGTTCAGTACTTTCAGATAGATAGGCGGAACACAGGAATAGGGACAGACAGACAAAAATTATAAATAAAATATTTTTGGCTTCTATATCTATAACAAAGTCCACCCCTATTATAATTTTCCAAAAATTTATTGACGTACAAAATATATAAAAATATTTGTGTGTGTGTGTGTGATTGTGTGGGTGAGAATGAATATGTGAATTATTTACGTAATGCACCTACAATAGTTCTAGTAACTGTCAATCACTTTTATCTACTAGCTCCTGCTACCATTAATAAAAAAGAACTATATTGGATTGGATATAAATGAGTGCATCTTATCTGTTATCATAATAGAATTACATGGATAATTGGTATTATTTATTGGTCAAATAGCAAAAACTTAAAAAGATTCGAAGACGAAGACATATTGCGCAGACCCCAAATAAAAATAGGATAAGGGCAGGGAGATGATGATTTTAACACATAAATCAATCTTATATTCCATTCATCCATCCATTCAACCGTAAAGACGTCCACTACTGTACATAGGTCTCCCTCAAAGATAAAGGAATTGCCATAATCGCCACGCTTGGCAGGTGGGTTGGCTATCGCAGTACATAAACAAACGTGGTGCTCAGAGAGTCCTGCTCCCCATTCCTTGGTTTATCTCTTAGTCGCCATTTACGACAGCCGCGGGAACATGGAGTCGTACTATTCTTAAGCCGGTACCACACGAATCGTGAGAATAATCTATTTATTCTATATTTCATACAATAAAACTAAGAGAAACGAATCAATTTTGTTTTATTTAAAAACTTGAAAACGTTATTTTTTAACCTTGAATTTAACTCGTATAAGGTTAAAACTACGTCGAAATACGACTTAGAATATGCAAAATTTTAAATACGTGATATTTGATGGCAAAAAAAAAAAAACAAACGACGAAATTTTATGAGTCATAAAACGAGACATGAGTCAACAAACCACACGCGCGCGTATTACTAATCAATAAACGCGTAGCCGAAGCGGAAATTTCGCCCATATCACTCTGAGATACCGCGAAACTAAATTATAAACAGATATTTAACAAACAACTATGAGATTTGATGTTGCATTGTATGGCCGGATTCCGCGCCAATGGTCGTAGGTTCGATCCCACCTATCCGATTCTAAAGTTCTTCTGAGATTTCGCTGAAGGAAAATATCGTGAGGAAACCATAGCATGGTGGTAGGGCATTATCTAATAATGTCCGCGCTACCACCTTCAAGTTTGAAAACCTTTCGCCAAATACCAATAGGTGTGTTCCGGAAGAATTACTTGAGAACCAGTATCTCTAAGCTGCTTAGTGTGTTTACCATCCTGAACCACATCATCACTTAACATCAGGTGAGAATGTGGTCTAAGCACTGAGCCTACGCCGTGTAAAAAAAATATACAATTTAAAATCTTTCCAAACGGAATCGAAACTCGTAATCACATCTAATCTGAAATCGACTACCATACAGATAGCGAAAAATCAGTCTTTCAGAGAACAATGTTTTTTATTTTCGACTAGCTGTGTGCCCCAGGCTCCACCCGCATATCATGTTTTCTACACCGCAAAATTCTTTATGCGTCACGTAGTACCTATATGTAAATAATAATTGAAAAATAATGTTTGAATAATAACTATTTTTTGGTCCTAAATTATTTATGATACAGAAAGCAAGGAAAAAATATTTCAACATTCAAAAAACTTTCAAACACTCGCTAGTAACAATGACCATTGAATTGTTTTTTTTTCCCACAATTTCATGGGTTTTAATGTTTTTATGCCACTTTAAACACCGCAAAAAAAAGTTTTTACTTCAATTTTTTTCTTTTCTAACTAGCTAATGTTGTGGACCGGAAGGGCCTTTACAGCTTCACCGTGACTTTGGGGGCGAGTTCTGAAGGCACTCCAGCCGCAGAAGGTGACTAGACACAAGGGGTGTAACGCTTAATGCATGTTCAGTCTGACTGTATCGCAGTGGTAGCGGCGTCAAAAGCCTTCCCAGTTGGGGAACGGAGCACGTCTTGGGAGGGGGAGGAATTCAATTAACAGTCACGTTAGTTACACACTCACCTGTTAAAATACATAAGCACGTATCCTAGGGACTCCATATCGTCGCGGCGCGATTGCTCTATGCCGAGATGTGCGTTTATGGACGCGTACCGGGCGGTTCCTGACGACAACACAACGTGTTAATTCCAACACCATAAGGACACATTTTAGCGCGTCACGTTCGGACATCAGCAAGTTATATACACTTAGATACTTATTTAGACGCGGTAAATATAGACCGGCCTGACAATAAACTTTATTGCTCAGGAGTAACACAAAAAAAAATGCCATAATATTACAAAATCTTTCGCTCAAATCTGGTCTTTGAATGGGTTCATGCAATATGAAATCATGTGATAAAACATGCAAGCAGTCCATCTAGCTTTATATTCCCTTACTACCTAACCTAGGTTGAACAGCTGGCCTCCGTATTGAAAATCTTTAGAGCAACCCTTTCGATCCAGCTCCTCTATACCCTAGGTTCTCAGCATGGGCTATAAACGCATACTTATGCACCCCAGAAACTCCGAGAAAACTAGGAGGCATATAGCGCAGAGGAGTGAACAGATTAAACATATAGTCTAAAAAAGGTAAAAAAAAATTAGGATATCTCCCCATCTTAATTCACCATCTCCAGAAACAACATATTCTCAAAGTGGGTGGTGAGCCAAATGAGGTTGAGAAACTGTGGTCTAGGCAGTCACCTAACCTCTACTTGGTTTTTTAAGAAATGTTAGTACAGTTACAATAAAAGTCGCAAAAAAAACCCACAAATATTTTGCTTTTCATATAAAATACATAATTAAATTATACGACCATGACACGCGACTTGACCCGATTTACGAACTGTACGACTATTGAAAACAATGAGTTTCATTTATAATATATAAAAGAAACCTAATTCGAGATCAATGACGAATTCATAGATAAACAAAGCTAACTTTAGCTCATCGACAATAAACATTCAAATAGACAGTTAAACAAACAAACGAGCTGTTTCTATTAGTAATTCTATTTAATTGAATCAAATGCTGGTTCAGAATGCCGCCAGAGAAAATCGTATAACTCTTGAGAATAATTTTAGTTTCATTTATGTAACTTTTTTTAATTATATTATTCCATTTATCAAGTGGTATCAAATCTAGTAATAGGGAAGTCTTGTGAGGTTGGTTATATTTCAGATTATTTGTTCAAATTAGCTGTGATATTAATCAGTTTAGTGCCAAGTAACACGTTCGAGGCGAGGTTGACTGGGCACGTCGATACGGGTCGACCTAGGCCGGAGGTCGGCAACCTTTTGAGTCGGAAGAGTCAAAAATTACAATTAACAAAATTTCAGTTTTAATTTTTTTTTTTGCCCATCATAAATAAGTACTTACATAAAGTTTTTTGATTAAAAAAAAAACTAATCTATTTATTCATAAGAAAAATATCTAATTATTCCTTTATAAGTAGTGCCTAATCCTCGTTAATCGATTCAGAACGATTCATATTTTTTTTTTATAAAATAAATAATACTATGCGTTTGGAAGTAAAGAGCTGCAGCTTCACACTCAAAGAGCCGTAGTTTGCCTACCCCTGACCTAGGCGAATGTATCTCGACCAAATTTATCACTAGAGAACCAGTACCTCTAGGTTTAATGTGTTTACCATCCTAGACCATATCGTCACTTAACATCGGGTGAGATTGTGGTCAAAGGATTGATATTATATCATGTAAAATAAAAAAAATCGAGCACTTGTTAAATAAAGGCCAATTGAAAAGTATCCATAACCAACGACAATGCATGAAAGAAGCGAAAGATGTATGACAAGGTCGTAGCAAGTGGAAGGACGTAGACTCTGTCTACCCTCTGTATGTACTTTCAAAATAAAATACTGGTGTCAACTATTTTTTTCATTTCTCTGATAATAATTGTATTTATGAAAAAAAGACATACCTGTAAGATTCTTATCCTCGCGATAGGATATGTGAGCTCGCGAACGGAGATCCCTGAATTTCTTAGCCAGACCGAAATCGATCATGTAGAGTTTGTTGCAGTGCCGGCCGATGCCCATGAGGAAATTGTCCGGTTTTATATCGCGGTGGATGAAGCACTTGCAATGGATGAACTCCACGCGGCCCAGCATTTGGTCTGAGCAGAAGAAATATAAACTAGTCAAAATTACATTCGCAATAGACTTTAAAACAAAAACAATCTAATCCCTTTTTTCTTTATAAACTTCAATTACATTTTTTTTCATACCGTAGTTGTCGTCTAAGATAAACATAAAAAAGAGCTTCATGTATAAAAAAAGTTGTGTGTGTGTCCACATGTAAGTTATACTTCTTTGACGTAATAATAGAAAAAAACTAAAACGTTGGCAGCTAACTTCAGGGTGTTGTTTTTTCGTGACGGTTACGCGCGCATCGCAAAAACTTACTCTCCCCAATTTTCCCTAACGCGCCAAAACAAGTATAACTACAAATAATTATTACTGTAGCAAAAATATACGTCCATTAATTATGAAGTTCAAACTTGTATCAACACATGGCGATCCCTTCCCTCTAGAATGTTCCATGGATTCTCGTGGCACCTTAAACGCTTCGCGCTATTATTTTCGAGTGAACGTCACCAAAATATAGGGCCCAATAACACAAATTATTAAATTAAAGATACCACGGCTACTAACATGACAGACTGAGGTGCCGCAAAAGATGCCAAAAATTACTACAACAGTCTTATTATGACTCATATGAAATGGATAAACATACCTGCCAGCATGAGAACAGTCTTGATGGTGAATTGACGCGAACAGAAATTGAAAAGATCCTCGAGTGATGGACCAAGGAGGTCCATCACGAGGATATTGTATTCCCTCTCGTATCCGTACCATCTGTCAAACAAACATATAAAACTTAAAAAGAATGTTGACCAAAGTCAAACAAAAATCATAGTAAACGGTACAGGAGATGTGTGATAAAAAAAATGTATTCAGACACCGTATTCTTAATTTCTTATATTTAAAATTAGAATATTATTTTCCTTAGACGGCGAGTGCTTTCAGTACTCGCCCGCAAAGTTACGGTGAAGCTGTAAAGGCCCTTCCGGTCAACAGCATTAGACAGGTCCAAAAAAGATAATCCTATTTTTAAATTTAGTGTATTATATTTAAAAAAAAAAACTTTATACAAGTATTACAAAGATCTCGAGCCAAAATATATGCTCAAATTAAATTCGATGGTCTATCAAGTCTTTTGGTCAGACCATTATAATAAGAAGAGAGAATTACATCTTGGAAATTTACAAATATATGCTCTCCGCGATTTTACCCGCATAGTTACCGTTCCCGTGGAATTTTCGGAATAAAAACTATCCTATGTCACTCCCTGGATTTCAAACTATCTCCATACCAAAGTTCATCCAAAACTTCCAGTAGTTCTTAAGTTTATTCGTTACATACAAAAATACAAATCTAGCCTCTTTATAATATTAGTGTAGATTATAAATTTCATGATACTTTTATAATAAAGAGTATATCAATCAACTGGTGTCAAAATAAGCTTTTATTGGTGTTTTCAATATTATTTATTTTTATTTATAAATAGTTTTCATTACTAATCAACCTTCTCTATGAATACAAGTAATTACATAGATTCAGACTATCGTTTATAGAATTAATAATAAACAGATAATTTGTTTTTCTATAAAATGATTTATCCTGCCGTCATAAAAACAGTGCAATGCTTTCAACGAGTAAATAAATACATACTTATTTTACTTTCGTCTATGTTCTCTATCAATTTGTTTTAATTTTTTTACCAGGCAAGGTACGGCAAGGTCATTAGCCATGTTTACGGCAGCAATAGATGCAGCGACAATTTCACGGTAACAAATAACAGGGCGACGGCGCGTGACAAAACATTTTGGACCATTTTCTCATCTAGTGGTACTCTAGAGCCGTGGACCTTTGAGTTACACAATTTATAACCATAACTGTATATCTCTTCTTACTTAAATGTTAAAAAAAAATTAACCCCTGGAGCACTAACCTGACGTTTACGCCAGCTTTCCATTGTTTTTCTATTGTCTCATTTTTATGGGTAATTGACATATTAATTATACCAAAGTATTTACGGCCCGTTTCAAGTATACGTAAGCGTAAATGGAGATATAAACATGGCTTATTTTTTTAATGATATGGGTGTTATTGGTGATTACTTAAGCAATATTTATTTATTATAGGCATTATTAAATATAATACCCATATTGAAAAAAAATGTTTCTGATAAAAGGCCGGTGCAAGTCACTCTGGTGATGATATATTAGCGATGGAAACGCCGAAAAATATTTTTGTTCCAATGAGATGTCCTCATCCTCTGCCATTGTCATCTTTTGACGAAAGTCGTCCATCGACGATACTTGGCAGATAATAAATTAAAAAATAATGTATACGCTCTGAACTATGGAGAGTTATATAGCCAGTCAATATTCCACCCCAAGACTTAGTACTAGAACAGCCGTAAATAATTTGTATGTTTAACAAAATTAACGCAATCACATCTGTACAATTTTTATTTCTATTTAATTGCGTCGAAAAACGGAAAACGTAAATATAACCTAAACTTAATTTGTATGTAAATTGACATACAAAATAAAAAAGCAGTTTTCTCTAGTGATGTCTGGAAATAACCCACATCTCTGTGCTTCCACTAACATTATTAAAACTACGATTTGTATAGTTTTTTATATGACAAAAAAAAATGATATATATTATATTTATGAAAAAAAAAAGAACCAGATCGAGTTTCTTGCCGGCTCTTCTCGACTGGGTTGTTTTCCGAACCGGTGGTAGTGTTTTAGACGTTCATAAGCGCCTTCTTAGGGCCTAAATTGAATAAATAAATTTTGATTTTGATTTATTATAATTCGATCCAGATCAAACAAATTTCATTGATTTAATTAAAACAAGTTTACGTAATCGTATGTAATGAACGTAGGTAAAGAAAATTTAATAATCATTGTGTTAACATATTTCTAAAAAACCCTCTCAAATGCAAGCGGAGTCTAACATTATAACTAGTTCACTGCTTTGTTCTCAACACTTTATAATAAACTAGCTGTGTACGGCTGTGCCTCTGCTTTCCATAATTTTTTTTAGTTCTAAGATAAATGAAAAGTATTTCTCATAAATTCGACACCTTACCCGTAAAACTGTGCAGTAAACGAATTTTATCCAATTTTTTTATGTTTTAATTTGTTTTTACGTGGTAACCTAACTTTTTTCGAAAATCAAAGTACCCTAAGTTACGCGGAGTAACTTCAGCTATCTACTAAAAAAAGTCACGTCAAAATAGGTCCAGCCGTTCCGGAGATTACTCGGAAGAAACAGACAAGACGGACATAAAAAAAATGTATTTTTGCTATTGGTATCGTATATATATTCATATGTATTTAGTTATAAATTGTATTTTGATATTACAAACAGACACTTCAATTTTATTTATTAGTATAGATAATTTGCATTATTATTTCGAGTATAATAAAAACAATTAAACGCATTACTTTAATTTGTGGATTATACACAAGGTGTAGATACTTAAAGTGCCAGGAAAAGTAGACTTGAAAGGTTTTTTTTTTTATTAATGACTTTGTTTAATGTTTCGAGTATCCCATAAAAATAAAACAATAGGAAGACAATCGGAAAACAATGGAAAACTGGCGTAAACGCCAGGTAAGTGTTCAAGGGGTTAAGCCGTAGTGAAGTATAAGCTAGTAAATATTGATAAACATAAAAAAACCTTGTAACATAATGAATTAAGATTCTCACAAAGTGTATATAAGCAAAACAAGATAACGTTGCATGAAGGCTAATTACGACATTGATGACCAGTTTGAAAAAAAAATTATAAATTGCCTGTTGTTTACCTTTTTATTGACTAATGTTGTATTTAACGTGAATCTTAGACTATTAACCCCTTGAGCACTTACCTGGCGTTTACGCCAGCTTTCCATTGTTTTCCTATTGTCTTATTTTTACGGGTACTCGACACATTAAGCGAGCAATTCTTGTATATATATGTTATTGGGTTCTCAGGATTCACTATACCAATCGGGATGAAACTTTGCATATAGTTAAAGCTTTATTTTCTAAGATTATCTAAATTCATACTATTTTTGAAAATTGCAGCCACACGTTTATAATTATCATGTTTTTTTTTATTTAAGTACATAACAGAGGACAGTGACCTAGACTGTTATTTTTTTTTGTAAATGATCGACAGTTGTTTGGCAACAGCGGATGTCAATAAATAACATTATAAATTTATTATAATTTTCAACTCTTATTATTCCATATGTTAGTAATTCGTTTATATTAATGAAGGTACATTATAAATTAATTTAAGAAATTTTATAGTTCCACATGTAACAGTAATTTTTCACATTTTGTTTGGCCTTTGGAGAATTGAATAGTTGTACCAAGAATTGACCACAGAACTGAATAGAGATGGACACTATTCCCTATTGGATTTAAGAAAGTGCTATGGATTTTCTTAAAAGATATTTTTGCTTGAAACGAGACAAATTTTTACTTCCATTCTTATTTATCCTTTGCAGTGTTGATTCTTTTAAATTTTCTTTTTTTAGTTTTAATTTGCTGAACATTCTGAATTTTGATTTTATTCTTTAAATTTTCTTTTTAATTAATTTAATTTGACCTTATTTCATATTACCATATTCATTTAAACGTTCTGTTATTTTACTTTTTGCATTTATTTTGTTTCATTTTTTCTATTTTTTTTTTCTTATATTATATTTATTTTGTAATTTTATATTATTGACTAATGTGCTCATGTATGTCATGTAATGATATAACTAGAATTAAGAACGATGGTGATGTCTGGAAATGACACTCTTCTTTGTGCAATTAACCAACATTGTAATCTATAATTTGCATAGTTTCATAAAAAAAACATATGAAATAAAAACTAGATCGAATTTCTTCTCGATGGCTGGGTTGTTTTCCGAGCTGGTGGTAGTATGTATTTTAACGTTCATAAGCATCTTATCAGGGCCTAAATTGAATAAAGTATTTTTTTAATTAGAATTTGACTAGACAGATAAATTGAAACGTATTAAAAAACATAAATAAGTACACGCCCTTAAAAAACCGAGCTTGGCTCGATCACCCAGGTACTTATTAAACTAAGTGAGGAATACATTTAATTATAATATACTGAAGAATATTTAATTTAGCTAATAAAATTCTTATGATAAAAAAAAAGAGTTTAAAGAGGTACTCTATCCCTTTTCTGCAAAACGAATGTTTGTACAGAGCTTGTACGAAATATCTAAAGTGTGATATCATACCTTATTAAAGTACGATAAATCTAGTATAAAAAAACGATCTGATTTTAATTTTGTTCTCAGTGGACATAGATTATTATTTCCCATAGTTATAATCTGTTGATCAGATAACAAAAAATCAATCAATATTCTTATTGCATCAGACAAAGTTGATTATTTATTAGTTGAAATCCTAATCACCATAGAGTAAATATTCCGTTCTGTAGTAGAAATTGTTCATATAAATTATTTTAATCAATTTTGAAACATGTTACCTCACCTTACGTGTGGTATTCCGATGCCCCCTTGGAGCATCTTATATACTCTGCTCTCATATAGAAGCTGTGGGTGTCTCGCCTTCACAGATTCAACCTTAACCGCCACCTCCTGCGAAAGAAACACAAATTGAATCCAGTATACTTGAATTTAGGTATATCATAAAAGGCAGTGTATTGTCTGTTTTTGTTCATTAATTGACCTAACTTTAGTTACCTAAATCAAGTTAGAGGATTTTTTTTAAACATGGTTTCTTATCTAGGTTTCAGTATTCATTGGCTTACTGTTCAAGAGACATAACAACAAAATTTGTAACACTTAAGTACATAAAAATCCAAATCCCAGTGTATTGACCACTGATCAACATAATAATTGAAACGAATTAATAAAAAATTACATACCCAATGATTGGTTGTCATATATACAAAACAGTAACAGAAAGACAAGCACCAAGAGATACATTTTGTATATTCTAAATATGTAACAGAATTATGTTAGATAATATGACTGCCATTTGATGATATGTATAAACGAAGTTATTTCTGAGAAAGATCTATTAACAATAGTTGTCATATAAGGCTGGCATCAACATTTAGGATATACACCAGTTGATTCTGAAACCCATTAATCTATTAATGGAATTTCTCCTTACCTATATTGTTTAGATCACTTTATATGTATAAAATGTTCATCATAACTATAACAAACACCACTTATACACTAATGTATAACTTATAATTTAAAATCACAGGTTATTTAAAAAAAAATTATTAGTATTAAACTAAGACTAACATCTCTGTAGCACCAAGAAAACTTATTATTATTGACTTAGTATTAATTTACATTTCATAGCAATCTATTTAGGTCATTCATTATGTCTACCGGATGAACTTTAATTTTTACTAACCCTTACTAATATTATCACTGTGAAAGTAAACTCTGTCTGTCTGTCGCTCTTTCATGCCAAAGCTACTGAACAGATTTAAATGAATCTTGATACACAGATAGTCTAGAGCCTGAGAAAGGACATAGGCTATTTTTAATGCAAAAAAAGGGTTGAAAGGGGGATGAAAATTTGTATGGAAGTAGCATCATTTTTAGAGCTTGATACATATTTATTAGGCTGTTGATTTGATGTAAATAATTATGAAATTCAAAGTTTGTAAAAGATTTACGCTCACGGGTGTAAAATAACAATAGGGAATAGGGCATGAAAGATTGTATGGAAATATGTAAGGTTTATGTGACTGTTTTATAAGTTTGCGACAAGATACAAAATATTAGAGTTATTAAAACTTTATACCTTTTGTACTTATATACTTAACCCCTTGAGCACTAACCTGGCGTTTATGCCAGCTTTTCATTTTTTCCTATTATCATCATATTGTCTCATTTTTATGGGTAATCGACATATTAAATAATAAAGTATTTACACATATATATCTTACTTGTAAAATAATTAGCCTAAATCATTTCAAATGCTACCCAAAAACACTATTCTCTAAGGATGAAGTCACAAGCAAAGCTAATTCAAAATAAATAAGGATCTACATTTCTATAATCACAGCGTCTGTAAAGTTCTACAAACAAATATTTTATATAAATGAATTATATGGAATTATTTAGTAGCCCTATTTTTACATTTTAATCAGTTTACTTAAAATAGATTAACACAATGTTCAAATTGGTTATGAAATAATATAAATAAAAATCTATTCATTGCATTGAACAGTTTTGAACTATAACATCATATTGCCTCATTTGACCAAGTAAACTGTGGTAGATTGTTACATTTACTTACAAATTAAAATTTAAAAATTGCTTTAAATATAAAACTTTAATTTATTTTAAAAAAAATTGCATAGTAATTTTAAACACTTTTATTGAATAATTATAATTAAACCATATCTTTCTTTTTTGTTGTTTTGTTTCATACAACAACTGACACATGCAACATACCAACACAAGTTTCATTCACAATTGTATTGTAGATAGCAAGTATAATGACCGAGACTTAGTGTTCTAGACAATCAATTTTATACATATACAAAAGGTGGACCGAGAACCTAATGAATGTAGCGGGAATCTGCTGATGCTGCCACCAGCAAGACTGGTTATCATAGAGCTCTTTGGAGCAAACCTAAATTCAGCAGTAGATGTCTTTCAGTTGAATGGATGGACATTTTGATTTACTTCTCACAAATGAACCATTAAAATGTAAGATATGTGTTGTAGGTCATATATCATAAATAATAGATCCATATAAAAATTATTTTGTGTGAAATAATATTTCTTACAAATATTTACTGTCCAAATATATTAAGTACATAACTAGTCAACTACGAAACCTGGCATTTATGCTAGTTTCAATTGTTTTCATATTGTCAAGTTTAACTGTGTATTTTAGGGATTAAAGATATTATAAATTTAGATTGTTTTTTAATTCAATAAACTAATAGAACATAGAAACAAACAGTAACATTCAAACACGGACTATTGTTTTACAATAAAGCTATTAAACTTAAATAACATCAAATGTTGTCATTGACAACCATCCTCAAGGATTTTCATTGTGCATATAACTTTCTCAAATGTTAGCATGCATAAATCAACAGGTTTCTAATGATGACAATATGTCCTTGTAGTTTACTCAGATAGACATACAAATGACACCCCATTGTAGACCATCACTCTTTTTATAAAAAGAGAAAGGAATCATATTTTAAACACTAAATTTAAAGTGACTTTAACACAGTGGGTTATTAAACATTTAAGAGACACTAATCAAATTATGATTTGTAAAAAGTTAAACAAATTATTCATACTAAAATTTAACAGAACATACTCAAAAGTTTTAAAAGTTAACAGAACATCTGTGTATACACATCATCTACCAATATACATAGCCAAACCACAAGGTAAAATCTACTGTTTGTATGTTCTAAATTACAAAAATAGGTCCACTAATCAAATCAGGTGTGTGTGTAAAAGTAAACCATATCTACCAATCATAAAATATATTCAAATAAGTGCATAGCAACAATATATCCTTTCTTCTACACAAAAGTAATGTTACACACTAAATGCCCTAAATAAATTTATGAAAGGTATTGAACGGGGACTAAGCGTAACTTTATGTGAATCATAGAATATGTTCGTCGAGGTGTATTATTTCTTATAGAATACGCCCAGACCGCCATTTTCGAGAACAAAAAGTACCGAAATACACAAGCCTTGACAAGAACGTCTTGAGAACGTACTGTATAATAATGACATACGAATATGAAAATTACCTCTCCGTCATTGATGTTGATACCCAAAAAGATATCTCCAAAGCTTCCACCACCAATTTTACGAATGAGATTGTATTTCTCATCTATAACTACACTTTTCCTTGCTAACAACATGCGTTCGAAGGCAGCCATTTTCTTTTTCCCTCATCACTCGTTGTCACTACAAAGTTATTAATGGTCCATACTACGGAAAAGATTTATAACACAACACTTATTTAATTTAGTGTCTAAGAATGTTTAAAAACACAATACAACGTAAGAACACTAACAAAACCCACCGAAAACCATTTTATTTCAAAGTATAAAAAGACATCGTCAGCCTTTAACTTGTGACGTCACAATGGCAGTGTTGCCATAATTCAGTACTTGTTTCTTACCACAACTGTTTACAATTT
Source organism: Samia ricini (assembly GCA_014132275.2). Lineage (NCBI taxonomy): Eukaryota > Metazoa > Arthropoda > Insecta > Lepidoptera > Saturniidae > Samia > Samia ricini. The sequence goes on from AP028158.1 coordinate 27,960,762, forward strand.
ACAAAGATACCAGAAAAAAAATTATAACTACTTCTAACCATAGACCTAGTATAAACAAGACTCACAGTGCTAGTTATTAACGGCTTTTAAGCCGTTATAAGGTTTTTTGGCGGGATCTCAGTCTGACATGTAGCAATTGTTTTCTTTAATTCATTAAACTTGTGTACTTGACTCTATATCATGTAATCTTGGTGGTGTTTTGTGTGAAATAGTTTAGTTATTGTGTTCAAGTTAAGTTTATTATAGAAGACAACGCGTAGCATACATTCTGAGGTGCCGACAAAGCTCCATGGAAAGTTTGAGCAGGATGGGCCACCGTTTTGTTGGAACTTGGTAACGCTGATACAAGATTGAAAATCTTACCCACATGACATTGGCACAAATTGTGTGTACACACAGATTGCCATTAACTAAGAAGAAGAAGAAGAAGCCGTTATAAAAAAACGAGTTGCGAAAATATGCGTGAAATAGTGTTGTCATAACTGTGTTTTCGATGATATAACCTGATCAGTGGTGCCCCGGTCCGATAAAACCCGGCCCGCGAAACCACGAGCTCAGAAGAAACTTAATATTTTTAACATAATTCAATAAATTTTATAAATACAATTAAAGTTAAACACGACTAAATATTCAAACGCTTTAGTGATCATTATCATATATTACTGGATAGGTTCGATGCCGACTATTTATTACGAGAATAGAATGATTTCAAAAGATACAAAACATATTCTCCAAGTAAAAGATAATCTAAATAATAGTGTAACTGGTGTAACAAAATATTACAAACTACAGATTCAAAAATATTTAGGAGAAATTAAAGGCACGTGGAATGTTAATTAATTTACATTGTATTAAAAAATTATGATTTGTTCAAGGACTTCGTCTCTTATTATTCTTTCAAAGCAGACCAAAAATAAGGCTGAACACTGAAATCCAAATTAAAATCTATCAAGAAATAAATAACTTACAAGGGTTTTAATTTTATCCTAGAGAGATAACCCCTATACTAAAATATGACATCAAGCTTTACGTACTTCGTGCAAGTTATACGAGTATACTATTTGCCGCGATGATGGTGCAATGAGTCGTGCGGCCGGATTCCGCGTCAATCGACGCAGGTTCGATCCCCACCTATCCGACTCTAAAATCGGCCTGCGCTTTCAGTGAAGGAAAACATAATGAGGAAACCATAGCATGGCTTATGTTTGAAAAACCTGTCGCCAAGTACCAATAGGTGTGTTCCGGCAGAATCACTTGAGAACCAGTACCTAGGTTTAATGTATTTAACCACCTGGACCACATCGTCACTTAATATCAGGTGAGATTGTGATCGATCAAAAACACTATATCGTGTAAAAAAAAATTTTTTTTTTTCTTTGTGTTAAGATATAGAGCATCTCAATCGCCACCAAAAACTTTAAACACCTAGGTATTTCAAATTTTTATTGACGAATCTGTTATTTATACTAATAATAAAATTGGAGTGTCTGTTTGTAATGGCTAACTTTTGATGTACTACATAGATATGAATGTATATACGATACCAATACCAAAAATACAATTTTTAAATTTTTGTTGATTATGTTTGTTTGTTCTGGGTAATCTTCTGAACGGCTGAACGGATTATGACGGGTCTATTTTTGGTAGACAGCTGAATTTACTCCGGGTAACTTAGAGTACTTTTAATTTTCGAAGATAATTAGGGTGCACGTAAAAAAACCAACACTCCTAAAAAATCTAATCAAATCCTTTTCAATGGACAGTTGTACGGGCAAGTGCTTGAGTTTACCTCAAATATATTTACTACTTTATCTTAATACAAAAAAAAATGGGTTCTGTATAAAAAAATTAAAACGCAGTACAGAATATATGAAACGTGGGAGCAGCCACGGGCGCAGTACTAGTTTTTAATAAATGAAACATCGGTAAATTATCCTATTGCAAACCAAACTCAACAATAAAAAATACAACTTTGTATAATTCTATGCAAATTATATTAAGTGTGAAGATACGAAAAAAATATTTGGTTTGAATTCCATCCTGAATAAAAATTATACTTATTACATTAATAATTCATATTAACTTATCCACTAAATATCTATGAAGCTTATTATCGACTATCGATATTCATGACGACATCATTTTGTCAAACACTAACGTAAACAAATATTCTTTTATTTACCACCAAATATCTTCCAACTCTATATAAAGCAGTAAAATACTATAATACATTAATATAAAAAGGTAAAACTTATAAATGAAATCAGTTTTACGATTAAATATAAAAATCCAAATCGGCAAAATATGTGAACTAACTATGTAATGAAACCTGTCTAAATTACCCGTGAAAATTGTATTTATTTAGATTATTACGTTGTGTAATTTCATATTCACTCACTGAACAAAACACAAATAATATTTTTACCGTTTTGTCGAAGATCTATTTAAATAAAATTACTCCAACAGAATTGACAGCGGTCTTAGGGGGTCATAGCAATGCGCAAAAAATATAGAAATTGACATGTGTTATTCGATTCGCTATCTCTTTTTGTCTTAGGCAGTATATACTTAGTTATGACTTCTCACTCCCACGCTCTGATCGTTTATTGAGCATAGCGAAAACATATTATATCTATGCTTCTAACAAATTACCTACATACTACTTGTACTAATAAATAAAGTTGAAGTGTCAACTTGTAACTTAATTTTTTTTTGTACTAAATACATATGCATATGTCTACGATACCTATACCAAAAATATAAAAAATCAAATTTTTCTCTATGCGTCTGTCTGTTTGTTTACGGTAATCTCCAGAACGGCTGGACCGATATTGACGGGACTTTTTTCGGTAGATAACTGAAGTTACTCCGCCTAACTTTTGTTTTTCGAAAATAATTAAGGTTCCGTGTAAAGTAATTAAAAAAATCAGATTTAACGTACAGTTTTATTGGCACCTGCAATCTTTGATAATGGTAATGGCAAATTTTTTTGGAAAATAATTAGGGTTCAATATCATATGATCAAAAGCTAAGAATATTGTCAAATTATAACATGCCTATTGATGATGTTATATTACTTATTATAAACTAGCTGTGCTCGCGGCTGCACCCGCGTTTGATATACATAAATTGTCACTGCGTAATATATTTATTAATTCTTTTGTACGGAACCCATTTATTTACCACATTTTTTTTTGCTACTATTTTTCATGAGTTTTAATTTGTTTACACGGAACCCTTACTATATTCGAGAACAAAAGTACCCTAAGTTACACAGAGTAACTTCAGCTATCTACAAAAAAGTCCCGTTAAAATCGGTCCAGTCGTTCCGTATATTAGCCAGAACAAATGGACGAGATAGAGAGAAAAAAATGTATTTTTGGTAGATTTAACAAATGTATTAAATTTTAAGTTTTAATGTTGTAGTTTTTATTAAATTAACAAATTAAATAGACTAAATTAAGGATCAGGCCCCAGGTGGATAATCCAGAAGAGATTTCATCTCATAAGGAAATAGAAAATTTGCACATGGATAGACAAAGCAGATATTTAATCTTTAGGAGGGTAGAATCAAACCAGTTTTATAGTTTTAGATTTTTAAAGGTTTATTGCCCTAGATCTGGGAACTTATTATTATTCTTATCTTTAACACTAACAACAATAATCTTTATAAGTAAACAAAGATTGCCAATACATAATGCTTTTAAAGTTACACTACACAGGGGCAGAAAATACTTAATATTATCAGACTATCCCAGCCTGAGGTAGAAAATACACTCTTTAGTATCTTTTAAGATTGAAAATAAGGTTAATAAATATTTTGTTACCTTTGTCTTCAATAATTAAAATTAAATTAAAGTTTCCCTAGAAATCCATGGGGAGTTAGGTCATCATGAGGAACACTCCTCTTCACGTCACAACCTGGATCTACGACATTCCAATAAAGAGTCGAATTTAGATTGATCCGCCAGAACAAATTACTTAGCCAAAACGACAACTACTAATCCAAAGTATCCAATCCCAATAAAAAGAAAACCGAAAGGAATAGAAAAGCCAACAAAGAAAAACAGACCCTAAAAAAACCTAAGAAAAAAACCGGCAGCGAAAGCTGAAACAAATATTCGTAATTAGTAATGGGACTCGAATTTACAATCATGGGTTTTTCGACAACAAATACATACCGTCCAGTCAAATAATGTATAATCTTAAAATGGGCTACCCTTTAAGGTGTGGGTGCATCGACCCATCTGTAATAAAATATATCGGATTGTAGGTAGATGTTAAAAGCATATTTTCGAAAAGTCTTGAGGTTACATTTGACAAAAATATAAAGATATATGAAACTTACCTAAAATGAAAGGTGCGGGTATTAACCATACCTTAATTATACCACCCAAAGTATTTTAAAGATAAATCTCAGCATGGATGGCTAAGATTTTTAATACTTAATTTTGATCACTCATTCTGTCGAGCGGTGGGAGAAAAGTGATATTTTTGTTCATCATACTAATTTTTTAAATTACTACAATATTAGTGTGGCCAGGTTAGGCGCAAGAAATTAGCCTAAATTTTTACTGTAACGTAAGTAATAAGTTACAACATTCATATCTATTAAGCAAAATAAAAATATTTTGACATTACAAACAGATACTTCAATTTTATTTATTAGTGTAGGTAGATAATACTTGTTTAGAGTAATATGAAAAATAGATGGAAACTAAGAATATTATCAATACAATATTGCTTTTATTGTAAACACAATATTTTGCTTGAGTTATACCAATAACGCACATAGGTGATAAATAAATAACAAATGCTTTTGTGATATTACTATATATCATTCAATTCTGAGACGAGAATTTTTTAACTTTATTCTATTTTATATTTTATTTACAACTGATATATACTATGCTAAGTTAAACGGTTAAGCACTAACCTGGCGTTTACGCCAGCTTCCAATTGTTTTCCTATTGTCAAACTTTTATTGGGATTTGAGTGTTTAAATGAGGCTAGTAATAATAAAATTTGTTATCTTGTTTCTGTGAAAAATACATTTTATTATGTAATTGTAATATTTGTAAAGTAAACAAAATATTTATTTTAAAACATCTTAATCCTATTAGAGAGTGTTGAAGTATTATGTAACATAATTTTTGGACCCCCCCCCCTCATGAAAGTCGCTAATATACCTATGTTATTGTTTTAATCAGGTTAATAATATTTATTAACATTTGAAATGTTTTGTTTTTCAAAGCAAGTAATTTCAAATTTTTTTTTTTTTTTGTCCTAATAAATTTAAATGCTAATCATACATTTAATAATGTTGTTCTCCTGACTTGGCCTTGTCCTTAACACATTTTTGCTTTATCCGCCATTGTTCTTCACATGCATCAGACTGAAGAATAATAAGTGCAATATTTTTTGTTACCTACTTTACTGGAGTGATGCAAAAACTATCACATCTGTTGATAAATATTTTTTTGCTTTACATTTGGATTTAACAAAAATAATATTTAAAATTATTCACTATCCTGTAAAGCAAGCAAGAAATGTTGTAATGGTACAAAAATTTCAAGTGGTCATTCAATTTTACATTTTGAGAAAAAAAAATGTTTTAAAAAATGCATGACAAAAAAATCTTCATGCAAACTTTCTGAAGGGTTAAAACAATGTTACAAAATGCGTAGTTCAAAAATCCCCTCGCTTCCTGTAGTGCATTGTAAAGTTTCAGAAGACCCCCACCCCAAATTTTGTGCATATAACTTGAACACTCCCTTAATTTAATTTTCATTTAACCATTTAATTTTTTTTTTATTTATTTCAAAGTATTTCATAACATACATAAAAATACTAATGAAAATTTTAACATTGTGCTAAATTTTCATTTGAAATAGTGTAAGGTCTGGTAATGCAATATAGATTTTATATGTAACAAAACTGACACATGTACTTAGTTATGATTAATTGGTATAAACTAATGAATTCTGTGAATAGTGACACAAGTATTTTATTGAAATTTTTACATTTTCCTGGAGAGACTTTTCAAAATAAGAAAATTCTTTGAAAGTGTCATGAGGAGAACCATCCATAGTATACCTAATTTATAACCAAATTAAGCCATAGAATTTTTACTTTTTAATATTTTTGTTATCAAATACTTAATAGACCAAACAACCAAGCCAGTCAATTTCCAAACTAATAAATTTACCTTCAACCGCTACATACACAATATTAGAAAACCAATTGTGACCAAGACCTCTATGTATATGTCTTATCACAAAACATAAATAGTCTGTATTAAATTTACTTCCCTGTAGAATTTATGAAAAACAAAGTTATCACTAGTTTGAAATACAACTTTGCAATGAAACAAACATGGAATTAATTGCTCAAATACAAAAAAAAATTTGACAATTGGAAGCTGGCATAAACAACAGGTTAGTGCTTTAATAGTTAAAAAATATAAGAAGTAACTATTTGTCATAATTTCAGTTGAAACCTGTTTTAACACTAGCAATGTCATACTGATTTTAAATGAATTGATTCATAATATAAATATTTTGATGCAATAGCTACATATTTATTATAAAAATTCATATATTTTTTTAGCTGAATTAAAGAAAAAGTTAAATCATCCTATAAAAACAAGAAACATTAAAGCTAGATGAACAAATTCAGGACATTTACATAATTTTAAAGGTTACATTTAAAAATAGAAATAGTGATGATAACGACATATTATCCCAATGTGCAATGAGATTAGTATCACGTACAGGTACAATTATTGATTACTCATGCAATCACCAGCGACCCTGGAGATATGGTAACGACAACCAACCATTATTCAGCTATCTCTATAATGAAAACACGTCACAGAAAATTTTACATTCATCCCGCGCCACTCCAAAAAATACGCGCGCTAGTGACGCGTGTTTATTGAAAATTTACAAAAAAAACAACAATCAAACATATTGTACCTCGCCATTGCCAATGTTGATCGCCAAATATATGTCTCCGAATGATCCACCACCGATTTTTTTTTTAGCACTTTATATTTTTCCAGCGGCCACAAATTCTTTTCGTGAATTCATAAATGAAGCCATTTTTATGTATCAATATAAATAGTCTCACAATAATGAAAGTATACAATTCAAAATCTCAAATTACGCACTTTTGAATGAAAACAATTACAAAATTCTCGACTACATTGCTCGAAACTGTTTGAATGGAGGATATGAGACGTTCAAAAAGTAGAATTAGTTATATGTGTAACCTTTTTTATAAGTTTTATTTGTAACTTTGATAATACTTTTTACGTATCTATGATACTATTATATTTGAAATAAATTGAAATGTTGCAAAACAGTACTTAAAACATAAGTAAATAATCAAATAAAATTGTGATATTTGGTTTTCGAATACGCATCCACGATGTACATCAGGGCGATGTTACCAGAGTAAAGACCTCATGACACCATTATTAATGTAACTGTATCGTAATAAAATAAATAATATTAATATGTATGAGTGTAGTATATACACTGTATAACATTTAGGCATGGACTTATTGGTTAGTATATTATGTCCATGCATTTAGGATACATTTTTATACGTAAATACACTTATATAATTCGTAAATAGCGTTTATCTATATTCATTATTAATCATAATAATAAATATGTATTTAGTATTATAAACGAATAGTGAAATGAGCAGAAATAAAATGTAATTAACTCAATATAATTTATATGTGTATTTATAACGATTATTCATAGATGATGCTATAGTTATTTTTTAATAATTTGGACTTTTATTTTATTATTATCTCTGATTTGGACTGTTTTGAAACATTACAAGGACATAGATATGTAATCTATGATAAATAATACTATAATAATAAAAGGCTAAAAAAATTGTCTCTCTGCTAGCATATTAATCAAATAATAAATGGGATAAGAGATTTATGATTACTGCAAGTACTTAATATGCGAATTTATAAATTTTATAAGCACTTAATAGTAATTGGATAAATTAAATTATTGAATTAATCATCAGGCTCTGTTTGTAATTCATTCATTTGCAGTGGTCGACCCTAAGTATTGTAAATTTGGTAGCATTTAGGTATAGGCATATATTTAAGTTATTGTGCACGAATGAAGCCTATTGAAAATTCTGAGGGAATTCTGAAAATTATAAAAAATTACTTGGAATATTGGAAACGAAGTTGGATCTAAACTACTTGTAATTAAGGCCCCAATAAATAGTAAGCAACAGTTTACCAACAATTTTATTTATTATCTCTGTTACCAACTTGGAGTTTTTGGTAGACCTCAGTTTGTCATGTAACAATTGTTTTCTTTAAATCATTAAACTTGTGTATTTGACTTTCTATCATGTGATCTTGGGGGCGTTTTGTATGATATAGTTTTGATATTATGTTTAAGTTAAGTGTATTATTGAAGATAACGCTTAAAATATATTCTAAGGTGCCGGCAAAGCTCCATGGAAAGTTCGAGCAGGATGGACCACCGTTTTGCTAGAGCTTGGTAACTTAACTTGAACACAATAACTAAACTATTGCACACAAAACGCCACCAGGATTACATGATATAGAGTCAAGTACACAAGTTTAATGAATTAAAGAAAACAATTGCTACATATCAGACTGAGATCTCGCCAAAAACTCCTCCATCTTACTCATATAAAACTGGCACAAATTGTGTGTACACAGATTGCTATTAAATAAAAAGAAGTTACCAACTTTCCAATAGCCAACTACTTTCCGAAATTTAAAGCATAGTCCATTGACGATAATTTGTCCCTCGGGCGGGATCTCAGTCTGTCATGAGCAACAGTTTTTTGCTGTAACGCTGCTACAAGAATGAAAATACATATTACCTACATGACATTGGCACTAATTGTTTGAACACAAATTGCCATTAGCTAAGAAGAAGAATTTGTCCCTCACTCACTTACCTATATTTTGGCACTACACATGAACATTGGAAAGTTAATCGATTCTGTCTAATCCAAGAGCTGTGTTTTTATTGTATTGAAGGTTCGTGACTTTTTGGGAAAGGTGAAAAGCAAACAAAACTTCGATTATTCCATTAAATCGAGTACGTCTTGTGTGTTGACATGGCAGGCTAGTAAAATTGAGTTGCCATACCTTTATCTTAAAACTCCGTATAATTTGAGAAATATGTTTTATTTTCTTAGTATAAATTTTGTATTAGGGATATAAGTACGACAATTACTATCTGTCCAGAAAAAAGTAAGAAAAAAGCAGTAGAGCAGGAGTAGAAAAGAAACTTTAGAGATGATTGCATTACACCGGACATTACTTACAATATTTCAAATTAATATGCTACTTCTCGCTATCTATGCAATCATTACATTATGTAATTATTATTGCCTGCTAATATTTATTTTATATATTTCCGATAAAATCGTGATCAGAATCATGAAGGTAGCGGTCGTTGCTGCACCTACTTCGCAATAAAATTAGAACCCTGGAAAAAATACCCATCTTTAAAAGTGGATGACTTCGAGAAACAAAACCTCGAGATAGATTCATCGAATTATCAAATTCAAATAAAAAAAATAAAGTTCAAAATGGAAGTTATTAACGTAGAGACATGATATTGTACCTGTACCTTTAGATCATTCAGATTGTAAGATTTTTATCGTAAAAATAAAGTATATTTTGAATAGATGTTTCTTAAGTGTTGCATTACTTTATTATGGCAGTTCACCTAGTGTGTTTTAATGAAATCTACCATATTTATAGTCAAGGTAAATTTTCTCGCATAATTCATACAAAATGATATTTTTTTGACGAACACACGTAATATTAATGAAAATGTTTGTGTTCACTCTTATCCGCGTTCAATATATACCTACATGATTTGCAGATATTTATTTAATGTTAGGTCCGTCAATATTATTGCTATTTATGTTTCGTTTAAATATTCGAACATCAAAATATAATTCACTAAAATTTAATTACTAATTTTAGTCGCTCATAATTAACCTTTTGTCACAATTTATCCAACCTTCCCTCCGTCTACCCTGATTTTTGGGAGGCACAAAATAGGAAAATATGCAGCCCGACTGGTCAGAGCTACCAACTCCTGAATGATGGGACTTTTAATAGAGAACGGACTGTATTTAGGTATTCTAATTAATAAAATACTTTACTTTTAACACTGATTTACTAAAAAGGCATTTTTTAACACCGCACCCACAAAATGTAAACAAGACTAAATTCACCAGCCTCGTTCTACTACCGATTTCAAAATTATCAATGGTATTAAAGCAAAGGATACATTAGGAAAGTTAGCAGAAGTAGATTAATAAAGTAATTATTTATTTACTTTTAGTCCATTTATATGGTATATTCTTTTGAAGTCGGTTTTGTTTTTAATTTAAAAAGTTTTCACGTTTCGGCTGGGTTGCACCAAACGTGGCCATCATCGATCAATAATAAAAGAAGTGGCCATGGGCTAATACGGTTTTTTTTAAATTATATAAATGTAATAAACTATGTGTGCATTGCAATAATTGCATTTAAATATGGAACGAGAAAATTTTAAAAATTAAATTTAAACAGTTTTTGATGAATTATAATTTGAAGAATTTTAATTTAAGTTCGATTTGCACGATGCGGTCCAGTATGGCAAACATACTAAGCCTAGAGGCAATGGTTCTAAAGTAATGCTGGCGGAACACACCTATATTGGTATTTAGCGATAGGTATTAAAACTTGAGGGTGGTAGTTACCCAGGCGGGCATTATCAGAAAATGCCTTACCACCATGAAAATTATGCATGCTTTTAATTATTTATTGACTACTAAGAAGAATATTTAATAAAACACAAAGTTTCCTATACTATATTTATTACATAGAAAGAACGATATAATACAAGTATATAATTTAACATGTAATTTATTTTAAAAATAGATTTAACCAAAAACGCAATGTAGTTACTTGATTTGGAGTTCACATAATTATAGTTTTCCGAGTCATAAATAATAAAACATGTATTAAAGCTTACATTAGGTATTTATGATTGGCTAAAATTTAAAAATTCTGTTATACATACAAACTCGTGTTTTATTTACCCATTACCAATATTTGTAATGAAATAAAAAAGCAAGTAAAAACAATTAGAAAATTTTAAAACAATACCGATGTTTCACGTAAACATTATACGATTATAATTCTACCAAATAATATGCATATAATACCTACTCTAATAAAATATTGGTAACTACCATTTTAGTAGTAATACTCTACAGCTGGCAACACCAGAGTTTTGACAGTTAAAAATTCAAAGTCCTAAATATTTTTTTAATAATATTTTTATATTAAACGATCTAGTTAAGGCGCCGGCATGCATTTGAGCCTTTCGAAGGCCGCTTTTTCCAAGGTCTCGCGGTGGTCAGGATGGGCAACTTTGATCAGTTCGTAGGCTCGTTGCCTGAGGGTTTTCCCGAAAAGAAAAGCTATTCCCTGTTCGGTGACCACGTAGTGTACGTGAGCCCTAGTCGTTACAACACCCGCACCTATTGAAAGACAAATAAAATATTAAAAACAACAGTCAAAATGATTAATTAGAAATAATACGTAGTTATATAAAAACAATTAAATATTTAGGCGGCGTTAAGCGAATCTCAGTAGGGAAAGATTCGCGTTACCAATGCTATGACGTCACCCGTCAACATACTATAATATGTCAACGTATAAAATGGTGTTTAAGAGCTGGCTTACGTAGCCTATTGTATGTTTTGATCATGAATAAACTACATGAAAATGTACATAATTATTATTACTCAGAAAGGTAATCGAAGTAAAAAAAAACAGACAAATGTTATATTATAAGCTGAGTGTTATATTATGTTAATAATTGTAATAAATAAAATTTTGAAATTTAAATATTGGAAAAACAATTTTTCACTTTTGTAGGCAGTCCTTATGGTTGGCTAGTTTTTTTTTAAAAGATTTTAGTACATTTCGAGAGAATATGCTCCATTTCTTTCTTGTAAAACGAATGTTAGTATAGGACTTGTATGAAGCATGTATAGGGTGACATCATGTTTTAAGCAAAGCCTGGGCCTTCTCTAGGTTAAAGTTTCTTATTTTTTTAATAGATTTTAATTTTGATTTCAGTGTTCAGTATTTTTGTGATCTTTTTTTTTATGAGACAATAAAAAATAATGCTACAAATACGCAAAATATTACATATAGTGGAACCTCGAAAACTCAAAGACCAGTGGAAATGATAAATAATTTACATGATCGAGGTTTTCAACTTACCGAGGGTTTGACTTATAAGAGGTCTAGAATGTTCGTTTCTGTGCTTTATTTCGTAATTATTATATATACATGCATAGTTAGAAGGTCTAGATTTAATTAAAGTTTTTTTTTTAAATGTCACATACATCATTTATTTATTATAATATGATTGAAAGAACTCGGTGATTCTTTTTTGTTTTTGAAACAATTGATGCTTTCGTATTAAATATCATTTTTAATACTGAACAGAACAGACAAAATATCATTAACCATAAGATAGCTAAAAACGGGTGCAAATTATTCGTATTTAAAATTATAGAGGTTTTTAGCTCTGGAGGGAAGGATAATGGGGTTACTTTGTCGCACCATCACCTCAAAACTGCTGAACATATCTGGATGGGACTACTACCATTCGATGCGGATTTTTTTTGTATTTACATGTTTTTTTTCTTTCGATTTACTCTTATGAACATTTTATTCGCTAATAAAACAAAAGACTCATTTTTTCATTGATTTGTTTTTTTAAGGTTAAGAAAAAATGGAATTTTATATGCGACTTTTTCACTCACACCTAAAGAACATATGAAACGCGGGTGGACCCGCGTACACATCGCTAGTCTCTATAAATACTCACCGACTTTAAGTGTGGGTACAATTTTACTTTCCCCCTTCTTAGTTGTAGATACCAGAGCGATAATCGGCTTCCCTTTCCCATCGACTGACTCGGCAGCGCCGCGGATAAAGTCGACTTGCCCACCGAAACCGGAATACATGCGTGTACCTACAAGGATTTATGTATTATAAAATATCATTAAAATATAATATTACAACCCGGGACCTCTAAAGAACAAGTTTCAAGAATATGGTAAATTAACTTTCCCCTCCCAATACATCTTCGATAACTTAATGTATGTTCGTAAAAATTTAGCCAAGGTCGATCTGGTAAATGACCATCAGAATTCTAATATTAGAAATAAAGACAAGTTGTCTGTCCCGCGCTTTAGGCTAAGTAAGTCTAATAAAAGTATTATAGGTAACAATATCCAGAGGTACAATAGGTAAAAATAAGATCCCAAGTAACATTACCGATTTACCTCACAATAAGTTCAAGTATTATGTCAAGCAAGTGTTAATCTCAAAAGGTTATTACAGGCTGGATCATTACGTGAACTATAGTGATGTCTGGTATTTACACCCCTCTCTGTGCGCACTCGCTAACATTGGTTATAACTATAATTTGTATAGTTTTTATAAAAAAAAAAATGATATATTCTATTTATAAAAAAAAGGAACCAGATCGAGTTTCTTGCCGATTCTTCTCGACTGTGTTGTTTTCCGAACCGGTGGTAGTGTTTTGACGTTCATAAGCGCCTTCTTAGGGCCTAAATTGAATAAAGATTTTTTTCATTTTGTAATAATAAAGTGGAATCGTTCAGACAAAATAATCTATTATTTGAATACCTACTAGAAAAATGAATGAATAGAAATGTTGGCTCTAAAAATCTTCAAACTAGTAATTATCAACAAAGAGATAATTTTTTTTTTTCAATTCTGTTAGACTTATACTAAGAATTTTATGCGACACCTCGGAACTCATGTTTTTTTACATTTTTTCAAATCACTTTTTATTCAATCGTCATCATACATTAACCCCAAAAGATGTTCACTGCTGAACATAGGTCTCTCCCAAAGATCCCGCATAAAACTCGCATTGTCGAGTATTTTGTTACATTCTAATGATGCAAATGACAGTCGTCATATTGGCTTGAGTTCGTTTAGGCCGATTCACACGTATATTGAAGTTACAGTTCCTATCTACCTATATTTTGTAAAAGATCGTGTATTATATGAGTCACATTTCACCCAAGCGATGCCGGGTTTTTCATCTGGTAAATATATACAAAAAAAAACATTTCAATTACCTATAGAATCGGCGCAGATTTGTCCGGTCAAGTCGACTTCTATGCACGAGTTGATAGCTGTCATATTCGGCTGCAGAGACACTATATGAGTATTGTTGACGTAGTCGATTTCCAACATCTCTGTAATTTTATGTAATTTTTTTATATTATAATCACGTAAGAAAAAATATGTAATAAACAAAAGGTAACAAATTATGAAATTTTAATTATCTATACTAATAAATAAAATTGTAGTGTCTGTTTGTAATGACAATTTTTTTTTATTAAATAGATATTAATGTATATACGATACCTATACCGAAAATATAGAATTTTTTAAACTTTTGTCTGTCTGTCTGTTTGTTTGTTCCGGGTAATCTCCGGAATGGCTGTACGGATTTTGAAGGGACTATTTTTGGTAGATAGCTGAAGTTACTTCGCGTAACTTAGGGTCCATTTGATTTTCGGAAATAGGGATCGAGTAAAAAAATTAAAATTGCTAAAAAATTGAATAATATCCAGTTCAATGCAGTTTTACGTGTAAGTGCTCGAATTTAGGAGAAATATTTTTATTTTATCGTTTTTGCGTTTTCACTTCTGTCGACAGTGTTCCCATGTCCGCTTTTTTCAGTAAAGATGTTTTTTGATTCAATTACCTAGTATCTCTAATTTTCATAGCCTAGGTTTAATGCTGTCTCATTCTCTCTCACCTCGTTTTTTTTGTGCCTAGTAATTTCAGTTGACTCCTGAAGTTTACGTTACAAAATGAGGGTTAAATTAGACTATAAAGTAGATTTTTTTTTAATAATACTAACCTATGAACGGATTATTGTCGACGAAATCATAGAGTTCCCGATTGCCGACCAGAAAACTGCCGACGATACGTCCTTTATGAGTTTTCTTCCTACAAAGCAATAAAGTAACATTTAAAAAAAGTGCGTGTGTAAATAGTATACGTGACGGTTATTAATTATGTATAAATTTTATGATTATCAATCTGGCAACATTACATTGTGTATAAAAAATAGCTGTCAAATATACATGTCTTTTGAAGCGATGATGGCGCAGTTGGTACTGCGACCGGATTCTGTGTCAATGAATGCGAGTTCGAGCCCACCTATCTAAATCTAAACTTAGTCTGAGCTGTCAACGAAGGAAAACATCCTGAGGAAACCATAGACAAGAATTTTCAAATAATTTTGAAAAAGGTTGAGAACCCTTCTCCAAATACCAAAAGGTTTGTTCCGGCAGTGTCACACGAGAACCAGTACTTCTAGGCTTAGTGTATTTACCATCCTGGACCGCATCATCACTCAACTTTAGTTTATTCCATCCTGGACAGCTCCACTCAACAATTTGAGATTGTGGTGACAGCACTGAGCCTATATACAGTGTAAAAAAATACAAATTATTAGACATGCCACAAATATTCAGCAACTATTCGGCAATTATTTTCCACGATCCGTTATTCGGCCGAATAGTAAATCACGAGCAAAAAAAAGGCATAAGATTACTCATAAAGATTTTTTTTATTTTACCAATAACTTAGCATCAATACGTACTTAAAATATAACGGTGGTGAGTTATGATGGATAAAAATATTTTTTCAGCTTTTTTGGTTGATATTAAACAATTACGCTTTTCCTCATAAATTATACCGGCTTTTATAAATAGCCACTCACTGTATAGACTGCTACCGGGAGATGATAAATAAATCTCAGCAAATTCTGCTAGGTAATGTTTATATTGTTTTGCGTTTGCTAACCACAGGTTATAAGGGTCTGCTGTCCTATTTAGACGAACAATCACGAATGAAACAACAGAGCCCACGGCGCAGCGTATTTTAATGATGCAGGTTTATTGTGTCACCCGCGAAAAGTACTAAGTGTTGGCAAATATTCGACGCTTCGGCCGAGAGGTTGGCCGAATATTCGTTATTCGGTCAAATCACTATTCGTGGCATCTCTAATAATTATTACTGATTACAATTTTTTTTGTTGTTAGTCTCTCAAACTAACTCAAAAGGGGGAAACTTCAATTTAATTCAAAATTTTATTAATTCTAAGGCGGTACGAAGTTCGCCGTTACAGCTTGTAATTCATAAAAAAACCATTGAAAATTAAAAAAAAAACATCTTCATATCTTTCTTTTAATTTATTATGGTAATTAGAGTTTACATACTAACATGTTATTAGTGACGCATCCTCGCTTCACGAGATCGATTACTCCGACGCTAAACATCTCAGAATGTATGCCGAGATCCTTGTGGTCTTTTAGAGCTGATAGCACCGCATCGGGAATGCTACCGATACCTAAACCAATGTCAAAATACCCCTTAAACTATTGTTTACGAACTGACTAATGACTGGAACCGCCTTCTGTTTCTTTTTCTTAGTTTTTTTTTAAATATTGCGCAGCAAAGTGACTGCACTGGACCTGATATTAAGTACAGTACAATCCAAAACAGCGGCGACTGACACTGAACAGAATTCACTGCCAGTCACCGCTCTTTGCGCCTCTTTTGAAGGATGTTAATGCCAATCTGTGTAATATTTGAAATCCAGGGAGTAGTGACATAGGGTAGTTTTTATTCCGAAAATCTCACGGCAACGGGAACTACGCGGTTGCGCTCATGTTTCATATATTCTTCACTGCGTTTTAATTTTTTTATACGGAACCCGCATTTTTTTTTACTAATATAAAGTAAAAATATTTCTCATAAATTTAAGTACTTGCCCGTAAAGCTGTCAATCCAATCGGGTTTTATCAAATTTTTTAAGATTTTTAATTTTTTACGCGGAAACCCAGTTATTTTAGAAAATTAAAAGTTACCCGGAGCAACTTCAGCTTTCTACTAAAAAAAAAATCTCGTCAAAATCCGTCAAACCGCTCCGGAGATTACCCGCAACAAACAACAGACATACAAAAAATTTTAAAATTGCATTTTTGATATAGTTATCGTGTATACATTCATGTCTATTTAGTATAAAAATAATTTTCACATTACAAACTGACACTTCAATTTTATTTATTTGTATAGACAATGGGAAAGTCACGGAGTCACTCAGATTTAGGTGAAGATTAAGGAAATTTTAATATGAAAACAGGAAAAAAGACGATAATTGATTAAGCAGAAGAGAAAAATGTCTCAGATTTTTTACCATAGCCTATCTACATATTAAATAAAATTTTAGTGTTTGTTTGTAATGTTAAAACTTTTTTGTTACTAAATAGGTGTGAATGTATATACGATACCTATACCAAAAATACAGTTTTTAAAATTGTTGTCTATTTTTTTGTTCCGGGTAATCTCTAGAACGGCTGGACTGATTTTGATTGGACTTTTTGGTAGATAGCTGAAGTTACTCCGGATAACTTAGTGTACTTTTAATTTTCGAATATAATTATGGTTCCGCGTAAAAAAAATGAATAAAATTCGATTTAATGCACAGTTTTACGGGCAAGTCCTTAAATTTATGACAAATATATTTACTTCATCTTAGTAATATAATTTTTTTTGGAAAATAATTAGGGTTCTCTATAAAAAGTAATTAAAACGCAGTGAAAAACATTTTAAAACCGCGGGTGCAGCCGCGGGCACACAGCTGGTTATATATATACGACTAGTGACTCGCTCCGGCGGTGCATATGTATACAGATATCTCTAGCCTGACTACCTGATAATGTAACTTTTTCCAGATAATAATTTTTTTTAATCGGTTAATTCGTGTTTGAGCGTATTTATAATAAAAAAAAATTTATAACGGGTACTCATAAATTAAATGTTATAATAAGGGGTAAAAAAGGTTGGGAAGCACTGGTATGGATAATTGAACGTGTATAGTATCGAACAGTTGAACTCACCCATTTGCAGAGTGGCCCCGTTTTCGACTAAATTCTGTCCTATCAGTTGCCCTATCTTCGTCTCCTCGGCACTGGCGCCCTTCCCGCCGTGTTCGGGGAGGGGCGTGTTGTCCTCAACGGCGTAATCGATATGGGACATGTGTATAATCGCATCGCCGAATGTACGCGGCATGTGCATATTCACTTGAGCTGATAACGTTTGTAAATAATTAAATAAAGGTAAATAAAATATCTAAATCAAACACGTGTGCAATTCAAATGGGATTGGTGTAAAATGTGAGGCCTTCAGAAAAGTAAAACTCTAGAATCTAGATCATTGAGAATATACATATATAGAAAATTCTTCCGTCCGTTAATTTCACAGCATTATTTTAAAGCAGATAAGTATGGGATGAATGTAGATAAAGAATTATGAAATTATACTGTACCTATAATAATTTTAGAATTGACTAACGCCGCTCTGACACAGTCTACAGATGTGCCCAAGCTGCAGTATCCATGATTGTCAGGAGGGGATACCTAGAGATTAAAAGCTGTTGAATGTTTAACCCCTTGAGCACTAACCTGGCGTTTACGCCAGCTTTCTATTGTTTTCCTATTGTCTCATTTTTATGGGTAATCGACATATTAATAACCATAAAATATTTAAATGAATAGAAAAAACAAAACTGTCTTTGGTATTCTGAAATGTTGTAGCCAATATTAATTAGGTGAACAATAATAATGTCGTAATTACAAATAGACTATAGAATTCTAATAATATATTTAGTCTCTGTAACTAATATGCATATTGGAAATCTATACTAATAAATAAAATAGAAGTGTCCGTTTGTAATATCAAAATAAATACATATGACTGCATATAAGGTATCTATACCAAAAATGCATTTTTTTTTTAATTTTTTTGTCTGTCTGTCTTTTTGTTCCGGGTAATCTCCGGAACGGCTGGACGGATTTTGAAGGGACATTTTTTGGTAGATAGCTGAAGTTACTCCGGGTAACTTAGGGTACTTTTAATTTTCGAAAATAATTAACCCCTTGAGCACCTTCCCGGCGTTCACGCCAGCTTTCCATTTGTTTTCCTATTGTCTTTCTATTGTTTCATTTTTATGGGTACTCGACACATTAAGGTTTCGCATAATTAAATTAAAACTCATAAACATTGAATAAAATCCGATTCAATGCAGTTTTAAGGGCAAGTGCTTAATGCAGTAAAAATGCAGTGAAGAATATATCAAACGAGGGCGCAGCCGCGGGCAGTCAGCTAGTCTATAATATAATTATGAGTAGCTTCAGTGCTTAGTTCCTTATTAATATATGTAATGGTTTCGCCACACAGCGGGCGTTTGGGAAACCAGCGCGTTTTAACTATGGAAGAGACCACATTCGGCTCGCGTCGACGCGATGTCATTTATAAAAACATCGCGCTAGCGTCCCGACCTGCCCGCTGTGTGGCGAAACCATAATACAGCTAGCTGATGACCGCTGGTATTTCCGACCAACCAAAAAATACGATGACTGAGCAATTTTGATATTTACAATTATTCTTACATAACCCATTGAACAAAGTATTACACTGCAATATAGACGATACAAAATTGTTTGATTTTACAATATTAGTTAATATCAGTTAAACAATAGTCAATTAAAAATAATTTAATATTCCAAATACCATACAGTTTTAATTGCTGTTCGTTTACTGCCCATTCATTGCAGGATTATTTGACAATTAATGTCATTTCTTTTTTTTATGTAGGTATTTATTAGATACGAGCTTTGTTATTATCAATTTTATCTGTTACATTAAGATTTATATCTTTATAGGTAATATTAAAAGAAACTCAAAAACAGTAGAAACATTGGCTAAATTATTTAGTTACTAAATTGATTTCTGTAGCAGACAAGGTTCTGGCTAAATTTAACTTGTACAAATTCATAAAGGGTAACACAGTGATTTACAACTAGATATGGCAACTTCGACTGTTCTATCAAGATCGGTATTCGTATTTCAGTATACCAATTTTAGTTGCAACATAGTAAATACTTTGTTTGGTTGGTAAAAGACACTGGTATCTGAACTATTTCAACTCAGGGCAACAACACATCACTGTTTGACCTAAGAGAGTTCGATCATAGCTCGTTATCGGCCGCAATACACTTAGGGGCTATTTAAGTATTAAAATGACCAAAACTTACTACTACTTGCACTCCAATTTAAAAAAAAAAAACAATCACCTGGATAAGAGCAATGTCGGGCTGAATGATCTTCCTGTGGAACAGCTTCGGTATATCCTGGAGGAAGATGGGAATTGCGTCTGAACGTCCCTCCGCGACCGATTTCCTCACGTTCGCGGCCATAAACAAAGAAACGGATCTGAGGAATTTAAATTACGCTTTGAAACATTTCCTAGCTCTAAGGTTTGTAACTATGGACAATAGTTTTGTAGTGATTTTGTATGCATGAAAGAGATATTTTGTCAGCGGTTTCATGTTTAGGCGTGACGTATGTGTATAAACACTTCAGGAACACATCTTCTATGGTTAATTTAGCTTGAAGATTTAAGCTTCCTCCAATAGTTTGTATTATTTGAAATATCTTATTGGAGACGTGTCTTACAATCTAACTCATTTGACTCAGACCTCACGGGTTATAATAGGAAGGAGACCACAATTTCGTTTGACTAGATCAAATGCACCGTAGATTCAGGGCATGCTCAAGAGTATTGTGCTACATCGAACATCCAGTTATCAAGCGGGATAAAACATTTAAAGCCCCATTTGTATATTTCGATTTTTATTTGAAAATTAAACCAAAAGGTAACCAAAGAATGTCGATGCAGGTTTGCATTATGAATGGTAGAGATTACAACAAAAACTCAGAATCATATCAGTTACGAAATAACATGACTTCGCTATACTTCTGTTTTCGTTAGTACCATAATGTTTTGACGAACAGTACGACCTTACCCTCATTTCCACAATGGAACTATAAGGGCAGATCTATGAACTCACAGAAACACGATAGCTTCCACCTCGGCACGAACAATTAAAAGTTAAAATCCCTTTACATTTGTCATAAAAAGTGAAATGGACTCCTTACTAGTGTTAACCTTCCTACAACACTCGGTCTTTTAAAAGATGCATGAAGAGACATGTTAGTAGATCCGATGGACGGCTACGACTAGCGCCGTAATCTATCATTCAAGCTCGCCATTGCTTTTGGCTTACATTAGGTGTCAAGGTAATATAAAAGAAGTCCAAAAACATAAAATAAGAAATCGAAAGACTTCTACATATATCACTGGGTATTATCATTTTATCAGTGTCAACGATATACTGTGTCATACAATGATGCGGTTATCTAAATACTATTGTATCTGATAACAGATATTGTCGAAAACTGTACATTCGCACTCCTATCTTTCTGATAAATCTACATGTTTCGTTTTGTTGGTATTTATATAATTAGGTACTATATGTGCGCTATAGCTTTGCTCGTATTTGACAATAATTATTGCGTATTACTCATTAGTTTTATATTACAAGATTTACAAAAAATGCAAAATCACCTATTTTTCTGTTCACTTCATTCAATGTTAGTCTTTATATTACCCTTATAAAATAAGTTCCTTGGTTTTTGGGTTATAATTCAATTAACCATACACAGAAAGATGTTTTTTTTTACATGTAAGGCTTGCAGCTAGCGATAGTGGCGAGCGACTTTGTTTGCATTAAATATTTTTTTTATTATTATTTAACCACTGCCAACAAGCGTAATGATATATGGCATGACTTGGGTTCTATGAGATACTTGACCACAAACTAATGTAAACAAACTAAATACTCGAGCAAGCCAGCCGGGCGACTTTAGAAAATATTCTATGGTATATATACGGCAAATAACTGTTTCATGACGTCCTTTTCCTCCGCCGGATAAACTTAAATAATTTATAAGAGTCGAACCCATACTAAATCAACGTTTCGTATTATGACTGAATCAATGTTTTTAACTGAGTATCGCTGTTGACTAGAAAGATCTTTACAGTTTCATCGAACTTTGGGGAGAGCGCTTAAGGCACTCAGCTGAAAGGTCTACCCCGAGGGCACCAAAGTGGTACGAACCCCGGATTGCAGTTGCCTATGTTAAAGTTCCTCGGAATTCGACTTAGAATTTGTAAGGGACCTTCTCTTATAGAACCTATCTATCTAAGTGTGATGTGAAACAGGTGTTTTTTGTAGTATGATGCGTGTAATGCTAGAGTGCATGCAGTGTCATTATATCGCACTGGCTAGTTGGGAGACGAAGCATATGCCGCTGCTGGAGAAGGATCCGGAAGGTACGTTCGATCAAATTTAGCCACCCGTCCCCAACAGTGGGAATGATGGTTACGCGGGCGTGGGCGATGGTTACGCGTGGCGCGCGGCTTATAAGGAAAGATATAATTCGCGTACGTGATACTTCGAGAAGACTGAATCATCTGCTTCAAAAGCCATCACAAATGGGATCCACAACCCGAGAAATAGATAGTTTATGGGAATTAATCGGTTATCACACTGGCACACAAATTTCACGGTACCGACGATAGTAATTTGTGCGTTAAAAAAAACCGATAACTAGGTCTTAACAAAGTTGTCAATTATGGCGTGTGACTTTGACCTTGCAAAGAAATTATGTAAAACACCACATTGATAACATACAATTCTTTTATTTATAAATATTTTATAGATTAGTGTAGTGATAATAATAATCGTATAGTCGTAAATCGGGTATAAATTATAATATAAGCATTAATAAATGCGCATACATGATGTTTTTCTTTTTGTATTCAACTTTATTATTACACTAGTGGCGTCCCGTACCTCCGCTTGCAAAACAGTATTTATTGTTCATAAATATTTACTGCATTATAGCAATATTAGAGAAAAAAATCTATTATTTAAATAAACTATTGGAATAGACTACTGTTATAAACATGTAAATTGATTTCCGTACTAGACAAGTACCTTGTATAATATTTAAAAGTGTTGGCAATTAATTTTAAAACGGTTGGTCATAACAAACATGTATATGATGGAAAACCAGTCACAGTGAGTGGTTTAATAGATGATCAGTTGAAGGGTGTTTTGTCAAACTTAGTATAAATGTTTTCGTAGTGACAGGCATGAATACTTAACATATAGTGTGTGTATCCAGCTTATTGATTAGAAAATCAGTTTTGAATGAAAAGTCATGTATTTGGTTGTCACCGAAATATTCTCGTAATTTTGTAAGACTGTATAAACAGGAAAAAAAATGTAAATAAAAATTGTTCTATAACAGAAGTCAACAGTAGGTAGGTATAAAAACGGCATAATTAACTCATAAAAGATGTCGTGACAAAAGACACCAACAAAACTATTAATAAATAAACAAACTAAACTGTTAAATTATTCTCGCAATTTCTGGGACTTCTTCAAACTCTGATGCACATAAGGGGCCGTCCAATAATCACATGTTGTTTTAGTAACTTTTGACCTTCAGTGATACGCGTGAGATTTCAGACTAACAGTACAAATTATCCGATAAGATGATAAATATATTTTTTGAAATCATTGTCTGTCAATGGCGGGCAAGGGCAGACGCCTCTTTTCGGCTTAAATATCCAGCATTTAACGAAAATTAATTACACGCGATGTCTCACTGCATCCTTGTAATATTTCGTGATTTTATCCAACCTCATCTCCATATCGAGCCTCACGTGATTAATGGACGATCCCTAAGCAGACCGCAATACGATTAGAACAGACACAAACCGAAGCGAAATTCGGCGGAATTTACACGCTGACTGTTCATACTATTATAGTTCCCTTGTGGCAATTACTATTTTTGGCTGTATACTTCGCTACAAAGTTTAGTGAAAATGTAAAGACAATTAGATCAAAAGCGTAAGTCAGTAAAAAAAAAATCGAGTTTGAACATCGAAGTGACAAAGCAATATAGGAGAGCGTATCGTAAACACACTAAGCCTAGAGGACAGCCTACCGAGTTGAAGCAAAGTCCAAGTTGGGGGAAACATTTTACCAGTTTTTGCTTACACACAACGGGGCACTGTATTCCGAGGCCTCCATATTAGTGATAGGGTGCTAGCTACTCCCCGGTTATGTGTGAACGAACCTGAATATATCTTTGCATTCGGGTGCGACGTAAGCCGCTTCTTTCTCCGTGTGCATGTGAACAACCTTGATGTCTTTCAACGATCCGGCTTTCCCGACGTTCGTCATCGCATCTAACAGCGGAACTGGCGTAGCCGCCGCACCCTGGGAGTAAACCGTCTGACCTGGAAATTGACAAATAATAATAAAATTAGTCCATCGAAATATAACGATGATAAATCATCTTTGAAAATTTAAGAGATTTGTCCTTAGATCACCCTGTCTTGTCCATGTCAAATACAGTATAGCAAAGCACTAACTTCCGTCTCCATGATTACGTAAATATTGACATAATTAAAAAAATATATTGCTTATGTAATCACCATTCAAACGTTCTTATTAAAAATAAGCAAAATAAAACATATACTTCACTCAATTTGGGCCCTGAAAAGGCGTTTATGAACGACAAAATCCTTCATCCGTTTCGAAATAACAGCCCAGTCGAGAAGAGCTGGCAAAAAAACTCGATATGGTTTTTGAAGAAAAATTTGATGTTCATCGTCAATTTTGACGATTTTCAAAAATTCAAAATTTTATGTAATTTTAATTTTTTTTCATATCCACAAATATTCTTTTTAAAATGAAACTGTACTTCATTTCTGTATCTATAATAGTTTTTGAGATATTTAAAATATAAGATTGAAAAATATCAAAATTGTGAACTTTTGAAAAAAAAAAAAAATCTTTATTCCTTTGGCAGAACTCCGTTATATGATAAAAGGAAACGTCTGACCAAAATTTGTCCAAATCGAAACGGGTCGATTCCAACTATTGGTCGATTTGAGGTGGAATGACCCAACTCCAATTGAAGCTTAAGTAATACATGACAAGGCCCTAATCTACCGTCGGTTAATAAAGTTTTTAAACATTTATTTTGTCTTCTATTATAAATAAATAATTACCAACTGGTTAAATAAAATGAAATTATATTGAATCAGAAAATTGTTCAAACTTTGTCAAGCAAATAATAAATTTGCACAGATGCGAGTTCAGAAACACAACACGCAAACTACAATGTATTCATATGTTCGATTTTGTATATTATTTTAATTTCATTCTGTCCCATATATGTAAATGTAATGTTGTAAAAATATATAACATTTAAAACCACTTGCGCGGTATAGATAAGCAACTGTGATACATTTAAACGTAGTATACATTCGTCAATCAACACCTTAATTAATTTGTTCAAATTTAATTCGTAAATTAGTGGTAAATTAATTTGTCATAATAAGTTATGTGAATAAACTATTATATCCTTCCAACCGCTTGAGATAATTTTATTCAGATTTATTATATAACTCCTCGATGCAGTGGTACATTTTTTTAATAGTCGCCTGTCATCAACTACAAATAACTTTGCACTCAAAAAACAAAATGCATCTCTTTTGAGTCATGACCGAATGAAAGACAAAATCATTGACAGAACTGGCAAAAAGCCACGGTCCCAGGTCCGCGGAGCCGTGAGCTCAGAAGTATCACTCAAGAAACGTGACAATTTTCACTGGGGCCCCATCCAACGAATTTGCCACGGACCTCAGATGGTATAGTTACGACACTGAACAGAATATTTAACTTTTATGGCTGAACATTGGCTTATTTGAAACAATATAATAAAGTTTTTTGTAATTTTGGAATGACATTCTGATTTCTTACATTCGAATAAAGTAAGCTGCTTTAGTCGTGACATCTAATTTATTTTACAATAGCTTAAACACACACATACAAATCCAATCACACAAACGATTATACCCACGTTGATTCGCACCTCATACGTACACAACACGAGTATATTTTTTATTATAAAGCTGTAATGTTATAAAGGAAGGGACTGGAACCCGGGCCACAAAATATTTTTTCCGGGTCCATTGCACCCTCTGATTTATACTTGATGAATTAAGATTTATTATTATTATTTTTAATATAATATTGCATATATTACTACCACAGTTCTTTGAATAAACGACCTATCAATAATATAATCCCGTAAATCAGTTACAAAGAATATAAATCATTCGATAACAAGGAAAAGGTCAACGCATAGTGGAGTCAGAAACTAGGTCAACACTGTTGTGTTGTAACCCATCGAAGTAAACTAATACTCATTGGTATAAATGACAAAAAGGATCGATAAACTAGTCATTTGTTAAGAACATTTTTGATTTCAAGTATTTTGTTAATAAGAAAAAAAATAACACACTACATTGAACGTTCTGCAGTGTTAATTCAATGGAAATAGTTTTTTAATAAATACTATTAAATTAAGCCGCCGCCGCCGGTGACTTCTTTTAAACTTGATTTTAAAAAATTCTTCAAGTGCAAACAATGATAATATTGCCGTCCTGTTCTCTCACACAGGCAAATGATAAAGGTTAAAATGAAACCCAAAGAGATCCTATTTGTTATACATTTATTTACCTTCACGCAAACGGTTATTTCTTCACTAACGCTATTGGTTAAGGACCTTGACACCTTCATCCGGTCTTTGAATCGAGTGCTTGGATGGCACGAACCTCAACTTGGCCTATGAACAACATGCAAATTCCTCTCAGTGGCCCAGAACGTATTCCAATTGGGGAGGATCCCATACCTGCCGCCAGCGTGATACAGTCACATTTTCATATACTAACATAACACACTACACGCAAGTACATGTGTTCTGTGAAGGACCTTGAGATCCCTAGTTTCCCTTAAGCATCGTAGGTTTAAAACGGGGAAAATTCCGCAAACTTTACGTATCTACAGCAGAGCAGCCCAAACCTGGATCAAGAATGTTGCAATGATTTGTTTTTATATTAGAAATATTACACGCGAACGGAGATGCGGGAACAGCTTGTAAATACATCGTAATTATTTACATGCATAAATAGGCAGCATAAGGCCAACGTACAAAGAGCTAAGTCCGTTTCTTTACATACCTAATTGTTTCATTGTGCAATCTAGATCGGTATGCATCTGTATTAATTCGTCTAATTTATCTAAATACTATGTCACGTGGTTTCATTTGCATATAGCAATCTTTGTTTTTTTTTTAGTTATTTTATAGTAGGTTGCATACAGGTGTATTTGGTGGCTACCGATGTATTTCGAAAAATCTTCGAACTTCATTTTCTTCAAATTTGCTTTTGCCATTTGCTTCAAAACGAGTGTGTATTTCAAAAAATCAAAGTATAATATAATTCTTTATTTAATTTAGGTCCTGAGAAGGCGCTTATGGACGTCAAAACACCTACCACCGGTTCGGAGCAACAACCCAGTCATAGAGAAGAGTACAGCCGATAAACTTCCGAATGCGTAAATGCATTTGCCCGCATAAAAAAGCTACATTGGTAACACAGATTTATACAAATCAACATATAGCGTGGGCGCACATGAGACAGAAATAATTTTTAATAGTACGACTTTTGCAACCTAAAACACTACAACCCACTATCGCACCACCATCTGCAATTTAATTAAAGATCAACGAGTTACCGACTCAAAACAAACTTTTGAATGAAATAATGAAACAACTAAACTCTACAAGTTTGTTTGGATAACCTTCAAGTCGCCAAGGTATAGAAATTGGCCTAGGCGACAATGACAAATAAAAATATTATTTGGTTTTTTTTATCACTTAGGTAATATCATTTAAACATATCATGCAGTGTCTTTTTGACACAGTAAGTAACATTCTGGAAGTAGTCTTTCTATTATTGGTAAAATGTTCTTTAGGATGTTGTTATAAAACCGAACACTGCTAGGTTCTTTTATTATTAGAATTACTGCGCCTAAAGCGTGAGACATACAATTAAAAACTGATTTTTATATATATAGAATTAAATTAATAATTATAGAGAATAAATGTTGTAACAATCGAGCGGAATCGCTAGCAAAGCATGTTTATTTATATACAATTTTTTTTCATCTCATAAAGATATACGTTATCTTTGTTTACTCCGCTAATGTTATATATTTAAACATAGTTATTACTACATTGACCCGTTTATTATCATTTAATGATACAGTCGCGCGAAAAAAGTATTAGTAAACAAATACATTATTAAGAGCGGACACGTATTATGCAGTCACGACATTTATAAATAAACCTACAAGGAAAAATAGAAAAAAAAAGTATTTTATGGTTTAGTTTAAATTACGAAGGCCTACCCTATTTTTACGTATTATTATAAACTACGCTGTGTCCGCATTGATTAACCTCTGCAATTTGTGACACGTTTTTTTTTTGTTTGTCGATGGGAATACATTTACGCACTTCCTCTATCGACCCGACCGAAAAATGAAGTCTCCCCGATGGGGTCGATAGAGGGGTGTGTGGGACTCGCCCGGCGTTGAGGGCACCGGGAATACTCACAAAACCCCGGGGCCACCCACCGCATTAAGGGGGCGTGATGGGATCGGAGACGCAAGCGCCGCGTTGCCTCTTGCGGCAGGCCCAACTGGGCCTCGTCCACTCATCACGCCCAGCCGGTACGGGGGGAGTCGCTGCCTGACCCACATGCTTTACGCCCTCCCCCCACTGTCAGTCAGTATCCTCTTACTCGTCTTGCAACGACAAGACGTAGTGAGAAGAGGGACCTTGTAGAAGACGCAATCTGCTGGCTTTCACGGTGGGGGGAGGCGTTGCACAAATCATGCCCTCCACACAAGCGAATCTCCTGTAGAGCAGGGGATCCACTTATGGATCTCCCTCCCGTTCTCTCTCGGCGGCTTCATGCGACATTATCTGCTCGCCAAAGGAGGCGACAACATTTCAGACCTCCTCGCTGTCGAGCATGGCTTTCACCAAGCCCGACAGCGAGAGGTCCGGCCTCACAGCCGCTGCCACCGGCGCGGCTCCTCCAACGCAACGCATTCAACCAAAGTGTGGTGCGCTGTATTTTCAGCCTCGCCGCAGTGGTGACACGCGATCGCTCCCTCCTGATTATATTGGGCAGATACCACCCGAAGCATCCATATCCCGATAGTATCTGCACAAGCCTGAATGTCAGGAAGCCGTGCTTTTTTCCCACCCACTCTTTGAGGACCGGATGGACTGGCATCCACGGTCGAGCGACCGTATCGCACGTCCGTTAGGTCCTCCTCCCAACGCCTAAACGTTTACTCCCTCCTCTTGATCCTCTCTACCGCCACGTCCACCCTGTGGTACAAATCTGTATGACCTAATACAGCCCAAATCTCACAACCTCGTCTTTGTCTAGAAAATAACGGTTTCAGCATCCAATTTTGAACAAATTGTCAAAGAATATTCTCGTGTATGTAAATCAGCAGAATATTTGAGAAAAGATGTCACGGAAGAGATCCACAATTATTACTTAGTTTTGTTTCAAAATGGAATACTTACGGTCATATTTTCAAACGACAATTTGGATACAATTTTTGATGTCAGAAAGCAATTTTAACTATTACCGCGTTCGGTGTCGGCCATAACACGGGCGCAGGTTCTTTAAGAACGATGACGTCCCGAATGACGCATCTTTGTAGGTGTCGCGAGCATAGCTCGGCGCCCCCTAAAACCTTGCACTCGTGTGCGCCGTACATCACGCACTATACATAAAGACTAGCCCGATCACTAAATATACATAATTCAAGAAAATTAATATGGCACAAAAATAATACCAATGAATCCTATCTTAATCTATTTGTCTAAAGTGTTATTCATAAAATGATAAGATAAACAACTTTTTCCGAACGGTTCCTGTTATCTGTTGCGTGATACAAATTGTCATGTGTATTATATTATGTGTACATTAACCGATTAAAAATTACATAAATGACCGAATAACTTTGCTTTCGGAGGACATCGACCGCATCGTGAGTTAAAGCTAACGGACTTATACTATATTTGCCCTTCAATTTAGTGGGTACCCTACTGTCACAAGTTATGCCTGAGGCCTGTTGCCGAAGTTGCCCAACCTGAATCACTTTGTATTAGAATACACGGATTGATAAAGGTTAAAAAAAAGCATTCTTTGTTAGCGAAGAAAAGTGATGCGCCATATCTCTTTCGCTTCATAAACCAATTCACGTGATTTTACACTTATTTTGTGAATATATATTTTAGCTACAGTAAAAGTGACGTGCATTTAAAATTTATTTTAGTACCGATAATGTAACCGACATTGCAATCTTTGTCCTGCTTCGAAACAAACATTTAAGAAGAGAAAAATTTTCATCACACTTTCGACTTTTTGTGGAAAACAAAATAGTCTCAAAAATGTAAGCACTATTGGAGCTTTTTTTGCTGAAACTTAAAGTTTGAGAAACAAAGTATATATGGCGCTAATAGACGCTTGCAAGACATGAATAGTCAGATGCTAGATACGCTTTTAGTATAAATGAGGATCGTTACAACAGTTTCTCAAAAAAAAAAGTTTTTTTTTGTTGTTTCTGTCTCTTCTTCCATAGCTGATTGTATTGACGATTTTTTGGCAATGAAATTTTTGAAGCACTATATAAAAAATAAAAAAACTTTTTAAAATATAAACAAAACCCACTTCAGAATAATAAACTTTAAAAATACACTAAAAAGTAAATAAATAATTACTAATCTACTTCTGCTTACTTCGATATACCCTTTATTTTAATAGCATTAATAATAGCAACCAACTAACACGAACAAATTGTACGATTTATATTTCATTTCTATTTTTTCTATTATTATTTACAGATGTATTGGGAAATGATTTTAAGGTAAATACTCTGATGCCACAGTCGTTAATATTTTTATGGAGTTTCGACCGCGGAGAATGCTTATAATTACATACTTATGTCTGTAGTACATTTTCTGTCTTAAATTTCAGGAGTAATAGTGTCAATCAAGAGATTGTTTTCTTCAGCGAAAACTCACCTGTTGGACTCCTAGAAGAATGATTTACGGCGTATTAATATTACTCATTCGCTCAAGTTTCACAAAAACAAAGAACGTGTCTTAAAGCATTTTCGTCACGAGTGTACACGATTTAATAACGAAATACGAATATTGTTAACATTATCAATGTTATAACAATATTATTTACAAGTTTATCTCGAGACACTCCTACTAAAATTTACTGATTTCACACATCCCGTATGAGGGGCAAAGTTCTCATAATAATATGAGTAACACGGACAGCTCGGATCTACGATTTTTTCGAACCGAGAAAGATACTTCAATTCACTTTTAATTTATAATTAAATCTAATTCTTTACATACTGTATAGGTTTAACGATTTGAAATTTAAAGGTAATAGTTATTGATAAACTTAACGGATTGGACACACAGCGAACGGCTCGGTACGCCAGCACGACGGTTCTATAAAAGACGTTGCGTCGACACGATCCGAGAGCGATTTATTCTATACTAAAATAGCACTGGCGTCCAAAGAGTTTTTTTTTACAGATCCCACTTCTGATCGAGGGGTATTTGAAGATTGATATCGCCTTTAAATCAATGGAATATTCTTTTTTGAATTCAAACACTGGGAAAGGCGCTTATGAACGTCAAAAATTACCATCAGTTCGAAAAAACTACCCCAGTCAAGAAGTACCGACAAGAAAAACTACAAATATAACAATAAATTAAAATATAATACAAGATTATTATCCAATGGTCACCAGCTCAAGTGCTAGTGAACGAATGTCCAGACGTCTTTTTTTCTTTCTAACCTAGCTAATGCTGTTGACCGGAAGGATCTTTACAGTTTCACCGTGACTTTGGGGAGGCGAGTGCTGAATGCACTCGCCACAATGTTCCATCGTTTTTTTTTTTTTTTTTTGAACCTAGCTAACGCTGTTGACCGGAAGGGCCTTTACATCTTCACCGTGACTTTGGGGGCGAATGCTGAAGGCACTCAGCCGCAAAAGGTGACTAGCACAAGGGCTACCAAAATGGTAGGAACCTCGGCTTGGCCGTCACCTGAGTGTAAAACTCTCTCGCGAGTTTGAACCTAGCTATTCCCTACATTTTTATCTATTAATAAAAAAAAAAAAAGGTTCCTTACAGGACCTATGTATGTGCAGTGTTGTGCGTGTGATGCTCAATGCATGGGCAGTGTCACTGTATCGCGCTGGGGGTGACGTCAAGAGCCTCCCCAGTTGGGGAACGAGACACGTCTTGGGTCGCCGCCTGAGATGTTCCAGCGTCTAGCGATTTGTCGCTTTTATAGTAGTTTTATTAAAGCTTGCGCCGATAAATTTACTAGCTGTGTGCCTGCGGCTGCGCCCGGCTTTCATAAATTCTTCACTGCATTTTTTTTATCCGGACCACTAATTATTTTCCTACATTTTTTTTTTGGAAAAAAAGTATAAATATTTCACATAAATACAAACACAGTCCGTAAAACTATGTATTGAAACGGATTTTTTGAGTTTTAATTGTTTTTTTACTCGAAACCCTAATTATTTTCGAAAATCAAAGGTACCCTAAGTTACACGGAGTAACTTAGCTATCTAGCAAAAAAAGTCGTGTCGAAATCGGTCCTGCCTTTCTCAAGATTACCCGGAACAAACAGACAGACAAAAATTTAAAAAAATGTTATTTTTGATATAGGTATCGTATATAGATGCAAATGTCTGTAGTAAAAAAATATTATAGACATTATAAACAGACACTTCAATTTTATTTATTAGTATGGACAAGCAGACTGAAGATTGTTTCTCGACCGAATAAGACCAAAAAAACCATAGCGTATTATGTGCTTCTCGTAGACGCCTCTTAGATATTTTTCATTTAAATACATTAACTACTGTTAAAAGTTTTAGCAAGGTCAATAAAGTAATATCTAACTGTACGTAGTTTAATATACCTACCTCATTGTCATTGTTTTTCAACATTATAATGATTTAAAAAATAAAAGTCAAATGACGCAAGACTCGTTTGACATAGCGAGTCTCCGGAGTCATTTTAATAAGAATTGAACGTAAACAATAATAATCTAGATAGTTTATATAGTACGCGACAAGTATATGCGCAAGTTAAATTAATCGGTCAAGCACCAACCTAACATTTACGCCAGCTTTCAATTGTTTTCCTATTGTTAAATTTTTATTTGTATTTGAGCGTTTAAGGATAAAAATTACAAATTCCACTTTAAATATTTCAAGTTCCAACCTACAACATATCTGGGAACTCGACCCGACGCAAAGAATAATTGGGAACATTGCCAAATTTATTGTTTATTCATTTATGAATCACACGTTCGTGTTATAATAATAATAATAATTACTTTGTATTTTTGTAAATATGTAGCAGTTCTTAAATAGTAACGAATACATTGATAAATTCCATAAAAGATCAATTTCAGTTTCAGACATTCATCCGAACATAAATCGCTCCAGCCATTCACAAATAATGTGCTTACCGGAAAACAGTATTTAGTTTTTTTTTAATATAGACATTTTTCAATACTTAATGGTCATTAAGTAGCCACATAGCCAAAGGTAGCAATTAATGCTACAGAGCCCGCGTTTATTGCTAACAATATGCAGTGTAATCTCTAAATAGCGATACTTAAAGGGCGTGGCGTTATTGAGATTTGTCATTAAATGAAGAGAAGAAAAATAATAATTAATTCACTATTTAACTAGCGTTAAATCACTTAAACACCGTAATATTAGAAAAACAAAAAATACCTTCTAAGTATTTTTTTTCCAAATTCATAGGTAACAGACGATTGTATTTAGTTTTAGTTAAGATTTCTATTTGTTTACTTGGAGTTTTCTTTAATTGCTTGAAAATATTGTTTTTTTCAAGCATTGTTTTTTTTTTTTTTCAATTTTTACTCGTTCTCGTAATTTGTACTTCCAAAATTGGGTGCGAAGATTTATACATATTTCTTTTGTACATTGCGGCACTTTTTTGTTGAAATAATTTTATTTTTTTCTATTAAATTTTATATTTATTGTAAATATGGTAATAAATATATTTTCTTTATTCTTTCTTTTTATATAGTTGTTTTAACTAATAAAGTATACAATTACAGATAACAAACATTGACGTTGTTATACGTCCGTATACTATGTTATCTTCGTCTGAAATTTTTCGCTACTCCAATATTCTCGTCAAAGTTGAAAATACTGTTTATTACCAAATAATGACGTACAATTGTCGTTATTTAGAGTGGAAGTGAAGTTACATCATTCTCATTGTATGGACAACAAAGTAAAACACACTAAAGTTAAGTAATTTTCAACGTTTTATGGAGTTTGTCATTAAAACGAGTGGCGTTAAATGGAGTTTATATACTGTATGTAAGGGACTCCAGACAAGGTGGTCCTTTTTTTGAATTTTTATAGCAATATCTTTAAATATTCTCTCACAAACTTTAAAGAAGAGATAAACTTGTAGAAGTCGTGTTAGATTTGGTCATAAAAAACCCCCTAGAATCATATTTACTACAGCCTAAAGTATACCAAAATAATGAATGACTGTACATGATTTAAATAGATTAAAAACAAAAATGTTTAAATTAAATAGAGAGATCGCTTTCTTTTTATTGGTACATTTAGCTAAAAGTAAGAAAAAACCAAAATAGGACTTTGAGTTTATTCTACATACATTATTTATAAAAACATAGTAATTACATACTGAAGTGGTCATCCAAAGTTCAGTTCGAATAACACGTTATTATGTAGATTGCACTGTAATAGAGTATTGATCGTTCCCAGCGTTTACACAACTAGATAATCATGGTCGCCCCTATCTGCTAACATTCATAAATTGGTTTCATGTGGAGTACCGGTAGATATTTAATCAAAGGCCAGTAAGAGTGATTGCGATTCTTAGGAGTTTTTTTTCCTAAAAATCCACTATAAATAATAAAATTTATTACATTGTCAGTTTTTGCCAACAATTGGAATGCCTAACAGACGGACGAACCGGATCGCGTACATGGTACGCTGAACGATGGAACAGACCGAAGCTGTCAGTCACCTTATCGGGTATATGATAACTTGCTATTTATGCAACGAAAATACATAAAGATAGATGTTGCCTTTTATAATAAGCATCGGATTTTATAGCACGTTTCTGTTGCTGGTACAACAGTAAGAATTTCCGCGCTTCGATAATGACAACCGCACCTGACTGTAACCACAAGGCGACTGATAATTTCGGTTGACCGGCGTACAATGTACCCGGTTGGGTCCACGTGTCTGTTACCACTATTACAAACATGATTGGTGAAATTTTAGCATAGGATGAAAGAAACAAAAAAAAATCATTTAGTTTTAAGTACATTTGCTACCACTTTACTGAAGTATGTTGAAATGAGAACATCCTTACGGAATTACGCTGGGTTTTAAAATATTTATTAAAAACTAGCTATGTGCCCGCTGCTGCACCAGCGTTTCATACACTCTTCGCTACTTTTTATTTTTTTTTACAAAAAACCTTAATAATTACCAAAAAAAAATTTAGTACTAATATAAAGTAAAAATATTTCGCATAAATTACAGCACTTGCCCATAAAAGTGTGCATTAAATCGGCTTTTATTCAATTTTTTATGAGTTTTATTTTTTTTTCACACGGATCCCTAATTATTTTCGAAAATAAAGTTACCCGGAGCCTATCCACCATAAAACGTCCACTGCTGGACATAGGTCTACCCCAATAAGCCAGGGATTGCCGTAATCGCCATGCTTGGCAGGTCGGCGATTGCAGTAAGGAGTTTTTGGTACTCAGAAGATGCTGCTGCCCATGCCCTGGTGTATATTCCTTACTCGCCTTTTACGACACCCGCTGAAAGATATGGGATGGTACTATTCTTACCCGGAGTAACTTCAACTATCTACCAAAAAAGTCCCATCAAAATCAGTCCAGCCGTACCAGAAGATTACTCTATACAAACTGACAAAAAATGATAAAAAAAATATTTTTGGCATAGGTATTGTATATACATTTATATCTATTTAGTAAAAAATAATAATTTTGACATTACAAACATGCACTTCAATTTTATTTATTAGTATAAACAAAGACTATATAATGTATGTTTAGACAAGATCTGTCCAATCCTAATGTAAATTAATACTCACAAAATTAAGACTAATAAATCTCAATATTATAGTGATCTTACATTAGGACTATTAAAAATATATCCGAAAGCTCTAAATGCTTGCCACAATGTCCAGTGATGTTACCAAAACACTTCAAGCTAAAACCTTAGTGAGTTTAAAAAAATATGTATACATATTTTATTTTGTAGTTTTAATTTATTAAATAAGTAATAATAATGGAACAGATTTTGAAATAGCATGTTGGACACTAAATATAACCAAGAGACTTTTTAATTTATTAGAAAATTCAATACTTTTAAAATATATTAGCATCTATTTCCCATGTCCACTATAAAAGATAATATTTATTTCTAGAGAAAAAGAAATATATTTGGTTGTATTCCTTGTTTACTGTCTTTTTTTATTGTGGATGCGTATTAGGGTGCTTCAATTTTTTTTTTCTATTTTCGATGTAAGAAATCAAAGTTTATTATAGATTTGGAAACTTTTAAAATCCAGCTTTTAAATACACAATTATTTTTTTTATTATTAAAAGAACAGGTGCAATTTCAGTTTAAAAAAAAAAAAAAAAAATTCCTATGTTCATTGTAAATGAAAATAGTAATCTTTTAGAGTTGAGCTAAAGCATCTGAATTTCACAAAGAATTTTTTCTTATCAACCTCCAGCATTTGGGAAGGTAAGAGTATTTCAGAAGCCCAATTTTAAGAGGTAAGACTTATGGAACCCAGGTATATTTAGTGTTTTAGTAAAATTCAAAAAAGGGTAAAGTAATTAAATTACTTACTTAATTCAGATGACTCTTTAACTAAACAATATTATTTACTGGTGCATTTTACTTTTATACATTAAGAGATACTGGCTGGCTGACCACTGGCTTCCCTCATATTTAACAATATGTATTCCTTATCATATTGTAATGTAATGTAAATTGTAATACAGTGGCATTATTTCTCATTATAGTGGTTATTTTTATTTTGATTTTATTTACTATAATCCTCATAACTTTCTTTATATACACAATATAGATGAAAACCTGGGCAGAGAATACATCTATCATTCATGAAACTAATCATGTACTTAAATTGTATCATTTGTTCTCAAGTTATAAACCCACTAACAGATTATACATAGTTTTATTTTATTTTCTATTATTCAGGGTCTTTTCATGTAGAAAACCTACATTATCATGCTCTAAATATTAAAACAATGTTATGTGAAATTAAACTTATTTACTAATGAAAAAAAATTCCTAATAGCACGTCATACCTTGAGTAAAAAAAAAAATTTAGACATTTAGAAGTTGATGAAGATTTTACGAAAATACGTAGTAATAAAACATCAATAACATTATACGAAAAATAAGTTATTTATAAAAGTGACGTATGTTCTCGATTAGAGTCCATAGCATTAAATTATACTAGTATTTTATCAATCAAAACCATATAATAACCATAATATATAATGTACTCCGTGGCATATAATCTATACTTAGTTATAAATACATCTTGCAAATAACGCCTACCGTAAGCACAATAATACGCTAATCGTTGAATAAATAATGAGGAGCAGAGAATAAGCGTACTTATTTTTATAAACTTACCAGATTTAAGACATTTTTCAAAAGCTTCTTTCGCGGTCACATATTCCGGTTTTCTGTCTAAAGGCTGCGACAGTGATTGGGTGTACGTAAAATAACTCCTATTCGATTTAACACTCAATAACGCGCCATTAATCCTACTAAAATTAAGATTAGACACGTGAGGGACAATTTTACTAATTGCCGACATGATTATAATTTTAATGTTATTTGTCTCTGGGGGCAAGATATTTATTTATAGTGTAACGCTGCTAATAAAACAACGTTTTAAAATACACGCCCAACAAACCGCTGCCGTTCTGGATCACTGTACGATAAAATTTGGAATTTTAGCAGGGTTGTCATCAATAAAAATTGATTACAGTATTTTTGACGATGATTTGCCGTGTTTTAGATATAAACTTTTAAAATTACCGTGTCTCATACATTATAATCACAGCACAATTGAAACTTTTGTAATTATTTTATACCTATAGTTATGGAGTAACAAAAATAAATTGGCAAAGTGCTAGTAGAACTCTCACCCTTAGAGTTCCGTAAAAATTGTTTCACACTCCCCGTTATCGTCGAGCAGTGACAATATATTTAATACATATTTAAAATTAGATGACCAAGTTAAACATTTTTTAGAACTTCGCTATACTGCTTGCGTGGTACTGTTGTAACTTAACCAAAATCCGAAGTATCCGATAACACACCCGTGCATCCTCGGGGGTAGATTATTCGCCGGCACCTGTCTGTTACGCATTATGAATTATGTTCATGTGACATGTCATTGCAATGTCCACTCTCACATCTTATATAACTAAGTGCGTATTTCATACATCTAGAAGTAAAGCGAAGTAAGCCAAATAGTTTAGTCAGACGCTTCGTGTAGAACCTCAGGAAATTCCGAGTCTTTTGATTCGGTTGTAAGAACTGAAATTAATCTGATGCCGCCTTATGTGAGGCGAGGGAACAAGAAAAGGAGTGATATGCCCTTCCACACTATCTCTTCTTTTAACTTCATACAACTTCACAAGAAGTGTGGATGTCATTTTAGAGCTTTTTTAGAACTGTTCGAATTTAATGTTTTCATTTTACATTTTACAATTTTTTTTTGGCGGGCGGTGCTAATTGACACATATGACGGCAATTGCCTTGTCAGTGGCAACCCTAAATTACAGTAAGTCAAAACATATGCCAGTTTTTTCTTTATAATTTATTAAGTACATGAATACAAGTTTTTCAAGCTCAAATTGGTTTTATTTTTCTATTTTTTCCATATTTCAATAAAACTGTGGTAATAAAGAAAAAATGTTTTGTCGGACTATGAAAACGGCTTAGTACATTAGCTACATCATAATCTGCAATATAACTTTTAGTAACAAAATATGATAATGATTATTTTTAATTTAAAAATTATTGTATTGTTAACATTCTAGCGAGTTACTAGTTTTTCAGACCTGGTTTCCGTTTGCTATATTACTTCTTGTGCTTTTATTTTAAAATACTTTATCTTTATTTTTGACTTAAAAAATTACTGTAAACATCATAAATATATCTGAAATAAATTAATCCAATTATTAAGGACTTTATTTACATCAGGTTTTGTCTATTGCTGTTTTAGTTGATTTTTAAACATGTTGTAATAATATCTAAGTATTTTAAACCTTAGAATGGTTTTGAAGATTATTTATTTTTACAAAAATATTTACTGTATTTTTAGTAAATGCTCCAAACTAAATACATTCCATTTTTTTTTTTTAATTGATAACATATCAAAATTGGTTATTAAACGTTCTTATTACATTAAAAGTTTACAATTTTGTCAGTATTTGGTAAATATAAAATACTGGTTTGGTATTGTTCAATACAAGTTTTCGACATAAGTATTTTAAAATAACTAATGAGGCATTGTTATTATATTTTTATACAAGCTGTGCCCGCGACTCCGAGCGCGTGTAATTCCATGTAAAACCACGATTATAATAAAATATAGATACACATTCATAGGATCTTTATGACATTGAACTACATCGTGACTTAACATCAAGTAGGATTGTGAACAAAGCGCTGAGCCTATTTCAATTTTAAAAAATTTCCAGCACGTTTTCGGCCATTTTAAAATTAGTTTACATTTTTATAAACCCTATATATCAAAGTATAAATATATTTAGTGCAGGTGTTTTGTTTTTTTACAATTTCAAAATAAAAATAAGCGATGATAGCTGTTAGTGTGGTCAGATACTTTGCCGATGGCCGTAGCTAGAAATTCAACTTTCCTATTCTATAATGAGCCTGAGCGTTCCTTAAAGTTAACAACAAAAATATACCTATATCTCTACTCGTCAAGAAGTTCAATAAGCGCTTCGAAGCCCGTCATAAGGTTCGATCTACTCAGTGCTGTAGAAAACTCTCATTACTACACACAAAAGGAACTCAAAAATGAAATATTTGTTTATATGCATAACCTAACAGAGTACAAACAAATGAAAATAAAGATTATTCTGTGGTACTTCAATAAGAGTGTTCTTAAAAATATATTTCTATAGCTGTCAAGAAATCCCATAGGCGCTTCGAAGTTCATCATCAGTTCGATATATTTAGTATTGTGGTACTGTGTGGCATTGCAGTGCATCATACTATATCTAGTTATGGAAACTGGCTCTACCAGACCGGAGAGTCAGCATCTCGTATTCTAAGTAATTAGGCGCTGAGTCGACAGGGATAAGAGCATCCGCCTCAGGTGGCCTGTTGTTTTCGTGTTAGGAATAAGTAGTGAATAAGTTAGTCTTAAGGTATCTGTTCTAACGAATAAACATATTCATTTTAAAAGAAAGTCTTTTTTTTATAAAAACGTCTACTACGCCACCGACTTGACTATCTGCTAAATATTATATTAATGTAAGTATAATAATACATAGTCTATATAGTATGAAATACAAAATATCGATAAATATAATCGATAAAAAATATAAGATAAATTCTTGAAATTTTTAAAAATGATATTTAAATTCACAAAATTCGCACAACACATCCCTTGCTTAATATGACATTTGTTCACATTAGGTTAATAGAAATTGTTCCAATAACAATCAAACAATATTTTGAAATTCTGGATTAATCTGTACTAATACATAAAATTGAAGTGTCTGTTTGTACTATCAAAATAACAATTTTTTTTCTAAAAAAAGTAAAAATGTATATACGGTACCTATACAAAAAATACATTTTTTTTATATTTTTGCCTCTCTGTTAGTTCCGGCTATTATACAGAACGTTAGGACCTATTTTGACCGGACCTTTTTGACAGGTAGTAGATGTTACTCTGCGTAATTTAGGCTATAGTCCATTCGCTATAACTTGTCCCTTGACTCCCAGTCCTTTATGTTAGCATTACAGGTCGTCATTGAAAATCAATCAATTCTGTAAAATCCAAGCGCTGTGATTTTAGAGCACAAATTAGGGTTTTTTGATGCTTTAGTCATACTACAGACGTTTAAAAGTAATGCAAGAGAAATTGTATTGCGGCTTTGTGTATTTTGTAAAAGAGAAAAAGCAAACAAATCTCCGATTATTCCATAAAATCGAGGATAGTCTTGTGTGTTGACATGACAGGCTAGTAAAATCGAGTTGCCATACCTTTATATTTAAACTCTGTATAATTTCACAAATATGTTTTATTTTTAGTTAATATATCCAGAAATTTGTAAGAAAAAAGCAGTAGGAGAAAAGCTGCAGAGGAGAAAATAAACTTTAAAGATGATTGTATTCCACCGGACAATACTTTCTATTTTTCAAATTAATATACTACTTCTCGCTATCTGTGCAATCATTACATTATGTAATTATTGTTACCTCCTAATGTTTATTTTAATTATTTTGTGTTTGACAGATATATCCGATAAAACCGTTATTAGAACCATGAAGGTAGCAGTCGTTACTGCAAGTACTTCCCAATAAAATTAGAATCCTGGAAAAATATGCACCAAGAGAAAGACTGTTGACTGTTGTCGATTCTGAACCTATCAATGTAGTTTTTTCTGAAATATCTTCAATGTACAGATTTCATCCCTTTAGCCTTTTATAATAAGTATAAACAAATGACATAGAAATATGAATTAATTAAATTTTTAATAAAAAATACAAACAAACTATTAACACAATAAAGAATTTAATAACTATTTTAGGGGGAAAACTAATTCTTTGGGGAAAGCTTAAACCATAGAGTGTCTTTTGCCTTGTGATAGGTCACGTGACGGCACGTGAAGTAGAATAGACAATATATCCATTCGTCAGTTTTCGGGCGAACAGGCAGGCGCAGTTTGCTGTTTTATTGAGCGGACTGCCTAAAAGTGAAAACTGAAAAATGGCAAAAACCCTCTCCGCTGCCCAAGCAAGCAAGGAGCATGTCTTGGCTGTGTCCAGGGATTTCATATCCCAGCCCCGCCTCAGTAAGTAAAACTACTATTTTCTCGTATTTGTTTCAGGGAACGTCATACATAGAAACTGTCAAAAGAATTATTGATTTTTCATATAAGTTACTGCATACGCCTTTTTATCTACTATTCCACTTATATTTCGGCATATATTTAACAATATTTCATTATGTATAGTTCGAAATTCTTATAAGAAATGTGAAATCATTACAACCTTGATGACATAAAGTACCTAAACGATTGAGGTTCATAATGGGGTTTTTTCTGGTTCCGAAATTATTCGTGAAAATTAGTCTTAGATAACGATTTAAAATCGTATTTTCCGGGAAACCTACTGTAAATCAAACGTACTATAAACAAGTTTTTGCAATATCTTTTTCTGAATATACTCCTAATAAAAACATACTATACATTACACAAATTGAGTTATTTTACATAAATGTTAATACCATTAAAGCCACACCTTGCCCTAATTAATATCCTTATGTGAATTGTACTTCTTATATCTTCAAAATGACATAAGTGGCAAGCATACAAAGAAATGTATGTCAAATTGCCAATGTAATTGATA
This sequence comes from Samia ricini, assembly GCA_014132275.2. Classification (NCBI taxonomy): domain Eukaryota; kingdom Metazoa; phylum Arthropoda; class Insecta; order Lepidoptera; family Saturniidae; genus Samia; species Samia ricini. The sequence continues at coordinate 28,003,605 of AP028158.1, forward strand.
TCTTTATTTTAATGAATTAAGTTTTATCAAAATTACAATATTTTGATTATCCATACACTGACTTTATTTTAAGTATATTTCTTAATAGGGTCTACAAATAATCAAACATTAGCAAATACTAGTATACAAATGGATATAAAAAAATATTTATTTTGTAATATGACATAACATATTTGAAAATTTTTCTTTAATTTATGTAATTCTACTTATGGCAATAAAGTAGGATTTTGCATATGGTGATATTAAATGAAAATTAAACTTATACAAACTATTGTTTTTCATGTATGCTTTAAATAACATTTTTTATTTATTTTAAGCTGAATTAAAATTTAAATAAATGTAGTGATGCTTGTAGAGATATACATTGTTTTAGTAATTTGATGTTATATTACAACTATGATAGATAAAAATTAAACTTTTAGATTTAGTTTTTGTTATGGATGTTACTAATTCATGATATTAAATATTACCATCTTGTGTTAAATACATTTTTATCTATATATCTTTCTCCAATTCTCTTATCACTTCATACTGTACTAAATAATTACTACTTTTATAAAACTGGCATAGATTCTTCATCAATAGAAACAATGAAAATAAATGTGCTAGCTGAGTACTTCATCTTACAATCATATGATCAATCACATGTTTATAAAGAAAATGTTGCCAGTTAGAAAATTATTTGGAATTTATATAATAAATAATATATTTCTTGATACATACTATTTATTTAACTTCTGATATATGATTTATTTTATACTGTTTAATTAATTATTTTTTTAGATTAGAGGGTAAATACATATAAAAACATAAGTTTTCCATACTTTAGACAAATAAATCTGTTAGCTTGACTTATTTAACTAAAAAATATTTACATACATTCTACTGGGGTACTATGAAAGAAATTTGATTTAGTTAAAACATTCTTTTATTACAGATTAAAATCTATATTAATAATGTTTTTTTTTTTTAATATTTTTAATAACAATACAATAGACTTTACTTTGTATAGCATAAATTTTTTTTAATTAGGTACCTACTAGAAATATTGTCTTAACCCATGATTATTTATTGATTTATACAAATAATATGCGATTTATATAAATAATGCTATGTTACCTAGGAAAATTGTTACTTATCTAATCTATCCATCCAAAATCTAAATTTTTTATCAAACATATAAATTTGATTACATTTATACATATTACTTTAAAAGGAAATTATACATTATTAAGAAGCATAATGCACATAATCATTATATAATATTATGATTAATTCATTCATCCATATAGTCAACTGAAGGAAGTCCACTGCTAGACATAGATCTCCAAAATATACTTAATATCTAATTTCAATTAAAAAACCAACTTGTTTAACTATAGAAAAATGTAAGATATAAGTAATTCAATGTATATTGTAAATAAATGAAAGAAAACATCTGGTATATATTAGAAAATTTAGTAAGAGCTCAGAATTAGATTAGCTTCTTTAAAACATAAAATATTTGTTATTATCATTCTAATAATTTTCAAACTGTACATAATAATAAAGAAATTGACGAATTTATTTATCTTTGAACTCTGATGTGAAATAATGTAAATTACTTGTTTTATAATCAAAGAATATATTGTCTACAGCTTACAAGACAGTGTCAGGTGTAAATGGACCATTGGTCATCTTAGATGAGGTCAAATTCCCCAAGTTCTCTGAGATCGTACAGCTTAAGCTCGCAGATGGCACACTTCGCTCCGGTCAGGTTAGTAATAATACATTATATGTTATATTTACTGTGCTATCTCCATATTGGTTTCTTGTATTTGACTTTTTTTTTGCTTGATAATTGTTATTCATTGAAGTTATGTTTATCTCCATATATAGTTTTCAAGGGAAGAATAAAAGTCAGCTTGCAGGTCTATGTCAGTGTATGCACCTATTTTGTTAAAGTACTTTTCAGTACAGATTCAAAAAATTTCCTGTTGTTTTTTATATATATATATATATATATATATATATATATATATATATGTGATTTATTTTGTTAATTTTATAATAATTGTTTGATACTGTTTGAAGAGATGGTTTTATTCTTATTTACCGTTCTTATTGATATTACTCTATTATGAATAAATAATACATACATCAAATATAAAGGTGTTCAAATCCATCATCATCATCATCATAAATTTTAAACCATAAGTAAAGAGGTCTATAATGATTTAATTGACTTTATGTTTTAGTAAGAGAAAAACCAAAACATTAATAACAATTGAAAATCTTAATATGTAAATCTTCTCATTCGATCAAGATTCGATTTGTGAGATGGTACTTCAAACAAAGTATTATTGTTTTTGAACAGGTTCTCGAGGTCAGCGGCTCGAAAGCCGTCGTCCAGGTGTTCGAGGGTACGTCAGGTATTGACGCTAAAAACACTCTCTGCGAGTTTACTGGCGACATTCTGCGGACACCTGTATCCGAAGACATGTTGGGTGAGCGAATACAAATAATTTCTTAGGTGCCCTTTAAGTATTTTAAAAATACCATCCCTCATCTTCCTTGTTAGCAATAGTAACCAATTATCTTACTCCCTTGATTATGTAAGCATTAGCATAATTTTGAAGAGAAAAATGAAAATATTCATACAGCCGCCATTCTTCGTGTCGTCAAAAATAAGCAAAGCATTGTTATGCTTAATGCGTGTCTTATAAATACTGATGATGCATGAGGTTATTAAGGGGATATGCGGTCGGCGAAAAAATTGAAAAAAAAAGGATTTCAGAAGTCTATTTTTTTTTTAACCTATCTAACGCTGTTGACCGGATGACCTTTACAGCTTCACCTTGGCTTTGAGGGCGAGTGCTGAAGGCACTCTGCCGCTTTGAAGTCTATTGCTATCGCGTTGCGCTTCAAATAAAGAGTTATAAAGCGCCAAAGGGATAACTGCAGCTCTGGCTGATTTTACTTATGCAAAGTAGACGAAAACATCACTTCGTTTCCTACTCCAAAACTGGGCAGAATTTAATTTTTCTTTCAAATATAGAATAAGAAAGACTGGTTATGCATCTAGATTTTGTTATCATTCATCTAAATTATTTGACGGATGTCTGAAATCAATGGTAAAGATTTAGCATTTTTTCTCGTTTTCAAAGGCAAAAATATTGGAAAAAGATGGAATCTATGGACATGGCGGTGGTGAATATATATTATATGCTACAAAAATATTTATCATAATGCCATCCAGGGAAGAAGCAGGGGCAGGGGGCGACGCGGTGACTGCGAAAGCCACCCCGTGTCGCCCCCATCCCAAATGCAGCGGACGGCCCCGGGGAGTTTTAGTGGGTATTTCCGGGCGACTCTCGCCCGGGTGAGTTCCACACAGGGAGGGAACAGGGAGTTCGTCCCTCCGTGCCCCCTTACCCATTGCATTGGGGGACTTCGGTCTCACTAATGCAATGGGTAAGGGTAGTGCGTAAATGCATTTCCCCCAACAAAAAAAAAAAAAAAAAAAAAGGTAAGAAGCAGGGTATTAAACGCCGCACGTATATCCTCGTAAGTTTACTTTTCTATGTTTATAAATAAATTAATAATGGTTACTTAGAATAATAATAATCGTTCAGGTCGTGTATTCAACGGCTCTGGTAAACCTATCGACAAGGGGCCCCCAATCCTAGCTGAGGACTTCTTGGACATCCAGGGACAACCAATCAACCCGTGGTCGCGTATCTACCCCGAGGAGATGATCCAAACTGGTAATTGGTTATCCATTTTATTATTATTATTGTAACAGGAGTATGCTATGTAATGATGTAATAATAATTATAAATAATGGATTTTAGAAATAAGTTAAATATTAAAATCAGTTTGTCATTAGATGTGACTTTGCCACCTTTTGTTATCAGACCTCTGATATTATTATCAAGAGCTCATTATTATTTCCTATTAGAATGCTATTTCTGCAGTAGAAGTATGTAACTATAAAATTAATTTTCTTATTACAGAGCTTAGTAATTAAATAATAAAATATTTCTTATTGACGCATAATTATACTTTGAGAAAGTAATCTTATGATATATTTTATAGGAATTTATATCATACATATGATAACTATAAATAAATCTAGAAATTAGTTATTGCGAGTATTCAAAGATGTTATCAGAAAAAAAATCGTCCATAGAGCTACAATTTCTAGAATATAATATTAGAGTATTTATTTGACATATGTTAATTGTTATATTAAAGGTATCTCCGCCATTGACGTGATGAACTCCATCGCCCGTGGTCAGAAGATTCCCATTTTCTCGGCCGCCGGTCTCCCCCACAACGAAATCGCCGCCCAGATCTGTAGACAGGCCGGTCTTGTCAAGGTACACGAGTTTCATATTTTAAAGAGGATATCTTAACGGAATTTATTGCATACAAACATAGTCCTCTGTTTCCTCCCTAGATAATAGCATTATGATAAAGTTATTTTTATACCATATAATATATATCCATACATTAGTTGTTGTAAAAACTAGGAGGAAACTAGAACTAGGAACCTAACTAGCCTTTGATAATGAAAAAAAATGCTCAATTTTTACCGTCATAAAATTTCATCTAACTTGAATATTTATTATAATGCTATTATATCTAGGAAGAACACAAGGGACTACGTGTGTATGGAATAAATGCCGCTAGCGTATCTTAAGTAATTAAAATATTGCTAGCCCCGTCCTGTATGTCATTAAAATAAGCAAATTGTAGACCCGTAGCTCTAGTTTGTTTTTACATAATTCATAAACGGCCCCTATGATGACATTTCGCCACGCTGCAAATGCAATGCTACATCAATATAGTACGTAATAACTATTTAAATTAGATCTTAATAGATATAATAATAAACATTTAGACAAACGTAAAAACCTTGAGAAATAGTTAATTTGCAGAATCATTAGTATGATCAAAAATAAAACATCTTAAAAATTAAAACTGACATCGTAAGCACGCCAGAAAGCCTTCAAAAATTGTAACATATATGATATGTGGCTAATATGAGCCAAGTTAATAATAAATTCATTGATTGGTGGATTACATAAGAAACACGTTCAGACATTTAAAAATAAATAATAGAAATAAACATTGACAAAGATATATTTTGTACTGTTAGTTAAATACATCTAAATTATTGTTTGTACTTGAGACTATATTACAACTGGTAAAATCAGTCCAAGCTGCAGTTGTCTCTTTTGTTTTTTATAACTCTTTCTTTGGGGCGCAACGCGACAGTAATATAGATTTCTGATAATACCCTACTTTTCCGAAAGCATGCCATTTTAAGTGCGCCTATACCTAAATATTAGTATAAAGGTCAGTGGTAAATGTTTTAAGAGGCTATTATGGCTCAAAATGACTTACCTCTGATTTCTATAAAGGCTGTTAAAATATTACATAAACAAAATTTAAGACATTTTTGACTTTCACCTCCCCTTTGTCAGCAATAGTAAGCAAAACTCTTCTCGTCTACCCATGAATAATATAGCAATATACTTTTTACCAAAATCTACTTAAGTAAAAATTGTTTAGGTTATCACCATTCAGAATTTCTCCTCCGCCCGTACCCTTGGCGACAAACATAGACCTCCTCCAATTCCCATTGGTGTTACGGAATACTTTAATTGCCCCTAAGGAGCTACAATCATGATGGCTATTAAATTAAAAATCTAATAAAGAAATCCATGTAACTGCACATTAAAAGTATGCATTTAACTACACATTAAAAGTATGCTTTTATCTACACATTAACAAGATGCATTTAACTATACATTAAAAAGATGCATTTACCTACAAATTAAGTAGATGCATTTAACTATACATTAAAAAGATGCATTTACCTACACATTAAGTAGATGCTTTTATCAACACATTAAGTAGATGCATTTAACTACACATTAAAAACGATGCATTGTAACAACAAGGTCCCCGGTAAATCCGTGCTCGACGACCACGAGGATAACTTCGCCATCGTGTTCGCCGCTATGGGTGTCAACATGGAGACGGCCAGGTTCTTCAAGCAGGACTTCGAGGAGAACGGTTCCATGGAGAACGTGTGCCTGTTTTTGAACCTGGCCAACGATCCCACCATCGAGAGGATCATCATCACACCGCGTCTCGCCTTGACAGCCGCCGAATTCTTGGCCTACCAGTGCGAGGTGAGAGGAAATTGACAAATATCTATCAGACGTCTAAAGTTCTGGTTCGAATGATATTGATTAGTTTAAAATTTTACTGATTTAAAACTTAAGTTCTGATTTTAAGCTTAAGTTACTTAAGTAGTAATGTTAGTAAATGGACTGCTTTGATTTTAAATGACTTATATAAAAGACAACGTATATATATTCTTTTATATATCGGTTTTTTTAATTCAAATTACTGGAAACTATTACATTATATAACAAAAATTAAGTTTGTGTACATACATATATAAAATTGGGGTTAGTTACGCCGTTTATAAATACAAGAACAGCGATGATCGATTTTTATGTTCTTTGATTTTCTGGGTTGGTCTCTGCCCATGAATAGCATTGGAAATCCATAAAAAAAGAAGAATTTACTAAGTATATTTTCCCAGACGTTTTGTATGAAAGGGCTTTATTGATTCTTAAGCGGTACGAAGTTTCCCGGATCAGCTAGTTTTACATAGATTAAACACCAGGCAGTTACCCTATTTTGTTTTATTTTTTATTTATTCTAATATGGCAAACAAAACAGGATACAGTCGTATATAAAGTCGTTACCTAGCGTTTACGCCAGCTTTCTATTGTTTTCCTATTGTCTTATTTTTATGGGTACTCGACACATTAATAATAGACAAAATTTCGATGCAAAATTATTGTAAGTTCGACGGATACAAACAATGGGATTATAGTAAGATGTATTATTTTTAAATGTATTCAGTATAAAGACATTAGAAATAGGAAATCTAAAGCTAGTATTCAAATTTAGTGACGATACTAGAGAAGGAGAAACCGCATAATAATGGTGGGTTTTATGAAGAGATAATAAGTCTTGTTGATCTCTTCGTGGAGTACAAAGGTGGAATATTAAATAAAGTTTCAGCCTTTCTAGATACGAAGGCACGTTACGACTAAATCCAATACAATTTCAGAGAAATTTTTTTTGTCTATTTCCGTATAACACAGAAACACGTGTTGGTAATCTTAACTGACATGTCTTCGTACGCTGAGGCTCTGCGCGAGGTGTCCGCTGCCCGTGAAGAGGTGCCCGGACGTCGTGGGTTCCCAGGTACGAACCCGGGACATTAATAAAGAATAAAAATAAAACATTTAAAATGTATCAATTCCTTGTAATAATTATAGTAGTACGGTCTGGGCGTGTGGAGATGATGGATGGAAAGTGGATTGAAGAAACGAATTTACATGGCGAGGGGTGACTGGGCAAGTTTGTAAGGGGGTTATTTTTTGCACGGTATAGGCTCAGTGCTTTGACCACAATCTCATCTGATGTTAAGTGACGACGTGCTCCAGGATGGTAAACAGACTAAGCCTAGGTTCTCAAGTGATGCGGCCGGAACACAGTTATTGGTATTTGACAACAGGTTTTTCGGACTCGAGGGTGGTAGCTACCCCCAGGCGCCGGGCCGAAAGCTCGGGCCGATTTTAGAGTCGGATAGGCAGGATCGAACCCGCGTTGAATGGCGCGCAATCCGGCCGCACTACCCGCTGCGCCATCGAACTGTTTTGTGTAAAATGTACGTTTTGAGAGTTAAGTGAAGTTCTATGGGATTATTTATCGTCTGTCGTTAGGTTACATGTACACGGATTTAGCCACTATATACGAGCGCGCTGGACGTGTCGAGGGCAGGAACGGTTCCATCACTCAGATTCCGATTCTGACGATGCCCAACGACGACATCACTCACCCTATACCGGATTTAACCGGTTATATTACCGAGGGACAGGTCAGTCACTGATTATTACACTGGTACATATTAAGCATATATACACACATGTATCACTCATGCACACAAAAACTATATATATATATATGTGTGTGTGTGCGAAAAATATAACAAAAATTGCATTATTATACAAAGTATTTTGAATTTTCCAAATGTCAATTTCTTTGTTTCTTGCGCTATATTACTCCTTAATTACTCAGCCGAATTTTATGAAATTTTTTTATACAGACATTGTCACAAGTACAGAGAAAGGTCAACCTTCAACCTTCAATTTATTTACAAAATCTGAAACAAAAAAAAGTGCGATTAGTCATTGTCAAAATTTTACAATAAATCTGATTGATTATATCTAAAGATAGAAAAATCTATAAATATTAGAATCTTAAATCCTAAAATGACTATAAATTAATGTTTTAACAAAATAAATATATGGAATATTAATTCAATTGGTCAAGTGATTTATAACTTTCAGCATTAATTAATATATTATATAAATTGCTATGTTAAGAATTAGATAACTGAATTTGTCAAGTTTAAGGCCAATTTTATATTAACTTAATTTTCTCTAGGATTCAATTATTATATATTTGACAATCAATACACATTATATTCGAAAATACACATATATGTTTTCTATCGATTCTTGATCTGATGAATTTCGACATTTCATACGTGAAATATGGGTAAATTGGCATTTAGTAAGTAAAATTCCCAAGGTCGGCAACACATCGGTAATTCTCCTGGTATTGCAGATGCCTGCTTGTTCGCCGTCCATTGATATATGCAGTCTGGCGCAATAACCTTGTAAAAAAGCGAAGCTTGAACATGTATGAAACATGTTCCGGAAATAATGGCGGCTATCGCTGTCCTGCTTTATTAATACCTATTCGACTCTGTCGCACGCATTGATACAGCCGCCATACTTGTTTGTTTTGTTGGTATACGGTTCGAGTACATGTTTCAACTTTGTTGATCTTTTTATATGAAAGTACCGTCTCTTGTTTATATACTCTTTGAAAAAAAAATTCAATTTAGACCCTAAGAAGGCGCTTGTGAACGTCATGAATGAATATAAATATAATATATCACTTTTTATATAAAAACTAAACAAATTATTGTTACAACCAATGTTTGTATGAGAGGGGTGTAAATACCAGACATCACTATCGCTCACGTAATGATCCAGCCTGTAATAACCTTTTGAAATTAAGACTTGCTTGACATAATACTTGAACTTATTGTCAGGTAAATCGGCAATGTTACTTGGGATCTTATTGCAAAACCGAATATTATTACCTATAACGCTTTTATTAGACTTACTTAACCTAAAGCGTGGGACGGACAACTTGTCTTTATTTCTAATATTAAAATTATGACAATCATTCGCTCGATCAAGCTTGTCTACATTTTTACGAACACACATTACATTATCAAAGATGTTTTGGGAGGGGAAATTAAGATATCATATTTTTGAAACTTTGGATATATGTATATGAAAAAAAAAAATATACTGTTGGATCTAGATCTACGTAGATCGTCAGTTGCACAACAGACAGATCTATCCACCGGTGAACGTGTTGCCCTCTCTGTCGCGTCTGATGAAGTCCGCCATCGGTGAGGGCATGACCCGCAAGGACCACTCCGATGTCTCCAACCAGCTGGTGAGTTTCCATTAACTCCCAACTCCTTATTATCTTTACTAGTGAATAAAATTTATGTGTCTCTTTGTAACTCAAAATATTTTTTTTTTCCTAAACAGATATACGATACATAATATAACAAACATACAACTTTTAAAATTGTTGTCTCTGTCTGTCTCGTTGTTCTGACTAATCTCCGGAACGGCTGGACTGATTTTGACGGGACTTTTTTTAGTAGATAGATGAAATTACTTCGCGTAACTAAGGGTACTTTTGTTTTTTTTTTTTTCAAAATAATTAGGGTAATGCGTAAAAAAACGAATTAAAACTCATAAAAATTGGAATACAATTCGATTCAATGCACTGTGCATTACGGGCAAGTGCCTGAATTTATGAGAAATATTTTTGATTTATCTTACTACTAAAAATTTTAAGCGAAATAATTAGGGTTGCATGTAAAAAAATTAAAACGCATTGAAGAATATATGAAACGCGGGCGCAGCCGCGGGCACACAGCTAGTACTTAGTAAAATATAACTTTAGCACGTGACAGATTTTTATTTGCCTCTAAACATCTGTTAATAATTTTTTGATGTGATATCTTTAGCCTTGAGCGTTTTGTAAAACTTTATAGATTCGCGTTTACTATAACATGGCGTTTAAATTTTGGCGTTCAGAGATAAATCATATAGTTTATACTCACGCAGCCAATCGTATGTTTAGACTATGAATAAACTATGTGAAAATGTACATAACTATTGCTCGGAGCGTAATTAGATGGAAATAATTTAACAAATATTATATGTTATGTTAATAATCACAACTGACAAGTTTAAAATTTTGAAAAAAAAAAAAAATAACAGCTTTTCCAAATTTTTGAGTTTGCACTTCTGTCGGTAGTCGCCATCAGCGGTGCCGTTTTAGCGAATTTGTCGCTGGAAATGAAGACTTTAGCTTGTATCGTCTTAGCGAAAACAAAAAAAAAATACATTTAACGTCGAAAATGGTTTAGCTACTTACCTGCTGAGTTTTAGAATAGAAATTAAAATCGTTTTAGAGCCAGTAATTGATTTATTTTCTATTAAGTCGACACATAATTATATACAACCAATAGATATGTATATCACAATAGAAAGAAATATATATTACTTAGAAAGAATACGTCCCCTCACCCCCCATATGATCTGAAATTCTGAGTTCGCTCCTGGTAGAATCAATTTTAGTGACTTTTGATATGTCATCTCGAATTTATAAGAGGTGGAAACACTGGTTCCCGTGCCTGCCTAATTTTTTTTTTGTTTATTATTCAAATCTGTCTGGTGTGTTACCAGTACGCGTGCTACGCCATCGGTAAGGACGTGCAGGCCATGAAGGCCGTCGTCGGTGAGGAAGCTCTCACCCCGGACGATCTCCTCTACTTGGAGTTCCTCACCAAGTTCGAGAAGAACTTCATCTCTCAGGTATGTTTAGTACGAACATTAAACTTAGCCAATTAACATAATAACATTTTTTTTTTATTTTATTTATGTACGGTATAGGCTCAGTGCTTTGACCACAATTTCACCTGGTGTTAAACGATCTGATCCAGGATGTGAAACGCACTAAGCATAGAGGTACTTGTTCTCAAGTGACGCTGCCGGAACACATATATGGTATTTGGCGACAGGTTTTCAAACTTGAGGGTGGTAGCTACCCCCAGGCGGGGTTTTTTTTAGAAATTAAATTAAAAATAATAGAAATGAGAAACTTGATTTACTCATCAATCTTTTTTTAAAAACTGTTCACTCAATTACTTGGGAACTCATGATGCTTATCGTCTTCAGTACGTATGACAAAAAAATCAAGTGTTTAAATTCTAAAATATATACGACTAGCAGCTTTTCGCGGTTTTGCCCACGTGGTTACCGTTACCGTGGGATTTTTGAAATAAAAATTATATTTAAGTTTATCCGTTACATACAAAAATACAAACCATTCCTCTTTATAATATTAGTATAGAATACTTAAAAATATTCAATATTATAAATAATATTACACATGTAGAGAACCTTCAAATTCCTTATGTTCCAAGAAAAGCATTAACTAACCCTCGATCAATCTTATAGATCTCTCTACTGACTTAATTGTACTGATAGATCCTTAGACTCTTAATCTCATTGATAGATCACACTATTCAGTAATGTTTAAATCATACCCGTGAATCAATTCTAGTTTAATCTGATGGTTAATCTCAAAATTATCTGTATCGGAGACAATCTGTAGTTAATTTATAGAGCGTCTGAAAGAAATTCTGAAACATATTAATACTCACGTTTGTTTCATTGGCTTTATTAAATTATTCATCGAAGCGATGATGGCGCAGCGGGTAGTGCGGCCGGATTCCACGACAACCGATGCGGGTTCGATCCCCACCTGTCCGTCTCTGAAATTGGCTTGAGCTTTCGGTTAAGGAAAACATAGCTTGGATAGCGCCTGGGGGTAGCTACCCCAGTTTGAAAACCTGTCGCCAAATACCAATAGGTGTGTTCCGGCAGAATGACTTCAGAACCATTACCTAGGTTTAGTGTGTTTACCATCCTGGCCCACATCGTCACTTAACATCATGTGGGATTGTGGTCAAAGCTCTGAGCTTGAAACGGTAAAAAAAAAACATTAATATTTATCTCTTGCTAATATCCAGGGTAACTACGAGAACCGTACAGTATTCGAGTCGCTCGACATTGGCTGGCAGTTGCTCCGTATCTTCCCCAAGGAAATGTTGAAACGTATCCCGGCTTCGATCCTCGCCGAGTTCTACCCGAGAGATTCGCGTCACTAAACATACACCAGGACCACGTCTGTCTGTCTGTCAGTGTGTTTTACGTTCTCGCTGGACATTATGTACGGGGAAAAAAAACCCTTTTTATACAAAAAAACCCCTCTCAAAGTGTTACCAACTTCACTCCGCTTTCCTAAGGAACATCGAATGTTTTTATTATATATATATATATATATATACACATATTATATGTCTCCAGATCCACATATACTTTATATAAAATCATATCTAAAGTTATCGATCCGAAGGCAACGGTTATAAAGTATTTTATATTAATAATTAAACAATGTCCGATCAGAACGTAAAACCACTAACGTGTTATGTAGTACTCTGTAAGATATATTGTTTAATAATTAAGTTGTTAATAGATTTAAAATGTGTATAACCAACTACAGACTCATCTTTAATGGTACAGCCATAATAATAGGTAATTACTTACCATTGGATATATTTAAAAAGTGAATTAAAAATAATAAATGAAATATATACCGTCGTATGTTCTGTATATAGTTTACTAATTAACTATTATTATAAATTATTAAACGTTAGTGAATTTATATAGAGGCCATGTTTAAAACGATTATTTTTGCGTTTGGTCCTTCGAGCCCCATTTTTTTTAATATACATGTGTCAAATCATATATATTGGTTATATGATATCGATTTAATTCAAATACTTCGTGACGTGGACAAATATAATATGTATATAATTTATAAATAACGATAATAATTATGAAATTAATTAATTAAAAGCAGTTATTATCGACAAAGTGTGGTTACATTCCAAATTGAGTTGTCCCATGTTTTTCTATCCAGAATGTTAGAGAAGATATTTATCTGTAATTCAGTGGAATATAAATTTAGGATGCTGTTGTTTTCAAAGAAAAATAAAAAAAATATAGAAAGTTTATTTAAATTTGTTTTTTTTTTTTTTTTTTTTTTGTTTAAAAACCCTTCCTGTTTATAGAGGATAGACGACAAGAGTATAAGGAGAGAAAAAAAAAATTGTTTAAATCAGATTTCAGAGCAGAATTTTTGCGATATATACGATCTAACTTTGCTCTTGTAAAATAAGCCCTAGTTGAAAAAGTCCAACGGAGAGACGTAAAAGTAAAGTACAGTCACAGTAAGTAGTGTTCGAGAAATGTACTGAAATTATTGAGATTTATTTTTTACACGATATAGGCTCAATGCTTTGACCACAATCTCACCTCATGTTAAGTGACGTTGTGCTCAGGATTGTAAAACACACTAAGCCTACAGGTACTGGTTCTCAAGTAGTGTTGCGGGAACACACCTATTGGTATTTGGCGACAGGTTTTCAAACTTGAGGGTTGTAGCTGGACTGGGTGTCGGGCATTATTAGAAAATGCCCTACTTCCATGCTACGGTTTTCTCAAGATGTTTTTATCATCGAAAGCTCAGGCCGATTTTAGAGTTGGATAGGTGGAATCGAACTCGCGTCGATTGACGTGGAATCCGGACGCACGACCCACTGCGCCATCATCGCTTCAAAAATTACAAAGATATAAAAATTCAAGCATACATTAATGCCACTGATAATATCAGCCCCCTACTCTTTGTTACTTTTACGTCACGTTCAAAAATATCATAAATATACAATTAAGTTCAAAAAACCTATGAGAGTATTGCTTTAATTTTGCCTTCTTATACTCTTTTTGGGTAAAGGCAAGGAGAACCAATTCTGTACCAAGTGTCTATCAAAGGACGTTAAGTTAGGCGACGCTGTTCTTAGGAAGTGGAAAAACTAAACAGCAGATTTCTTTAGGTTATCTGTACATTTCCGATTTTTGTGAGGAGAATTATTGCAAGGGACAATAATAAGTAATTAAACACATTTCTATAATTTTTAGATATGTCTGTCTGTTTGTTTGGTTTTGCAGGCATCAATTAAAAAGTAATAAGTATAAAATAAATAAAAATTATTATTAAAAGCATATTCCGGAGAAGCATAAAAATTTTATTTCAATAAAATTGGTCCACTCTACCAAAAGTTATAGCAATTTGAATGACACGGGGCGACTTTAGTATCAAAGAAGAGTTAGTAAATAAATGCGTTTTAGCCTTATTCGAGAGCAAAAATTGATGCAATGATTGAAATTAAACACAATATAAAGTATGTGTATACAAATATCTAAGACACGGTAAATGAGAAAACAATATTTTGATATTCAATCTTCACACAATCATCTAGGCATTTTAGCTGTTGTATTAAGGAGTCATTTTATGGAAGTAGTCAACTGAATTTCAATGATAAAATCAATAGGTATAAATATGGCGCAGAACATAATATTTATTTCATTCTATTTCATGTTTTGTTTATTTTTGATGACACTGGGGACGAAACGTTATGAGCGGTGCAGCAAATTATATATATGTTTCTAACTATTATTCATAGATGGCGCTATATTTTTTTTTTTAATAATTTGGACTCTTCTGAAACACTACAAGGCATAGATAATCTCTATACGAAACACTTCGATAGTTTTAATTCTTTTTTGTCAGTCTACTTATTAATATGTTCACCAATCACAGAACCGATTTCTATGGAATCCGGGACGGGACAACTGAATTCCACGCGAGCGAAGTTGCGGGCACAGCTAGTACTTAATAAAAAATATTTTGGAACACGAAAATAATTGGATTTTGCATAATGCGGTTTCATTCTACATTAGTCACAAAAAATATTAAGTTTTTCAACTTGAACATACATCTAACCCGCTTCATTCATACCATACTTAACGCCATTTTCGGTAGGTTTTAAAACTAATAGACTGCTTATGTTATTGTACGACCCTCTAATAAACCTAAAGGGGATGACAGCGCTACAGCTTCATGGGATGCACCTTACTTAGTAAGCATCATACATAGATCTCTTATATACTATATCATTGCATCCAAAAATTCAGTCTAATTAGAGCTCTCTCGCGGTACGGATCGGTTGCTGAAGGGTCTCTATTCTCGTATAGATTTATTGTGAAATATTTTATGTTACCTAAACCCCTTCCGGGAAGGGACCTCGTAACAATACGTTACATATTTTTGTTATTTCATTAGAAATATTACACTATTGAAGTGACATTGGCAGAATAATTTTTTGTTAATTTCTCACCAAATAATATACTCAAAAAGGCAGACCACTGAAAACAAAATCTAAAAACAGAATATAAAAAAGATGTACAACTCATAAAAAAAAAATTATTCAAGTGAGATATACAATTACCATAGATGTATGTAGTATGTTATTACCATAGATAAAATATAATATCACTAAGATAATAGTAATGTAATAGAGACCAATAGTTGGAAGCGACCCTTTTCGATTTGGACAAATTTTGGTCAGAAGTTTTCTTTTATCATATAACGAAGTTCTGCCAAAGGAAAAAATTAAAAAATATTTTTTTTTCAAGTTATGCAAAATTCAAAATTTTGATATATTTCGAAAAAAAAATTTGTAATAATTTTCAAAATTAATATTTTTGAAAAAACATAAAACAAGTTTTCAATATTGTCAGTATCTTTTGAGAATAGTGCAAGGTATTTAACAAAAAAAAAATTAGCCATAAATTTGATATTCACCTCTATTTTCACAGTTCCAAATTTTACAAATTTAAGGTTTTACAAAATTTCTGTGTGTACAACAATATTTGAGATATTTAAAAGATGAGATTGAAAAACTCGAAAAATATCGAAATTTTGTATACCTTAAAAAAAAACGAATTATATTTTTCCCATTTGTAGAAATTCGTTGTGATAGCTAAACTTCTGAAAAAAATTTGTACAAATCGAAAGGGGTCGATTCCAACTGTTGGTCGATTTGAGGCGAATGACCCACGTTTCATATAAGTTCGTGTACTATATCAGAATTTGGGAGGAAAGGGAGGAGCATCTCTCAACTTCCACCAAAATCTTAAATCTCAGAATTTTTCATAAGCAGATTTTTTTTTATACGTATATAATAAAACACACGAGTACTTTGAATACATTTAATTTTTACATTTAATAAAGATTCTCCATTAATGCTATTTACATTGTAAATGCTGTGAAATTGCAATTATTTGGCGATTCGTGTTAATATGGAATGGAAATATTTTAACAATTTTATATTCATTTATAATTATTTTTGAAGTCGAACTACTACTGAAAAACTATTATTATATCATATAAAATAACGAACTATGCACGAATACTCTTTATTTCAGGCAAAAACAAGACTTGGACGAATTTTGAATAATAGTAAAAAAAGTACACTAAGCGATTTATCTACGCGCTCAAAATTGCATACAAATATTAACTAAAAAGTAAATAGAACAGTACTATATTAATAAATTAACCCGCTATACCGGCGATAGCTTCGGAGGCGAAGTATTTCACATCGACATCTGGATCAACGTTCAATTTCTCCAGGACAGGTTTAACTTGGGGCTGGATCACAGCCGGATCGAGGAACGGCGCCATCTTTTGCAACGTTTTCGCGACATTGAACCTCACGTTGGCAACACTATCATCGGCCATAGACAACACTGTCGGTAGGAGCACTCTCGTGGTTATATCCTTCCCACACACTTCGGATAAAACATTAATACAGAACAGGTAAGTCATCCGGTGCAGGTAATTCTGTTCCCTGGACATCGTCAGCACTTTAGGAATGACATTCGTCTCTGCCCAGGTAGAGCCGTACTGTTCGACTAACTTTTTAAGGTTAAGTGTTGCCGCTTCACGGATAGCGTACACATGATCAATCAGCCAGGACATGCAGAGACCGGTTAGCTTCTCATCGAAGAACTCCTGACCGAGTTGGCCGGCGAGTAAGGGCATATGCTCGATGATCGCCAAGCGGACCCTCCACTTGGTATCCTCGGCTAGTTCCACGATAGCCGGTAGCAGAGATTGCACTAATTGCTGTATTCCGATGACTTCGTTCACACACTCCAAGTTGGAGATGATGTTCAAACGGACCTCAGGGCATTCGTCTTTCAATTGTGTTAGGAACAGAGGCAGGAGGTGCTCGATTGTGTTCTGTCGGCCGACGATGGGGCTGAGGCCCATAATGACGGAAGCGAGGGCCGATTTGACATGTTGGTTAGCATCACAGACTAAATCCTTGATCTGAGGCAGGATCATTGTCATTATAATGTGTTCTTGATGTGCCTTGTCTAGATTCATGCAGAAATCTTTAACCTGAAAATTATATGTAAGTTGAATTAATTGTAATATCTATTTGGCAACGAAAATATTTCCTAATAAGATTGTGTAGTTTGACGAAAAGTAATGGTGACCGAAGAGATCAAGGTAATATCAATTCAAATAACACAATGTTTCCAAATTCAATATACCATTTATATTGGTTAAAATGTATATTGTACATTTTAAAAAGTCTATTCATAACTTGTATGAATATTCATGACTTGACGAAATTGTCCGTGCGTGAGTCACCGATTTAGATGTTGACTTTTTTTTTCGAAGATATGTTAGAATAAAAAAAATTGTACGCACTTGAAAAAACAAAAACGATTTTTTAGCATATATCTGATATACGCGACTCAGTTTCTATATAACTCAGAGATTTAGTTAGGCAGGCGTTTTGCTGTCAACTCGCTATTTATCCAAAATTAAGTGTTAACAATATTTTTGCCACACATCCGGCGGCGCCTAAAGATATTATCCGCTTACATCCGGTGGGGCCGACTCTCGCCTGCCACATGTCAGATCGCATGGAAATACTATATAAGGCTCTGTAAAGCCGACACACGGACATTTGCATTCTATCTCTGCTAAAGTGAACGTTCTTGATATTGCAATACAATAAAGTGGTGACGTGGGAATAATACATAGTCAGAGGGTTTAATAATATAGAGAGTGTTTTAACATAAGTCTGATTTGGCTGGAGGCGCTCAATGGAAAAAAGTTGTATATTCCTATTATAAGACGAAGAAAAATATATATATATATATATATATATGTAAAGTATTCAAAATGCTACTTTTACATTTGTTTCGAAGTAAAATTTATTTATTATAGACATCTACTCTATTTTCTGAGGATAGATCCCACAAAAGTTTGCAGAAACTAAATTTAGTGACTGAGGTATTTAAACCTTTCCTAAATCAAATATAATAAGGAAACCAATATGTAACTACTAATATAATGCATTATGTTTCTTGAAATGGTCAGATTTGTACCAAATGGTTAAAATAATGCCGTGATGCGCTTTTTAAGACATAGTTGTTAATCTAACCAACACAATTGTAAAATGTGAACAATTGAAAATAAAATTATAAGATATAATTTTTAAATAATTACTACGCAAACAAATTGCGTATTGTTATTTCTTAACTTTATCGTTATATTTGTTTATTCTGAATTGTGCTTTTCATAATTTGTTTGTTTCTTGATTAAAAAGCTCACACTAATATTTCTTTGGCCAGTAAAATATATTAAATGTAATGATTTTTCCAAGAATCACATAATATAAAAAATACACTTTTATCTATATCAAAAAGCACAGATTATTACTTATTTTAGTTACACAAGACGAAATCAAATAACTGTGTCCAGATGTTCGAGAGTTGGTCCGCTCTTTTTTTTTAATGTTTCTTTAACGACTTATACGTCGTTTTTTAACGAATTTATAGACCTTTACACATTTTATTAGGAATAGTCATACAAAAAAAAACAACCGGAATCAAAAGTTTAATGTTAAAGTATTGCGCAGTTCATTTTACTGGCAACATAAATAACTATTACTAAATATAACAATAGTAGATTTTGTCATCAAAAAACGAATTGTGATTATAACCATTGGTTTGTGTATTAGTAATTGTCAAATAGACAAATAGATATGGTAACTTTGACTACGGATCAAAAAGTCGGCCCTTAATATACCTGTTAATGATGATATAACTTTTTAATTAGCGAATTAGAATTTTCAAGCGATATTGACTTAGTTGGTAGTTCACTCGGATTTTAAGAATAGCTATGTTCCGGCAGAATTACTTGAGAATCAGTACCTCAAGGCTTATACCATCCCAGACCACATCGTCACTTAACATCAGATGAAATTGTGGTCAAAGTTTGAGCCTATACCGTGTAATAAAAAAATGTTTAAAGGGTGGTTATATTGAGGATATTGACGCTACCTTCCCGGCAGCGGCGGCACGGACCTCGGCCTCCGTATCCTTCAGCAGAGCCTGGAATATCTGGGCCAAATCGGAACGAGCCAGTTCTGGACCAACAGCTTGTTGCAATTCAACAAACCTGCATAACAAAATAATTCCTTTACATTTTTTAAACTATAAATTTATTTCAACCTATTAAACTCAACATATGTGGGTACAGAATGTCCAATCTATACTAATGTGTATTATGAAGAGAGGTAGGATTTGTATTTTCGTATTTAACAAGTAAACTTAAAAACTACTAGACCGATTTGGATGAAACGTGATATGGAGATAGTTTTTATTTCGAAAATGGAACGGGAACTACGCGGGTAAAGCCGCGAAGAGCAGCTAGTCTATACTTTAAAAAAATTGAAGCGTCTTCTTTTATTAAAAAAACCCAACTATTTACTATACTACATCGAGTGTACTAGCAGAGTTGTGCCTGTGTTCCATATGTTTTTCACTGCGTTTTTTTAAATGAAAAGAAGTTTTTTTTTCTATTTTTTTTTACTAAGATAAAATAAAGCTATTTCTCATAAATTTAATTTTACATGGAACCCTTCTCTTTGAAAATCGATAATGTTACAAAACAAAGACACTACCAGCTTATAAAAAGTCTAAGGGAAAAAACCTAGATGGCGTTAAAACAGAACCATATCTCTGTATATATATATTTATATAAATCTTCAGTGTATGTATATGTGATCAAATTCCTCCTAAACGTAATGGTCATAACAAATTAATTAAATTATTATTATCATCATCATCACACCATCCATCTATAAACAGAGACAGTTATATTCCAGTCTTCGTTGTGGCGATAAGTTTAAACAGTGATATTTAGAAGAGGGTAAATGAATTACGTATTGCAATGGGTCGGCTGGTTCTGAGTACGTACTTGTCGGCAACCATGTACCGGACGCGCCAGGAGGTGTCTCCGGCACGAGCTCGCACCGTCGGCATCACCAGCTGCTCCATGTCCTCGGGCGGCAGGAGAGCCGCCACCGCAGCGCACGCCTCGGCGGCCAGCAGACGCACAGAATCTTGATCATCCTATGTATATCCACAAACAAAGAACTAGAAAGATCTACGCACTAATCCATCTACATATACAGGTGACTTTGAAATCAATGGTAACAATTAAATGGGAGCTTATAATTATGATTCTAAATAATTTATTAAATTAAAAAATATATGATTGAAGTATCGAAACCGTGCGACAAGCATTCGGCGGTCGATGATGTCACTCGCGCTTGCGCACATCAGCTGATAATTTTAACTACACGGTTACCGGGTCATCGACCGCTGCAAAACGGTTACGCGATTTGATTTTTTTTTTCTTCGAACCTAGCTCATGCTGTTGACCAGAAGGGCTTTTACAGCTTCACCGTGACTTTGGGGGCGAGTGCTGAAGGCACTCAGCCGCAAAAAGGTGACTAGCACAAGGGCTACCAAAGTGGTACGAACCTCTGCTTGACCGTGACCTGAGTGTAAACTCTCTCTCGCGAGTTTGAACCTAACTATTCCTTACGCGATTTGATACTCTTAATTTAAATTTATAATGCATGTTTTTTTTTATTTTTTTATCTAAATATTTTTTCCGCTAAACATATTTAAAACCCCTTGAGCACTAACCTGGCGTTTACGCCAGTTTTCCATTGTTTTCCTATTGTCTATTTTTATGAGTAATCCGACATTTTAAAAATATTTCTAAATATAATTACAAGCTCCCATTTCATTATTGTCATTAATTTCGATTTAACCCTGTATATATAAATATACATAAACTAGTTGTGCCCGCGGCTGCACCCGCGTTTCAATTGTCTTCACTGCGTTTTAATTTTTTTATACGGAACCCTAATAGTTTCTTTAGTACTAAGATATTATGACACAGTGGATAGTGCGGCCAGATTCCGCGTCAATCGATACGGGTTCGATACCCACCTATCCGACTGTAAAATCATGGGGGTAGTGTATTTTCTAATAATGCCTGCCTGAGTAGCTACCACCCACAAGTTAGAAAACCTGTCGCCAAATACCAACAGGTGTGTTCAGGCAGCACCACTTGAGTACCTCCAGGGTTAGTGGATTTACCATCCTGGACCACATCATCACTTAACATCAGGTGAGAATGTGGTCAAATTGTGTAAATAAAAATAAAAACATTTCTTATAAATTCAAGCACTTGCCAATAAAACTGTGCATTGAAACGGATTGTGTTCAAATTTTTAAAAGTTTTATTTTAACGCGGAACTGAGTAATTTCAGCTATCTAGCAAAAAAAGTCCGGACAAAATCAGTCCAGCCGTTCCGGAGATTACGCATTACAAACAGACAGAAATTTTACATTCTGTAAAATTTAGTAAAAAAAATTAATATGTCATTACTAAAGGACACTTCAAAATTTTATTTATTAGTATAGATGAACCCCTATTTCTCCTGGTCACGCTATAACTTGAGAACGGCTTAACCGATTTCATTCATCTTTTTATAAATGTTTTTTTTTTGTAGTACTACGTAGAAGGTTCTTACATTAAAAAAAATGAACATAACCTTAGAAAAAATTAAAAAACTTAACTTTTCTAACGTTCGACATAACTGTCAGTTGTTTGACAGTTGGCGTGATTGACAAAATGCGTGCTGCAAATATCTTTTAAAATGGATGCATCGGTTAGAATTATATAAATAATTAATTTATCATTTTTAAATGAATTATACAATTCGAATTAAATATTCATAGTTGAGACAAAACATAGTCTGTAAGGTGCGTTAGTGTATATATATATATATATACTCGTATATATATAAGAAAAATGAAGTTGTTTTTTTTGTACCATCACCTCAAAACTACTGAACATATCGGGATGGGACTACTATTATTCGACGCAGAATTTTTCTTAGAAGGTTCTAGGTTTTTTATAAGTCGTACCACGAACTCTGTAAACTATGACCAATTCATACATGAATAAATATTTAAAGAAGCAGAAATTTACCTGGGCTAAATGCACAAACATAGGTATGAGGTCGCTCTTGACGTATTCGACTTCCACCACCCTCGCGAACTCGCCGAGTTTGTAGGCGGCGGCGCGGCGCACCATCGGCGTGTCGTCGTGGCAGAGGGAACGGAAATGCTGACGGAGCTCATTCTTCACCGGTGCAGACACGCGGGGATAGCAGACACTGCAGTGTCAATTTATGTCACGACTACGCTAATCCTAGGGAACTGGCTCTTCGATCGATGATGCCGAACACACACTTTTAAGAGGATATCCTAGCGGCATTTGTTCCATACAAACATAGTCTCCTGTTTTTACTCCTTGGATAATATAGCATTATCGTAAATATTTTTATACCAAATAATATATATATATATATATATATATATATATATATATATATATATATATATATATATATATATCCACTAGCCCCATGACCGTACGTTTTTTTGTAAATATAAAATTAGTTATTGTAGAAACTTTGAGACTTTCTAAATGAAAAAAAAAAAAAAATGCTCGAATTTCACCATCATTTTCAGACGTTCATCAAACAAATTTAGTGGATAAAATCTAAAAAAGCAAGAAGCACAGGCATAGCCAAAGACTTTATTATTCTAAAACTACTGGAGGAACCAGGGTACTACGAAGTGATGTTTTCGTCTATTTTGCATAGTTAAAATCAGCCCGAGCTGCAGTTGTCCCTATTCTTTCTATTGGGCGCAACGTTATAGCAATAGATTTCTAAAATACCTACTTTTTTTTGGCCGCATATCCTCTTAAGTGCTTACAATGGCTTTCAAATAAGAATGTGCTTCGACCTGCGCCATATTGTGACGTCATAGGTAATGAAAAAAATATATAGGTGTGCGTATGGTTCATTAAAACAACTCATATTAATAATAGCCCTAATAATTAGGCAAAACTATGAAAAAATTGTTTCCATACTTTTTTAATCGAGCTTTGACGGATCAAGGTCATTGACGCACACATTCTCATTTAAAACACACAGTAATAACAAATTATCAACTTGATAGTCATTTGGTAGTCATTTAGGCCGGAATTTGAGAGTGTGTATGTGCCATGAATTTTTCACAATGGCGCAGTTGGTACTGCGGCCAAATCCAACTTTATAATCAGCCTGAGCTTCGGTGAAAGAAAAAAACATCGAGAGAAAAACCATAGCATGGTGGTTGGACAATTTTAAATAATGCCCGCCTGGTTAGCTACCACATTCAAGTTTGATAACAAGTCGCCAAATACCAATAGGTGTGTGTTCCGGCAGCATCACTTTAGAACCAGTACCTAGGTTTAGTGTGTTTACCATCATGAATCACATCGTCACTTAATATCAGGTGAGGTGTGGTCAAAGCACTGAGACTGAGACACGAACCCACATCAATGAACATTATGTCTAACATACATTACTACTAAGCCATCCATTATTAGTTCATCTAACATTCACCACGTATATATACATTGATAGCAAATGATGGTGATCAATTGACCTCGCTGCTGTGGTCAATGATATTGCTAAGAATAAATATAAGTTGAGTCAAACGGTTTTTTTTTAAATTAGCTAATGCTGTTGACTGGAAGGACCTTTACAGCTTCACTGTGACTTTAGGCCCGGGTGCTGAAGGCACTCATCCTTAAAAAGGTAACTAGCACAAGGGTTACCAAAGTAGTACGGACCTCGGCTTGACCCTTACCGGAGTGTAGAAAAATTCCGCGGAAGTTTGAACCTGGCTAAGCCCTACATTTTAAATTCAATAAAACATAAAGGTAGCTGCGTGCTAGCCACCATCATGAAAAATAAGTAAATTATTCATAGGAGTTGTCACTCCAAATCTACATAATGGGGCACTTGGATCTGCCCCGTTAATCCTGTTCATTATACTGGGCAAAAATGTCGAATGGTTTCGTCACATAGTCAGCAGGTCTGGACGCTAGCGCAATGTTGCTATAGAAGACCATCCGGACCTGCCCGCTGTGTGCCGAAACCAAAAGGCATTAAATTAACCATTGTACTCCTCTTTCCCAATTGCTTTTCCTTCTTTTTGTTGACTTAGATAATATTAATTAGAATAAACCTTTTTGATTTTGAAAAAAGTTTATATAGTTAATAACAACAAAAACATCAATGAGGTTTCAATTAAATGTTTTATTGTTTGATTAATAGAAGCAGAAATAATATGAAAAAAAAAAACTAGGCAGGCATATGGAAACTGCTGACAGAAGTGAAAACTATTTTTGAAATGTTTAAATTTCATAATTCATTATTTGAAATTATTAGCATAACCTAACCTATAACATTTTTATTTTGTTTTAACATCTATTGGCGCTCTGAGCAATAATTATATATATTTTCAAAATCGAAACATTACAAGGCTGTGCAAGTTTAAATTTAATTATTTATCTCTGAGCCAGCACTTAAACGCCATCTTATACCTGACATACTGCAGCAAGTTGACGGCTGACGTCATAACATGGGTAACGCGAATCTATAAATTTTCCCCTACGGAGAATCGCTCGACATAGCTAAAGAAGTTTTTTCACTTGAAAAATTCACGATACCTGAAGAGGCCACAAGCTGAAGCTCTAGAGGTGAACCAATCACCGCCGGCCAAGCGCTGCACCAATGGCACGAAATGCTGCTCAAGTGCCTTTGGACAGTGATGAGCTGCGACGGCGCGCAGTGAAGCTACAGCTTTATCACGTACTACTGTCTCTTCAACAGTGGCGAGTGACTCCAGCGGTGGGAGTAGACAATGGGCATATTCACCTCCGCCAACCAGGTTGATAAAGTTACCTGAAAATAACAATGAAGACAATTATTCATACAGTCATTTGGTTTCAAATTAAGCATTATTTGTACTATGGTAACTCTTAATGGTAAAGTGGTTGGATGGATACTGTGTCTATGGACATAGATTCAAATCCACCTCACATTTCATTATGTTCCTGACCTTTTAATCTATACTTATAACAAAAAAAAACAAAAGGGAGGAAATCTCTACATTGAAGATATTTCAGAAAAAATACTTTGAAGGGTTCAGAATCGAAAACCGAACACCTTTCGATGGTTTGTCTGTCTGTTTATTAATTTGTTCGCCAATCACGCAAAAACTACTGGACCAAATTTGATGAAGTTCGATATGGTTGTAATTTATACTTAGTAGTAACAACTATGATACTTTTTTACACACACACACACATATATATATATATATATATAAATTGTTAAGTCAACAAAAATATAATAAAATTAAACATAATTAAATTTGTTCACATTATTCCAAAGGGAAAATTAAAAAATATATATTACATGTTTTCAAGGGCTATTTATTCATTCCTGGCCTTACAACTATTTTGCAATTGTTAAATTGATTTAAAACATTAAAAGGACTGTGTATGAAGTAAATTTGTATTTGTAGGTTAAATTAGCTGTTTGACCGTGGCTTATATCTTGTGATTTTATGACTGTTTCTCATGCCTGGTGAAAGCTGTATCTTTTCTTTACCCTCTTGGAATGAATGAATCATCACTTCACATTAGGTATGATTGTGGTCAAAGTTTTGTAATTATAGAGTATAAAAAATTCTTCCAACGTGTGTAGAAACGCATACATATAGTATCACGCCTTTCTCCCGTAACGGTATGCAGAGACTACGTCCTTCCTCTTGCTACGATCTTGACACACCTATTTCGCTTCCTCTACTTTAATTAGCCCTTTTATACATGCTCGACCGTGTATAGGTACTTTTAAACTTTTTTTTTACATTGGGAAATGCATTTAGGCACTCCCTGCATGAGGGCAGGGTAAGGAGTGCGGGACTAATATGATCAAGAGCCTCCCGCTACTACCCACTAAAACCCTATGAGTTAACATCTCTTAGTGGCTATATATATATATGGGGGGCAACACGGTATTGCAATAGATCGCTCGCGAATAATCTGCATGGGTACTTTTCACCTGGCCCTTGTTTAAGATGTGTTTGATTTGGTCACATTATGTTCACATAGGTCAATCCTTGCCGGGGTGCCCAGTTACCCTCATCTTGTAAATTTGTTTTGTTAATCTTCTGTCATCAATCCTTTCTACGTGCCAAACCCAAACCAACCAACCAACAATATACAACCGCAGCAAATAAATAAGGAATCTGCTAAATTAGCAATTGCTATGTATTACACTAATTACTATATCCTTCATATTGTCAGCAATTTTTATGAAGCATTACAATTTCTTGCCAAAATTTTGGCCTGTTTTGGTGACAAAATCAAAATAGCTAAGTACTTACTTACAGGTCATCAAAAGATTAGGACAATATGAATAAATAAAAAATATAAAATAAAAGATATGATTAGAGAGCCTAGATAGCTAAAAATTCATAACATACTTCTATTTGCTGGTATAATTTCTTGAATTCTTCTAATGAATCCAAAGATTATCATAGTGAAGAAAAAAAATACACATTGAAGATGTTCATAACAGTGAATTTGTCATCATCACTACAATATTATTTACAAAATCATTCCATTAACATACAATTATGTATTGTCTATTAAAATAAAAAAACTGTTTAGATCAAACTTTTACCAAACTTACCTTTGTAACATAAAGTAATTTTATTTTTTTACATACTATAAGTAAGTACTATAAAGTATTTGGAATTTTTTTCAAATTGCAAATTATACTCATCCAATAAGTAACAATATAATTACTGGTTTCAATTCAAGCATATGTGGGAGTGTTAATTTTAAGATTCACTTAAAACCTATCAATTCAATATAGACTTTAGTGAAAATACATTTTCAATACAACATTAGCAATTTATTTAATTCAATTAGTTTTTTCTAAGAAAAATTGTTTCACAATATTCCATTCAATAAGAGGATGGTTATTTGCAGTGTACCATTAAATTAAAGTAAAATAATTAAAGTTTGGATATAGCAGAGTTTGTTATACAGAAGAGGATTTAAGATATGACATCATTTGGATATATTTTTAAATAGTCTTCATAATTTTATGTTTAATCTCAAATTGAAAATAGCAACTATGACATAATCGGTCCTTACTGTTAATTATTATATATTTTACTGTTCTGTTCTCTATGTTGTATTTTTTATTTTGTTTTATTGGTGATGTCTTTACTCATTTATTATATGCATAACTTAAAGCACTATACCTACTATTCAATTTTTGTTTGTTGTTTAATTTCTTTTTTTTTAATCATATTATATAATCAATTGTTATAATGAGCTGATGTTTTGAGCTTGTGATTTGTGCCTATAATTGAGGTGGCATCTAGCGCGCCCGTAATCCAATGTAACTTATAAATTATGTTGATGTTCACTTTGTTGGTACAATAAATAAATAAACTTCAAACTAAAATTACTATGGCGAAACAATTGATTTTACCACTGTTGAAAAGTTATGATATAACTTATACGAAACATATAAAGTGTATATATTAGTATAGTGCACTCTCTATAGGATAAAATTTTAATACTTATAGGTTCCTTATTTTTAATCTTATATTGGTTTAGGTTCTTTAGTGAAACAATAAACAATTATAAGTCAACAGATATATTTCATAGTTTAGTTTTACATGTAATGTGATGGTGGATATTACTGTGCTTATTTCATTGACTCTTTCATTGATTCACATAACTTTTTTCCTACACTACTTATTAACATAACAAAATAAATGACAAAACCTGATCAGAGAATACATCTATGACTTTAAAAATAGAATCATGTATTGATTCACTACTTCTCTGGTTATCAACTAGTTAACGGGACATAGAGAGGTACCTTTTTTAACATGAAAGGATGAGCTTCAACTACCCAGAGGCAGAAAATTTATAATTAAAAATACAAAGTTTATAAATGAAAGCAGAAATAAAATCATGTAAGTAATTTGAATGTACAACTTCGTGAAGAATTAATGTCATGAGCGGTAATTAATAAAAAAAGGTTTTAGGTGTGTTTTATAATTACGTTATGAAATAGTTTTGTGAGATTATTCAACAAATCTGCGGTAATATGAAATAAACTATGTAATAATGAAACAAGATGCCTCACCGAACTGTTCCGCAAGTGACAACAGTACTTCATCTTCATCATAAATAGTGTCCGTGAGGAACGGGATCAATTCTGAACGTGTCCTTTCCACACCTAACGCCAACGCGATGGTCGATAACTTCTTTATGGAGTTCAGACGGAGCTGTACATCCTCGTTTTTCAACTCATCTATTAGTACCGCGATAGGATACAGTGACTCATCTGTTGTAGAGTCGCTCGCCGCCATTTTATATAAATTCACAGTATTATGACTATAATTTTAGAAATATGATATTGTTTAGCTCTTATATAAAAAACACGAGCCTTTATTTTTGCGTTTAGCAAAACGATGGCACTCAAATGCAGCAAAATGGCAGCTTTTGTTTTTAATTTCCTATTGGTTTGTTTGGTTTATCTCGCAAAGGCCATTAGGACTAAACTGCCTAACTTGTATTTTCGTACGAATTTTTATGTAGGTAACTATTTAGGTAGGTAATTAATTTTTATGTTTAATCGTAACGATGTCATTTAGATTTACTCATAGATAATACACTAATAATAGAGAGACATATTAATATATATCTATACTAGCTGTGTACCCGCGACTGCTCCCAAGTTTCATATATTCTTCACCGCATTTTTTTATACGGAACCCTAATTCTTTTTTAGTACTAAGATAAAATAGAAATATTTCTCATAATTTCAAGCACTATACAATAAAACTGTATCAATCCGATTTTATTACATTTTTTCTGAGTTTTCATTTTTTTATTCGGAACCCTTATTATTTTCGAAAATTAAAAGTATCCTAAGTTACCCGGTGTAACTTCACCTATCTATAAAAAAAAACCCCGTCAATATCCGTCAAACCATTCCAGAGATTACCCGGAACAAACAGACAGACATAATTTTAAAAATTGCATTTTTGGTATAGGTATCGTGTATACATTCATATTTATTTACTAAACAAAAATAATTTTAACATTATAAACAGACACTTCAATTTTATTTATTAGTATAAGATTAATACTGGTATATTAAAAAGAATTTTCAGTGAAAATGTCTAACCATAGATAATACACTAATACTGAAATGTCTAACCGTTTGTGTCATAAAGACTTTTGAAGATGTATTTTTAGTAAAATTGTGCATATTTTTTTATTGTAATAATTGTTAATATGGGACAAGATGAAGATAATTTGCAAGCTTCACTCGCTCATATTGTGTTATGCTGTGTGGCCGGCCGAGGTATTAGCCGCATGCACGCAAAAAGTTTTACTCATCCAGGAATGCATGCTAACTTCTTCATTCATGGCGTATTTGGATTTTTACACTACCAAAGTTAGCTTCAATGTCAATTCAATTAGTCGTTAGCTTTATATATATTTTTATGCATTAATAAACAAAAAACTGTGACAACAATTAACAGTAATTATTGAGATTTAGCCACTTTATATAATAATATAGCGTAAGGTGCGCAAGAAACAACATTGATGTCAAATTTATTAACATACAATATACTTAATAATGTAATGAAAATGTGAACGTGATTTACCTCTTTAAGCGCCTTATCCGTGCTTAAATTGAATAAAGTATTTTTGAATTTGGAATCTTAGTATCCATAGTTATTTGATTTTTCGTGAAATGAAACGTTAATATATTCGTTAATTTTTCATTTAAGTGATATTGCTAATTTTTTTTTTCCAGGCGGAATGTTCAACAACGATTTTAAGGCCGCGTACATCATTAGTTACAAAGCAACAAAATATTTAGCATTGCCATGTCTAATGGCCGATTTATATCGGCACAACCAGAGCTTGAGCATCCTCCATCTTGTCTCTGGTCTAATTCCTTTCACCATGGCTTTAACGGGCGAAGACAATATACCTTTAGGGAATTTGGTCATAGCGTGCAATATTATATCATTATGTCACTTTTCGATTCAAAATAATCGAGAATGGGGCTGGTATACAGCAGGAGCGGGTTTATTTGCGTATTTCTTAGCGCCTCAGATGGGCCCGAAGATTTTATATCCGTTGGGATTGGCACTTATGGAGTATTGTGCGTATCGGGTATTCTATATACACTATGAAAGTCCTGGACCTTAATTAAATAAATTTGCCAACAGTCTGTGTTTTTTTAACTTAATCGATTTCATGAAATAATATTTAAGAAAGATTCGCGAGAACTACCTGTCTGGCATTTGATAACGGTCATAACGTCAACGTGATTTTGGTTTGGGGGTTAGTTTAAAACCTTACAACATATCACCACGATGGAGGGACGGTCAGAAAATTGCAAAAAATTACGTTATTGATGGAGAACTCTACTGTAGTACAGTTTCTGGTGAGCTAACTAGATCTTGGCCATTGGGATTTGGAGTGGAGTGTCTTGAATGTGGAGAGTGCGATTTTAATTATTTGGATAAAATTGTTATGGTTTAAGTAATATTTGGGACTTGCGTGTATATCTTTATAATCTATAATAATAAATAAAATTGAAGTACCTGTTTGTAATGTCCAAATTATTTTTTTTAACTAAATGGATATGAATGTTTATACGACACCTGACCAAAAATAAAATTTTCAAAATGTTGTCTGTGTGTTTATAATTGCTAATCTGCAGAGCCGATTTTGACGAGACTTTATTTGGTAGATAGCTGAAGTTACTCCGGGTAACTTAGGTTACTTTTAATTTTCGAAAATAAGCGGGGTTTCGCGTTTAAAAAATAAAACACATAAAATTTGAATAAAACCCGATTCAATGCACAGTTTTACGGGCAAGTGCTATTATTTATGAGCAATATTTTTACTTTATGTGAATATTTGTACTTTCGTGAAGAGTATATGAAACGCGGGCGCAGCCTCGGGCAGACAGCTAGTATGTGAATATAATTCTTCAGTATCTATATGTATTTGTCACTGAATCGTTTTGGATGAACTTTTTTGTGGGTTTTAGTGTAAGTCACTGGACACTTTAGATATACAATTCGACCCGGAATATAGCGCTGCTGATTAAGTCCATAAGTTTTGTAAAATTATTTTCGGGGCAGAATAATGTCTACCAGGGTACATAGTAAAAAAAATATATAAGGTTCTATGTAATTTTTCAGTTTTACAAGAGTGAATTTGCAAAAACAGGAAGGAAAAGATCGCGAGGAAACCATAGCTTGGTGTCAGGGTATTTTCTAATAATGCGCATCTGGTTAGCTACCATCCTTAAATTTGTAAACCTCCCCTCAAACATTAAAAGGTATATTCCAGCAGCATCACTTAAAAACTATAGTACCTCTAGGCTTAATGTCAGTCCTGGAACACATCGTCACTTAACAATGGTTGATATTGTGGTTGACAACATTAAAAAAAAATAAGTTTACTAATGAAACTGCAGTTAAATAATGTATATCAACAAGTCGAGCGAAGCCGTTAGTAACAGCTAGTGTTAAATAAACAACAGTCATGTGCATTAGTGTAACGAACGGTGATGGAACAGTGGAGACTTGGTAATGCACGCCGCAGGGTTCCATTCCGGACGCCACCCCTCTGTGAAAATTTCATTACGTAAAATACACAAGTATTGTATCATATATTGCGCGTAAATCTATATTATTTGTTATCCAGTTACGATTTTGCTCGAAATATTTATATATAACTAGCAGTGCCCGCGACTTCGTCCGCAAAAATTAATAAAATTAACATTATCTACTGGACCAGATTGTGAATCTAAACCATTCTCGAATCCTCAGGAATAGACACAAAAAATTTCATTAAAATCGGTTCAGCCGTTTAGGAGGAGTTTAGTCACATACTCACGCACAGAAGATTTATAAATATAAGGATAATATACTGCGTCTTCTTTTATTTATACCTACTAGTGTTCGTATTGTAAATTTGAAGACATAACCAGGAAAAGTTCAAAAGACTAAAACCGGCTTTGTACTACTATTGGTAGATGCAAAAAAATCTGAAATAACTAAAACAGTCTTCAGTTATGAATGATTGAATTATTAAGTTGTCCCGTAAAAAGTATATATTTCAATTGCTTAGCTAAATTGAAGTAGTTATGTACTTATCCATCCAACCGTAAAGGCGTCCACTGCTGGACATAAGTCTCCCCCAAAGATAAGGGGAAAATTGCCATAATCGCTACGCTTGGAAGGCAGGGTTGACGGTCGGAGTAGGTGGTTTGTGGTCCTCAGAGGATGCTGCTGCCTATCTCCTGGTGTATCCCTTAGTCGCCTTTTACGACACCCACGGGTAGATATGGGGTGGTTCTATTCTTAAGCAGGCACCACACGGCATTAATATTAATATGCAATTATTGGCTAATTCTATAATATCTCTTATTTACACAAAGGTCAAAATAAAATAAAAGTCTTTATTCAGTTTAGGCTCTGAGAATTCGATTATGAACGTTAAAAAACGTTAAAAATTTGTGCGGAGAACAACCTAGTCGAGAAAGTCGATCTGGGTTTCTTTTTTTTATAAATATTAATATACATATATCCTATATATATAAAAGAAAATACTACCATTCGACGCGGAATTTTTCGTAGATTGTTTTAGGCTATTGTTTATTTTTTGCTTAATTAGGTTAAATTTGTGTATTTGACTCTATATCATGTAATTTTGGTGGCGTTTTGTCTGATATAGTTTGGTTGTTGTGTACAAGTCAAGTTAATTATGAAAAATAACGCGTAGCATTTATTGTAAGTTGCCGCAAAGATCTATGGAAAGTTCTAGCAGGATGAGCCCCAGTTTTGCTGGAGCTTGGTAACGCTGATACAAGATTGAAAATAGATCTTGCTTACATGACATTGGCACTAATTGTTTGAACACAATTGCCATAGTTGAAGAAGAAGAAATGGACCAAAAAAAACAATAAAAGGCAACAATAAATATTTCGTAATTCCTATGTGGCAACTCTCTCAAAAACCGAGTTCTGGCTACCTTGAAAGCTCTTAAAATAACACAGATTTCTATCTTGTAGGTACACCGCGGCTAAATAGCTGATGAATAAATTAATGAGGCTTAGGGTTAGACTAGACATATCAATGATATCTATGTAGGATTTCAGTGAGTAAAAAACAATCTCAACTAATAAATAAAGTTGAAGTGTCTGTTTGTAATATCAAAATAACAACTTTTGACATATAAATGTAAAATAAGGTAACTATACCAAATCCCCAATTTTTTAAAATTTTGTCTTTCTGTTTGTTTCGGTTAATCTCAGGACGGCTAGATCGATTTTCACGAGACTTTCTTTGGTAGATAGCTGAGGTTACTTAGACTACTTTTATTTTTGAATTTAATATTGTGAATAAAATCAGATGCAACTCAAAGTTTTACTGGCAATTAGTGCTTGAATATAAGAAAATATTTTTGCTTTCTTAATAGAAAATTTTGTTAGGAAAAAAAGAAGATTTTCGAGAATTTTTAGAACTAGCGAAATTGTGAACAAAGTAAGATTATTTTACAATGAGTATTTAAAAACTATATTACACAGGTAAGAATATATGAAAAGCAGTCGGAGACACCGCCATACCGCCATTGCTTGTATACATTTTAACTTAGATGCTAGTAAACATAAATTTTTGTTACTTACTGTTTGATAGGTAAGTACTTAGACTTGTTATTAGACAGAAAATATCAATTTCAACATTTGTATCAGTTTCCGTGAGGCCATTAGTGGATAAGTGATAACACGATACTTGTAAGTACACAGATATAATAGCATCGAGGAATACCTATTTGTCTGCAAAAGAGTCGATAGTCTCGTTAGGTATAGCGTTTTTGTCGGAATTCAAAGTTGTTATGTAATGATTTTTATAGCTTACAATTTTATAATTACTATGTGAATAATATTCACTTTTACTTATTTATTACTAGCTGCATACCCGCGGCTCTGCCTGCGTTTTATATATTCTGTACTGCGTTATATAATTTTTAAATAATAATTGGAAAATAATGATTGGATTGTGCTGTCCATTCAATCGTAGTTTGTTCAAAATTTCATGAGTTTTTTTTCCCGCGAAACTCAAATTATTTTCGATAGTCAAAAGTACCCTAAGTTACTCGGAGTAACTTCAGCTGTCAACTAAAAAAAGTCCCGCCAAAATCGGGCCGCCGTTCCGGAGATTAAACTGAACAAATAGTCAGACAGACAAAAATTAAAAAGAAAATGTGTTTTATGTATAAGAATCGTATATACAAACAGACACTTCAATTTTATTTATTAGTATAGAATCACGAATTTAAAAAAGAAATGGTTATTATGATTTAACTGTAATAGTAACACAAGCCTTTCGGGGATTTTTTTTTTGTAGATAATGGTGGTATTACCCTATTTTATGTTTCTTCAATAGTTTTCACACAGTTTGCAGGATGGTAGGGCTTGGATAGCCGATTCGACTGCCACACAGATGGTGGGAAACCCGTCATAATGACATATTGGCACAATTCTGCCAACGGTATGTGATAAGTTATGTATTCAATCTTGTATCAACGCTTCTAAGCAAAACGGGTGGCTCATCTTACTAGAACTTGCCATCGGGTTTTCGTGACCCCTCAGAATAAACGTTTTCGAGCCCTTATTTCCAATGCACTAAACACAATCATATAAAACGCCACGAAAATTACACAATAGTTGCTGTATGATTTTTTGACGACCTTAAATAAAAAAATGATGGAAACCTTTTTATATTTACATTAAAAAAATAATCTTTAGAGACAACAACAGCATTCGTAGGTATAAATTGTTATCGAGAGAAAAACACGAAATTCACATCGAAAACAAAAGAAATCTGATATAGCCGTTGAGGTTCATTCGAGAAGATTTATGGGGACGATTCTCTCTCATCCGTTCGAATGTCTTGATTTAATCTTGTGCCTAACAGTGTTTGTTAAAGTTTTGTCTCCTTTATTGTTTATTCCCTTAATCTGTTAATTTATTTCTTTAATCTGTTCTTTATTTCTTTCATCTATGTTGTTTTTATTTGTAATCTATGTTTGTATTTTTTAAGTGAAAACTTGTTTAGCGGTAAACGTCAACCGTTAACATGCTGCAGTATGTCTAGTGCAAGATGGCGTTTAAGAGGATCTGCTATCGGAAAAGTAGGTATTTCAGAAATCTACTGCTATTGTATTGCGTCCCAAAGAAAGGATTATCAAACGCGAAAGGGACAACTACAGCTCGAGCTGATTTTACCGTATGCATAATAGATGAAAACATCACTACGTAGTATCCTGTTTCCTCCTCCAAAACTGAACCGATTTTTAAGCTTCGTTCAGTTTTAGAATAATAAAGACTCTGGCTATTCATGTACGTTATTTGATTTGTTATGTGATTTTTTAAATTTTGTCTATCAAATTTGTTTGTCGAACGTCTGAAAATGACGGTAAACGTCGAGCATTTTTTTCATTTTCAAAGACTTCTGGTTTCTAATAACTAATTATCTAAATAATAACTAATTTATGGAAAAAATGAAAACGTACGTGCATGGCGGTGGTAGATATGTATTATTTGGTATAACAATATTTACCATAATGCTATTATCCAGGGAGGAAACAGGGGACTACGTTTGTATGGAATAAATTTCCCAAGGATATCCTCTAAGTGCTGCCATGTGGACATAAATAATACAATAGTCAATTTATACTTACGCAGCCTATCGTATGTTTTGATTGAATATGAATAAACTATATAAAATGTACATAATTATTGCTCAGAGCGACAATGATGTAAAAAACCAGACAAATGTTATATGTTAGGTTATGCCAATCATCAATTAGCAAATTATGAAATTAAAATGTTAAAAAACAGTTTATCCAAAGTTATGAGTTTTCACTTCTGTCGCCAGTCCACATGATTGCCTAGGTAAACCTAGGCTACATGTTTTTGCTATAAAACAAATGTTAATGTTTCAACTAAAAGTATTTGGTAAAATCACTATCGTTCACGTAATAATCCACACTGTACCTTTTGACATTAAGACTTGCTTGGCATAGTGCTTGAACTTATTATTAGGTAAATCGGTAATGTAATTTTTTTTATAAAACCGAACGCCATTGCCTAAAAAGCTTTTATTACACTTACTTATCCTAAAGTGTATCCCAAATTTATGTTTATTTGTGATATTAAAACTATGCCTATCGTTTACTTGATCTATTACTATGGTCGGGTTGAGATTTGGATAAAGGAAAATATAGTATTGAAACTAATGGATGGTTTATATAGTATTATTTAATACACGTCAAAAAATATGCCTCTAACCTCATATACGTGGATTCTGTCAGCATTCTCATCCTCAACCACATCGTCACTTAAAATCAAGCGATTGTGCGAATAGTGTCTTAGCCTTTTTTATTGTTTAGACTAATTATTTCACAAATAAGATACATACGTATAAATACTTTAACGAGCTATTTACAGCGTTTTACAAATTATTTAAGTATATAAGTACACAAAGTATTTATATGAGTTTATTTAAGATTTTAAGTACATTTTATAAACTACGTTATTTGTTTACCCATCTTTTGCCATCAGTATTCCCATGCGTGTGGCACAGTTGTCTGCTCTCACATATTCGGGTAAGCACACGTTCCTCACCTACACCGCGCCGTACCACACCGCGTTCTGCCCCCCCCCCCGCGCTCGGCCTCAAAGCGCTCATTATGCATGGCGCGGCGCGGCGCTTGGCAAGTTTCTTACTCGCGTTAACTTCAGTTTCACATTTTGTTATGACTCCGTAAATGTTACATCTTCTGATCTAATATCGAATATAGCTCTAATACTTTCTCTCTTGTCGTAAACTTATAAAACTTTCACATAAACCTTACATATTTCCATAGACACTTTCAACCCCTATTCTCTGTTATTATTTTACTCACTTGAGGGTAAAACTTTTACCAACTTTGAGTGACATATTTATTTATATCGAATCAACAGTTTATAAGATAAGTTTCAAGATTCTATCTCTAAAAATGATGATACTTCCATACAACTTTTCATCAACCTTTCAACCCTTTTTTGGCATTAAAAAGTATCCCATGTCCTTTCTCAGGCTCTAGGCTATCTGTGTACCAAATTTCATTTAAATCGGTTCAGTAGTTTTAGCGTGAAAACGCGACAGACAGACAGACACAGTTCTTTCGCATTTATAATATTAGTAAGGATTGAAGTGTCTATTTGTAATATCAAAATAAGAACTTTTTACTAAAACATATGAATGTAATGTAATATAGCGCCTATACTAAAAACATATTTGTAAAGTTTTTTGTCTGCCTGTCTGTCCAGTTAATCTCCGGAACGGTTAGACCAATTTTGATGGGACTTTTTTGACAGACAGCTGAAGGTACTAAAAAAATTAAAACTCATGAAATATCTTTACTTTCTGTTAGTACTAAAAGTAGTTTGTTCCGGGTTCTGCATAAATAAATTTAAACCTACAAAACTGTAAAATAAAAACGATTCAATGCTGTTTTCTGGCAAATGTTTAGTTTTGTGAAAAATATCTTTAGTTTCTCTTATACCAAAATAAATTTAGGAAAATAATTACTAGTCGCAAGTAAAAAAAATTAAAACTCATGCAATCGTGTACAAAATACGATTAAATGGATAGTTTATCTGACAGGTGCTTGAATTTGTGGGAAACGTCTGTATTTTTCTCTTTTTGCTTTTTGTTAATACCAACAACATTAGTGAATAATTGTGCGGAGTAGAAAATATAGGTGGGCAGAGACACGGGCATACATAAAAGAAAACTCTTTGATACAGAAATCAGTTCGCTCCTAACTACACAGATTATAACAATCCGCCATAACGTTCCGGATTGTGTAATAATCCAGACGATAAATTCACGGTTCGAATAATTGCCGGCGATTAAAACTATGAGTAACAATGCCTAACAGGGTCAACATTTTAATGGCCTATAAAACAATGGGTCATTACGCCTTTAGTATGTCGCATTGTCTGTTAAAGGATTCTTCATACAAATTATCATCAATTCAAACTGTAATTAAATGACTAAGCATCCGATAATCTGGTAGTTTATTGATATCATAGATTTTATAAAAAAATATCTATATTTGTTTGTTATTTACCTTTTAACTCCAAAACTATTGGATTCATTTACATTTTATAATAGACGCATCATACGCCTAAAATTATAGATGTATATGTAAACTTTCCATTTAATATGGAGGCAATGACATTTCAAAATGTACGTAGGTACTTATTTCTGACATAACTATCTGTAATGCAATGATTGGTTTTTCCCTGATGTGCCAAAAAGAGAGAAGATATGAAGTTAACCGCTCCATCTAGTATACAATATACCTATATAATTAATATTAATATTAATGTATAATATATAAAAATAGCTATGACGATTATAGTGAATTCAGTTATAATAAAATTGCGTTCAACACGTTATCTGCTGTTTTATGTAAATTGTTAAATATTATGAAGATATAATCCATTCATTCATTCAGCAGAAAGACGTCCATTGCTGGACATAGATCTCCTCCAAAGATCTCCACGACGACCGGTCTTGCGCCACCCGCATCCAGGAGTTCCGCAGAAGAACCAAAGTAACCGACATTGCCCGAAGAAATGCCAAACTGAAGTGATAATGGGCTGAGCACATTGCTCGTAGAACCGCTGCCCGATGGGACCAACGGGTTCTCGAATAGCTGCCGCGTACTGGAAATCGCAGCGCGGGTAAGGGTCCCCGAAAGGTGGAGCGACGACTTGGTGAAGGATGATATAATGGAGTCAATAATATATTCATTTGTTTTAGTTTGTATATACATATTACAATAACTGTCATATTGTGAATTAGTCTAAAGTTTCGAATGCATTCGTAAATAGTATTCTAAAACAATTAATACTCCCTATTAAGAGAAGTCCCCAGAGCATCTATTCTCTGCTTGTATATTTTCGCATCGCGTTCGATGTCCATTGGATATAGACATTACTCGAATTCGAATGCGAACTTATTATAATATTTTAAAATGGGAATATTCAAATACAAAGATAAGAAGATCTGAGTTTTGTATTAAAAACCGCACGAAATGTTTTCAGGTACCAGTCATTTGATATTTAAATTAATAAAAGGTACATATTATCAATAGAAGTTAGCTGCGAGCTCAGGTACGCAATCACGTCGCTAAAATAATGCGTGAGGCCACTGCGGGTGAGAAAGAGCACGCGCGGGGTATCGTCTCATACGATGCTCCGAGCCGCCATAAAGTTTGCATCGGACTCTATCTTACGTTAACTTCGTTGGGAACATATATAGGGATTTATAGGTAAGTTTAATTGAAATCAGTTGTACAGTTCGACAGTTATCAACGGACAATATTACATTAAAAAATATCTATATGCAAAAATAACATGGGTTAAAACGTTTTTCTTTTCTGAATATCAACTGGTTTTTTATTTATTTAGTAGATATTCACAGACTTTGCTTTTTTTGGAAACAGTTGTTTTTTTTATTCAATATTTAAATATTAGCATAGATAAATAAGTATACATTAGTATCTGTAAGTGCCAACTTGCCAAGAAAAACGTAAATTACCTTGCTCATGTTAACTTTGTAAGTAAAAGTTAAAATATAAAGCACACACTCCGGGCACTCAGAAGGCGATTATGAATGTCCAAAAGTTACAAACGGTTTAGAAAACTACTCAGTCGAGAAGAGCCGGAAAGAAACGCGATCTGGTTTTTTATTTTTATTAAAGTACAATATAAATTAAGTCATTCATAATAATAAACGATTTTTAGCGGAAGCACAGAGAAGGGTGTCATTTTTAGACATCACCATCGTTCACGTAATGATCCACTCTATAATATATACCTTTAGACATTAAAACCTACATGATGGTTAAACTTATTGTGAGGTAAATCGTAAATGTGCTTTGGAACCATGCTGTGGAACCTTTTTTTTTTTTTTTTTGACGGGGGGAAATGCATTTACGCACTCACCTTACCTATTGTATTAGTGAAACCTGAGTCCCTCCAATACAATAGGTAAGGGGGCACGGAGTGACGAGTTCCGTGTCAGTGTGGGACTCAAACCCGGGCGAGAAGCGCCCGGGAATACCCACTAAAACCCCCCGGGGCCGTCCGCCGCATTTGGAGTGGGGGCGATACGGGGTTGCTAGGCATGTCGCCGCGTCGCCCCCTGCGGCAAACCCACCAGGCCCGTCAGTGCAATGGCCCGGCGGGGATGAGGGGGAGAATAAACTTCTACCCCCCCACCTCTTAGCCCGCCCCCCCAATCTGGAGGCATGACCTGTTGGTCATCAACCGGGGGAAGGAAGTACTTCCTGCCCCCCATAAATAGGAAAGAAGAAGGACAGAACAGAGGCGGGCAAAGTAAAAGAGGAAGGAACCCGCCTCTGTTATAGAAGAGAAAGAAAGTAGGTCCCTCCCCTGAACTCACCTTGTTTAGCAACAAGGCATAGCCAGGAAAGGGATACCTAGAAGAGGAGAGAGAGACCCCTCAGCCCTAACCCCCTCCTGTAACTACCCCCCCTCCAACTGCGACCCCCCCTCCAACTGCGACCCCTCCTCCACCTTCACCCCCGCTAACCCCAACACTATCCCTAAACACCCCTCTTTTAACCGGTGGCCGACAATACGGTCCCCCCATGTGGTGTCCCGCCTCCCGCCCCTCTTCCGCGCAAAGAGCGCACCTCGGTTGCTCCGCTGTGCAGATGCTGTGGAACCTAACACTATTACCTAAAAAAAAAATTGGACTAATCCTATATTTAAATCAATATTTTATGACATAAACTATTAAGAAGTAATTTAATTTAATCAATAAATATTCATAAGGTACTTAGCAAAATGAATCATTAGTTATTAAACGATAATTTATAATAATATAATGTCGCGTTGAACGTTTGTATTAAAATTTTATCGTAAATAACATTGTGTCGCGCGCACGTCTCATTGAAAGCGTAAGCTTGCTTCGGTGTTTCTGACACTGTACAGTACAGGACTGTACTCAGGCTATTCTTTCGTATCATACTATCTTTTTTTTCGAATTGATTAAAACGCTGTTGATATGGATCAGAATGCTGCGCTAGTAAGAAGATGGATGAAAAACGATTATATGTAGCTGAGATGCGAATGTTGAGATGGATGTGTGGTGTCAGAAGAAGGAGTTTGTAAGTTGCGCCTATGGTAGAAAAGTTGAAAGGTTCCCGTTTATCGTGATATGGGCATATTATAAGAAGAGAGGAAGCGCATGTGGGTAAAATAGTAATGAATATGAATGTGGAAGGACAGAAAAGTAAAGGAAGGCCAAAGATAGTGTAAATTGGAGTGTGTAAGAAATGATATAAAAGAAAATGGAGTAAACGAAGAGGTAGATAGGGACGTATGGAAGAAGAAAACGTACTGCACCGACTCCAAGTGAGTTGCGAATAAGTCACGAGAATGTTGAATGATGCTGTTGATCGAATAGACCTTTGGCAGCTTTACAAAACTTTTGGGTGAGCGAAGACTGAACGTGGTCTGCAACAAATTGCAAGGTCTTTCAGAAATTTATTGCTTTCGCGTTGTGTCCAATTAAAGAGTTTATAAAGCGTGAAAGGAACGACCGCAGTTCAGGCTGATAATATTTATGCAAAATAGACGAAATCGTGTTTATATTGTTACTTCTACCAAAACTGGACCGATTTTCAATTTCTCTTCCAATTATAAAATAAAATGATATTGGCTATGCTTCTATATTTTACTTTTTAGTTTCTACAAATTAAACAAATTTGACGGACATCTGGAAACTACGGTAAAACGAGGCATTTTTATAATTTTTTGAAGGCTCTTTGGTTTTTATAACCTTTAATTTATGGAAAAAATTATGTTTATAAAGTACGGGCATGACCGTGGTCTATATATATTATATGGTATACAAATATTTACTATAATTTCATTAACCAGGGAGGAAATAGGGGAATACGTTTGTATGAATTAAACATCGCCCGTATTTCCACTTGAGACGTTTAGCCGGTAGAGTAGTAATAAGCGCAAGGGTACTAAAGTGGTACGTACCTTAGTTCAGTGAATTCGGTGTCCTCGCCAGAATTTTCAGTAAACCGAAGCCAAAATCGTTCATCGATCTATTTTAATATATGTATATAACTTACATATGCTTTCATCATTTTGTGTTATAATATCATCTTTAATCCTTTATCAATCACCTGTAGCGAGTAGCGACCTGTATGTAAGAAAAAGGCACAAACAATAGAAACCATAAATAAAAAAAAAAAATGATAAAAAAGGACAATAAGGTAAAATAAAACACACTTTCGTCGTGTTCTTGAAAGTCCAGTAAATGTGTGGTGC
The DNA here is from genome assembly GCA_014132275.2 of Samia ricini. Lineage (NCBI taxonomy): Eukaryota > Metazoa > Arthropoda > Insecta > Lepidoptera > Saturniidae > Samia > Samia ricini. The sequence continues at coordinate 28,046,614 of AP028158.1, forward strand.
CGGCTAAGAATAGTACCACGTTATATATTACCGTGGCTATCGTAATTGCGAATAAGGGATAAATTAGGGGATGGGCAGCACCATCCTCTGAGCGCTACAAACACCTACTGCGATCGTCAAACCGCCTGCCAAGCGTGGCGATTTTGGCATTTCCCCTTTTTGGGGGGAGACCTACATATATATATATATATATATATATACACAGCAGTGGACGTCTTTCGGTTAGATGGATGAATACTTAACCCGTCATAGGGACATAGTGACACGTTTCGGCGAATCGCGTAACCGATATCAGTCAGTCAGTTATTAGGATGGTTGAACATCTAAACCAAATCCGAGGTTATATCCGTGGTCAGTCCGGGTTGATAATGCGCGACTGTCCATACGTTCACATCTATTGAGAGACGTCATCGTTCTTGGACTCCATTTAACATCAAATGAACTACAGTTATTTTGTCAAGCTCGAATTAAAAAATAGATCAGATCTCTGAGGACATAAAACTTATTTGGAATTTGGAAATAACATTTGCGTGGTCAAGCCCCCACCAAAGCTGCTCGAATACAGACCTGCGTAAATATTTTCTAATTTACGTTACGGAGAGAAAAAAAATTAATACATAATATATTTTGTATGTTATTTAGGTCATTTGTTACAATGACAGCCTATTACGGCGCTGTCTCACGCTCCTACGAAGAAATAAATCGCTCATGTAGTAAGTAACAAAGTTGGCATTATTATGATTATGCATGTTTGTATGGAACATTTCCACATATATGTACGTACCCTATCAAACTATAACGTGAGACTTTATATAAATAATTCATGAGATGATTTATTTCGTATGGAATCTCTGAAGTACCATTGTTATTTGTCTGTCAGTGTTTTCAAGTCTATGGGTTATTGTTTATATTTAAATAGGTAAAGATAAAAAGCACTTCAGTATACGTTTTTCTTTTATTTGTCATCCGTTTTTTTTTCTGAACTGAGTTATAGAAAACATTGTGAAAACTCACGCCCGCATAACCGCCGTTCTCGTCGCCGGAGACGCGTAAATAACTTTGCTCCACGCACACACTCCGGTGGCGGCCCAAGACGTGCTTCGTTCCATAACTGGAACTTGAACTCGAGGCACAGCGCGATAGAGTGACACTGATCATGCATTAAGCGTTACACGCACAACACTGCATACACACTCCTGCAGATAACACGCAGGTATTTAGGTCCTGTAAGGAACCTTTTGTCTTTATTTTTAATATCATAAAATGTGTTTAGCTAGGTTCAAAATTCCGTTAAATTTTTATACTCAGGTAACGACCAAGCCGAGGTCCGTACTAAAGTAGTAGTAGTAGTAGTAGTAGTTTTCCTTGTACTAGTTATCTTTTTGCGGTTGAGTGCCTTCAGCACTCGCCCCAAAAGTCACGGTGAAGCTGTAAATGCCCTTCCGGTCAACAGCGCTAGTTAGAAAGAAAAAAAAAAAAATTGAAACATTATGAAAAAATTAAAATACGTTTGTTGGGCATTTTCTAATGTCCACTTAACTAGCTTCCATCCGCAAGTATGAAAAATCTTCCGGCGTGCACTTATACGTATGTTTCGGTAGCATCACTTGGGGGTCGTTCATGTCTTACGTAAGCAAAATTTTGGATATCTTTTACCTCTCTAGCCCCTTGCCAAGAAAGCAAAGCTACACCCCCCATAATTATGTAAAACAATGGCATAATTTTGAAAGAAAAAAATAATAATATGTGAATATTGCTATGTAATCATCATTTAGACCTCTCCCGTCGTCCACGTAATCAAAAATAAGCAATGGATATACCTCCGTTTATGCTTACGGAATAATAAACGCCATACTTAAGCGCTGCCACAAAGCTTGGATGAAGCTGTAAAGGACCTTAAGGTCAATAGCGGTTAGTCAGTTCAAGAAAAGTCCAATCTAATAAACCATCGCATTATCTACAATCTAGACTAATAAATATAACTGAAGTGTTTATTTGTAATGTCAAAATAACATTTTTTTACTAAATGCATATGAATGTATGTATATACGAAACATATACCAAAAAGCCAATTTTTCAAAATTTTTGTCTGTCTGTTCCGCGTAAAAAAAAATAAAACTCATGAAATTGTGAATAAAATCCGATTCAACGGACAGTTTTACTGGCAGGTATTTAAATTTGCGAGAAATATCTTTGCTTAATGTTAGTAGTAAAAAAAGTTTTTGGAAAGTAATTAGGGTTCCGTATAAAAAATTAAAACGCAGTGAAGAACATATGATACGTGGGCGCAGACGCGGACACCCAGGTAGTATAAAATATAATCATTGAATGAGAACAGAGATTGTTGTAATATAAGCAAGAGGATCCTTTACCACACTTAGTTTATTTATTTATTTCTTTATTGTATATTACTTAACAGTACATTTACTATAATACAGTTTATTATTTTAACATTTAAGTAGTACCAATTACAAAATAATTATAATGAAATTTTGTTATGCAGTATAATGTCTTGATTTTCATGAATTAATTTTTACATTAATTAATGAAAAAAAACATTTGTTTCGTTTTTAGGGAAAAAGTATGTTCTCATTAGGCAGTTATAGTGGATAATCATTATTAATGAATTTGCTAATGAGATACGATTAGTAACAACAAAGATTTAGGGGCAACATTATTCAATTTATTATTTTAAGGTCTTACCTAACCAACATTTGGCGCATATTTAAATACGATTTAATCGAAACTTATTCGATTTACATAAAAATAAACAAAACGAAAAAGTATATTTATAACTAAGTAAATTTGGATTATGTCTACTTAAACCTTATTTTAGTTAAAGAGATGATTTATAAAGTTCTATACTATAAATTTGAAAGCTATGATGGCGCAGTGGATTGTCCGACCGGATTCCGCGCCAATCGACGCAGATTCTAGCCAACCTATCCAACTCTAAAATCGGCCTGAGCTTTCGGTGAAGGAAGACATCGTAAGGAAACCAAAGCATGATTGTGGGGCATTTTCTAATAATGCTCGCCTGGATAGCAGGTACCACTCTCATGTTTCAATACCTGTCGCCAAATATCAATAGGTGTGATCCGGCAGCATCACTTGAGAATCAGTATCTAGGATTAGTATGTTTACCATCCTGAACCACATCGTCACTTATTATCAGTTGAGATTGTAGTCAAAGTACTGAACTTATACTGTCTAAGAAAAAAATATGACACCTAAGCAACTTTATTTTATAATAACACAGTCTGCATATCAAAGGTGTACGTAAAACATATAGAGAAGTAAATAAACGGTTGACACATAAGGAGCGGCGTGGAACTCGCGTTGCGTCAGACGGTAGGAGTGAGTTATTGCCGTGACGCGCTTTCTAGACTAATATAGGGCTTACAACAATGAGCTACAATTTTACGTACACAATATACGGTGGTTTGAATATGCATGAACTCGAAATAACACATAATATAATGTGTAGAGAACGGATCGACGTTAAACACTATTCGATTTCATTGTCAATTCTTAATCTTTCAAAATTTCAAAATGTTTACCTTACCGATTGATTGATATTAGAAAAATCGTAAATATGTTAAAACGATTCCGCAATACAGTTAGTAGATGTCGTCAATACTATTATTTTATATATAGGTAACGTAAGAATACGCAGTGACCATGAGTTTAGGCAATTGATACAAAAACACCGATACAGCGTCAATTTAAGTGCGGTAATTCGCCGGGCGACGATATTTACGGTTTATGGGTTAAATACGATTATCTGCACTAATCGTTGACGTCATCCGTTGCGCCTCATAACGTAGGTACGTCAGCGACCTTTATCCAATTATACTTTGTACTAATTTTACATATACTTGCCAAATGAGTTATTTCTATCTGGCTGACAGCTATCACAGAGTATATGACATGCGAATTACTCACAATAATAAAGAAAAACTTTTAAAAATTATAAGTATATACATCATAGCGACGAGGTGACACCAGAGCGACGAGGTGAGTAACATAACGAGGCTAACAGCGAGTGACTGTACTAGTAGTGTCTTGATGTGAATTGTGTGTATTTAGACAATAAATATGTATGTAACGGCATTTTGTTGGATCCCACCATCCTGCCCTGTAACAGTATGTTAAACTTATACATCATAAAAAAAGAACATATAAAAAAAGTGCGGTTTTATGAAACCACAATCCAAGTACAACTTTTCAAGTAAACGAGTTATTGTTTCCTTATTTTAATTACCATACAATATTTCAAATATAATTTACCATAAAATATTCCGTGTGGTGCCGGCTGAAGTATAGTACCACCCCATATCTACCCGTGGGTGTCGTAAAAGGCGACTAAGGGATACATCAGCAGATGGGTAGCAGCATCTTCTGAGTGAGGACCACAAAAACACCTACTGCGATCACCAACCCACCTGAAAGAGGGGCGATTATGGTAATGCCCCCCTTATATTTAGGGTCCCCTAGGTCTAGTAGTGGACGCCTTACGGTTGGATGGATGGATTTCAAAAACACACAAATACCGCGGAGCACTCGCACGAATGATTGAGAATATAAATGCTACATGATTAACTGATGCGAGATGCCATATTAGCGTTGGCTGCTCTGCCGAGAGCCTTTCATTTTACTCCTACTCCGCGGCCGGCTGTAATGCGACATGCGATAGATGGACGAAAACATTTCAGGAGATGGAAATATTTTTCACTTTAAAAATATTCAAAATCCAAGCTAGCTCTAGCCTCATAAAAAAGTATACATTAATTTTGAAATGTGTAAACTTCGTTCTATAGCTGAATTTGATTGTAAAAATTTATGGAGGTCTGAGTGATACCATGTCACAAATATAGTACAATAATAATTTATTATTCTTAGTCTCGAAACAGCAACAAAAACATTTATATTAATCTACTTGGAGTCGTCATTCAGATAATGTCTAGTGCAAATTTCACTTATGAGGATATGCGGGCGGCGTTTATTCCATACAAACGTAGTCCCTTGTCTCCTCCCTGGATAATGGTTTCATAGTAAATATTCTTATAGAAACACCGCCACGCCTACGTTTTGATTTTTTCTATAAATTAAATATTATAGAAACTAGATAATGAAAATAAAAATATACCGGCGATTTCAGAAGTATGTCCAAAATATAAAATAACAAATAAAAACAAAAAGTAAAACGTAGCGGCATAGCCAAAGTCTTTCTTTCTTATTATTCACAAGAAAATGAAAATCGGCTCAGTTATGGAAGAAACAGCTAAATAAAAAGTGACAAAGTGATATTTTGAATAAATTCTCACGCTTTATACCTCTTTCATTGGGAAGCAAGGCAATAACAGTAGATTTGTAAAATACCTATTGTTCAAATTTTGTTATCAATCACGTTTCTTGTTAATAAATATCGCTAATCCTGAAGTTTCTGGTATGAGCAAAGTTCCATCCATTCAATTGAAAGATTTTCACTGCTTGACATAGGTGTCCCCCGAAGATGTCCATGACGGGTCTTGCGCCACCTGCATCCAGCGGATTCCCGCTACCATCACCTGATCGTCGGTCCTACCCACGCTGCGTCTTCCGGTACGCGGCAGACATTCGAGAACCCGGTAGCCCCATCGAGCATCGGTTTTATGGGCAATGTCTGTTACTTTGGTTTTCCTGCGGGTCTCCTCACTTCTGATTTTTCACGCGGTGAAACTCCGAGCATAGCCCTCTCTACATCCTTTTGGTTAACTTTGAGCCGGCAGCACTGGCTGTACGACTGAAATAGTATTTATGCGATTTTTCCTAAATTTCCTCTGTGTACAGAAATTGTATGCAAGACATATGACTTTTGGAACGAAGTTCCTTAAGGCGGCTTACGGGTAGTACGATTTAATAGAAATCGTTACGTAACGAAATCACGTAAATCAAAGTTTAAAATACGTACAATTTTTTTGTTCAAAACTCTTAAATATACGACTTTTTTTTGCAAATTATATTCTATTTTTTATATTATAACCTGGGAGCACTACTTGGAGCTTTAAATTTTAAAAACAAAGTTATTAAATTATTATATAGTCATAGGTGCCTTGATGATCGGTGTGAAATAATTTAAATTTCATTTATGTTCTGAAATAAACGAAACTCAGTTCAACAGCCATTGACAAAAATGAAGCTAAAAATAGATAGAATAATACTATTCTTAAAGATATTGTAATTTACATTGAAATTAACATAAGCGTTCAAGACGTCCCTCTGTATTTAAATTATAATAAAAACACACTATTTTCAAAGTGGAAAAAATGAGACGGTTTCTCGACTAGCCTTTTGTGTTTGCCAATAAAAAAGCCATAGAACAGTCGTGGGACGTTTAAAAAACGTATTCAACACTAATAGATTTATTTATATGTATATCTAAATTATTATGAATTTTATGTTAAAGTAGATAAATAATAATTCGATAATAAAAGTAACTAAACAGTATGTGTGGGTGTCGATCTTATTATTCTTGTCTTTATCATCTATACTAATAAATGAAATTGAAGTGTCTGTTTGTAATATGAAAATAAGATGTTTGAATTAAATACATATGAATGTATATACAGTACCTATTCTAAAAATACAATTTTTAAAATTGTTGTCTGCCTGTTTGTTCTGGATAATCTCCGGAACAGCTGGAGCTATTTATACGGTACTTTTTTTTAGTGGATACCTGAAGTTATTCCCCGTTACTTAGGGTACTTTGAATTTCTAAAATAATTAGGGATTCGCGTAAAAAATTGTAACAAATGAATTTCTGAATAAATGCCAATTTAATGGACAGCACTGTACCATCAATTACCATTATTTTCCAAAGATTATTTTAAAACGCATTACGTAGTGAAGAATATAAGAAACGCGGGCACACAGCTGGTCATTTTTGAAATGGCGACGCCTAAATATATTTTTGGTTGTACTTTTTTTTAAATTTTTTGTTTTAATATGGGGATATTTTTTGTATTTCTAGTAGGATGTAAAATTAATGTTTTTTCATGTGTAGTTAGTTTAAAGCTATTCTTTTGATATTGCAAACATTTATTTATTTGTATAATAGAGTACTTAATGTATATTAAATTGTCAGAGGCTTTGGCTTATTCAGCCATTTTTAAATAATTGTAAACAAAAATAAGTTAGCTTTATTTTATGCTGAAGATTCTTTTTCACAAAAAGTACTTATAAATGGCTATAAGATAATGGGTATTAATAAAGATGGGGTTAGAGGTAAGGGAATGACCGATTATTCTTCCCTTTGTTAAAAGGGAACTAACTCCGCATGGCTGTCTAGAAAGAATTTTTATTACTACGCTAAATAAACCGCCTTTGCCCGGGTTAGTATTTCATTAGATTTCATTATCGAGCCAAGGATTCCTTGAAGTATTTTGTTCTAGAATTTTTTTACTTCATAAACAATTTAATACCACTCTACCTATAGAGTTTAGATTTTGTGAGTATCCTTTTATGCACTAAAAGAAAAATATTTTGTTAAGTACATATTAATCTATAAATTTGGAATTATTAATAACGACTAGAGGACCGTCTATTGAATCATAGTAAAATTATAAACCAAAATATATTTAATGGTTTCAAGCATACAGAGAACCATTTCTTGTTGATTATTACTCCTATTAATTATGCATATGGAAAAATAGTAAACATTTTTAAAATAAAATAATAATTATGATAAATTAGTCTATAAACGATAATTCGGCGGCACTAGTGCCTAAAAGCTAGCAGCATTGCATGGCGATGTTTATTCTCTGTGTGAAGTTATATGCAGCCTTGCGATCCTGCGTCGATCTGATCAAACGCCCTGGAAAGGCCTTTGTACCGGTCACGTGTACTCGGCATCCAGGAACCCGTAGTTTCAACTTCAAACGGCTTAAGCACAAATTAATTATTTAAATTGAAATACTTGAATCGGTGGAAGATTCGGCCAAAGGAACTGCGTTCTCGTTCTTCACAGTAGTAACTGGAAGATGAGAAGGAGTTAAAGAATCCACGCAAGCGGCAACCACTATCAAAGCTCTTCCCATCCTCCAGGGCAAGAATGTGATGCCGTCTAGTCCATAGATGATGATGTTTTGACTGTCATGACTTTCGGCACGTATTAAGTGTGCCAACTATAAACCACTGACAGCTCTACCGCTGGCAAGAGCACGATATATAGCGTTGTTTTATTATAATGTCATGAGAACCGACCAGCGGTTCGACTCTCTGTCCGTGATGAGCAAACGCTAAAATTGCAGCGGCAGCGATTTGGAACGCAGCATACAGTACCAAGCTTCAAATATTCAGCTGTTCTAAAAGTTGCCTGATCTAATGGTTTCACCACACACCGGACGGGTCGGGACGCCATCGCGATGTGTTTATAGAAGACATCACGTTGACGCGTGTAGAGCGCGAGCCGTGTGTGATCTTTTCTATAGTAAAAGGGCGCTGGCATCCCGACCCTCTCGCTGTGTGGCGAAACCATAAAAGAGTGCTCCTGTTAGCTGAGGGTAGGGGCCGTAGTCACAAACCTGATTCCCAAGTGCTTACAGCCAAAAGACGAGCACGCTCTGATGAAGTGGAATTTAAATAAAGTGTAAACTATTCCTAATGACACTTAAGGAAATGCGCGTTTTATGGCATTGTTTCAGAGTTGTTGTGAAATGGATAGAGGAAAAAGTCGTTGTATAGACAATAACGTAAATAAACCAAAGCCAAGTAATTTCGACGTTTTAGTTTTTGTTATTAAATCGAGGGGCGCTAAATAAGTTTACATAAAAATGAGGATTGCAGTTATAAGTCGTAAAATAATACAATTAAAGTAAAGTATTGCACTTTACCATTATTTTTTTATTATAATGCGATTAAGGGAAATAATCCGGTGACGGGCAGCAGTATCCTCTGAGTGCCAAAAACACTTTACTGCGATCGCCAACCCGCCTGCCAAGCGTAGCAATTATGGCAATCTCCCACTTAATGGGGGAGTCAAATGTCCAGTAGTAGAGGTCTTACGGTTGAATAGAGAGATAGATAGAAAAAGATACATAGAAATATACATGGTCAGAAGTTTTTGGCGGGATCTTAATATGTCATGTAGTGCTTTTTATTTTTTACTGATTAATTTTTCATATTACATAATTTTGGTAACATTTTACGCGATACAGTTTGATTTGTTGAATTTATTGGAAATAAAAACACGGAATTTGATAAGAAGTCATAAAGACTCTCTGGAAAGTTTTAACAAAATACCATTTAACGACCACCAAAATATAAAAGCTCTGGTTTTTTTTTATACACGGAATAGGCTCAGTGCTTTGACCACAAAAGTTGAAAAAGTAGTACAAACTCGGGCCAAAAAACTAATGTTCAATGATCGTAATAATTTATAAAACAAAGCCAAGTGATTTACCAGCGCAAAGAATAATAATTTTAATAATCATCGTAATAAATAACATTATCGTTCTATTATCGTTCCTCGTAATAAAACATCTATGAATTATTTATTGAGGTCCCGAAGGGAAACAAAATCGTTCGCAAATAATTTGCTTGTTTAGCTAAATCTTTCATTTTATTGGCGTGTTTTTTTATCGTTCAAACCGAGGTTTCTAACTTTAAAATTCTAATTTACGGGGAATAGACAAATTAAAACTTTTTAAATATTATTTTTCTAACCAGCTAACAATGTAGACCAGAAAGAAAACTAAGTGTTGAAGGAACTTAGCTGCAAAAAGGTGACTAGCACAAGGGTTACCAAAGTGGTACGGAACTCGCCTTGGCAGTTATTTGAGTGTAAAAAATTCCGCGGAATTTTGAACTTAGCTACATTTTTATTTAATAATATTAAAAACAAAAGGTTCCTTACAGGACCTATGTATCTGCGTGTGGAGTGTGTATTGTATTGTTGTGTTAGTATTTCCTATTGTATGTTCCGTGTCACTGTATCGGGCTGGCAGCGGCGTCGAGAGCCTCCCCAGTTGGGGAACGAAGCACATTTTAGGTCGCCATCGGAGGGGGACACGGCAACGAAATAAAAGTGTTTGCAACGAAATGGCAACGAAAACGAAAAAAAAACGCTTTGACTGAAATGTAGAGAGGTATAAAATGTATTTAAGTATTAAGGAACAAAATAAGAAATGTATTTGAATACTTTTTGAAATGCTTATTAAATTGCTAATCTGTGTTTTCTTGTTCTATACTCAGTAATTTTGTTAAAAATCAACAAATAAATAGAAATATGTAAAAATGCCGCGCAAGCGCCGTCCCAGTATTTATATGCGTTTGTTTTTTGTTGAGTGAAATTTTGATTTATGTTGTACTAGCTGTGTGCCCGCAGGCCCACCCGCGTATTTTTTTTTCTATTCCCCACTGTTATTCATTGCGTAATATATTTTATTATATACAATGGGGGATTTTGCAAAAAAATTTGTGTTTATTCCTGAGGATTCGAGAATGGTTTAGATTCACAATTTGGTCCAATGGATATTGTTTATAAATTAATTTTTGCGAACAAAGTAGCGGGCATAGCTAGTTTTTAATATTTTTTTGCAAAACCGATTTATTAAAATAATTTTAAAAACACTTTCGTTTGCTTATGGGGTATCACGAGTATATATTTTTACGAGACATCCCGGTTCTAACGAAGAGGTTGGTAACCCTGTTCAGATTTAGTTTTATATAGTTTAACAGTGACCCCGAAATAGGGATAAATTGCGTTAGCGTTTTAAGATCGTGAACGGAGAAAAATCAGAAATAAACAATTTTATACTTAAAGGGAAAAGTAGGGTATAGTAGGTTTTAAAATAAAGCAAATGAGATAATGGTATGCGCTTTGAACATCACAAGTCGTTGTTTTAATGTAAATGAAGTAATGCTTGGATCGGTTAAGAATACCTATCTTTTTAGATGCCAATTTGGCTTTATTTTCCATATAACTTCGAAATTGTACGTCGCTAGATATGTTGATAACAAGAATTCCGATACTATTTGAGTTTTTTAAAGGAATGTTGGTAACATAGGTGCTATGACAAATGGCTTTTTTTGCGGTAAAAGCTCAAACCTGTGTCTTTGAAAGATTAAATTGGACGAGGTTTATCTTTCCCGATTTGGCAGCCATATCCAAGTATTTTCCGACCTCAAACACAAGTTCTGTCCGGTTTTGGCCCTCAATCGCTAGAGAGCTATTTAGCTTAGTTAATATCTCGTTACAGAATTATTGTTGCTGGGAGACTTTACATATAGAACTGTTAACTGAAGCACTTTATTACTTTTTTACCGGATGATAGCTTTTCAACAAATATATAACCATAAAATCTACATGTTATATAGATAATCCGTATCGGATAGGATGACGTTAATTAAAATTTATCGGAAAAATTTCTCCCGATAGCGATTAAAGCCGCTGGATTGGAATCAGATGATTTTTCACTCAACGAATTGTACTTGACCTTGTGATAGGAGTTCGATTTGGGATGTCTGACCTATTCCGTAAGGGTGAGGTGTAAAGGGTACATTATAATTAGTTTCTTTCAAGTAACACTTTAAAAATTAAAACTCACAAAAATTAAAAAAAATAATTAATTAAATTAATTTTTTTTCATATTTTTGTACTAAACAAACATTAGGGTTTCATATTTAAAAAATGCAGTGAAGAATATATGAAACGCGGGCGTAGCCGCGGGCAAACGGCTAGTTAAAAATGAAAACCACTGTATTCAATTTTGGCCTTGAGAAGACGGTTACGAACGTCAAAACGTTACCACCGGTTCGGAACAACAACTTGGTCATCGAAAAGAGTCAGCAAGAAATTCAATCTGGGTTTTTTTCCCACATTTAATATGTTTTCTTTTAAAATCTCCTTGTTACTCGCATTTCCAGACAGGTTCCACTGCCAAAGTGCACAAATAGACGTTTCCTAACAACAACAAAAAAAGTATACAAATTTATATTTTACTAGCTGTGTGCTTGCGGCTCCGCCCGTGTTTCGTATATAACCTAAAAAACCAAATGAATGAATAAAAATGAGAGTCTTTTCTTTTTATTATCGGAACAAATAGAAAATAATAGTAAATCATAACGGTACAAATATATATACAGTATATCTAAAAAAACGGTCAATGGAATAAGTAAATAATAACCTATAACCAACTACGAAAAGATCCGCGGCAAATGGTAGTAGTACCGATATGTTCACTAGTTCTGTGGTGATGGTGCATCAAAGGAACCCTATTTTCTTTATTTATATAAAACTAGCCGTGTGTCGGCGGCTGTGCCCGCGTTTCATATATTCTTCACTGCGTTTTAATTTTTTTATACGGTACCCTAATATTTTTTTATAATACTAAGATAAAGTAAACATATTTCTCATAAATTCAAGTACTTGCCCGTAAAACTGTGCATTGAGGCAGATTATGTCAAATTTTTTTACACGGATCCCTAATTATTTTCGAAAATTAAAAGTACGTTACCCGGAGTAACTTCAGCTATCTACCAAAAAAAGTCCTGTCAAAATCGGTCTAGCCGTTCCGGAGATTACTCATTACAAACAGCCAGACAGACGGACAAAAATTTTAAAATCGGAGATTACTCGGAACAAACAAACAGACAGACAGAACTTATAAAAGTTGTATTTTTGGTATAGCTGTCGTATATACATTCAAATCTATTTAGTAAAAAAAAATTACATTACAAACAGACACTTCAATTTTATTTATTAGTATAGATAGATTTCGGTTATTTCAGAAATAATTAACGCGGCAAAACGAACACATCGGTGAATAATTTTTAGATGAAATAGGAAACCTTTTTGGTGTATTTTCACCAACTATTTTATAAATTGTCGAGCGTCATGACCGGCCGGACGTCTGTGTGTCCTTATCCGTGCGACACTTGTCAGTGACGAAGTTTAAAACTTTTGCAATATTGGCATCGGTATAGTTTATAAAGAACAGAAGGTATACATTTTTGAGAGTAATATATGTATATCGTCCTATTTATATATTTATAATATTGTTCGCTCTGTGTCGAATATTCGATTAATAATCGTTATTAAAAATATGAGAGAAAACTGTTCTCAAGCTTAATGAAAATAATAAAACAACTAAAAATATCCATAGATAACAAAACATAATATGGTAAATATTGACCAGATATATTCTACATCTATAGAATATATAAGGAGATTTGACTAAATCCGTATATTAAAGTCAAAGAACCAGAATTACATTATTTTAATGGAAAATGTCAAGGGTTTAATTTCACCTGTTAATTATAATTAATAGATTTTAATAATTATCAACTTTGTATTATATAATGTTACAAAATTAAATGAGGACCGACGACCTGGTGAAGGTCGCGGGAGGCCGCTGATTGCGGGTGGGGTTAGACCGGTCGTCGTGGAGATCTTTGGGGGAGACCTATGTCCAGAAGTGGACGTCTTTCGGTTGAATGGATGGATGGAAACTAAATAACAACTGTGAAGTATATAATTTATTTTATTGCAAAATATGCACATCATTTTTTACTTATAGGTAGTATGGCTGACGTTTTTTAAACTGATGAAGTGCTTCACTGAGTTTGCTCTAGCTCAAGGAAACTATGTACCCGCGTGGTTGTGTGCAGGGTCTGTAATGCGTGTTATGCTAGTGAATGAAAATACCACAGTATCGCATTGCCAACGGGTATAGAAGCCTTCCCAGTGGCCATTAAAAATGTTATAGGCTGCTGACGGCTGATGTATCTTGGCCCTTCTGAATATTGTTTTTTTGAACTTTCACGAATGTATTCTCAGAAAGATAACTGTTATCTAATATAAAATTTACATTGGTGAATAAACTTCTCAAAATATACAGTATACATTTAATAAATAATAAACTACTTCTAGTATTATTGTTATAATTAAATCTCTTCTGCGCATGCATCTGTACGAACTTCAGTGCGGTCAAGTTAGTATGAACGAGCTGATTTCGTTCGAGATTGTGCGCTTTATCTGTCATTTCTGCAGTTTCATAAGTCTTTTATTAAGGTCGATAGAGAATACGGAAGTTATGAATGTAATCATAAGGCAGGATACCGAACTGGGAATTGACCTTGAAACTCTGGTAGCTGCTAGAGATCTTGAATAGGAAGAGGAAAATGTAAGAAATTTGTTCGTTGATCAAGTTACATTTTTTTTTAAAGAAGTGTTTATTTTATAGTGCGTTGAAGTGTTTCATTTCAAAGTTTTATTTTTATATATTTTTAAATACAGATCCAGTGCGATTGTATCGAGGTTTGTGATGGATGATCTTACAGCAACAAAATTAAAGTTATAAAAAAAAATTGTTTTTAATTTTTTTTAAAGGTTAATTATATTTATTGTACCTATTGGTACGGCCTGTTTACACATTTTCTCGTGCCAGCATGAAATAATTCTGTGTAGTCTTAATGTCTCCAAGTAATTATTTTTATGCATACTTTTACAAATCAAATTATAAACAAATCCGAATATTGAATAAAAACTAAAAAAAATTGCATTCGTTCCAGGTAACACTCGAGTAACACTAGTGTTGTTAATGTTTCAATATATAGCTTACTTCAACTAAAATCATCGCAGTTTAAAAAAAAAGCTGTAGTCAGAGCGCGATTTAAAACTTAGACAGTTGTGGGATAACAAAGAAGCTGTGATCTTGATATTTTAATGTTTATTAACAACAGTTATTAATATGCTTTGACATGTATAAAAAATTCCATCAAAGTTACTACGTAATTAGCTAACCTAACAATATCTTATAGTGACCATTAATGTGTCGAGTACCCGGAAAAAATAAGACAATAGAAAGATAATAGGAGTGATTTGACTAGTTATAATAATTAAATTGGTTAATGCCTGCTTGGTTAGTGAATTTTAGTTTGAAGTGAAGCTTAGGCTTCTAGTTTTATCCACAACGAAGTTATAGGAGGTCGAAAATGGCCTGAACTGCTTCGAGAAAACGATGGTACGGCCGTGCCGCTTATTTTTTGCTTTCGCTCGACTGGGGGGGGGGGGGGGGGAGGCGTGTCCCCAGATACTATTACATCAAATCAATTAACATAGATACATACATAAAAATACATCTTCGATAACTTAATGTATATTCGTAAGAATTTACACAAGCTAGATCTAGTGAATGATCGTCATAATCTTAATATTAGAAGTAAAGACAAGTTGACCGTCCCATGCTTTAGTTTAAGTAAGTCTAATAAAAGCTTTATAGGTAATAGTATTCGGTTTTACAATAAGATCCCAAGTAACATTACCGATTTACCTGACAATAAGTTCAAGTATTATGTCAAGCAAGTTTTAAACTCAAAAGGTTATTACAGGGTGGATTACGTGAACGATAGTGATGTCTGGAATTAACCCACATCTCTGTGATTCCGCTAACATTATTAAAACTATGATTTGTATAGTTTTTAAATGAAAAAAAAAATGTATTATATTTATTTAAAAAAAAGAACCAGATCGAGTTTCTTGCCAGCTCTTCTCGGCTGGGTTGTTTTCCGAACCGGTGGTAGTGTTTTAGACCTCTGTGAACTTGGCAGCCGACTTTCGACTTTTTTTTTTTTATTTCATTACCGTTGGATTCTACGTCGTTTGTACCCGTTTGTACCACTTTAATTTTCGTTTGTACCTCAAACCAAAAAAGTTATAGCGTTTTGAAAATTTGACCCGCAGCCGACTTTGGAAAATCGAAAATTTTGCAAAGGGATCTGATTCGGGGTCGTTTGTACCCGTTTGTACCACCTTCGTTTTTGATTTTTTTCAAAACCCAAAAAAGATACGGCCATTTGAAAAATTCGAAAAACTAATCTTTTCCAATTTTGAAAATTTCGAAAATCTGTGAACGGCAATCGACGCAGAATCGTTTGTACCCGCGGGAATCACTTTCACTTTCGTTTGTACCTCAAAACAAAAAAATTTAAGAGCCTTTTTCGATTTTGAAAAACGAAGTTCACTTAGCGTCCACAATTATTGAGATATCTCAATTCTATCAACAGGGTTCGATTAGTGACAGCGCCGAGAGGTTTGTACCGCTTTGTGTTTCGTTTGTACCTCAAACAGAAAAAAATTACGAGCATTTTAAAAATTTCAAAATATCAACTTCGACAATTTTAGAAACTTCAGAAATCTGTGAACGGGGATCGACGCAGAATCGTTTGTACCCGCGGGAATCACTTTCATTTTCGTTTGTACCTCAAACCAAAAAAATTTAAGAGCCTTTTTAGATTTTGAAAAACGAAGTTCACTTAGCGTCCACAGTTATTGAGATATCTTAATTCTGTCAACGGGGTCCAGTTATCGACGGTGCCGTGAGGTTTGTACCGCTTTGCGTTTCGTTTGTACCTCAAACGGAAAAAAAATTACGAGCATTTTAAAAATGTCAAAATATCAACTTCGACAATTTTAGGAACTTCGGAAATCTGTGAATGGGGATCGACGCAGAATCGTTTGTACCCGCGGGAATCACTTTCATTTTCGTTTGTACCTCAAACCAAAAAAATTTAAGAGCCTTTTTAGATTTTGAAAAACGAAGTTCACTTAGCGTCCACAGTTATTGAGATATCTTGATTCTGTCAACGGGGTCCTGTTATCGACGGTGCCGTGAGGTTTGTACCGCTTTGCGTTTCGTTTGTACCTCAAACGGAAAAAAATTACGAGCATTTTAAAAATGTCAAAATATCAACTTCAACAATTTTAGGAACTTCGGAAATCTGTGAACGGGGATCGACGCAGAATCGTTTGTACCCGCGGGAATCACTTTCATTTTCGTTTGTACCTCAAACCAAAAAAAATTAAGAGCCTTTTTATATTTCGAAAAACGAAGTTCACTTAGCGTCCACAATTATTGAGATATCTCAATTCTGTCAACGGGGTCAAGTTATCGACGGTGCCGTGATGTTTGTACCGCATTGCGTTTCGTTTGTACCTCAAACGGAAAAAAATTACGAGCATTTTAAAAATTTCAAAATATCAATTTCGACAATTTTAGGAACTTCGAAAATCTGTGAACGGGGATCGACGCAGAATCGTTTGTACCCGCGGGAACCGTTTTCATTTTCGTTTGTACCTCAAACCAAAAAAAATTATAGCGTTTTGAAAATTTGACCCGCAGCCGACTTTGGAAAATCGAAAATTTTGCAAAGGGATCTGATTCGGGGTCGTTTGTACCCGTTTGTACCACCTTCGTTTTTCATTTTTTTCAATACCCAAAAAAGATACGGCCATTTGAAAATTTCGAAAAACTAACTTTTCCAATTTTGAAAATTTCGAAAATCTGTGAACGGCAATCGACGCAGAATCGTTTGTACCCACGGGAATCACTTTCACTTTCGTTTGTACCTCAAACCAAAAAAATTTAAGAGCCTTTTTCGATTTTGAAAAACGAAGTTCACTTAGCGTCCACAGTTATTGAGATATCTTAATTTTGTCAACGGGGTCCAGTTATCGACGGTGCCGTGAGGTTTGTACCGCTTTGTGTTTCGTTTGTACCTCAAACCAAAAAAAATTATAGCGTTTTGAAAATTTGACCCGCAGCCGACTTTGGAAAATCGAAAATTTTGCAAAGGGATCTGATTCGGGGTCGTTTGTACCCGTTTGTAACACCTTCTTTTTTCATTTTTTTATACTATTTTTCATTTTATATTTTTTAGACGCTAAGTGAACTTCGTTTTTCAAAATCTAAAAAGGCTCTTAAATTTTTTTGGTTTGAGGTACAAACGAAAATGAAAGTGATTCCCGCGGGTACAAACGATTCTCCGTCGATCCCCGTTCACAGATTTTCGAAGTTCCTAAAATTATCGAAGATGGTATTTTGAAATTTTTAAAATGCTCGTAATTTTTTTCCGTTTGAGGTACAAACGAAACGCAAAGCGGTACAAACCTCTTGGCGCTGTCACTAATCGAACCCTGTGGATAGAATTGAGATATCTCAATAATTGTGGACGCTAAGTGAACTTCGTTTTTCAAAATCGAAAAAGGCTCTTAAATTTTTTTGGTTTGCGGTACAAACGAAAATGAAAGTGATTCCCGCGGGTACAAACGATTCTGCGTCGATTGCCGTTCACAGATTTTCGAAATTTTCAAAATTGGTAAAGTTAGTTTTTCGAAATTTTCAAATGGCCGTATCTTTTTTGGGTTTAAAAAAAAATGAAAAACGAAGGTGGTACAAACGGGTACAAACGACCCCGAATCAGATCCCTTTGCAAAATTTTCGATTTTCCAAAGTCGGCTGCGGGTCAAATTTTCAAAACGCTATAATTTTTTTTGGTTTGAGGTACAAACGAAATTGAAAGTGATTCCCGCGGGTACAAACGATTCTGCGTCGATTGCCGTTCACAGATTTTTCGAAATTTTCAAAATTGGAAAAGTTAGTTTTT
Source organism: Samia ricini (assembly GCA_014132275.2). Lineage (NCBI taxonomy): Eukaryota > Metazoa > Arthropoda > Insecta > Lepidoptera > Saturniidae > Samia > Samia ricini. The sequence continues at coordinate 28,065,040 of AP028158.1, forward strand.
CGAAATTTTCAAATGGCCGTATCTTTTTTGGGTTTTGAAAAAAATGAAAAACGAAGGTGGTACAAACGGGTACAAACGACCCCGAATCAGATCCCTTTGCAAAATTTTCGATTTTCCAAAGTCGGCTGCGGGTCAAATTTTCAAAACGCTATAACTTTTTTTGGTTTGAGGTACAAACGAAAATTAAAGTGGTACAAACGGGTACAAACGACGTAGAATCCAACGGTAATGAAATAAAAAAAAAAGTCGAAAGTCGGCTGCCAAGTTCACAGAGGTGTGTTTTAGACGTTCATAAGCGCCTTCTTAGGGCCTAATTTATAGGGGTGGCGAAATTTAACTTTACCACATTATTATGGTTGTGCGTAATTGGTTGCTTCGGGTGGTATCTGCACAAGATAGCTAGAAGGGAGCCGTCGGCGGTGTGCCACCACTGTGGTTGCGGCGGAAGATACGGCGCACCACACTTTTGCGGAGTGCGCCGTATGGGAGGAGCCGCGCCGGGCAGTGGTGGCGGCGGTTGGGTCAGACCTCTCGCTGCCGACGGTCGTTAAGGCCATGGTCGGCAGCGAGGAGGTCTGGGAGGTGGTTGCCTCCTTTTGCGAACAGATAATGTCGCAGAAGGAGGCGGCCGAGAGGGCCCGTGAAGAGGATCCGGGGGCGGATCCTCGGAGGCGTAAGAGGCCCAGAGGGAGACGGGCGCGCTATGCGCGGAGTTTTCTCCGTACATAGCGTGGCCGGGTTTTTTTTTTTTTTTTTTTTTTTTTTCTTCTATGGGGGGTGGGTATTTATACCGCCCCCTGGATGTCTGACCTTTGGTCATGCCTCTCCTCAAGAGGCGGGCTAAGTGGTGGAGGGGAACTTTTCTCCTCCATCCCCATTGGGCCATTACACTGACGGGCCTGGTGGGTTCGCTGCAGGGGGCGACGCGGTGCTTGCGAAGTTACCCCGTGTCGCCTCCATCCCAAATGCAGCGGACGGCTCCGGGGGGTTTTAGTGGGTATTTCCGGAGCGCTTCACGCCCGGGTGAGTCCCACACTGGCACGGAGCTCGTCACTCCGTGCCCTCTTATCTATTGTATTTGGGGGACTCTGATCCCGCAAATACAATAGATAAGGGTAGTGCGTAAATGCATTTCCCCTCGTCAAAAAAAAAAAAAAAAAAAGGGCCTAATTTGAATAAAGATGTTTTTGATTTTGATTTTGAACAATGGTGTCATATTAAACCTGTTTGTATACATCCAGACATTCATAATGCAGAGCCCCGTGTGGAAAATTTTAGTACTAAGATAAAGTAAAAAGATTTGTTATAAATTCAAGCACTTGCCCGTAAAACAGTGCATTGAATCGGATTTTATTAAAATTATTATGAGTTTTAATTTTTTTACGCGAAGCCTTAATTGTTTTCAAAGATTAAATGTACCCTAAGTTACGCGGAGTAACTTCAGCTATCTTTCAAAAAATGTCCCATCAAAATCCGCACTGCCGTTCCAGATATTACTAGAAACGGACAGACACAAAGAGAAATTTAAAAAAAAATACTTTTGGTATAAGTATCGTACATATATATGCATTTAGTAAAATATTGTTATTTTGACATTACAAACAGACGATACAGTTTTATTTGTTAGTACAGATTGTGCTATTCGTATAACAATGAATATATAAATTCAAGTTTTAATTACAAATGACCTCGAACTGTCGTAGCAACATACCTGTGATAAAAGGTGTACCAAACTTTTCCGCCACAAGCCGCTGAGTGCCGCCGAAGGCTTAGTTGGTTTTCACGGTTTAATGGATAAATCTCATAGGTACTCTACTAATGGAAGGTACACTATTTTAGTTTTTGATATTTTTATTACTATGCCTGAAATATTTATTTTTACATTAAGACATAAAGGCTATTCGAGTAGGTATTTATTTTCAAATTTTTTCTTATCAATATGTATCCAGCCAACGGCATCTCGAATCTTCACATATTTTAACTTCAGAAAACTCTTGAGCATCGCCGACCGACGTAACTTCTTAGCGCAGCAAATCTTTTATTCAACGAAACTTAAAAGCGATTAGCATATTTAAATCCGAATAACGTTGTATGTTGTATGTCACTATTTAAGTTAAATAATCTATGATTGAACAATGCAGCGCGTTTTGGAGAGGCTATGCACGGGAGTCGGCTTATAATTACTTGAGAAAAAGGAAGAATGCTTGATGAAGTGATGATGGCTTAGCTGGCAGTGTGGTCGGATTTCCCGTCAATGGACGCGGGTTCAAATCCACTTATCCAACCGTAAATCAGCCTGAGTTTTCGGTGAAGTAAAACATCGTGAGGAAACCATAGCATGATGGTAGGGCGTTTTCTAATAATGCCCGCCTGGGTAGCGAACAGGCTCAAATTAGAAAAGCTGTTGCCGAATAGCCAATAGGTGTGTTCCGGCAGCATCACTTGAGAACCAGTGTCTATAGGCTTAGTGTGTTTAGCAGCGTCTCTAGGCCTGGTAGCGTCCGTGTAGCATCTATATCCTGGCGCCTTTGAGAGCGTTGGCGCCCTGAGCGACGCATCTTTGCAGGTGTCACCAACGTCGCTCGGCGCCCCCTAAAGCCATGCGTCCGCGTGCGCTGCACATCCTACACTATAGGTAAAGACACCTCAGTGTATTTACTATCCTGGACCACATCATCTCTTAACAACAGATGAAATTGTTGTGTGTAAAAAAAAAGAAACTTTAAAGAACTACAGAGTGGAAGATAAAGAGTGATTCGTGCATTATGAAATCATGAATGGGTGGCAATGGTTTATGCTATGCTAATTTTTGATGACACGAAGCCCCCATGTTACATAAGTAATATTTTCATACTAATTTTGTTAATATTTAAATTTCATAATTTAATCATTGACATTATTAACATAATCTAACATTTAACATATAATATTTATCTGGTTCCAAGCAATAATTATGTAAATTTTCATATAGTTTATTCAATATCAAAACATACGATAGGCTGCGTAAGTATATATTATATTATTTTATCTCTGAGCGCCAGCAGTTAAACGTCATCTTGAAATACGTTGACGGCTGAGTTCATAGCATTGGTAACGCGAATCTATACATTTTTCCACTACCGAGATTGCTAAATGCCGTTAAATACTTTAAAGTTTTTACATAAAAGGGAAAATACGCAAAGGCCAAGAGAAATTCTATTAAAATGACAAATAACACAGTATAATTTTTTACATACAGTCGACAAATTCAACACTTGTTTAAACTAATATCCCATTTTTGCATTTGCCGGCGGCGACAGTCCATGAGTTATGGCGGCCTGTATTTATTGTAAAACTGACTCCGTATGAAACGTTATTCCTCGTAAATTTTCAAATATGAAAACGCTTGGAATTCAGTTTGGGTTGCATAAAGCCAAGTGGTTAGCTCGCCATTATTATAGTGCGTAAAAAATATTTACTAGGATCATTCGATTGTACGCATATTATTAAATTTTCTTTTAAATTTGTTAAAATATATGGTCTACTCTAAATCGCAGTTTATCTCTCTGTCCGTTAAGTAATTATATTATAATTCTTATAGCAAAAAAACTATTTTGTAACTAAAATATTTAAACTAAACAATTGTATATTTATAAATGATATTTATTCCAGTAATTCATCTGCATCATGAAAAATAGCAAACTATCAAGCAAGTAGTAGTAATATCTTTAAAAATGTTGATTCAAAAGAATTTGAAAATGAATAGCCAAGTTAAAATTATCTCTAATCTGTTTGCTAGTCTATTACAGCATTTGAACTGTTTCACAATGTAGGTATGATATTATTCACTCCCAAAGTTAGTAAATGTGACTACATTTCGTAGTTGTAACTTCTCTTTCGTATATGTTTTTCTCTATGCATGTGGTAGTTGTAACTAGTCTGGCGCAACGACCTTGTAAAACAGCGAAGCTTTAACATGTTTGAAACGTGTACTGGAATTAATGGCGGTTATCGCTGTCTTGCTTTATTAAATACCTATTCGACTCTATCGCACGCATTGATACAGCCGCCATACTTGTTTGTTTTGTTGGTATGCGGTTCGAGTACATGTTTCAACTTTGGTCATCTTTCTGTATGGAAGTCCCGTGTCTTGTTTATATACTCTTTGGTTGTAACTTGAAATTTCTATTTGAGGTTTTGACGGGATCTCAGTCTGTCATGTAGCGGTTGTTTTCTTTAATTCATTAAATTTATGTATTTGACTCTATATTACGTAAGCTTGGTGGTGTTTTATGTGATATAGTCTGGTTATTCTATACAAGTTAAGTTTATTATAAAAGATAACACATAACATTCATTCTGAGGTGCCGACAAAGCTCCAATGAAAGTTCTAGCAGAATGAGCCACAGTTTTGCTGAAGCTTGGTAACGCTGATACAAGATTGAAAATACATCTTACCTACATGAGATTGGCACTAATTGTTTGAACACAAATTGCCATAATCAAAGAAGAAGAAGAATTTGTAGTTATTTTAATTAGGTAAAATTAAATATGTCATGTTTTAATCTAAAAACTAATTTGACTGTCGTTTTTCAGGTCTCTGAAAGTTGAGTTAAAAAAATTAAGCACACCAATAAGATTTTTTTTTGTAGTTTAAGTTTCATTATTGTGTACATTTAAATTCTCTGATAACGGATTTCATTTTTATTCCCTTTTTTAAATCACAGAATATTTTTTTATACTATGTATCTTACACGTGTCTTGAGACTTTGGATGTTCTACTATATGATTACTTTCTTAATTAATGATATAAATCCCCAGTGGTCTTTAGTACTCTTTTTTCATTCTTTCTTTTTTTTTAAATTATTAGTTCTATGTCGTGCCTTATCTTTACTACAACCTCCACTTAATAACTCTGTACGTTTCACTTTGACCTGCTTATTTTATTTTACAATATTCATTTGCCGATTTGCGTTCATTGTCTTCAACTTGTTACAAATTGATTTAAGTTTTAGTTCGAAATTCGTACCATTTATCATTAATCCAATACGATATTATTGCAACATTTTTTTAGGCTATCTCGACTTTGTAAACGTTGACACTAATGTCAATATCATGTTTCCCTTTTGAAGTTTTTCGAAATAATTTATTATGGAGTGCTTGGTGCGATTTTAGTTGGGCATGTAGTTTCTCTGTATTTTTAATTCATTTGCAGTATTTAACTATAAGTTATGTTTTCTGTAATATAGTTTGAATTTTAAAATCTCCTACCCACCTCCTTGGTAGAAAAGTTTTATCAAAGAGCCGACCTTTTGTTAGAGCGTGTTATGAAAATTGTTCCAAACGTCAGATTTGGCTGGATAGTCTGCCTGGATAGATTGCCTTTTCCATGCAAAGAAATAAGTGAACCTAAAAACGTTTATTGTTTATAATTATAAAGTATATAAATATCTCTATTTTGTCTATCTTATTAAATTTACTCTTACTAAATAATTACTTACTATTTTATTCAATTCTACCATTTAACAATAGAATATTCGAATAGCCGTATGAATGGAATCGATATATTTTCAGAAATACTAAATGTCGTGCACCACTATAATAGAATTATTCCCGTATATATCAGACTAGTTGGTCCGCGCTGACAGATTTATGGGGCTCTTGGGACAAATTATGAAATTGAATGGATTTTGTTTTTCATTTTAATCTCAAAGTACCTATTCCTTAATGTTATTCATCGTTGGCGATAGATCATGCTGTATGTTGATTTATTTTCAACATTAATTATGTTGAAATAACATAGAATTCGGGTCAGGTGTGGTTTACTAACTTTCAAATTAAGGATGACTTGGGAAATTATTCTACACTAGCTGTGTGTACCGCGGCTACGCCCACGTTACATAAGTTATTCACTGCATTTTAATTTTATTAAAATTATTATGAGTTTGAATTTTTTAAGTGGAACCTTAAATATTTTCGAATGTACCCTAAATTACGTGAAGTAATTTCAGCTATCTAACAAAAAAAGTCCCGTCAAAATCGATTCAGCTGTTCCGGAGATTGATTATCCGCTACAAATAGACAGACAGACATAAAGTTTAAAAATTATGTTTTATTCTAGGTATCAGTAATCATGAGTATTTAGTAAAAAAATATTATTTTACCATTACAAATAGACACTTCAATTGTATTTATTAGTATAGATATAACGTGAAACAAAGTCAATTTCCGTATTTGTCTATTAACTCCTAAACCACACTACCGATCTTGAAACGGATATTATCACAACTTAGATATTTTTTTTTGTGAAGTATTTTGTTTCCAGTGTAGTTCCTACAACTAAACTGCAAATTTATGAATATAAAATTAAAAAAACCTTGCATGAGATAGATCAATATTATTCCGATTTTTGCTGTGGTACTATTTTTTAATTTTACAAATAATAGATTGAAAGAAACTAAAACACACGTTTTAATAAAAAACTAATGTGAAGCGATGGTGGCGCAGTGGATATTGCGGCCGGATTCCACAACAATCGACGCGGGTTCGATCCCTACCTATCCGACTCTAAAATCGGCCGGAGCTTTCGCTAAAGGAATACATCGTGAGGAAACCATAGCATGGTGGTAGGGCATTTTATAATGATGCCCGCCTGGGTAGCTATGACCCTCAAGTTTGAAAACTTATCACCAAATACCAATAGGTGTGTTCAACCAGATCACTTGAGAATCAGTACCTCTAGAAATAATTAATCAGTAGAAAACATAGCTTGATGTTAGGGGATTTTCTAACAATGCCCGCCTGGGTAACTACATAGCTACCACCCTCAAGTTAGTAAACCTGTCGTCAAATATCAATAGGTGTATTCCGGCAGCATCACTTGAGAATCAGTACCTCTGGGCTTAGTGTGTTTACCATCCTGGATAACATCGTCACTTAACATCAGGTGATAATGTGGTGAAAGCACTGAGCCTATACCACGTAAAAAAAAGCAAACTAAAAAAATAACCTTCAATAAGTTTAGAAAACAAATAGAGATATTAACAAAATAATTAACTTTATTATAAGTAAACAGAGTGGCGTGTTTTTTATGGTATTTTTATAATAACTCTTTACATAAATATATATCAATAACAATTGACATTAATATCGGATTTTATTAGGATTAGCCCCAAACTGTAACGAATTTTCAACAATATTAACAAAACTTAATTCGATTTCGGTACAAATTTACCACTTTTTATTTTTATTGATATCCTGGTGATCCTGGTCATGATACTAGAATAAACTTATGGGATATTTGTATTGTCACCGTCCTTTGATAAGTATGTAAAGTTTTAAGTTAATCCGATGTTTTGTATTGGGTGAAAATCGAGTTCAAATTTTTTGTTAGATACATGGATAGACAGACGCGTTATATCGGCTTTTCATTTACGCACAATTATGCGTGCGAATGACAGCGTATACATGCGTGATATTATGAGTATAGGATTTATAATATTTATCTGGCATTAAATATTCGTTTACCAGGTCAAGGACTCGGTGCACAGCTGCCATCCATCATAGTCGAGTGACAGTCCGCTAAAAGCTCTCTCAGTATCAAACATCTCCCGAGATCCATATCATTACGTTAACTTCTGTATCTTAAATCTTCATTATTACATATTTTTTCTTTTGAAATTATAACGTTTCCTTATAATTAATGTCTTGTAAAATATATTAATAACTATCATATTAGTTTCCTAATGAAAGTTATGAATTATTAACCTTTTAAAAAATGTTTTAAATATCATTTTCTTTTTTTTTACGGCGTCGTATATCAAAAGGAATATAAATTTTTTTTGTGTCAAAATTTCACAAAAGCTAACGGTAGACTACAAATAAAATATACTGAATTAATAAATTTTTACTGTAATAAGCGGTAATGCATTGACGGCAATCTCACCTGATGTTAATTGGCAATGTCTTTTAGGATGTTAAACACGCTTATCCTTGAGGTATTGGTTTTCGAATGATGCTTCCGGAAAACATCTATGGGTGCTTGGTGATAGATTTTGAAACTTGAGGGTGGTAGGTAGGCAGGCGGGTATTAGAAAACTCCCTACCACTACGCTAAGATTTCCTCACGATATTTTCCTTCCCTGAAAGCTCAATAGCTCATAGTTTTTAAAATGTTTATCTGTCTGTCTGTTTATTTGTTCCGGTTAATCTCCGGAACGCCTGGACCGGTTTTGACGGGACATTTTCTAACAGATAGTTAAAATTAGAAGGCGTTAATGAAATTATAAATAAAATACGATTAAATGGACAGCATCAACAAAATATTTCCGAACTATTATTTAAAAAACTATATCACGCAGTGAAGAATACATTAAGCGCGGGTGGAGCCGCGGGCACACACCTTGTCCTTATATAAAAGGCAACGTCTATCAGTCAGTCTGTGCATTGGTATACACGACCGAAGCCGCAGTCACATAGGATTCTGAAACAAAACTTTGATCGTTACTGTATATCAGTAAAAAATGTGATAAGAGTTCTATATATCTTGTTATGAAATTTAGTAGATACTAAGATTTACGGCGTGTCATGTCGTTTAGATAATAAACAGTAAGTTAGGACGGACGAACCAAGACCCATTCTAATTTATACCCTCCCGGTTGTACTCGTCTTAAGCCGGTAACTAATTCAGCGAGGACTTTTACGACGTATATGTGACCCGTTGAAAGATAATATAATGTTTTAAGAGATGCCATTCTATAGTATGTGTAAAGCTTTGTATCTCGATCGTAAACTTTTACCATAGGTTGAAAACTTTAGATGCGTTTTCGACGATCAAAGTTTAAAAATATCGCGTCAGATTTAAGCGACAATGACGCAGCTTGTAGTGCGGTCGGATTTCGAGTCGTTGGACGCAAGTTCTGACTCTAAAATTATCTTGAGCTTTCGATGAAGGAAAACTTCGTGAGGAAACCATTGCATGGTCCCGTCTGGGTAGTGACCATTCTGACTCCAAACATCAATAGGTGTGTTCTGGTAGCGTCACACGAACGCCAAAATACTTCTAAACTTAGTGTGTTTACCATACTGGACCACATCGTCACATAGCATCAGGTGAGATTTGGGCCGAAGCGTTAAGCCTATACAATGTAAAAACAGTGCAGTCGAGGGACCCCCATTCGAGGGAACGAAGTTCTTAGTTAAAACAAATAGAAAAAAACAAAACTATATAAGCCAAAATATCTTAAATTATTATCGTTCTTTATTAACTGAAAATTAAACATCATGCGACGCCATCTAGTGTTCAAACTTTGAACGTTTAACAAATTAAAATGTGATTTAACAGCGCTATCTCTCATTTGAAGCACTAATCTACTATTGCATTTCGTTACTTGACGATTTCTACTAAAACGCATTACCCGTAAGCCGCGTTAAAGAACTTCGTTCCAAAACTCTGCTATGTTACTGTTGTTTCTTTTTCTCATAGCATAATTACGGCCCAATAATGTTCTGTATCAATTTTTAGTGCGATATACTAATATTGCGGCGCATCTGATATTCACAAAGACACTTTTCTACGCAATTTCTACGCTTAAAATTCTTGAAGTATGTAATCTATATGTAAATAGGTTATGATAAATGAGTCTTGTACATTTTCTTCTTTGTTTATTGTTCAACTTTTTATTTTGGAACTATTTATAGGTTTTATAATGTTATTTAAAATTATAGTTAGACAATATTGAGAATATGGAATGTTTTAAGAGGGAATGCGGGTGACGTTTGTTCCATATAAACTTATTCTCTTGTTACCTCGTTGAATAATTATATTACAGTAAACATTTTTTACTCTTATTTTAGTAAAGTAACCTAAGTTACGCGGAGTAACTTTAGCTATCTGCCAGAAAAAGTACCGTCATAATCGGTTTAGCCTTTCCGGAGATTAGCGGGCACAAGTAAACAGACAGAGAGACAAAAATGTAAACAATGTGTTTTGGTATATGTACCGTATATACATTCATATATTTTTACTAAATACAGTAAAAGTTATTATTTTGATTTTACAAACAGACACTCTAATTTTAATTATTGGGTAAAAATATATATAGATGATGCTGACGTTATATAACAGACAGATATCTACATGCACATTCATAGATAAAATCTGTAGGTATCGATTTTTGTACACGGTATAGGCTAAGTGCTTTGACCACAATCTCACCTGATGTTAAGTGACGATGTGGTCCAGGATGGTAAACACTTTAAGCCTAGAGGTACAAGTTCTCAAGTGATGCCGCCTGAACACAGCTATTGGTATTTGGGCACAGGTTTTCGAACTTCAGTGTGGTGGCTACCCAGGCGGTAATTATTAGATAATGCTATGGTTTCTGCACGATGTTTTATTTTACCGAAAACTCTGGTTGAATTTAGAGTTGGATAGGTAAGTTTGAACTAGCGTCCGTTGACGCGGAATCCGCTCTCGCACTATCCACTGAGCCATGATCGCTTCGTATAATCTATTTTCAGAACTAGTTGTATGTAAATATCTGTAGCAGGTGGATTGTATTCAAAAAGTTTATTATACACAACACCCTAACAATTTTGAATTGAACACATGTTTACATATAATATATTAAAATCATAACTCATACATACGGGTTCGAGAAAATGACTCCCGAGGGATTTGTATAACTTTTACATTGTTATGAAATGTCAATTTTTATTTCTACTAGGTTCGACAGACTTATAACCGGTTTGAAATAAACCGTTTCATCAATGTTATACCGGTTAAGGCCCTTTTATTAATTACGTAAGGGTCCCCAGGGAGAGGACGATTATGAAAATCTATATATGCCTTTATCTTGGAGGGGGTAAAACCCATTCTCAGGTAATATTTCACAAGGCGAAATTTATTATTTAAAATCGATTTCGGATGGTGAATGATTCCCTTCATTCCATAATGTGCAGTTCGATTTACATCTTATTTTACAAATTTTAAAATCTTAAATATGTTCATTTTCATCCATTTTAAATGTCATAAATAATAATTGTATTAAAACGAGATTTAATCTTACGTAAGAAGAGGAAGGTGGGATCGAGAAATGTTGTGTATTCTTACATGGGGGGGTAGGGGAGTCAAAAATCGTCACAATCATCCTTACGTCACTAATGAATGGCCCCTTGAGAGAATAATTTTCGGTAAGAATTTAATCTATAATTAAATAATTTCTTTCACTTCGTTAAAAAGAATCGGCTTTTTACAAATACTGACCTATTGGTCTGTATAATTTTTCGAAACTAATTAGGGTTTCTTGCTTTCTGCTAGTACCAGAAATAATTTCAGGAAAACTATTAGGGTTCAACATTAAAAAAAACAAACATGTTTGGTAAAAAAAAACGTTTCGATATAGCTTTATATTTTCAGTTTAATTTTGTGTTTTCTACTTTCAACCAATTTCATTATAAGTATATTCCACTTTTCGCGGAAGCTAGATACAGTATCCTGTATGGGTGTGGTAACTACCACCCCAGTATGACTTAGGTTTAGTTCTGCAATCGACCTGGCTTCATACGTATGTACGTATGGTTAACAATTCGAAAGCTCGTTTGGTGGAAAAATTCGCTGGTAAGGTTGTGAGAATGGCACGGTAAGCCATTTAAAAAACATAATATGATATGATAACTTAGTCTAGTAGGCGTGTAGAGAATAATTTATCAATTAGAAACAATACAGACGCAAGTGAACTCGAAAAAGCGAATGGTAATTAAATATATTGCCATGTATGGCTATACATATATATCTGTATAATGTTGGAGAGATATTAAACGTCGTGCGCTTATAACCGTCTTTGATTTCTCACGTGCGTTCATACATAACATATATCAACCATACATATATCTATATTAAATTCAAACGCTTAAATAAAATAGATAAATAATAAACGATAAAGAAAATGGAAGATTGAACGATCGACGGCGAAGTTCGAAAATGTCGGCTTTAGTCATAAAAGTAATTGTTTGCGATATGTTTTCACGTGATAACCGCACTTGTAACGTTTGGGGTTAACGACGGACCGTTTTGAGTGGTCTCTTCAATATGGAAGTAGTATTCTGCATCGTACACACATGAAAAAGTTAACCTTGAAATAACCATACATTATGGCAGAAGTAATCCGTACGTGTGAATTTTAGTTGTTTTTTCTTCTTTGCGCTCATAACTGTATTTTATAACACTGGCTTACAGTTATTTGTGTCTATGATATGTATGCCTTACAGGTTGAATCTGAATATAACCAAATAGAACTAAATATTATCAAAGAAGTTTCACTGCACGTACTCTGTGCACTCTGCACATACTCTCTTTTTTTAATACAATTGTTTGATTTGTACATAATTGAAAAATATTTCCTATATCAATTTCTATACGTAACTAATTAATAACTGACACTTCATTCGAGTGTCTCTTTAGTGGCACTCGATGGCCCTACGTTTATTGCGTTCGATTTACGTCGTACCTATTGGGACTTTGTTTTCTTATTTGATATAGTTTTACCTGCGGCTTCATTCGTGACAGTGACCAAAGCGTTCTAGTTTGTAGGTATATTTTAACGAGATCGTTTTCAGTGGAATATCTTAGGCAAATGAAGAGTCTATATAAAAAGTGCACGTGTCAGAAGTAAAAATTCTCTGGTAACCTTTAGTTTTGGTTATCTATGAGACAAATTATTAGTAAGGATATCAGAGATTGAGAATTTTCTAAAATAAATGCTTCCTCAAGTACGAATATAGTACAAAAAGAAGAAAATAGTAACTCTGCAGTCCAAAGTGTAGCGTGCTTATGATTTTTGTCACTTTCTCTCGCACTGTGCACTTATGTTTCTAAATGTTTAACTACACTTCACTTCTTATGAGAATGGCGACATGTGTAATGTACACAAAATATTATGACACTAATATTCGGCCACTATTCACGTGACGGGCCCTGAAATTTTATGATGAATGAGAAAGGAATAGTAATTTAAGATAACGGTTGGGCCAGAAAGTTGGATTTATTTGAAAAATTGATTTAAAAACAGTACACAAACAAATTTGTATTAAAATAAAAACAGGCACATAGGAAAGTTATTTAAAAAAATATTACATCTTCAATTTGTACACCATCGCGCTGCAAAAATACCTCATATCTGGTACTCAGATTTTTAAAGACTCACTGGTATATTGGGCGTGGAATAGCAGACGTTTGTTCTTGAATGTTAGTTTTCAACTGGGTAATCGTGGTTGGATGATTACTTTAAACTCACCGTCACATGTAACCCCCAGAAAAAAGTCTGGTAATGTCAAACCTTAGTTTCTGGGCGGCCGCATAATATCGCCTCGGCGCTATATGAGTTTTGTTGCTGTTGAGGCATCAGATGTATGGCATTTTACGCCATCTTGTTGAAATTACGTCGCACCAACATAATAGTGATTCTAAAATCGTATGTCTTTCTGGATTACTGTTCTAGTCAAGAGCCGTATAGGTTAATGTGAGATACCACTGCGGGCCGCAATTTTATACCTTGGTTCATAGGTACCTACCATCTATTAATTGACATATTTGAATGAGCTATCAAAGGCATATAACCCATTGATTTTGTATGCCAACAAAGTCATATTTGACAACCTAATGAACTAACTATTCATTGATTTAAAAAGAACTAAAAATCTAATTTGCAGTTAATTGAAAGTGATCGGGGGTTCACAGCTAAAATGAAGTATTTTCAGAGAAGTTGTGTTCTAGATTTATTGGTTCATGTTGTCACCTATCTAACTTCATAATATTTTATTAGAAACGTGAATAACATATTGAGAGTGAATGCGGATACATAATTTATATTTAAAAATGGTAGTACTATTTTTCGTTTTAACATATACAAACAATAGACACCTATTTATGTATTTTTTACTACATAGGTTCAAATACATTAGCTTCAAATGCAAATATTAAATTCATCATTTGTCTGATCAATTTGTTAGAACCTTGCTTTATTATACTTCAAAATATTGCAACCAAATAGCAGGGTAGGGCGGGGAAAGGAAAGGGCGGGCCGTTCAGCCGTTAGTCGTTGTTGAGGATTTTCTTCCACAATCCGCTTACTGAATCGGCTTGCACTCATATTCCCATGTGTATTTAGTTTTTAGTTAACTTCATCAATGTAGTTAACTTCATAGTAAATAAACTAAGGGACCAATACACCTATAAGGCTATAGAATTCTGGAATAAATTGCCAGGACAAATTCATTCTAAAGAGCTCATCAGAGCATTCACTCAGCACAAAGCTGAAGAAGCCCTGATGCTCAGTAGGAATCAGCTAGGAGTATTAGTGAGAGCACTAACTGGACACTGTTGTTTGGGTAAGCATATGCACAACATCGGTGTCCAGAACAAAAGAGAGTGCAGGTTCTGTGAAATAGCAGACGACGAAACACCAAAGCACATCTTGTGTGAATGTGATCCATTAATACCCATACGTAACCGAATTCTGGGTAAGCACGCGTTGCTCCCGGAGGAGGTATAGACGCTCTCTGCCAAAAAGATCCTACAGTATATTAAGATTGTAGGTCTAGGCAGTGAGCTTCAGTAATATAGGGGCGATCACAATAGATCTGACTAGGTCGCGGTGATACGGGACTGTTTAAGCTTGCATAGCCCCTTAATAATAATAATAGTAATGGTATATAAACTCGGTTTTGAGTCATTGTCTATCAAAATTGTTTGCTATATCGCGAGCCGCACAAATACCACCCAAGAGCCGGCCGCCGCCGGCGGCCCGCGGGCCTCAGTTTAACGATCACTGCTTTATATTTATTATTTTGTGGATACTTTTCCCTTGGCCTTTTGTAAGGCGTCTTCGATCTGCTCTTCTTACGGCCGCCTAGGTTGATCTCTAACAAACGTGCCTAGTCATCTTTTCCTTGTAAATTTTATTTTATCAATATTCTGTGATCCATTCTCTCCACGTTTCCTAACCAAGTCACTGAATTTTATTTTATTCTATTCTATATATAACTATTTGTATTCAAAATTTTGTGCATAGTGAAACAAAAATATTAAAATATTTCCAGAATAAGTCTGTAACGAGTAAATACTCTGCCTCGAAGATATATTAAACCGCTTGTCATTTTACTGTAGCCCATATGTCACTTCGTCATATCTCACTGCGAGGTGTTTTAGAATCAACTACATCTACTGACGCTCGGTCAGTTTTATTTCCATTACGTGCTTTATATATAAGATTAAATAACACATTCGCGTATGTGCGTACTTTGAGCGACATGTACAGCGCTTAGAATTTTTTTATCGTTTTCGACAATGACATTAGTTTTTATGAGAAACCTGACATGTTCGCGTTAGTAAGTGAGGTTAGAATTAATTTGTTGTTATAATAATATCATGTTGAGAAACCTTTTTAAATTAACAATTTATTATCAATTAGCTTGTGCCGGTTATTTCACACGTATAAACATAATGCATAATCTAATGTAATGTATATTATATAGTTTAAAATATTTCATCGCATTCACGTCTATATTAATTTGACAATTATATTGAAATCGGTTCACCAAATTTCAAGAAAGCTTTTCAAAGTACACCTAGGTTTTTTCAGGCTTAGTTCTCTTTGATAATTTTAAACTATTCCAGTTGTTTAGATAATATATTTTGTTACTTTCATAATTTATAAAAGCCTTTATTAAACAGTATTTTTTTTACCTTTTTTTTTTTTTTGTTTTTTTTGTCGAGGGGAAATGCATTTACGCACTACCCTTACCCATTGCATTAGTGAGACCGAAGTCCCCCAATGCAATGGGTAAGGGGGCACGGAGGGACGAACTCCATGCCAGTGTGGGAATCACCCGGGCGTGAAGCGCCCGGAAATACCCACTAAAACCCCCCGGGGCCGTCTGCCGCATTTGGGATGGGGGCGACACGGGGTGGCTTTCGCAAGCACCGCGTTGCCCCCTGCGGCGATCCCACCGGGCCTCGTTCGTGCAATGGCCCAGTGGGGATGGGGGAGAATACTTCCCCACCCACCTCTTCGCCCACCTCTCGAAAGACCTAGAAGGTCAACCATCCGGGGGGCAGGATATACTTCCTGCCCCCAAAAATGTGTTACCCACCCTGGGTTCGAATTTCCGACCTTTCAGTCGTACCGTCTATGAGACATGCGGATTATTCCACCGGGCTAACCACGCTCTCACCGGGCTAACCACGCTCTCAGTATTTTTTTAACCTAGCTAATGCTGATGACCGGAAGGGCCTTAACTGATTCACCGTAACTATGTGGGCGAGTACTGAAGGGACTGGGCGCAAATGGTACCTATAGTACAAGGGTTCGAACCTTGGCTTGGCCGTTACCTGAGTGTGAAAACTCCCGCGGAATTTTAATCCTAGCTAATCCCTACATTTTTTCTTTACTAATAAAAAAAAAGGTTCCTCACAGGACCTATGAACCTGCGTGTTGTGCATTTGATGCTCAGTGCATGGTCAGTGTCACTGTATCGCGCTGATAGCGACGTCAAAAGTCTCCCCAGTTGGGGAACGGAGCACGTCTTGGGCCGCCACCGGAGGGGGACCCGGGGTATGTGCGAGAGCAAAGTCAGACACCTGTCCCCGGCAGCGGGATCGGCGGTTTTGCGGGCGTGGGCGCTGACACGCAAATAAACGCGGTTAATGCAAGAAGATCCTATTCATGCGAGTGTAGTTATCGTCGCGGTCGATCAAAATATTACGCGGTCGCCGCCTCTTGTAGACGGCGCACCAGACGGGCGAGTACGAGACGGCTTGTACGAGGGGATTCGGGTGTGTCTCATCTCTGCTGCATGCATCCATCTTCTTACTAGCCCAACATTCTGATCCATACAGTATGACAGGTCTTATAACGTGGTCTTATCATGGCTAATAGAGATGTATGGAAGAAGAAGACATAGTATTTATTACATGGGGAAATGCATTTACGCTCTACTCCCTGGTGCTGGGGTACGGGGAGCAGTGTGAGCTCATGTAATGGCCACGAAACATAATCAACACCTACTAAAACCCCATGCTTACCGTCTCTATCGTTATATGGAGAGGACGAAAAAGAAGACATAGGTTCTATGCCAACCCTAAATAACTAATGTTAGTATACAACTTGTGTGAATTACGTATAGTGTGACGTCATCGTTTAGTGTACTGCGCTGTGTCTTTTGGTTGAAATTAACATTCTTATAAGTTCCTTATTTTTGATCAGATATTAATGTTGTTTTCAGTACTCTGCCTTATTTATGGTTTATTTTTTGATGTGTCAAAAACAAATAATCACTAAACATCCGTATTCTTAGCGGTGAAATTGTTGTCCCGATAATTTGTGTTAAAAGTCTACATGACGTATAGCATGTTACGAGCTTCCATTTCGCATTAATATGATGTATGAAGACTGTAATTTGATTACTGGGCCTGATGAGTCTTAAGCTTGACCTTGACCTTTATATTTGTAGTATGAGTCGAGATGCGTACGTGTTTTGTGTCACGCATTCAAACTATTGCTTCATATATGTACCGTAGCTTTCAACTGCCACTCACATTTGCAATAGAAGTGCATTATAATTATTTTGTTTCATATCTCGTAAATGAATTATACATTTTAAAACCTCTTTTGAATTCTTCTCGCCAAAGTCTAGTATCGTGCCTAGCGGCAAGCACGGAGAACTCCAAAAACAATAGCGATCATTTAGAGATTGGTTGTTAAACTCCTGTTATATTGGTCTGCAGCAATTAATTTCTTCTCAATGAATTATTCCGTTTATAATAAGAATAGGGGGAAATTTTTTGTTAAAACGCGTTGCAGTTTCTTTCATTTAAAAAAAAAATTTTTGGTTACTGACTGTAAGTTGTTTAATAAGCATGGTTTTTTTTTAATGATATTTGTAATCTTTAAATTGAAGGTTATTTGAACTTGGCGGTCCTTTGTTAGAAATTTTCACAGTATTTCTGTAACATCTCAAAATTCATATTTCGTGTTACTGGAACAAAAATTACATATTATTAGGTAAAGTAATGCAAGTAACAAACAAAAAACTTAAATTCCGCCAAAACTAAGCCGCGATTTTTTAAATTCTTTATATGACACTTTTTATTCGATTTAATTACATAACTTTAATTAAAACGTAAATGGTCTGGATAATATAAGGTTTATTTGTTACAAACGTAGAAGTAGCTATGTAACTAATTACATAGCGCTGATCTAGCCTAATTACGAACGTGCATATCGAAATATGTGGATGTACTACGTACGTAGGACCGGGGAACGAATGAATGTGGATCGAATGGCGGATAACTGTGTCGTCTGTTCATAACTCTCATCGACTCTTAGTACAATGCTTTAGTTTTTTGAATTTCCTTATAGTTTTGACAGAAAAATCTTTAAACTGATAACTATTTCAAATACTTTGCCTAATATAGAAATAATAATTGATTCCTTACTACTATATATTATCATTTTTATTATTGTTGGCAGCTTACACAGTACAATTTTTGTTTAAATCTAAATGGATCTTAGTAGCCGCTTTGTCGATTGATTGCACTCTGTACGTATTGTTGTGACTTTTAGTAATTAGTAATGATTTTATTTATAAACTAGCTGTGTGCCCACGGTTGCACCCGCGTTTTATATGTTTTTGGTTTAGGTATCGTATTTAGTATAAAAAAATAATTTTGACATTACAAACAGACACTCCAATTTTATTTATTAGTATAGATTAGTCTAAAACTTATAAAATACTTTTTTAAAAGTAAAATTATTAATTAACAGTTTAGTGTATGAGTCCTTGTTACGTTGTTTAGACAACCAACGGATAGTTTAGTAGTAATCATTTTTACTAGAACATTTTATTCGAGCATTTTGAGGTAAACAGTTTAGATGTGGCAACACAGACGCGTATAAAGCAACACCACTTAAACGCTAACTTTGGCGCACTGTATATTGTTTCCTGAAGTAAACTGTAAATTTTTACGTATTCTTTCATATAAATATATAAAGTTTTAAACAAATATAGAGACTTAGTTGGGTCTTAACTATATCTTAAAAAATAGAATAGATTGGGCTATTTACTCAGGGTAAACAAATAAGGCTGTATGTAAGTCCAATGACCCATATCAGCTATGTAAAAATATAGAAAAATCAAATAAAGTTCCGTGAGTGAGTTCAAAGATTGAGGATATTATATTACCTGGATGGAGATTATAGACTTGAAAATATTTAGATAGTGCATATTTTTTCTACTGTATAGGATAGCCGGCGTGAGAATAATGGATAAATTAAGGAATAGTGTGATTAGGGATCGATGTGATAGCGTGACAGAGGATGTAATGATAAAGATATCCTTAGTTGTTTTGGGCACGTGAAGAGGAAGGTCAAAAGAACATTAACGAAAAAAAAATTACAAGGTGAGAGTGACTGGTCAAGGAGGTAAAGGTCGCCCTAGGCAAACATATCTCGACCAGATCGAAGACGTTCTAAACAAACTTATATATATATATATATATATATATATACAACCCGCTCGAGTTAAGTTTGTACCTCACGTCAATTACGTCACACTGACGCTTGATAAACCAGTACGGTTCGCGACAGAACGTGAAATGGGAGGTGTGCGAAGACGCGGGAGGGGCGTCGCATTCCAGCGAGGTGCAAACTTAACTCGACCAAGTTGTACATGTGTATCTATCAACAGTCGGTATCATCATTCCGGCTTGCGTTTATAACGGCTAAAATGACCAGGTAGCTCCAGAGCTGGATATGTGTATGTACATTTGCTGATCCTGGAACGCAGTGCGCCTCAACGTGTCACTATGTCGGGCTTGGGACCATTCAAGTATGACGTAAGCAACAACAGGGAAGTTTAAGTGGGGTGATTAATTAAAAGAAAACATTAAATAAGTAAATATTAATCACCTTTAAACCCCCTGTTGTTGCTTACGTCATACTTGAATGGTCTCTTTTACACAAGTATATGGTGGTTCCGACTAAGTCGGTGAGGAAAGCATAAATAAACTCTAGTAGATTATTAATTCTATATTAAGGTCGAGTGAAACGTGTTTATCTGACTCGAATGAATTCGAACACGGGACGGATTTGGTAACATTGTGTGGTTCGGCAACACTAGACCCGTCGTCGGTCGTCCATTGAAATTGGATTTGGATACTCTGCCCCGTCTGTGTTTATTTAAGGATGTCACTGCTACTGTGCAAATATGTACGTTTTACATCGTATTCTCGTGTGACTTTGATATGCAGCACCCGTGGTTTCGTTCGAATTTAAATGAAAACTTTTGTTGTGAGAACGCTGGACTTATCTGTCTATCTCTTAGATATGAAACTCTATACTAAGTTTTTATTAACTTACTTAATTATGAAACTCATTATTTATAACACTCCGGAACTTCACCTTCGGCAGAGGATCAGGACGTATTCCGATCCGCAGCTAGAGAGGCTCCTATACCCATCTAAAGCGCGATACATTGACACATGCATGCACTAACAAAACACGCATCGAACTGTACTCCATATTCCTGCACACTACATGCAGTTACATGGGTTCTGTAAATGATCGTAAAGATCCGTAATTTCTCTTAACTAGTATAGTCTTAGCGTGATACAAATTCCGAGGAATTTAGGTGTCTTGGATAGCGCAATTCTAACCGTGGTCTGTACCACCTTGGTGCCTTTGCGCTGGTAGTGTAATGCGTATATTGTTAGTGCATGCGCTGTCACTGCATCGTGCAAGCGGGGGATCCATGAGCTTTATCAGTTGGGGATAGAAACATGCCCTGGATTGCTGCCAGAGCGGGAGAGGGGGCTCGATGTGTATCGTTCACTAACGAACAGTTAAATTTGCTTTTTTATAAAAATTAAGAAACTATTTCCCATCCAAATAATCTTTCTCTCACCTGGTGTTGAAAGATGACATGGTTGAGGATGGTAAATATATTAAGCCTAGGAGGTACTGGTTCTCAAGTGATGCCGTCGGAATACACCTATTGGTATTTGGTGACAGGTTTTCAAGTTTGAAGGTGGTATATTCTGAGACGGCCACTATTAGTAAATGCTCTACCGACATGCTATGGCTTCCTCACGATGTTTTCCTTCACCGAAAGCTCAGGATGATTTTTAGAGGTGGTTAGGTTAGGTGGGAACCCGCGTCCAATGATACGGAATCCTGCCGCACTACCCACTGCCCCATCATCGTTACAAAATATGATTCATCATGTATTTCACCGCATGTATGGGAATCGTAGTCCACTCGAGCACAAAATGATGTAAAAGATCAATTATACTACAGAAATAGATCGTTCAGTCGAAATACTATTGTGAATAGTGTATAATGCATGTTCCAACGAATTCCGAACAATTAATAATGTCGCTTAAAATAAAACGGACATCAGTTAAAGTTGCACGAATTTAAAGGGTATAATCCAATTAAAAAACTATGCTATATTCAAGCTTTTTTTTTTATTACTGCAACGGTGGTGGTTATATAAAGGCATCCATACTGGATTAATAGATGATTAGTAAGAATTCATTTAAAATTTAATCCCTTGAGCTTTGTGTACCATAACCGACCAAGATATCCAACCTCCAAACTCGTCCATGCTATTGTGGTGTCGTATACTTGTTACTTTTTACCAACTGAGTGTTCCAAGTGCTCGGCACAAAGATCGGTGAAACTAAAATTGAAATCACATAATCTTATTGGCTATTTAAAGGAGTGTCACTAATTTGACATGAGGAAAGTTTTAATAATTTTAATGTCGTTAGTATTACACTATCTATATTTTGCGTTCACTGATCAAACATAAACATCCAAAATATTGAGCATGTTTACACATTTCAAAAATGCATCATAAATCGACATGTTGTTGGAAACAAATTATCACAAAGGCTTTTTTTATTGGTGCAATTTTGACAATAATGATAATAAATTAAACCTCATATTAAATCACCCGTGTATTGCTCATTATCGCTACGCATCACGCAGTGGAACACATCTTTATGCATTCCGTACAAACTAGGTACCTACGTGATCGTTAATAGAAATGCATTGCGAACATCCGGCGCAACTTTGAAAGGTAAACCGTTTATCATTTTAAATACGCAATATAATATAATATGCAAACCACCTAGGAATAAGAGATCATAAGATAATAGTTTAAAGACGAGGTTTTAGGCGTGTGACGTTGTAATTAAAAGTGCAATGTGCCAATTTTATGACTTCATTTGGCGAATAAACTAATTAATTGTATTAAAAAAGTTTTTACGTTCTGGGAATTTTAATCCATTGTAGTAAAACAATTCAATTCAACATTTTCAATTCTGTCTGCTAATTGAATAGTGGATGTGGATTCAGATACTTTGACGATGGAAATGGCAGTCCGAGGAGGGGGTTCGTAGGGACCTAATCCCAAAAATCATAAACGTCTAATTGACAAATATCTGAAAAATAGATAATAATTTACGAGAAGAATTAATAACTTACCTATATTGGAAGATTCGAGTTGAATTTGAAGAAATCGACGAAATTTTAACCCTGAAAAATGATAAAATCCAGATTTTGATCTCAAACGCAAGACCACATAATAATCAGTCACATTTTACACAATAGTGTTGTGTGAACTGTGACATAAAGTACAATTTATATTTAAAAATAGCAAAAAAAGGTTAAAAAGAAACCAGTTCCAATTTCGTACTATCGTGTTACATACCTTAACATTTTTATTTCATTTTGGCAATCAATGTATTAAATAAATTGATACGTCAATCAGTGTTATAATTAAATCAAAACAAGAATGTCTATAGTTAGTAATATATTCTATATTATTGAAAAAGATGTTCTAAATGCATTGTTACTTTATTCAAAACTAGTTGTGTGCCCCCGGCTGCGCCCACGTTTCGTATATTTTTCACTGCAGAATATAGTTTTTAATTTTTTTATACGGAACCCTAATTATTTTCCAATTTTTTTTTGCTACTAACATTAAGCAAGTATATTTCTCACAAATTCAAGTGCCTACCAGTAAAACTTCGCAATGAATCGGATTTTAATCACATTTTCATGAGTTTTAATTTTTTTAACGCTTGAGCACTTACCTGGCGTTTACGCCAGCTTTCCATTGTTTTCCTATTGTCTTATTTTTATGGGTACTCGACACATTAAGTAACTTTTTTACTATTTACCAAAAAATGTCCTGTCCAAATTAATCTAGCCGTTCCGGAGATTACCCAGAACAAACAGACAGATAGACAGATGAAAGTTTTAAATTTTTTTGGTTTGATTCATATATATTTACTAAGAAAAAAAATTTTGACATTATATTAGTGATCGTGTATGTTGAAACTGTATTGGTTACCTCAGTGTTTAAATTATAACTATGTTACTGAAACATTTTAATGTGATTCTAATGTGGACCATGTTAACGCATCAACACAACCGGCTTTCAGCGTGTGTCGCCTGTAACGCAGACGCAATGGCGGCAGGTGGACTAGACTTGTCTGGAAACTGGCCTAGAATCATACACAAGATATAGAACAAATAGTATGACATGTTTATTGATTGTGTAATTAATTATAATTCTGTACATACATCATAGTTATCAAAAATAATTACACTGATTTAAATGATAGATATACTTAAAAATCGTAGATAAGTTATCATAAGGGTTAATTAATATTATTAAGAAATTGAAGTTTTAATATTAACGTAGAGCACGTTTATGTGACTTTTGATTAATTTCAAGTTATTTTATAGACTGAAAACTGCTGTAACTATTAGCCCAGGCAGAACCGAATTCTGTGTAAGCACGCGTTACTCCTGGAGGAGGTACA
The DNA here is from genome assembly GCA_014132275.2 of Samia ricini. Classification (NCBI taxonomy): domain Eukaryota; kingdom Metazoa; phylum Arthropoda; class Insecta; order Lepidoptera; family Saturniidae; genus Samia; species Samia ricini. The sequence goes on from AP028158.1 coordinate 28,088,912, forward strand.
GACACTCTCTGCCAAAAAGATCCGACAGTTGTAGATCTAGGCAGGTCTAGATTGTAGGTCTACGTTGTAGATCTAACCTGGTCGCAGTTACGCAGGACTGTTTTAGCTTACATAGTTTTTTTTCGAATAATACTAATAATAGTCCAGAACTTGCATCAAGAGCGTGTAAATAAAACAGGGCACTATGCTTTCAATTGTTAAGGTGACATCGCTTTTTTTCACATTTTGAAATTATTGTTTTTTTTTAATATATATTTTATGCGATAAACTGCTTTTACGCGTGGCGCACGTTTGCTTTATGGCCGCGCGGAGACCTATTTTCAGCGTTAAATAAAAAAGAGAAATAATGAAGATTGAGTTCCGAAGTTGAAACTTTTTTATTGGAAATTTTCTCCTGTTTAAGAATCTTCTTGATAATTCCTTATATATTAAGGGTTTTTGAGTAATTCATGAAACACGAAATAGAATTTTTAAAATGTTATTTTCTTAATAACAATTGCAATTTTGTGTGGGCTAATTGTGTGCTAATAAATACTCGAAATACATTTTTCTAGATGCCATTCCTAATAAGTAGTAAGCCTAAATCCGTCGCTGATTGTTGTCGCATACTGCCGCTAACTATACATGAGCACAAACGTTCGGCTAGCGGCCAGACACCGCGACACAGACCGGCCGCTTAATATATTTTAAACCACGCCATTAATTACACTGCCAAAAACCGTTAAGGAGGTCTCTATTGGATAATTTACACCGTGTGATTAAAACTATGTTGTTTTTCGTGTAAAATAATACATTGAAGCACATGAAAGCGAGCGCTTACGACATGTTACCGGCTTTCTCGGGGAAATTCCTTTACAGTTCGTTAATTTGATTGAATGACTAATATAACTCAAAAGGGGATGATTAATGTGAAAATTTATCTTGTCAGTCTGTTCATTTGTAGTGTTATACGTCGAGAAATACTAAAACGCTTTACATTTTTTTTTTGTGAAATACCACAATAGACGAAAGTCTTTGACCACTGTATGTTGACAGTCATTGAAAGGTGGTCATAATGGGCCTTAGGGTCAAGGTTGGAGAGGGCTCTGCTTGAAGTTTCACTGCGTGACCGAACCGGATTCGAAGAAGAACAAAATTAATGGAAATTGCCCGAAGTATTGACTAACGTTAGTGGTAGTGACCTGGGCACATTGCCTATAGAACTGATGGCTGATGGCGTCTGCGTACTGGAAGAAGCAACATGGGCAGGCGCTTAATAAGGTAGACCGACGTCCAGTAGTGGACGTTTTTCGGTCGACATAATGATGAAATTCTCTGGACAAGTTTAACTATATACTTTATTGATTGATTCAATTGAAAGAAGTCCACTGCTAGGCATAGGTCTCCCTTAAAAAAGTAGAAATTGCAATAATCGCTACGTGTGGCAGGCGGGTTGGCGATAGCAGTAGGTGTTTGTGGTCCTCAGAGGATACTGCTGCCCATCCTCTGGTTTATCCCTTAGTCGCCTTTTTCGACACTTACGAGAAGATATGGGGTGGTAATATTCTTAGCCGGAACCACACGGCAAATATACTTTATTACAAATAGGAAAAATTATGACGTTAATAGTGTATGGAATCGACACAAAAATTACCGTAAGTACCTTATTCATCGTTTGTTAAAACTTGACCTAATTTTACTAAATGTTTTTTTTAATAGGAATATATATTATATGAATAATCAATGTGGAAACACACTGACCTAAATAAATTATTACACATTTTTATTTCATTAAAACATTATTGCAATAAGGAAAACGTAGTCAATTCTCACAATTAACTACATTCATAATATTGAGTATGTGATTCGAAGAGATTTAAGGAAAAATGTTTCATGGAATGGGTTAAGTTTGTATTTCGTTTTTTCCTTTGAACTGTATTATTAGGTGGAATCATATTCTGAATTTCATGTTAAGATTGTTAGAAAAAAATTACAACATAGAAAGATGTTGTCTTAGAATTTGTATGCAATGTTAATAAACATTAGATTAACTGCATTTTGAAGCGATGACGGTTTGAATGGTAGTCTGGGGTCGTTCAAGTCTAACGTAAGCAAAATTTTGAACATTATCATCCCCCTCCCCCCTTCCTTACCAGTAATAGTAAATTAAGTAGGGATATGCATATACTAGAAAAAAATATCTATATGACATATCGTAATGTTGTATGCGATATATCATACTAATATATCGATATTTGTGATATATCGTATGCTCACGCCCCCCCTAACCCCGTTTAGAAGTGACATTTATAGATCAAAATAAAGTAGAAGTAGTATACATTAAATTTTTTACACAGTATTGCCTCAGTGCTTTAAACCACAATCTCACCTGATGTTAGGTGACGATGTGGTCCAGGATGGTAAACACGCTACACCTAGAGGTACTGGTTCTCAAGCGATGCTTCCGGAACACACCTATTGATATTTGGCGAACGGTTTACAAACTTGAGGGTGGTAGCTATGTAGCTACCCAGACGGGCATTATTAGAAAATACCCTAACATCAAGCTATGTTTGCCTTAACCGAAAGCTCAGGCTGATTTTAGAGCTGGATAGGTGGGTTTGAACCCGTATCCATTGACGCGAAATCTGACCACACTAGAAACTGCGCGATCATTTCATTTCAATCAAGTTATTATGAAATGTTACTATTATTAGGGCCTTTTTTATAACATAACATGTTATGTTATGTTTTTTTTATAGATATATTAAGAATTTATTGAAATCAAAAAGTACATAAATTTATAATTAAAATAAAATAAAAAAAAAACTATAAGTAATGAATGCCGTCCAGCTCGTTGCCAGACGGGATGGTTCCCAGAAGGCTGGCCATGTTGCCACGTTGGATGGCAATGCTAATTCGCTGTGCCAAATATTGGCCGGCCCTCTAGTCGCGAGACGTGTCGACTAGACGACTCGCGAGATCCTTAAAAAGGCTATGAGCACTCGGACCCCACGGCCCCAGAGTTTCGACCCCAAACGGTACAAATATGTAACTCTCACCAAGGGTAGCATATTTGCGCCGCTTGAGATCCTCCGCTGATGTAGCTGCTGCGCCGGCCTTCAAAGAGGTAACTGGAAGATGTGACGGTGCTAAAGTATCGACGCAAGTAGCATCCCATACCAAGGGCCGCCCCATCTTCCAAGGCACAAGGCGTAATCCCATTGGGTTTTTTGCCATCGTTACGCACCAAACCAATAGGTTCCAAGCTGGCTGGTGTATTAACACTGGCAAAAGCCCGACGTAAAACGTCATTGAGGGTGGCGTGATGCGAAATACGACCTGCGCTTTTACTAAAAGCCAGACCGTGATGCCGAGCGAGTCGACTATAGTAGCGCATTGGCAGCGATGTGGAGACACCCATGATACCCCTAAACGTAGGTAGACGAACAGCCTGATCTACAGTGTTATCTAATTTAGTGCCAATATTAGGGGATGGCAATAAATTTAGCCAGAGGCTTGACTCTAACTCTCCTGAGCGGCTAGTAGATGAGTACGCTCTGCAGCACTAGTTGGCGTATTATAAAGACTATTCCGTACTAGTTTACAGAGTGGCTCGTCCCAAAACCTTTGAGAGTGTACAACCTCAGGACAATTAGAATTTGAGCATGTGGCAATGCAAGCATTTTTGGCTTCTATTAAATTAGATATTACAGAAATATCAAATTTGGATACAATATTTAGAACCAGATTTTCATTACTAAAAGCCGATGATAAGAAAGCCGGCAAGCTTACACAAGATATTTTACGAATGTAAAATTAATGAAAATAAATATTATGAAATGTTATGTTAATTTCAACAAAAGATAAAAATATACCAGAAAATATACGCGCAAAATTTCGAACTGCACATTATTTGTGTATTAAATTTTTGGTTAGCACGTATAAATAGGTTCATGGAGCTTTAAAATAAGCTCGGCTTTATATGAAAGACCGGTCTTATACTGTCGATTTAGAGTTTAGAGTACCGCAAGTAAAAATTCAATTACTCCGTCATTGTCGACGTATTAACGCTCGCTTTTGTTGAGAGCTATGCCGTTCGTTCCTATGAGATTTATTATGTTTTGTGTTATAGCATCGATTTTATAAAAATACCAAATAAATATTTATGTAGTTTCATAACGACAAACATTTACAGCGATAGTTTATTTATAGCGTGACGGCTGGTAGAGCGTAGTTAGTCCGGTGGACTAATCCGCGTGTATCATAAACGGTACGACTGAAAGGTCGGAGTTTCGAACCTAGGGTGGGTAACACATTTCTTTTTTCATTGTGCTGGAGAAGCCGTCGGGGGACTGGTCTTGGTTGACCAGGGTCGGTCCCTAAGCAGGTAGGGACTTGGCCTTCGGGCTGGGTCATCCGTCCGGGGGTATGTCGCGGTGCTTCCTTGAGATCCCATGTTGCCCTCCTCGTGTGGCGGTAGAAAGAAAGAAAGAAAGAAAATCTTTATTCACGGTATTAGTCACGGTAGAGACGGTCACACATAGGGTTTTAGTGAGTAGTCGCTAAGATCCTCTTCCGTAGTGTTAGTCCCACACACCCTCTCTGCCTCCGCATGAGAGGACGGTGCCTAAATGCATTCCCCTAAGTAAAAAAGGCCCAATTTAGTTTTAGATAAAATTTGAAAGGAATCATTGAATATTTAAAGTGCATAAACAAACAATAATAAACATACGATCGTTCGATGCACAACTGATTTACATCACACAGAAGACACAGTGTTTCAGTTACTTAGCATGTTAGCAAAGATAAAAAAAACATAATAAACAGGATTTACCGTGATTAATGACGGTAAGTTTAAGCACTATGTCAAACAGGTTTTAATATCCTAAGGTTAATATTACAGGGTGGATCATTACGTGAACGATATTGATGTCTGGAAGTGACACCCCTCTTTGTGCTTCCGCCAAAACCGTTTATTGTTAACTTAAAAAAAACAGATCGAGTTTCTTGCTGGCTCTTCTCGACTAGGTTATTTTTGACGTTCATAAGCGCCTTCTCAGAGCCCAAATTGAGTAAAGAATTTTTTGATTTGATTTTTTGAATGTGTTGAAAGAGTGACAAGAGATTCCATGGAATTATTTGGCGCATACTTGCCTGTTTATTTACAGTTTCGTACGGACGTCAAATCTATGGGATTATCGATGGTATTTGGGTCTTCTCACAGATACGTGTTTATTTTAATGATAGAAACATGAACAAATAGTGTTATGTTTTGAAACTATTTTATGTAAATTCATTTGTTTATTATTTCATTTAAGTAGGTGTACGCTATAATTATTTTTATCCAAATATGTCTTTTTAATCTGTAATACGTGTCTTTGTAGACTGTAAGTGGGATATCTTTAATTTATTAAATGTAATTTCGTCATGCTTACACTTATATACCATTTACATCATTTTTCTGGCTTAATCTTATGTTACTTTGAAAATTACAGTCACTAGACAGATAGGCATAAGAAAATGCCATATCATCATGCTATGGTTTCCTCACAATGTTAATTAAAGGATTTTCATCGCTTCAAACATTTTAAAATAAGAACATATGACATGAAAAAGTACTTTACATGTTACACAGTTAATGGAAAATTTGTGAGTTACATTCCAAGCTGTAGAAAAAACGATGACCACCTTGCTAGAACTTTCCAAAGGTTTTTGTGACAACTCACAGAACTCGTCTTATATGTTATTATTTATAATACCATTGACCTATGCATAGTAATATATACTATAAGACGCCACCAAAATTACATAGTAAAGAGTTACATAACAAACAAGTTTATGAATTAAAATGACAGATTGAAATTCCCGCCAAAAATTCAGGAAAATATTATTAAATCATAAGGTATGAATCAAAGTTATAACAAAGTCTGTTGTAATATGTAATACGGGTTACACATACTAAAAACATATTTTTTGAGAATTTTGTCTGTCTGTCTCTTTGTTCCGGCTAACCTTTGGAACGGCTGAACCGATTGAGACGGAACTTTTCTGGCAGATAGCTGAAGTTATAAGGCGCAACGTATGCTACTTTTATTTTAAGAAACTAATTAAGGTTTCGTTTGAGACAATAAAAATCCATGAAATTTAAAAAACACCCACCCAAACCAGTGCTCAGTTTTACTGGCAAGTTTTTGCATTTGTGAGATATAACTTTACTTTCTGTTAATACCAGAAAAAAATGTAGGTTCTGTAATTACAAAAAAATAATGATACAATCATTTTCAATAATTATTTAACAACTATATTACGCAGCAAATAATTGCGCGGAATAGAAAATATGATACGCGAGAGGAGCCGCGGGAAGAGCTAGTTAGAATATATACATATTTACAAAAAGTACGTAATATTTACCGCGATTCAATGAAACTAGCGTTGTGCTTGCGGCCGCGCCCGCGTTTCATATAATCTTTACTGAGTTTGAATTTTTTTACACAGAACCTTAATTATTTTCGTTTTTTTTTTGGTTCTAAGATAAAGTAAAAATATTTCTCATTAATTTAATTTAAGTACTTGCCCGTAAAACTGTGCATTGAATAGGATTTTATTCAAATTTTTTGAGTTTCAATTTTTTTACGTAGAACTCTCATTATTTTCAAAATTAAGAGTTACGCGGAGTAACTTCAGCTATCTATCGAAAAAAAATGTCCTTAAAATCCGTCCAGCCGTTTCGAAGATTAGCCGGAACACACAGACAGACAAACATCTTAAAAATTGTATTTTTGGTACAGGTATATCATATACACATTCTTATCTATTTAGTTAAAAAATTGTTATTTTCACATTACAAACAGACAAAGAAGATTAAGAAGAAAGGAGTGCCTGGGAAATACCTGCAGTTGATTCAAGCCATGTACTGCAAATGCAGTACTCAGGTTCGGTCTGCTGCTGGTGTCACAGCCAGCTTTGATGTGGCTGTCGGTTTGCACCAGGGATCGGCTCTTAGCCCATACCTCTTCCTGTTAGTAATGGACGCTATTACGTCGGATATACAGGAAGAGGCACCCTGGTGCATGATGTTCGCCGATGACATCATGCTGGTCGGTGAGAGTGGCCAAGAGGTGCAAAACAGACTGGATGAGTGGCGGCAAAGACTGGAGAATTTAGGCCTAAAAGTTAGCAGAACAAAAACAGAATATTTGTTCTGCGACTTTGGCGGTATCTCCAGTCTGAAGCCAATATCACTCGGAGGAACACCAGTACCAGTCTGTTCTGAATTCCGCTACCTCGGGTCACTCTTGCAGTGTGACGGAGAAATCGACCGCGAAATAAGGCATAGAATCAACTCAGGTTGGATGAAATGGCGACAGGTCTCTGGTGTGATTTGTGACTCCAGGATGCCCCTTAAATTGAAGGGGAGGATATATAAGTCCATCATAAGACCTGTCATATTGTATGGATCAGAATGCTGGGCTAGTAAGAAGATGGATGAGAAGCGACTGCATGTAGCTGAGATGCGAATGTTGAGATGGATGTGTGGTGTTACAAGAATGGATAAAATAAAGAATCAATATATTAGAGGGAGTTTGAAAGTTGCGTCAATGGTAGAAAAGTTGAAAGGTTCTCGTTTGTCGTGGTATGGACATGTTATGAGAAGAGAGGAAGCGCATGTGGGTAAAATAGTAATGAATATGAATGTGGAAGGATGGAAAAGTAGAGGAAGGCCAAAGAAAGTGTGGATGGAGTGTGTAAGAAATGACATGAAAGAAAAAGGAGTGAATGAAGAGATGGCGGCTGATAGGGACGTATGGAAGAAGGAAACATACTGCGCCGACCCCAAGTGAGTTGGGAAAAGGCAGGAGAATGATGATGACAAACAGACACTTCAATTTTATTTATTAGTATAGAGTATAGATAAGAAACAAAATAGAAATTACTTGAATTTTATACAATCATACAGTCATGATATGTTTTTATTTAACTACGTTTTTTTTATTCGCACACAACACCGGCCGACACGCTTCGACCGAAGACCGTAGAGGCGTAACAATGATTTACGCTCCCGCCATCCCAGATCTTTATTTTCCGTTTGCCCGGACAAATGTTTGCCTGTTATTTATTTTTTTATGTATCCATCATTTGAACTCGTCATACTATATTTTAACATTTTGTTCGAGTGACAATATTTTACTGTGTTTTTGGATATTTATAATTGTGACTAGAGGACGGCAGCGAATTCATCTATGTGTTTTATTTTGATTAAATGTGGGTTGTCCTGATTTTGTTTTGTGTTTCATAGCGGAATCACGGGTGCTTGCCGTACATTACATTTCATACAGTTTTGAAATTAACACTTCTTTAGCGACGTTGAGCGATTCTCGGTAGGGGAAGAACTAATAGATTCGCGTTACCAATGTTATAACATCAGCCGTTAATATGCTACAGTGTGATTGACCTTTAACTCGTAAGTTTTGGTTATGAATAAACTGTATGAAAATGTACATAAATGTGGTTTGGAGCGCCAACAGATGTAAAATGTAGACAGATTTTATATTTTAAATGTCAGGTATATTAATAATTTATACATAAAAAAAACAGTTTTTTCAAAGTTTCCAGTTTTCACTTCTGTCGGCAGTCGCCATGGCTAGCTAGTTGTTTTAATATATAATTTCTGATACGTAATGAAGATACAATGTTCGTTAATACATTTTTATTTACACCGTCTTAGAGTGTCGCCATCGACATATTTCTATTCTACCCACACCATTAGATTCTCTATATCATTTCGATTTATTTAAATCTATTTCGATTTATTTTGTTCTTTGTGAATCTCCTTTCCTATGCCCTGCAAGTCTACTTATGAGATTAATTGTTCATTTTATATAATTATTGAAAAACTTAATAATTAAATTTTTTATTTGCCCATCCTAGTTAAAGTAAAACTGGTTCGAAAATTATGGAGAACATTTTTTATGACTCGTTGTCTCGTTATCATAAACACCACAATAACAGTGATAGCATAAAATCGTCTTTGATTAAGTGCCGTGACGTAGATCTTTTCTTTCAACCCTCATACATAAGAACGAGGCTAATTAATAACAATCGATCAGTTTGTTTGCTTGAATGTTCATCTCGTAAACACGCGGCCGTAGCTTGTACAGCCATCCATCAACAGACGTGTCTAAATGTCGGCCTATGTAAATATTTTCTCATTCGAATTATTTACTGGCATGTAAATATTAGGTATACTAAGAATTAAAAGATTCCGATGTAAATAAAAACCTTATTTTTTTTAATAATGTAAATATATCACGGTTATAAAAAAATTCTTGGTAATGATACAGGATAAATTATTATGTAGTGTAATTGGTAACGCCATTTATAGGCGGTTTGTGAAGGATTGGTGGTGATTTGCTGTGCGGTTAAGTGGTGGCACTGTAGTAGCTGGACTACTGCGCGGACCCGACGGTCGAGTCATTAGAGATCCGTGACAGTTGGATTGCATACTCGAGTTCGAACGCCTCCGCTACAAATATTGTTTATACCGCAAACCCGCGCTATAGCAGCTGAATGCTTTTTATAATAATAATTTATACTCTTTTGCGTGGAAGTGAGTTCGAGGAAACCGTCCTAGACACTATACGCTGGCAGAGTGAACGGTTGCCGCCACCATCGATGAGTAGATCACCGCAACTCCTTTCACAACCGCATCGCTCAGGCTAGATTACCCCCCCAAAACCATTCTTTGGTCTATTTACACGCCCTAGGATATTCCTATACGTTAGTAGTAAATAATGAAGTATTAGTAGTAAATTGGATGAAATAATTGCTGAGCATATTTTTAAGAAAATACTAAGTGTCGCTTAAGCAGCAATAAGGACTGAAGGTCTACTCTTTGCTTATTTTTGATGACATACGGTATGGGAGTAGTCATAATGGTAATTTACATAAGGAATATTTACCAACTCATTAAAAAAAAAATTCTCTTCAAAATTATACCAATACTTTTTACCTCATCACCATCGTCATCATAAATATGATCTCGTCTATAACTTTAAATTGAAATAAAGTTCTTCTTTAATAAGATTACACGATATAGAATCAAATACACAAGTTTAACGAATTAAAGAATACAACTGCTACGTTACAGACTGAGATACCGCCAAAAACTCTTGAAATAAAATTTAGTTATTCTTTGATTCGATTTATTCCTTTTTAGAAAAAAATGCAAAGGTACTAGACGATGCAGCCAAATCTGACGTTAAGAATACTTTTCATACAACGCTCTTGTAAAATGGCGGTCTTTTGTTAAAGCTTACCTTCAAAGAAAGTTTTAGGAGATCTTAGAATCTGATCTGATCCCCTCCGCTCCATTTCACAACAGAACCACGCGGGCGACTTCGGTGTCACGGTGAAACTCATAACTTCAAGAACCTACATTCAGCGGATTTCCGTGACCTTCACCAGGTTGTCGATCCACCTTGTAGGGGACTTTCCTACGCTGCATCTTCCGATACACAGCAGTCATTCAAAAAACCGTTGATTCTACGAGAAATGTGCCCAGCTCATTGCCACTTTTGGTCATTCTTCTTCAATGTCAGTTATTTCAGTTCTTCCGAGGATCTTCTTATTTCTGATTCGATCACGCAGGGAAATCCTAAGCAAAGTAAAATAATGCAGGATAATGAATAAAAAATTACCAGGTACTTATATGTCAAACCAAAAACGCTCAAGAACTCCGTTTTTTTTTAAATTTAAACTGTCACTGGTTACTAGGTCACGCACGTAACGAGTAATGACGAGCGGCCACAGAGTAATCACGATGGTAATAAAAGTCGTCTAATACACGCAAGAATAATATTTATATATTCGATTATATTTCTCCTGGACAATTTATAGCATAATCTCGAGTGCGTGTATATTTACAGAGAGAAAAAAATATATAAAATAATAATAACTCACATTGATTTATGTATTTACACATATGTATTTAGAAATATTGTAGGTTTTTGTAGGATTTTATTACAATAAATAAATGTTTCGTTACTGTTGACGGGTGAGCAGAGATATGCCAATGTTTTTGATCATTTATTATTTGATCTTAATAAATCTTGATAAATCCATGAGATAATATTTTTTTGTTGCTCTTGGAAAATACGCTGTTCAGATAACATTACTAGATTAAATTTCGTCTAACTGTAATATATGCCACAATTATTAAAAGCATTACCTATCTATATAGGCATATATATCTATTTAGTTGTTCGGATTTGTTTTTAAGAATTCGTAGTAATTATTTGAGAATTAGTGAGAAAATTATATAATTTTTTAACTTGATAGATTACAGGAACTCGAAACATGTTAAAATTATTAAGTTAATATCGCCTTATAACAATAACAGGAAAATTTGTGGTCTATGTGTGCCGGTTCTAGAGTATCACCACCCCCCTTTCCTATCCTGTGGGGTGTCGTAAGAAGCGACAGAAGGGCCATAAATCTGGGACCGTTGGTGGCGGTTAACCACCAAAAAGCGCATCCCCAAGAAGGGTTGACGTCAGGCAGGCGGCCGGTCGTAAAATAAATAGCCAAAACTTAAAGCAATATGGATTTGAAGAGGAAGACATGTTGCGCCGACTCCATATAAAAATGGGATAAGGGCAGGGAGATGATGATGATGATGATTTATACAATTAAAATTGAATTGTCTGTTTCTAATATCTAAATAATAGTTTTATACTAAATATTAATGAATGTACATACGGTACTTATAATAAAAACATAATTTTAACAATATTTGTCTGTTTATTTCCGCTAATCTGCGGAGCGAATGGACCAGTTTAGACGATATTTAGATGGCAGATAGCTGGAGGTATAAGCTACAATTTTACGGACGGACAACTACGGAAGCAATTATGGTGCAGCAGGTAGTGCGGCTGGATTCCGCATCAATCGACGCGTGTTCGATCCCCACATATCCGTCACTAAAATCGGCCTGACCTTTCGGTGAAGGAAAACAGTGAGGAAACCATGGCATGGTAGGGAATTTTCTAATGATGTCTGCCTTGTATCTCAAGTTTGAAAACCTGTCGCCAAATACTAATAGGTGTATTCCGGAATCATCACTTGAGAACCAGTACCTCTAGGCTAAAAAGGGTAAAATAGTTGAAGAAGTTTTTTCTTTTTTTTACACGGTGTGGGTTTTTTTGTAGTGCCAAAATCATAATCTCACCTGATGGTCAGTGACGATGTGGTCCAGGAGGGTAAACACACTAAGCCTAGAGGTACTGGTTCTCAAGTGATGCTACCGGAACATACCTATTGGTTTTTGGCGACAGGTTTTCAAACTTGGTGGTAGCTACCCAGGAGGGCATTGTTAGAAAATGCTCTACCACCATGAAATGGTTTCCTCACGATGCTTTCCTTCACCGCAAGCTGATTTTAGAGTTGGATAGATGGGTTTGAACCGGCGTCCATTGACGCGGAATCCGGCCGCACTATGCACTGTGCCATCATCGCCACTCTACAGTTTTATAAATCGATGCTCTTTATATTTTTTTTATTACAGTTTTTATTAGAAGTGTTCAATAAAATTATATTGAGATTTATAGCTAGAATATTTCTTAATGAATAATAATAATTATAACCTTATTTAATTGAGGAAAATTTTGAAAATCGGTTTCTGGCAACACTTTTCGGTTAGTATATCACGTGTTCAACGAAAAAATAAATATATGGGTTATTTCACTGCACCTCTCCCCCTTTGTGATGTTTTGTGATTTTTCCGAACCCCCTTTTTCAAACCTCACATGATTAATGGACATTTCATAAATCTTTTTTTTAGCCACAAACATGCCGCAGAAAATCGTTTACCGCCCCATAGGAACGCTTCGGTAGCGCAACGAATTGTGTCTTAGTGAAGAAAAACCAAGAAAAAATCGTGACCAATTTGTAAAGACAGTCGGAATATAAAAGTGACGCTTTGATCTTCTTGACGCTGTGATAATTTTACACGGATTCCTCACGTACGCATATGTTGTACACGTGACCGTGCTATCTATGATTTTGTTGGGGAAATATGTCTGGTCGATCACGTATATTTCATCTCGTTGTGCCAGTGGCTCCCCTTGTATTTAAAAGTTTTTTTTTGTTAGCATTGGTAAAGTGACTGAACAACACAATAAAGTAGTGCAAATGAGTCATTCTCAAGAGTAGGAAAAGGAGAGAAGTCAGGTTTTTTAAAACTATAGAATTCGCACACCTATTTTTTCTTTACACCTAACTCCATATAGTTTTTTACAATTATTATGTCTGTTAGAATGCGATGGTTTAGTCAAATTATTATTTAATAAGCCGTATCAATAATATGGGGCCTCCAGGTTATTTTGACGCGAACGTGTGGAAAGAGAAACTCGTAAAATGTTATCCTTCCTATGGTCCTAGCCGCAGTTGGATTTTAATAGAATGCCTGAATTTGACTTAATTTACTATTATTTTCATCTAGGAAGGAAGGTAGGATGGAAGGATGGTGGGTGGGTAGGAAGGAAAGAAGAATTTATTCACCAACGAGACACACTTGGTGATACATAAGACACGGTATATACAAACTATAAAAATAATTAAAAAAAATTATTATACTTGTATTATGTTGATGTAATAAGCAGTTGCGACACGAACCCAATTTATTCGTGGATATTTTTGCAGTATGTAACGTCAAAGCATACATAGACAATGCGAGCGGGATGGGACATTCATAATTCGAACGCGGCTTTCCCGCCCTCGCTTCGCTTTACTCGTGATCTAAATGATATATCGTTTCGTGTGGGTGTGAAAATTCTCCGTTCAGAATGTTCAGTTCACTTAGTTGCTGCGCGACAAGCGCCGAGAGTGGTTGTTTGTTTGGGTTTATGCCGTTTCATACGAAAGTTTCCCGCGTGAAAGTTCGTAAATGATTCCAAACGAGTAACAACAAATTGGTGGCTATTTATCATCGTGAATTTATATTACAGTGATTTTATTAAATGTTTTTATTGTATCAGTAATTGTGATTTTTTTTAGTGTGTTTTCTGCATCAGATTTAATAGTATGTAAGTATTTATTAATAATAAATATATTTAATTGTATTCTATATGTATTTTTCCATTTTTACAATATAAAAAAAAATAACGAGAAGATAAATTACATTATTCGTTTTAATATAACAAGAAAAAAAACATTTGATGAAAGATATGCTAATAAAATAATTAATTACCATTAATTCTTAGAATTCGATCTGAATATTTGTTTGAATATTAAACGGGGTTTTATACATTATTACATTAAATTTATTGGTACATATTAAAAGTGTATTATTTTCTCTATATTAATAGACTTTTTACGTGCCGACAATATATTCGAATATAGATAGAGTGATGTAATGGGAAGAAATTGAAATATAACAAACATAAAACAGTTAAAATACGCTGTGAGTATTTAATCATATCACAGTTTTGATTTGAATATTAAAATTGAATATTAATATGCAACTATTTATACTAATAAATAAAATTGGGGTGTCTGTTTGTAATGCCAAAATTATTTTTTTTTGCTAAATAGATATGAATGTATATACGATACTATACCAAAAATACATTTTTTTAAAATTTGTGTCTGCTGTTTGTATCGGGTATTCTTCCGAACGGCTGGACAGATTTTGACGGAACTTTTTTGGTATATACCTGAAGTTACTCCAACTAAGTTACGGTACTTTTAATATTCGAAAATAATTAAGGTTCCGCGTAAAAAAATAAAACTCATAAAAATTTGAATAAAATCCGATTCAATCTTCGATCAACAGAAGGATTCAATGCAGTTTTACGGGCAAGTGCTATAATCTATGAGAAATATTTTTACTTTACCTTAGTCGTAAATTTTGTTTTTAGTAAAATAATTAGGGTTCCCTATAAATATTAAAACGCAATGAAGAATATACAGGTCGCGGGCACAGCCTCGGGCACACAGATAGTTTTAAAAATATAAATGAAACCGTTGGCGGATACTAGTTTATAATGATTTACATAAATACATATTAATTCAAATACAAGATAAAGGTCAACATTCTAATAATAGAGATGGTAATGCTAAAACGCGAAGTTGTATTTTTAACATCATGCTGTATATTTTAATATCACGCTAACTACATTTTAGGATAAACAGAGAAGAGTTATTATTAATTATATTGTCCATTTACATTTGTACTTTGTGTCTAACTCGAGAAGTAGATTAACTCATAATTCGTTATAGAGTTGAGCTAAAATTCGGTTACGCCGGATAGCCGGATATCCGGTATAGTATGTCCTATCTTGTAAATTGTATTTTTTACAAATCAGTGTCATAAATTGAACAATTTTCATATAAACTAAATACTTATACGCACAATTTACATAATTACAATTATGTATAGTTTAGTTAGATCGAACAAATAGGGTTGCTCCTCGGAATCGCACGCACAGTAAGTTCCAAAGCTTAAATTTATACAAATGCAGTACCTTTGTGCTGGTTCTTATTTTTCATACTAGTTCTAAACGCTCCACAGGTGAACTTTTATAAAGTTGTGTGCCATCCCCACAGGTGGCGATACTAAATAAGACACACGTGAAAATATTAGAACTTTATAATGAGTTGAAACAATTGACAAACGGGTCATGTATATATGAAGATAGAAGCAACGCCATCTTTTTTCATATTCATAGAGTAGCGTTCTAAAAAATGTTGTCATCACAAAATAATTTAATTAGTCTATGTCTGCACCGAACAAGTTGTTCATTCCACACCCGATCTTTCTCTACTAATATTAGAATATGAGTATGGACCTAATGAGTATAAATAAATAAATAAATATTCGTTTATAGTTAATTCATTTCACTGACATGTTTACATATCCGATTTCAATTTTAAAATTATTTCGTACACGATTGTTCGATTTAATACAAAAGTTTTTATTTAGATTTACATTTTTTTTAATAACTTTTTTTTCGGATAATCTGTCAACGGATTTACATTAAAAACGAAAATATATCCGATATATAAAGTATACACACGGTGCATCTCTAGTATTAAACATGTCACGATATTTGCTTGTACCTTTATCGCAAAACGTGTAGTCATTTCAAGTCTAGTTTTTTATATTGTGCCAAAAAAAGACATTTTCGTAATAGGATCAATTATTAAAATTCTTTCATCATAAAATTACCAGTTATACCCGCGGCTATGCTCGCATTAACAACTTCTTTCACAGTATAAAATACGACCACTGTCTGTTTGTGGCTTATAACTCAAGAACCACTTAACCGATTAACATTCTTTTTTTATTAAATCGTAGATATATTACCTGGTCAGGTTTTAGGGGAGATATTATTACGTCAAATAACATATATACATATGAGCATATAGGAAAAGTAATTATTATAATAGAAAAAAAACTTCACATAAATGAACATTATAGTGTTCATAGTAATTTTTACACTAGCTGTGTACCCGCGGCTGCGCCCGTGTTTTATATGTTTAAACTGGGTTTTCATTTTTTTATTCGGAACCCTAATTATTTTATTAAAAAAATTATATTACTAAGATAAAGTAAATATATTTCTCATAAATTTAAGCACTTGCCCATAAAATTGTGAATTAAATCGGAATATATGCAATTTTTATGGGTATTTTTTTACGAGGATCCTAAATATTTTTTTGTTTCCTAGTTACCCTGAGTAACTTCAGCTATCTACAAAAAAAAGTCTCGTCACAATCCGTCTAGCCGCTCCGGAGATTACAAGTAACAGCCAGACAAACAAAAATTTTAAAAATTATATATTTGTTATAAGTATTGTTTATACATTAATACCTATTTAGTAAAAAAATATATATTTTGACATTACAAACAGACACTTTAATTGTATTTATTAGTATATATTATATGTGCGAGAGGAGCCGCGGGCACATTGCTAGTTTTGATGTATAATAAGCATGAGATAACGTTGAAACAAAACATCGTAATTACGATTGAAGCGATGTTGGCGCAGTGGGTAGTACGGATGGATTCCGGGCCAATGGACGTGGGTTCGAACCCATCCTACCCATCGAACTCTAAAATCAGCCTGAGTTTTCGGTGAAAGAAAATATCATGAGGAAACCATTTCTAATATTGCCCGCCTGGGTAGCTACCACCCTTTATTCACTTACCTACCCTTAAATTTGCATTGAGCATTGCCTCTATACAATAGTCATATTTATGAAGATTTTTTAAATTTATTTTTCTTATTATGTTTCCTATATAATCATAAATATTATTTAACGTAACAATGTTTTCCTTCACCGAAAACCTAAGGTTCATTTTTAGAATTGGACAGGAGTGGTCGCGAATTCGACCGCAGCTGCGCCATCATCGCTTCTAAAGAGATGGTACAATAATTTACATTTGAACAAACTAAAAGATATGGTAATTACATGTGGGCGATAACTGAAAGCTAGTTTGTCAGTGTGTTAATATAATTTTGACAACTTTTAACGTTAATAAGTCGTTTCAGAGCGGATGTCCCCAATTATTATTTATATTCCGTATGATGATTTTTTTCCTACACTCTAACATGAAGACATAAAATGAAACGTAACGAAAGTAACATTATGTCTTGAAAAACTAATTTCAAACGTGCGAATTTATTTCTTCGACAAAACCGTCAGAATGTGAAATAATTTTCGCGATATATATATATTTTATCACAATACTTTGTCTAATTTGTTTTTATTAAAACAGATCTGAGTGGATGAAAATATTGTTATACTTTAAAAAAAAACTAATGGATTTTTCATTTGAAAATGTAATGTGTTTACCTACTTAAATTTGAAATGTAATTTTAATAAATAACGCACCATTTACAGTGACATGTTAATTTATTAATACTATTTAAATAAAAGGATTTATATTTATGTTATAATTTAATGTTAATCTTCTTGTATAATGATAAAACGAACACAAACTCTAATACTGGTGTTTCCCCTTACTTTATACAATATTTTATTTTGCTGCTAGAAATGTTTGTAGCGCAGAGGTAGTTTTCATCGCGTCGATGACGTCCGTTTTTGGCGGGATCTTTGCCATTAGTCCTATATTCATTAATTTGCGTTAATTGACTATGTATTATGATTTTTTTTTATAAAACTTCATGTGATATAGTTTGGTTATTAGATAAAAATTAATCAAATAACACTTGGCAGAATTTTGTAATCAAGGACTAAGAAGAATTGTCTCTGAATAGGTATAATATACAACAAACAATATGGCGGCGTGCGTTTAATCGTACGCGGTTATTGGGGATTCTTATTCGAAAAGCGTTTTTTATTAATCGCAAAAAATTTCGAGTCGTGTAAGTATAGTGTATAACTTAGATTAATAAAATAGGTACGAATTATATGATTAACTCATAGTGTGAAAATATATATTTTTTAAACATATGCGTAAAATATTAATGTTACCTCGTTGTGTAACTTTCCTCTGTTTATATTTCAAAATTTCTTTAAAATTTATACCGCATTGTTACGAGATTGATTGCGATGAATAACGTAATTTGTGTTAAACATAATTGATTGCACAGTCTGATATTAGACGCGAGCTATGTTTTTCAAATGACAATAATTAACACAGATCAAAATATTTAAAATATTAACACGTTATAAATCTCTCGTCCGGTCCGAAGACAAGTCGTCTTACAATCATTTCAACCTAAATCCATCGTCGGACCCATTTGACCGGGATATCGCGGCGCCTAATTTATACGCAGTCTCGAGTTTTTCTTCATAATTGATACGTATATATTTGTATATTTCTGTCACCTATCCATTACGGCGGTAAATTTGTTTATCGTGAAATTTATTTTCTGTCTCTATGTGTCTCGTGGTTCCACTCGCACGTATATTTTTGTCTATTGTTCGCAACTATTCTCAATATTATAACATTTCCACAATGTTGGTATAGTGTTGCCAGAATTTTATTTATTATTGTTATCATAACTTTTTCTATATACCATATTGCCTAATATTACAAAATAATTATAACCTACTCTGAAAATGCAATTATGGTTTATAAGAAGCGTGAAATAAATCGGTTCATGAATTGTGAACCAATAAACTAATCGACAGACAATGAAACTGTTACCTGTCACGTGGTAAATTAAAAAAAACTATACGTTAATAATAATAATAGGAATAAATCGAATTAGTTACAAAATAATTTATTAAATGTTTTGTACCCGTATAGACGTATTAAGTTAATGTTGTTAATTCTGATTTATATTTCTACGCCTTTCGCTATTTCAAGGTGTTCTATATTTTTAAACACGCCTGTATTTTTATATAAAATCCAAAGAAAAAACTGTAAGAACGAATATTACTTAAATCATAATTTTATACTTCTACAAAACCTAGCAAAAAATTCGAATGGCAAAAAATGTTACCAACTATAAAAAAATTGCAAGCAGTTAGTTTTATTATCTACAAACATTGAATAATTATTGTCATGCAATCTACATCACTGGACGAACAATATAACTTGAGTAAAATCGATTCACAGAAGTCCAGAGAGAGATGCACGCGCAATCACAAATGTTCTCATAAAAATCTCTCGACATCTCATTCATCTCCATTACCTTGTATAGAAACAAATGCTCTATATCGTAAGGGTGACCGTCGTTGAAGTTGTTTTCATAATATTACTTACTAACTGAATCCCCGTGGCTCCAGCTGTGTTTCATATGTTCTTCGTTGCGTAGTATAATATAATTTTAAAATTATCATTTGAAAATAATGTTTTGACGGTGCTATCCATTGAATCGTACTTTTTTTACACAGAACTCTTAATTATTTTCGTAAAGCAAAAGAAGCGGAGTAACTTCAACTATCTACCGTACTCAGTTTGGTCTAGATACTTTCGCCTAGGTCGACCCTTACCAGCTTACCCAGTCACACTCGCCTGGTAAATTTATTTCTTCAATACTCTTTCATCTATCCTCTCTACATGCCCTTTTATCTTTGTCGCTTCATCCTCTACCACACCACAACGTCCCCTAATCACACTATTCCTTACTTATCTATCATTCTCATCTCACCTATATTTCTCAGATTTAGTAAAAAAATATTTTTTTGATATTACAAACAGACAATTTTATTCATTTGTATAGATGAGCCGAAGTACAATCATTTTTCCCGTGCCAATATAAAAAACTGGATAGAAAACAACATCATTTATTTCATATCACACGAATTTGAATCCTAATGCGAGAGGGTTTAAATCTATAATAGTATTAATGAAACAACTTTCAGTCTATGCGCATTTCATTCTAGTAAATAATATAGTTCCCGTTTAAATTAGTTTCAAAACAACACGCTACAAGATTGACATACGAGATCGTGTGGTCAGACGTTTATTGCAGACTCTCCCTACTTTATTGTTCGCTATTAAAAACGTGACACAATAAAGTTGTTCCGTTGTCAAAATTAATTTGTGATTAATTGCCATTGTTTTGCTCGGGAATTTTATATTTCGAGTGGAAACAAAAACGGGATCGTGATTCATTGTGTTTTTTTTTATGTGTTTAATGTTTTTAAAACGTTTTGAATTATAAACCACGTTGGGATACTTAACTGTATAAAAATATATGTACCTAATACAAATGTTTTGGTTAAATTACATTATTTTGAAATATAAAGGGCATTAGTTGTCTTTCAGTTTGTCGCAAATATGTTGAATTCATAAAACAATTTCCGAGTTTCTAAAAAGTATTTCCAAGGAACTATTAGGTACATTTTTATTTCACATATAATTATAATTATTATGATATTATTTGCATATTAACGCGTTTAATGGAGTAAATTGTGGTCACCTTTCTCACCGCACAATTTCTGTAATCATATAACGTATCATAAATCAATCAATCAATTTTTTTTTTGTGTAAATAAATTAAAAATAAAGTTGTGGTCGATCAAATACTCTCCATACTAAATTCGAGAGCTCGTCTAATCTTATATACTCTTAGTTCTTAATTCATGAATTTGTTGTAAATGAATGTATAATATGTAATTTTGATGGCGTTTTGCATCAAATAGTTTGGTTATTGTATACAAGTGAAGTGTATTGAAAATAATAACACTAAGAGTGTATTCTAAGATCTCACAATAACACCCTTGGAATAATAATTTTAACAAGGGCCCGATATTTTGATGGGACCTTGAAGATTAGTAAGATTAGGTTCTAAAGAACATGTAATCGTGGCCGTGAGTTTAGAATTCCGGTTAATTTTCTTGATCGTTAATTTTAAAAACAATATTAAAACATTCTGTAGGAACGTGACATTCTTCAAAGGGTTGTTTCCAATGACATGAATAGCTAAAAATCACGAAATCATAAAATCTGTTATGCTCACATATTATTCACATAGTAATTTTATGTTGTTCAAAATGTTTATTTCTGATTCTGTGAATTTTATTTATTCCGTAAATAATTTTATTAATTTAAACTAGTTAGTGTAAGTAATTCTATTTATATATTTATAGTATACTAACGGGTGCCCGCGACTGCGTCTACGTATCTTATCTTCATCAAATATGAGATATCCTGAATTTGTATTGCTTTTCATAGCTTATCAATAACCGAACGACACATGCTTCCATTACATTAAAGTAATTATTTTATATATATTACTAATATCTACGATTCTCTCTATATCGAGTGTGTATGTCCGGAAAAACGGCTTAAGCGATTTTGATGAAACTCTATACTCGGGAATGTGTAATTGATAGACAATAAATAATTTTAACAAATTACTTTTAAAATTCGTAAAAATAATTTAGAAATAATTCAACTCAAAAACGATTTATTAAATCAAAAACGGGAAGACCGATTTTGATGTACTATAAAAATTACAAATTTAATTTTTAGAAATTGCAAAAAAAAAATCACAATTCGGAAAGCATGTGTCGTTATGTAAAATAAAACATAATCAGGACATCCCAAATTTAATTAAAGTAAAACTCGCTAGCATAGCTTATTAATAACATGGTCACCCCAGCGTTGAAACAGTCAGTGCTTGGGTTACCTACCGTCCATAAATGTAGACAATTGAACGTTGAATTGATTCTAAACGAATAGACTGATCCCGTTATGTCTATCTCAGAGCAGCTCGCCTAGAATTGTCTCACTGGGTATTGGAAGACTGGCGCGGAAACATAAATATCTTGAGGATTACTTCTCTCCTTTTTCTTCCATTTAGTTCGTCGAGCACAGATTACTTTTTAAACCTAAGCACAGTTACTACTAACCTAAGTTTATTGCACAGTTTTACGGGCAAGTGCTTGAATTTATGAGAAATATATCTAAAGAACTTCTAGGAAAATAATTAGGGTTCCGTATAAGAAAATAAAAACGATGTGAAGAACATAAGAAACGCGGGAACATAGCTAGTTATGAAATAAAATACGCAAAAATGTACATCATTATTGTACGGAGCGTCAATAAACGTAAAAACTAGACAAATGTTATATGTAAATGTTAGGTTAGGTATGTTAATAATTTAAAAACACATTACGAAATTTAAACATTGTAATAACAGTTTTTCCAAAGTTTTCCCTTCTGCCGGCAGTCACCATGGCTTATTTTAATTATTAATGTAAATTATGTTTTAATTATTAAAATAAAGTATTTATTGCAAAGTGAAGGTAACAATCTAATTAAATTTTGGATGATTTTGGAAATAGTTGCCTGGCAACGACGCTTTAAGGTCACCCCTCCCCCCTCCATTTTGATTTAAGACGCCGAGCGTTTAGCGAAAAAAATCAGTACACGTGATATCTGACTGTACCCACCTCCCACCTTTCAAGCAACCAATGATTAATGGACGATCCCTAAGGATGAATAAAAAACTATAAAATGAACTGTGTAATCAATCTCATTTAAAGTTAATGGACGATGTAAACCTATAGGTAGGGTCTCTCAAGTGAAAAACCTTTTCTTTCTATTGCAGCCAAGGAGGGGGGGGGGGGGGGGCTGGCATCAATAATAAGAATGCTGCGTAATTGCAATGTCTATTTTTTACCCGTTTTGACAATAATGTTCGTACCTTGCTGCGCTCATAAGGCGACTGACAACTTCCGTCAGTTTAATCTCCAACCGTATCATCTACGCAGTCTGGTCCGCGCGTCGTCTGTTAGCACCTTTCGAAGTGAACTATTAATCCCTACCAAGTTTCAGGTCTTTTGTACTTCGAAAACAGGTTATTATTCTCTGTCTCGGGGGTAGTTTACAACTTTACGAAGTTCTCCTTGGGGTCTGATGTGAATAAAGTTTTGTTTGATTTATACCGTTTTGTTTTTTTTTTTTAATCAAAAACAATTCATTGCTTAATAATTATAACTATAGTGTATTTTTACTTAGCGGTCCAAAACTGGACTATAATCATTATCAATGTAAATTTGAATTTTTTGAAAAAACTATTTCCGACATTTCTTTATTGATGAAAGAAATGTCTGTCTGTTTGTGAGCTTTTAACTTGAGAACTACTGAATCGATTTTATAGAATTCCTATATACATACCTGTATATATTTCTCACTCAAATTTTAGTATACATTTTATTAAATTAGATTATGAACGGAAAAAGTTATGGGAATAATAAAAAATTGAACAAGCTACATGGTCTTGAGTAATACTTTGTAAATTCTAAAGAGATTTATCATAATCATAATTCGGCTGAAGGGAAATATCGTATTGGTGCAATTTATAAGAATACCTAGTAAATAATTATTTTTGTGGTAAAATACGGACAAGCTAAGTTCAATTCCTTTAAGACATACAGTTCCCATGGAACATTTACGTGTATTCATGTAAGCAGAGTCGCAGGCACTAGTTAGTCTAAAATTATTGTATCACTCTACTATTTTGCTGTTCGTCCATGTCTTTAAATTTTATGACTCAAATCCTCTTAAACAGCGTAATCATATGCACTCTAAAACCATCTTTGAACTGATTTTTGTGTTAATTAGAAAACTATATTGAAATCGGCTAAGTAATTCAGCAGCTATAAATACATGTTTTAAAATAGATTTTTTTATCTAACTAAAGGTGCTGTCTGGAAGGGCCTTGATAGCTTCACTGAGCTTAAGTCGCCAAAAAAGAAGAACATCGATTGATAAACAACAAAGAAATAATTGTACTACCTAACTACCTAATCTATTTATTTATCTACCTTTGCCTATATATTTGTTGGTATATATATGTGTTCGAATGTCATTATTCATACCTACCTAATAAAACTTAAAGTGATGATGGCTTAGTTGGTAGTAGCTTAGTGGTAGCGTCAATGGACACGGATTCAAACCCACCTATCCAACTCTAAAATTATCCTGAGCTTTCGATGAAGGAAAACATCGTGAGGAAACTATAGCTTGGTGTTAGGGCATTTAGCTCGTTGTATTTGGGGGACTTTGATCCCTCAAATACAATAGATAGGGGTAGTGCGTAAATGCATTTCCCCCCGTCAAAAAAAAAAAAAAAAAAGAGGGCATTTAGCTCGACTGTAGCTACTTCAAATTAGAATACCTGTCGCCAAAGACTAACAGGTGTATTCCGGCAGCAACGTTTGAGAAGTAGTACATCTAAGCTTATTGTGTTTACCATCCTGGAGCACATCTTTACTTAACATCAGGTGGTCGAAGAGCCTATACCGTTTAAAAAAAAAAATTATAGAGATAAGGAAAAAATTATTCAATTAAAAAGAAAAACATACGTTACATATACACCATACACAAACAAGCCGGGAGAAAAACAGAAACGAAACGAAATAATACGTCAAAGAAAAAACGACCCGTGTAAACGCACCCTAAATATTCTATACGCTAAAAATATTGCGTACGTCTGTCTGTAGGTACGTCCTCTCCCCATTCCCAGAGTTCGCTTCGGGCCGGTTATTTAGCTAAATAAAAAATTTGCTTGTGGTCCCAACATTAGGTTATTTTATACATGGGATGTTTACTACGAAGCTACGATATTTTCTGTCTTCTCGCGTTAAAGCCGAAAGTGCTTCGGTTTCGAATACGATGTTGTTCGTCCTGAGATTTGTTTTTACATTTACATATTTTTACATACATTGTTTTCGTTTATTAATTAAGATTCATCAGGTAGTTTTAAAAGTGAAATATGAAATAAACCAAAGGCTATGTTATTAAATATTCTCAAGCAGGAGTGTTTGCATCATTCATATTTTAAAAATTAAATAAATTTTGACAGTTCTGTAGTAATTTCAAGAGGGATTTCATAATTTAATTCAAACTCGAACATTTTTCAAGGGATAGGATTAGCGCTTTCGGTAATCGGCTTCATTTTTAATGTTTAATTTATTGAAAACAGCAGACAAAGCAAAAAACATTTATACTTATTACTTATACTAAAAAAATAATTTCATATGACCAATAAATTTCTGAAATATAAGCGTTCGCAATTTTTGTTATGGTTTTAGAAGGGATACTTTATACCTGTCCCGTAAAATAAATCTTCATATATAATTTGTTTTGAAAAATGTTAATGTGTGAGACAACATATTTTAGTATAGTGTGCGCGCTCTCTCTCTAAAATAAAAATTAAACCGCTACAAGCTTCTTGATTTTGATCATATTTCAATTTTCTTTTCTGTGGTCAGCTTTGTTTATTGTCAATATTTTCAATCAAGAAAATATAATCAGTAAAGTTGAATATAAGTTTGTAGGTACAAAAAGAATACGAAAAGACGCAAGATCAGACTATGACGTTCGGCTTCGTGATTTAGGGGTAAACCTCCTGTCCGGTCTACTTTATCGTTTGATTAAATCCAGTTCGACGGCTATTTAAGTTTCTTTGTGGCGGCCGTCCGAGATTCATTGTTCGAGGGATCATCCAATTCGTTTGAAGGTATTTTCCGAAGCCCCCTACAGATATATTGCAACGTCCCGAATTACCTAATGTATTACAGTTTATCAAGAATGCAAATTACCGTTCTATCTCTCTCTCTATCTGTTTATAAAACGTTTGTTTGTCCTGATTTTACTAAATAAGAATTATTACTAAATAAGTCTCGAATTTATGTATAAATTTTTATGTTTAAAGTAGCTGTCCCATGCTTTAGGCTTAGTAAGACCAACGAAAGCATTTTTGTGTTAGGTTCTACAATTTGGTTTCAAATGCACATCACCGATTTAATTGGCAATCAATTCAAGCATTATGTCAAGCAAGTTTTAACGTCAAAAAGGTCATAAGCTAACTTAGAGTACCTTATTTTGGCTTAAATACGTACTTTGTTTCTGTTATTCT
Organism: Samia ricini; assembly: GCA_014132275.2. NCBI lineage: Eukaryota > Metazoa > Arthropoda > Insecta > Lepidoptera > Saturniidae > Samia > Samia ricini. Next base: position 28,115,245 of record AP028158.1, read on the forward strand.
GTTATAGCGATAAACCCGGGAAACCACCGCGATCATGTTTTCCGCAAAAAAGGACACACCTCCACCTCCCATTAAATACCTAGGTGTAGAGATCCCCTGGGCTACCGAAGTCAAGTACCTCGGTGTCCGAAAAGACGTCCAAATGACTTTCAAATCTCACTTTAAGAAAGTCAAGCACCAGACCACCATGGTGCTAGGACGGCTTTTCCCCCTATATAACTCCTAGAGTAAGATGGCCCTCCGCCATAAAGTTACTCTGTATAAAACCGTCGTCAGACCGATCATGACGTATTGTGCTTCCGCCTTCGCCCATAAAGACTTGGCTTCCTTTCAAGTGATTCAGAATCGCTTCGTAAGGAAAGCTGTAGGTGCCCGAGGGTATCAGAGAAATGTGGATTTACACAGAGATCTGAACCTACCCTCCATCCATTCTGTAATCAATTCCCAGTGTCGCGCCTTCTTTGATCGCGCAGAGACACACCCAAACCCCCTCATATCGAGAGCCGTAGCTTACCCAGCTGATCCGTTAGGTCCGAATTCGCTTAGGACACCGCGAAACGTTCTCACCGACCCCGACGATAAAATCATCGCCGCAAATAGGGTCTTTCCCCATCACCCGAAGAAATACACCCACGCCCAGGAAACCGCCGTTCCCGCCGCCTGGGACTAGCGTCCCCTTCAGGCGGCGACCCAAGAAGTGTCTCGTTCCCCAACTGGGGAGGCTCTTGACGTCGCCGCCAGCGCGACACAGTGACACTAACCATGCATGAGCATTACACGTACAACACTGCATACTCACTCCTGCACATAACACGCAGGTACATAGGTCCTGTAAGGAACCTCTTTTTTATGTTAAATAAAAAAAATGTAGGGATTAGCTAGGATCAAAATTCCGCGGGAGTTTTCACACTCAGGTAGCGGCCAAGCCGAGGTTCGAACCCTTGTGCTAGTTACCTTTTGCGGCTGAGTGCCTTCAGCACTCGCCCCCAAAGTTCGGTGAAGCTATAAAGGCCCCTTCGGTCAACAGCATTAGCTAGGTTAGAAAAAAAAATGTTATTCTGTCCTTATGCTGTTAAATATCGCTGTAGGCATAATTTGAATTTTTTAAAATCAACATGCGATTTTTTTGATAGAAATTGAAGTGTTTCGTATTAAATAGTACGTATTTAAACCACAGTTTCTCAACCTATGTTTTTGTACACCGCCCACTTTGAGAATACATTATTTTGTAGAGTCCCCAATCTTAATTTCAGCTTCCCATCTACCATGCAATCTGCTCACGCCCTCTCTGTGCTATCTCAATGCTTTCTACTTCTACTTCCACCACCACATTGAACACCTAGACTCTAAGCGAAGTTTGAATTTATAATAATAAACGAAAACAAAAAAAGGATACTTAACTGGAAAAGGGTTCTTAAAATCTTTTATTTAAGTGTTATGTTTCTATTATCGGCAAAATTACTGCACTTCATCTCATCTTAAATAAAGCACTCTCCAAGAATGATAACGTTTGAGACAACGAATAGATGAGAATTTGTCGACAGTCGGCATCAACATGACAGCCTATACCTCACTGCACTCCTTGTAATATTTCGTATTTTTTTAAACCCCTGTTTCTACTTTCGAGCCTGACGTGATAAATAAATGATCCCTTATTAGGCTTTTAACTCGAGAACCACCGAACCGATTTACGTGATTCTTTGTGTTTTAATATTATACATCGTAAAATAATAAACGCACAGTGCAAAAAAGTAGTTTGTTCAGAATCGGCTACTGAATCGATTTCAGATTCAGATATGTTTATTATGGGTAATTTTTATTCCTCAAAATTATATTAAAATAAGTAAATTAATAACCCCCTCGTTGAACCGTTTGTCGAGGCGTCTCGTGACGTAACGTGTATGTTAACTGTACATATATTTTGTCCGTAGATTTTTAATGCGACCATACTACTCGTTCACAATGGATTATTACTCATCATATCATATCATTAACAATATCAAAACGCTGCAAGTAAATATTATGTCCGTCTGTATGTATGATTATGACTGAATGTTCTAATTGGGGTGTTTGAGGATGTGCGTTATTTCTGTTACATATTGTATACTGTATGGCCAAATTATGAAGATAGAAGTAAATTCAATCAAAAATGACCACTAGTATATTCTCTCGGAATTCGATCCATCCATCCATTCAAACGAAAGACGTCCACTGCTGGTCATAGGTCTTCCCAAACAGACCTCCACGACGAGCGCTCTTGCGCCACCCGTATCCAGCGGATTCTCGCGACCTTCACCAGGTCCACCTTGTAAAGGGCCTACCCACGCTACGTTTCCTGATTACGATGCGTGGCAGCCATTCGAGAACCCGTTGCCCCCATCGGGCATCAGTTTTGCGAGCAATGCGCCCAGCCAATTGCCACTTAAGTTTAGCAGTTCTTCGGAGAATGTCGGTTACTTTGGTTCTTCTGTGGATCTCCTCATTCCTAACTCGTTCATGCAGTGAAACTCCAAGCATAGCCCTCTCTATTGCCCTTTAAGCAACTTTTAGTTTTTTATTATGCCCATTGTGAGCGACCACGTCTCAGTTAAAAAACAAAGTTAAATCACTCTCGTTTCAGACGTCAGTCGATCTGTGTAATTTATGAAACCCAATCTAATAAAAGTAAGAGAAAGCATAAATACGAAGCAACTTTATTTGTTTTCTTCTATTAACGAGGGTGGATGTATTTTATTTGGTCGAGTACTTGATAAAGTTTGAGAAACTCATTTGATAATGTGTAGCTAAATTATCTTTTTTTTTTTGTTTGTTTGTTTTTTTTTGGACGTGATCTTTAAGAACTTTTATTTTTTCCTACGATCTAAGAACAAATCAGTTCTTACTATTATTTTATAATATATTTCTAGGTTCTGTTTGTACATTAAACACATTTTGTGACAAATGTCTATTTTGGCAGACAGTAATTTCGAATTTGACTTTAAACAATTTTTGCGTCGGTCGGTCTATGGATTTAACTTGAAAACAGCTTGACCGATTTCGATGAAACTGCACTCGGAAAGTGTACTTTTATACGTTTATACGTATTTATACATTTTACATTTTTCTTGAATGTATTTTTTAGAAAGCGTATAAAAATATTAAGAACATTTTTTCTTCGGATTTAATTAAAAAACGGCTGAATCGATTTTCATAGAAATTGATGTGCCTGAAATATATGTTAATAAACTATTACTACAAAAATTAACAACATCAAATTGAGAAATTATAACAATAAGCAATTAAAAATACTTTTTCTTAACGCCTCGAGCTGGTTAAATAGGTTATGTGTAAAGGTATTTATTTTAAGATCTTAGGTGAAAATTGAAGATACCTAAAAACCTTTTTTATAAAACACCTAAAAATTACGCAGATCTTTTGGTTAACTTTTGGGGGAAAAAAACAATGTTACAATGTGGTTAATACAAATAAAGCCAACAAAAGATATTTTCTAAATATTTTATAGATATAAAGTTTTACTCGTAACAGCAGCGAAGATAAATTACGTATTACGATATTTATTATGTTTTAGTACAAAACCCCTTGTAAATAATATATTATGACATTTAGACATTTTGGTTTCAATTATTTTTATGATTGTTGATACTTCTTGTGTGAGGGAAGGATGTTGGTTCGCTTTTTCTTTCATCGTCTTTTGTGAATACATCGTTTATATACTAAATTTTAAGATGGAAACATAGAGTAATAAAGCAGAGATAGTTTCATACAAAAATTTGCTTAATATTGAAGCTTAAAAAGAATATATGTGTGTGTGAGTGAATGACACAGAATCACGTAATCACCGGCACATAGTGATAGTCGGACGTGTCGTTTTCAGACCAACTTGAAATGGCTTCATTTCACATGCGGCTACTGCCGTTCTGAGTGTTTTAACTCTATGGATCTAATATTGCTTGTTATATTATTTGCTATCGAATAGTAAATATTCTAACATTGGAATGAGAAAGTTGAGCTTATGTGTATTTTGTTCTGTAATATGCTCAGCGGCTTTGAGCACATTCTTATTTACTACTAGCTGTGTGCACGCGGCTCCGTCTGTATATTCTTCACTGTATAAAATAGTTTTAAAATAATCATTGGAGAATAATGTTTTGAAGGTGCTTGATGTCCAAATTAAATCGTATTTTCTTCACAATTTTATGGCCTTTTAATTTTTATACACGGAATTCTAGTTAATTTCCTAATTTATTTCGTACTAACAGTAAGCAAAGAGATTTCTCACAAATTCAAATACCTGCCAGTAAAACTGTCCATTGAATCAGGTTTTATTCAGAATTTCTGGAGTTTCCTTTTTTTTTCTACACGGAACGGTAAATAAGAGTAGCCTAAGTTACGCGTAGTAGCTTCAGCTATCTGCCAAAAAATCCGGTAAAAATCAGGCCGGCCGTTCGGGAGATTATCCGGAAGAAGCAGACAGACAGACAAAAAATTTAAAAATTACATTTTTCCGTATCCGCATATACATTCATATGTAAAAAAAAATATTTCGATACTGCACACAGACACTTCAATTTTATTTATAGTATAGATATAGATTGTTGGTGTTGCAAAAAAAAAATAAAAGGTTGGAATACATCGAAAATCGAGTCCTAGAAACGAGTTAAATACGAAACTGTGAAAAATCTCATTCCCTCTTTCGTCTCGTTCAAACTTTAACTATATTTATTCTCCATTCCATCAACAAACAGGGTTCCATTTTATTTTGTTGTTGCCTTTTTTTATTTATAATGTTTCCGATAAATTTCTATTTACTTACTTTATTCGTTGCGCGACTTGTTTTAATGCTGTTACATTTATAACAAATCACGCCACATCCACGTGTTTTTTTTTACTGTATAAGAATCTATATATTAATACGTGAAGCAATAACTTTGTGTCCTTTACGAAAATTGCGCGAATGGAGGAGTATGAAATTTTGCACACTTATAGTTTATATAGAGAAGGAGTGCAGAATGCTATTTTTTTTTTTATTATGCATAAAAAATACATTAAATCAATAAAAAAAAGCATTACACACACTATAGTGCCTTTGACAATGATTACCAGACATTATCAATCACATGCCATTGTCAGACTTGACATTTATTTACCATATGGGAGAATATTAACTTTTGAGTATGTACTATAAACAATTAATTACCAACGAAAAGCAAACAAAATTGTTAGCATTTTAAAAATAAAAAATATCATTTTATAAAAATAACTAAGTACTTTAATTAATTATGGTCGAATTTCGATCACAGGCAAGGTCTAGCAGTTATAAATAGGCAGGTCTGAATTTGATTATAATGGATCCCAGTTTAACAGGAATGGGGAGAGGCAATCTACTGTACTAAAATATGACGTCACACTTTAAATACTTCGTACAAGTTCTATACTAAAATTTGTTTTGTGAGAAAGGGACATAGCATCCGTTCTCAATAACTATAAAAAAAACTTGACACATTTTCTTTTCAATATCAGAATTGTTATTAGCCGAAATCAACATTTTTTTGTGTATACATACATTACTTACGGGACTGAGACGTGGTCGCTTATTGGGCCTAAATAGAAAGCTCATAGTTACCCAAAGGAAAATGGAGTAGGCTATGCTCAGAGTTTCATTGCGAGATCAAATCAGAAATTAGGAGATATGCAGAAGAACCAAAGTAACCGACATTGTCTAAAGAATTACCAAACTTAAGTGGCAATGGGTTAGGCACTTTGATCGTAGAACCGATGTCCGATAGAACTAACGGGTTCTTGAATGGGCGAGAGAGGTGGACCGACTAACTGGTGAAGGTCGCGGTAATCCGCTGGATGCGGGTAGCGCAAGACCGGTCGTTGAGGAGATCTTTAGGGGAAACCTATGCCCAGCAGTGGACGTTTTTTGGTTGAATGGATGGATGGATAACTATTTTATTTAACGAAGTTTAACAATCAGACATTTATTTAAACTTTAATTTACTTTATTTAAATGTTATTTTCAATAAATGAAAAACCTGAATGGCGACAGGTTTCTGGTGTAATTCGTAGGTCCAGGAAGCCCCTTGAATTAAAGGTCAGGATATATAAGTCCATTATAAGACCTGTCATATTGTATGGGTCATAATGCTGGGTTAGTAAGAAAATGGATGAGAAACCATGTGGCTGAGATGCAAACGCGACTTGTGATGTGTCGGACCAAAATTGGGGAGCGTTTTCACAAAGCCTTACAACAAACATCGTCTCATCCGAGTTTTTCTTTTTGTTGTTTTTTTCTCTCTTTCCATAACTGATTTTATTGTCGTCAATTAAATCTCTGTAAACAATACCTTTCTCAATTTACTACAAAGTATTAATAACTTATTAAAACTTCTCATCTCTAGAAAAATAAACAAACTCGTTTCCTGAAAAAAAAAAACACTTGTACCGTTATGTGAAAACGCTCCTCAATTATCAATCACCAAGAAGGTCATCTTTACATCGATAGAAATACATAAAGGATAATTAGAAGGAGGACAAATTAAGAAAGTATTTACTAAGTTGAAACATACCTACTTTGTCAATCAATACACTATGACCTCGGATAAGTAAATTCTCGTAAAACTTCGAAATAAAAAATATTACATATGTAAATGTTAACACATATGAATAAAATTCAAATGTAATATTACTCAATATCAACGATGTTTCTTTAATAACATGCTAGACTAATGTTTGTGCACGATTACACCTGTATCGATATTTTATTTTAAATTTTGTTAAGCATTCCTAAAGAATATCCGAATAAAAAGAATCGGCCATCTTTGTGAAGCCACTCCATGTTTGATGACGTCATTTGCCGTAATTAATACAAGATCTTCTAGTTTCTCAGATTCCAAGAAGTTTCGTCGTAAATTTAGATTAGCTAATATAAATATGATTTATTTTTTATTACTATATCGACTTATTAGATTACATCTGGTGACATAGATAATATATTTCATTTATGATATATTCAAATGAAATAATTTTTTTGAGAGACGGCAACACGCATGTAAAAATCTTGGTGCCGTGGGCGTCCATAGGCTATGATAACCGTTTACCGTTGGGCGGATCGTATGCCTTTTGTCATTATCTTGGTATAAAAAAATCATGTAACCCCTTGAGCATCTGGCGCTTACCTCAGTTTTCCATTGTTTTCCTATTGTCTTCCTATTGTCTCATTTTTATGGGTAATCGACATATTAATTATCTCAAATATTTCTTGTACATTTCATAGTGTTGTTCTATCTATTTATCATTTCATCGCTACTGCTATAACTGTATGCATGTTAGTTCTTCAGACTCATGTAATTAGCGGCATGGGGTTTTTTAATAAGAAATGTATACTTTTTGAAGAGACGGATAGACAAACTTTGTTGCGTATTTTGAAATATTATAGATAGATTTACATAGTTTCGATATGTTAAAATGATTCATATTAAAATTCGTGCATATATTTAATTTATAATGTCGCTAAAGTTTTGCGAATTGCGCCATGTTGAAGGTCGCGGGTGTGGCGAATTGTTTACATGTTTGTCCTCTATTACGTGATTTTATTTCTATCGCCTAAATTATATTGTTCTTTTTAAACTTATCTCACGTAAAGTTTGAATTCTAGGCAATTATTTTCGACCACTTTTGTAAAACTTCGACATTTATTTTTACATAAAATCTTATTAAATTATTTGTTATTCTTTACTTATTAATAAGAGGATATCACTTTAATCACATGATGTTTTTTTTGGCAATTCTGTCACGCTCTCTTGTCTGTTTAGCATTGGACAGCAAAAATAAATAAAAAATCTTCTCTTTTTTATGGATATTTACTAAACAGTTTATAATTATGATTATTTACATAACCTTAAAATATATGTACCATGTACACATTAAATACTTCTAAAGAAAATGTACCTACTATAAAGTGCATTGTGTTTATTCCCAATTTAAATATATGTAATAAAAGTATAAAATATTGAAAGTTTGTGTATATATATTTTTGTAATGTTAAGCAATTCGAGCTATAAATTCAGTGAGGATTACAGTTTGTTGTGAAATATTTTTATCACTCCTTCAGTTTCGAACGTGCCGAAGCTTATATATTCCTGAATTGAATTGATTCTAAAGTTTATCAATGTGAATAGTATATAGATAATTTATCGAACAGTTCGACCTTTTGTCCATATTAAGTAATCAATACTAACAAATAAAATTGAATTGTCTGTTTGTTTTATCAAAATAACAACTTTTTACTAAGTAGGTAGATTATTATAAATACATACATTAAAAAAAAAACAACTTAAGGAATGGCTTGACCAATTTTTACGGGACGAAAACAAAATTAAAATAGATGAAGTCTTGAATAAAATCCGATCCAATGCACGATTTTATTGGCAAATGTTGAATTTGTGAGAAATATCTTTCGCTTTTGTGTTAGCAAAAAAAAAATTTAGGGCCTGTACAAAAAATGTATTCTATTCGTTTTCAATGATTTAGTTTATAAACTATATAAGTTTGTGAATAATTCCGTGGAATAGAAAAAATGATACACGAGCGGAGCAGCGGGAACAGCTAGTACAATATGAATTTGTAACTTTAGATAAGTAACGCACCGAGCGTTAGCAGTATTGTTTTTGGTATAAACGAAATGTTATTTTTATATTTTATCCTCTTGAGCACTTACCTGGCGTTTACGCCAGCTTTTCATTGTTTTCCTACTGTCTTATTTTTATGGGTAATCGAGACATTAATTATATAATTTGATGTGTCTGTTAATGTAATTTCAGTTCTTATTATTCATTTTTTTTTTCTAACCTAGCTAATGCTGTTGACCGGAATGGCCTTTACAGCTTCACGGAACTTTGGGGGCGAGTGAAGGCACTCAGCTGCAATTATTCAGAATGGCTCGATAGTATTAATATAAAACTGTTTCTGAACGAAACGTACAATGAAATGAAGTTGGAGCTGCACGAAGTTCACACATTACTATGAAATCGGATATAACGCGCAAATCGTTCAAAATTTGTCTAAGTATACAATAAATTATTTGTAAGCTATAATTTTAAATTTTTTATACGTCCACTTTTTCGTCTTCTTAGATAATGGCAATTTGTATGAATACAATTTGTGCCAGTGTCATGTAGGTAAAATGTACATATTTTCAATCAGCGTTACCGAGCTCCAGCAAAACGGTGGTACATCCTGCTCGAACTATCCGTGGACCATTGTCGGCACCTCAGAATAAATGTCGTCGTAGTCTTAGTCGTAAACTTACCTTGTACATAAAAACAAACTATATCACACATAACGCCAATAAGGTTACATGATATAATGTCAAATACACAAGTTTAATGAATTAAAGCAAATAAGTGCTACATGAAAGACTGTGATCCCGCCAAAAACTCCATACGTCCACTTATAAGGATTTACCTAAACTTTTCTGTAGTTAGTATTATTTTTTTTATTTCTTAATTTACATGTAGATTTCTTTCGTGATATAAAAAAAAACCGTTTGGCATTTTTGTTTTTCATTTGTAAAAGCCGGAGTGGTTCTATTTACTGAATGTCTGCTTTTTATTGACTTAAATTTTTATATCTTATACTTGAGTGAAATAATGTCATTAGGAGTTCCAGTTCTATTTCATTTTTATTATCAAAGTTTTGATTGTTTAATTAGTTCGGCAATTTCGAAGAATTAGGTTGATTTATATTCGAGTTTTGGTTATAATATTTTTGATAAATTATTCAAGGTATATATACCTATTTTTCTGTTACATTAATTATTAAGTTTAAGATTAATTCTACTTTATTAGTAACGAACTTAGTTAAATGAATAATATTTCATTTGCGGTTTTTCTTAGTCAATGCGTATCATAATATTATGACGTTTTTTTATTATTGTAATGACAACTTTTTGTTTCCGTGAAATTTTACTATTTAAAAAAATATACAATACAATAGACTCAATTAAATCGAATTTTTTTTCTTGGTTCAAGTTATGTCTGGGGATATTATGATTTGTTTTATTTTTTTTTATATAATTTGTTACGACCTTGAACAATACAATATTGGCGGGCATATTATTAGTCAATTTCACCTTGCCAACCACAAGCGAGAATTAAAATTAGGTTAGATTAGATTTTGTGCACGATCACGGCTACTAAAAAGGTATACAAATATAAGTTACATTTAGATAAAAACATCACGTACCTAAATACTGGAACTATGTTGAAAAATAAGTTGCAAATGTATTTTTAATAACAATAATAAGTGTGCATATACGGCACTGTGGTAACGACCTTACTGAAACTCATGTTGTATACATGAGGGAAAAACTGTATCGTGTGACATCGCGTGGAGCTTCTTAAGAATCGTGTCGACTTAAGGTTCCGTACCAACGCGACGGTGCGGGTTTTTAAACGCAACGTTTTAGACTGCGAGTATTCTTTAAGGAGAAACCAAACGAACGTAATTTTATGAGTCTCTACGTTGCGTTCGAAATCATATAAAAAGTGCTTTTGTTTCACACGACGACGCAAAACGAGTTATCTGCTCCTTAAATTTATCGCGCATATCTCCACCGCGATTGGTTTTCTCATATAATAAACATATCTCTCTATATTAGCTCTAAAACTGTTTTGATTTCTACGCTAAAAGTCATCAGATAAGTCGGTGAACCATTTTCATCGTTAAATCATTTTTTTTGTCTCTAAGATATAAAAGAGTCATCATTTCTAGCGACAAAGTCGCTCAAACGGCAACACTGGTGTACGCCGTGTCGTTTTATCTAAACTGAATTATTTTAATAGAAAATGGTGAATTGATAATTCTTTTATTACGTTGCAATCATATATTGTTACTTGTTGGAGAAAAAATATTCTTTCATTTTTTTTGTTTGTAATATTAGGAGTGTCTTATTTTGTATCGTATTGCACGACCAAACATAAACTTTTCTTTAGTTTTGTTGTATAGTTCTATCTCACTTTTGTCACTATCGTATTTTTTTTTCTCTCCACATATCCATTTAATAATCTCGGTATTTATCTGTGGAAGCTTTTTATTAGCAATAGTCAACAATTATATATTTTTATATATTTTAATATTAGTCTGCAAGCTTTTCCAAAACTAATAAAACAATAAAATAAAAAATCTTCTAAACCGAAAAAGTTTGCATTTTGTAAATTAATTGAGATCTGAGTATAAACAACTGTAACAGTGTAGCACTCGCAACTATCCTAAAATCAATATAAGATTGAAACCACACCATATAAATGTAGAACGCATAATGTAATAATGTAGAATGTAATAATAAATGATACAAAAGATAAGGATTCCCAGACAATATTATTATTTAGTATTTTAAGTAATAATGTTTTTTATAAACCACTGAACTATGTAGCAAAAACTGTTATCCAAATTTTAGATAGAATACATATAATTTAAGATTCGATTATAATTGAATCCCAGCGAATATTATAAAGAAAAGCAAAATAAAGTAATCCTGTAATGCACGTGTACATTCGACATTTTATTCGTATACGCTCCGTGGGAACTAGCCATCATAAGGTGGCATGTTTGCAGCTATTCTGAATATAAAACATCAAAAGCATCATGTCGGAAAGTGGAACGGAGTGCTGAGACTGGCATGACGTTGATCGCCTTTATTGCTAGGTAAAATCGATGGCTTTTAAGGATGCCGGTTCATTTGCTTAGTCAACTAATTTTATACTCTTATGGAATTTCACATAATATCGGTAGTATTAAAGGCTACTTACCTATAGGTGTAATGGAATTGCAAATGGAACTAAAACTATAGTTATCAAGAAAATACTACTTGATGAATTTTGTGAAATTCGACATTGTTGTAGTCTTATATTCTAGCGCAACATATACAGAAAAAGTAGATTAAAAACTCTCCTCCCGTTCCCCAACTGGGGAGGCTTTTGACGCCGCTACCAGCGCGATACAGTGACACTGAACATGCATCAAGCATTACACGCACAACACTACATACACACTTCTGCACATAACACGCAGGTACATAGGTCCTGTTAGGAACCTTTTTTTTTATTATTAAGAAATAAAAAATGTAGGTTTAGCTAGGTTCAAATTCCGCGAGAATTTTATAATATAGGTAGCGGCCAAGCCGAGGTTCGAACCCTTGTGCTAGTTACCTTTTGCGGCGAGTGCCTTTAGCACTCGCCCCCAAAGTTACGGTGAAGCTATTAAGGTCCTCCCGGTCAACAACATTAGTTAGTAAAGAAGAAAAATTATAAAATAAAAACTTTCCCGAAAATTCTTGCAAAATGATATAAAAATTTGTACATACATACATAGCGTCACGCCAATCTTCCATTAGGGTAGGCAGTTACTTCATCCTTCCACCTTCTACGATACTGACCCATATTTCCCCTATTCACTCGAATAAAAATTTGTTAATTAAATTAATTTTAAAGTGACATATATGAAACTTAGTATGTAAGTTCTTGGTTATAAAATAAATAATCTATTGTATATCGGGGTAACATATATTTTCATTTTTTTCATTTTCAAAGGCACCTAGTTTCTACAATAACTTATTTATGGAAAAAAAACAAAATGTACAGGCATTACGGTGGTGGATAGATATTATTTGGTATAAAAATATTTACCATAATGCTATTATCCAGGATGGAAACAGGGGACTACGTTTGTATGGATTAAATATCGCTCGGATATCCTCTTAACCTACAGCATTTTAAGTGGTGCTGCCGGAACACACCTACATAAGCTTAGGGGTCGTACAAGTATTAGGTAAGAAGTATTTTGAACCCTCCCTTCTTCTTGTTAGCAATCGTAAGTAAAACCCCTCATAATTACGTAAACATTGGCCTAATTTTGAAAACGAAAATAACCAAAAGAAAATTAATAAGTAAATACTGTTTACTGAATCACCGCATTCAGACTTTCGCATCCCCTATGTCATCACAAATAAGCAAAACATAGACACCTCGCCTCTTAGTGATATTTAAACTGCCCCATAGTAAACTAAAATTTTCAAACTACAGGCGGTTGCTTGCCATGTGGGTGATAGGAAATGCCCCATACTATGGTTTCATTACAATATTTTCGTTTACAATATTATAGTTAAAGAAAAAGAATCATGCAAATCGGTTCATCCGTTCTCGAGTTATAAGCTAACTAACGGACAGACAAACAGATAGACGTTGCTTTTCACGTAACGTGAGAACAGATAATCGTTGTAACATTACAGTATATTGGTTTTAAAATGTTTAGGACTAGCAAAGTTCGCTTATGATTTTATTAAGTAAAGTCCTCGAAAATATATGAACATTATATCCCGCAATCACCAATGAAAATAGAATATTATTGTTTAGATTTAGCTCAATTTAATACACAAATCTTTTTTGTTCTAAATCCTTTTCGGGTTAAGGATGGAATAAGCGCCCTAGAAGTAATTAAACTCAGCCGTTTTAAAAGGTAATTTGGAGCTAATGCCTCTATTTGGAGGAAATTTACTAGCTATCTGAGTGTTATCGTGGCCACATATTATCATAATATGGCCATCTTCCTATCCTCTCGCATGTTATTAACGCGAGATATTAGATAAAGTAGAAGCGTACGTGTGTGCGTCACCACATATTGCCGTAAACAAGCTCTTTTATCCTCTTATTTGTTGTTACATAAATCCAATAACAGTTTCTAATAAACTAGTCACACGCCCGAGCAGATGCCTCTGGTCGGCAATTAAGAACAGATTTCCCGCTTGGCGTTCAGCAATTTTATTATAACCTCGTTCTGAATTATTAACACTATAAAAGATCTAAAACGTGGCTGTATACACGAACACCCTTGCCTTTTATCGATTTCAAACGTAATAGAGTATTCTTTTGAGTTTTTTGGCGAGATCTCCGTCTGTCATGTAGCAGTTATTTTCTTTAATTCATTAAATTTGTGTATTTGACTCTAAATCTTGGTGGCGTTTTGTGTGATATAGTTTGGTTATTGTGTACAAGTTAAGTTTATTATGGAAAATAACGCGTAGCATTTATTCTGAGGTGCCGCACAAAGCTCCATGAAAAGTTTGAGCAGAATGGACCATCGTTTTGCTGGAGCTTGGTAACGCTGATAGAAGATTGAAAATACTTCTTACCCACATGACACTGGCACAAATTGTGTATACACAAATTGCCATTAACTAAGAAGGAGCAGAGTGTTCTTATTGTTGTGTTCTAAATTTACATGTAATATTGTAAACATTTGTAATAAAAAAACAAAAATCGTGTCAGTAATTTCATATCTATGATGGTTGCAAGTCGGGTTGTGAAATTTAAATATAGTTTTATTACAATTTCATTTTTACGATTCTCGAAATAAGTTCGGATACTATAAGATTAAAGATTGTAATGATAAATCTATAGATTTGTGTGTGTGTAATGTTTTGACCGTTTTCGAATACGAGCAAACCTATTTGTATTTGTTTTTATTATATAAAATGCAGTATCTCTGTTTTTTTTTTCTTTCCTTTTAGTTCGCATCATAATTCGAGAACAATAAAACTGATTTACAGAATTCTTTTTTTAAATCGTTTGTATGTTATCTGGTCAAGCTTTACTGTATATTTTGTTTCTTGTTTTTGTATATTTTATACCTAACGTTGTATCATATAAGTAAAGGTAATTAAAAATATATAAATAATTTTAAAATCACGCTAGAGGTATGTGGGCACTGATAGTTATTATTTAAGGGAACGTTTCTCTGTCAGTCTGTTTGATAGTTGGTTTATAACTCGAGTACCAGTGAAATGCTTTACACGATTCTTCTTTTAAACCGTTGACATATATTTTGGTTAAGTTTAACCCCTTGAGCACTAACCTGGCGTTTACGCCAGCTTTCCATTATTTTCCTATTGTCTCATTTTTATGGGTAATCGATATATTAAGCATGTATATCGCAACATTAGTACAGAGTAAAAGTTATGAAGATATTGAACGAATGAATGAATGAAATTGAAACAATAAATTTATATTAGCACATTTGTTACACTACTTTAAGTAAATTTAATTGAACATTTTATAGTGCATAATTATGCGTGCGTGCGTTTTGATAACAAATTTTCTGTATGGTTTACGATCAGCGCATTGACGGAAACTGGGAGCTATTAAATTTGAGAATATACAGGCAGCCGGCATCTTTGCAAAGTGTTTTAATAGGAATACTGTCTATCTGTTGGTCTTGCTTTACATTTTGAAATATATACTAGACTGATAAATCTGTGTTCTCCATTGTATTCCATTTTATTTTATGACATATATCTGTTTAAAGCATTATTTGTAAAGTATTTATTTGAAAATACTATTTTTAAAGTTTAAAAAATGACAAATATATATGTATGTGTAGTAACAGATACAGGATATCAACGATAGCGATAAAGAAAACATATTTTTAGAATAAATGGCTCATTTAGAATTTACTATGTGCCTATGTTGACATTCGATGTATTCCGTGCATATTTGATACACGGCACTGCCACACGCTATTCAAGCATAATTTTACAAGGAATGTACGATGGAAACACGTTTAATGATCTCGAATAGGCAACTGATGGAGAGCCAATTGGCGTTTGGTTTTGTGTGGTATTGTGTCGATTCGTTAGTAAACTTCTATTCTTTATAATTATTAGTCACGCCTCGCAGAATTCGGGATCATTGAAGTTGTAATAACAAATATGATATTTATTCAAAACTTTTACAAAAAATTGCCTGAACGATCCCGAAAGGCCCAAACTGAACTGCGCCTGTGACTTGAAAGCCATTATTATTACTATCTTTGTGCCCGCAGGTTCGCCCGCTTTATACGGAGCTCTAATTATATCCCTAAATTTTTTTTGTACCAAGAACAAACAAAGATATTCCTCACAAATTCAAGATTACATTTTTTTCTATAGAACCCTAATATATTTTTTTGTACTGACATAAAGCACAAATATTTCTCATAAAAACAAACACATGCCAGTTAAACTGTGCATTGAATTGAATTTTATTTAAATTCTTGTGAGTTTTCATTAAATTTAATTTGTTTACGTGGAATCCTAATAATCCTAATTTACGTCTCAGTCCGCTCACAATGGACCTAATAAAAAAGCTCAAATTTGCTTAAAGGGCAATGGAGAGGGCTATGCTTGGAGTTTCACTGCGTGCTCGTATCAGAATGAGGAGATCCGCAAAAGAACCAAAGTAACCGATATTTATCGAAGAATTGCTAAACTTAAGTGGCAGTGGGCTGGCCACATTGCTCGCAGAATCGATGCCCGACGGAGCCAACGGGTTCTCGAATGACTACCACGCACTAAAAGACGTAGCGTGGGTAGGCGCCCCACAAGGTGGACCGACGACCTAACGAAGGTCGCGGGAACACGCTGGATGCGGATGGCGCAAAACCGGTCGTTGTGGAGATCTTTGGGGGAGACCTATGTCCAACAGTGGACATCTTCCGGTTGAATAGATGGATGGATGGCTGGGACCCTAATTAATTTTGAAATAAAATGTACGCAGAGTATCTTCAACTATCTACCAAAAAAAGTCCGGTCTAAATAGGTCCAGCCGTTCCGGAGATTAGCCTTTTTGATATAATAGGTAATTAGGTTTCGTATATACATTCATATGTATTTAATAAAAATAAAAATATTTTGATATTACAAACATACACTTCAATTATATTTATTAGTGTAGATAGAATTAGTAGCGTATTATGTATGATTCAAAAAGAGAAGGAAGAAATGTAATAAAATCAAATCATATCCAAGAACTTTCTTATTACATCTCGTTCCTCCATGCGCAACTTGTATGTTCTGAATACTGCGCAATTTTTGATCACATCGTAACAGCATGGTTAAATAATCATGAAAAGTTTGAAAGGAAAGCAGCTAGCCAAACGAAAGATACGCAAAACTTTGGAATAAATATCTAAACAATTAGCGCCACCGGTTGGCACACCTTTCCACCAAGATCTCTTCAGTATTTAATAGTTTAATATCTTGTTCTATATAATGCTATCCAATATAACAAAATATTACGAAAAACATCTCTTGTAAATACCTCCTCAATTGATGTAAATAACGAAAGTAACCTTTAACGTTTCTAGGTGTTAAGATTATTGAAGTTATTGGAATGAAACACAGCCTGCTGCAAAGAGATCGTTATTCTTTGTTACAGGTTGCTATGGCTATATAAAATTCTTCTAACCTAGATGAAAACTCGGCTTCGCTCGTGTGAAATGTCACTCATAATACACAATCTTGCATAAAATGTAGGTAGATAGGAACTGTAACTTCACTGATACGTGTGAATCGGCCTTAACGCACTCAAGATGGCATCCGAGTGGCCAATATGGTGACCGTCATTTGCACCATTAGAAGTTAACAACGCGCGACAATTCGAATTTTGAGTATAAATGTTATCGACTTGAAATCATTTTTTTATGTTTTATTATTCAGGTAAGGTTTCAATCGAGTCTACAGTACCCCTAGACCAAATTATTAATATAGATTTAAACTAATATATAATATAGAGGGGAATATACTTGAAGATATACACTAGGCCGGTCTGAAACCAATTTCTTTCACTATATAAAAACAACGCGGATCAACCCAGTCAGGTCAGTTTGAATTTAAACATCGGAGCGACGAGAAAAGAACCACAAGCGATCTACAAGTAATACTAGAAAATAGTAAATAGTGCTCTGTGTATCTAAATAATAATGTGTTTGTGTTATGTTCGTATTTGTGACCAATAAACTTTTATGATGTCGCAACAGTATTTCAGTTACCCACGGGAGTAATAATATACGAGTAAGTCGGTTGAATGGTCCTCAAGTTGTAAGTTCATTGACAGACAAAACCATATCTATAAAAGATATGTCGTTGTGGACGCATTGTTTAAAAACTACTGGATGTTTTAAAGTTTTAGTTCTTATTTTTTTTAGCCTAGAAGTAATGTTGCCGAAACACACCTATTGATATTTGGCGAGAGGCTTTCAAACTTGAGGGTGATAGCCACCCTGGCGAGCATTATTAAAGCTCAGCCTGATTTTAAGATTGGATAGGTGGGCTCGAACCCACGTTCATTGACGCAGAATCCGGCGGCACTATCCACTGCATCATCATTGATTCTTAGACAATTAGACCTTATATAAATAGAAATACAACGATATCCTCATTTACATGAACGGCCCCAAACACGTCAAGTATGTATATACTCGTATGTATGCACTCGTGTATACGAGTGCACACATTTCCGTTGCATTTATCAACGCATTCATGTTGAAGTTTTTTTTTTTTTTCCTTAACAAGTAATTCCGGTTCGTGTGTATTATCATCGTAATTGTTAAGAGTTTATGATAATTTCTCGCGTTTCGTCGTGTTGACTTCTTGCTAATGTTATCGTGATGCTGGTGCGGATTTAGACTGCATGGGCCCCGTATTGAATATTATTAGGATTATTATGAGGAATTTCAACACACAGCGGGCGCGTCGGGACGCCAACGTGATTTTACTATAGAAGAATACGGTGGCGCCCCAAGACGTACTCCGTTCCCCAACTCGAGAGGGTTTAACACCGCTGCAAGCACGATACGGTGACACTGAACAATTAAGCATTACACGTACAACACTGCAGACATACTCCTACACATAAAATGCAAGTACATAAAAATAAAATAAATATACATACAAAACTTCAGTTCATTATTACTGTAGATATATACGTCCTGCGCTTACACTTTAGGCGAGCATAATTCCACCTGATGTTAAATAACGATGCGGTTCAAGATGGTATACACACTAATCTTAGAGGTACTGGTTCTCAAGTCATCCTACCGGAACACACCTGTTGGTATTTGGCAACAGGTTTTTGGAAGCGATGATGGCGCAGTTGTTAGTTCGGCCGGATTTCGTGTCAATGGACGCGGATATGTACGTAAGATATAAATTAGAGATATTAAAAAATAAAACTCTTCGGGGCTTTAGAACAACATTCATTTTCATTATTTGTTTAATTTTTTTTCTTATCTATTAACTGTTGGGAATTACTTATTAGAAAACTTCAGAGTGACGGCAATTTCCACTTATTCGATATTCATTCAGGCGTAAATTTGTCATCTAAATAGTGTCTCTCTATATGTATTTTATCAGGCTCGCCCCCTTTCACGTCTGGGACGGAACTAAGCTCGGCGCAAAATGGGTGGTGTAGTTCGCTATTACACCTTTGCCTAACTCTTCGGGGATAACAGGCACGAGCGTAAGTTATTTTAAACGCAATAAGACATATAAATCAATTTTTTATTACGACCTATAAATAATTAGATTGAAATCAATAATTCTACGTCGAAACCGTATTAAAATTTTTAAATAGAAATTTGACTAATAACTCTTTTGTATGTCATAATATCTTTATTAAAACACGAACTGAGTTCGGAAGTAACTCCAAACTAAGTCTCCTTTCCTATCGCCTATTCATAAAAACTTTCGTAGATAGATAGATCGACCTTAGAGTCGACAAACGGCCTAATTCTTATTCAGTTCTCGCATTTTATTCTAAAGTTATTTGATGGGGCGTCCTTTGTATTCGGTTTAAATAGAATTTAGACTGAGCTAGACATCCATCATGAGGTTACCTTTTTTATGTAAAGTTTAAATGTAATGCAAAGAGTATACGTATTAAAATACACCCAATTGACTCACACCGGTAGTGACGTCACGAATAGTTATGGCGAGGATTCTGTTTTTAAATACGTTAGGAGCTCAGTGGTATAGTTTTGTGGCGTTTCACACTCAGGTAGCGGCCAAGCTGAGGTTCGAACCCTTGTGCTAGTTACCTTTTGCGGCTGAGTGCCTTCAGCACTCACCCCCAAAGCTCGGTGAAGCTGTAAAGGCCCTTCCGGTCAACAGCATGAGCTAGGTTAGAAAAAAAAGAAATAAAAAACCTGCTACTTCAGTCACGGTAAGGTAGGATCCTCCCCAGCCAGGCGCTCGTCCGAGAGCGGGTACGTCCCTTTCGCTGCTGGTCACAATCCTTGGGAACCTTCGTTTAATAATTTTCCACCCTTTGAGATATCATGGGTGCAGCACCGTCGTATCATATATATGTGATAATAAATGTAAAACCTTCGGTTTATATGTAATTTTATTATTTTCATATATTCATTTCGTTTTAATTTATTACTACCTTATTAACTAATACCTTAGAGTGTAAATTGAATTGAATTATCCTCGCGACATCTCTTAGGATTTCTTGCTCAATGTTGTTTACATTGTTTGACATTCTTGATCATCTGAGTTAGAAAATAAAATAATTGACGAAATGAAATATTTTCAATTTTCCCGTAAGAAATTAAACACACACATAACAACATATGGAGGTTTATGTAGACACGAGCCGTCTCTGCACGTCTTATAACTTATCCCACATAATTTTATCAAATGTAACAAATTGAATAATGCACTTAAACTGTCAAAAAATGTATCTATGGTTTATAAAAATATTCAATTTATCTGACTAACACAGTTGAATGGATGGGCCTTAACAGCTTTACCGAACTTTGAGGAGAGGGCTTAAGGCCCTTAACCTAGAAATGGTAGCCAGCACATGGGTACCAGAATGGTACGAATATACAAATAAACATGTAAATTTATTCAAGGTTTTTAAAGTTAAAAACGCACTAACACCGGACGAACGGAACGCCTTTCTATACCCTTACGTATCATTTCTAATTTCTATAATATTATCTAAATATAAAATGGAGTTGCTTTGACGCACTATCAGCTCAAAACTACTAAGCATATAGGGATGGGACTACTAACCTTTTTTTTGCAAATAAAAACGAAGGACTCAATATTCTTCATTCATTGGTTTTAAATGTTATATGCTGAAACCCGGGTGGAGCTGCGGGGGCCAGCTAGTTCCATTATAAAATCAAGGTTAAGGTCACTTAAGCCATCTGCTAAACCTTCAGTGCATTAAGTTAATGGCAGGAAAATATTAAAAACTCTACAAATATAATCGTCAATATTGTCTGTTAATTACATTTGAACAGGTTTTATTACTAAGGATGATACAAAGTTTATAAATAGAATATAAGGCTTAACAAGTATTATTTAGGAAATTTACTTTCGTCTGTTTCGAATAAAGCGATATTCATATTTCAAATTTACTTTAGACTGACTGTGTGCCCGTGGCTGGGCCCCCGTTACGTATATTTTTCACTGCGTTTCAATTTTTTGGTACTAAGATAAATCAAAACTATTTCTCACAAATTTAAACACGTGCCGGTAAAACTTTGCGTTGAATCGGATTTTATTCGAAATTTCATGAGTTTTAATTTTTTTACGCGGAATCCTAATTATTTTCGAAAACCTAAGTATATTAAGTCACGCGAAGTAGTTTCAACATTCTATCGGAAAAGTCCCATCAATATAAAGCCAGCCGGTGCGAAGATTACCCGGAACAAATAGAGACAAAATTATGAAAAACTAGCTGTCTGCCTGCCGCTGCGCCTGCGTTTCAAATATTCTTCAGTGCGTTTTAACTTTTTTTTTTTGCGGAGCCCTAATTATTTTCCTAAAAAAAATTTAGTACTAAAATAAAATCAAAAATATTTATCATAAATTATAGCGCTTGCCCGTAAAACTGTGCATTGAATCGGATTTTATTCAAATTTTTATAAGTATTTTTTTTTACGCATAATTATTTTTGAATAATAAAAGTACTCTAAGTTACCCAGAGTAACTTCAGCTCTCTACAAAAAAAAAAATCCTATCAAAATTGGTCACGCCGTTCTGAAGATTACCCTTTACAGACAGACAGACAAAAATTTAAAAACTTGTATATTCGGTTTTGGTTTCGTAAATACATGAATATTTATTTAGTATAGAAAAATAATTTTGAGATTACAAAAAGACACTTAATATATACTTAGTATAGATGAATGAATATACACGAGAACATAACATCGATTTCAGGATTAAACTAATTGTGTTACAAACATGGTACAAATTATAAATATAATATGAAAATATAAAAAAAAAAATGTATAGCTTTAACAGCGTTTCCGTAGTACCTTAACCAATTTTACACAAACTTTAATTTAGTTATTTAAACACTTTTTGATCCTCCCCCTCCTCCTCTTTACAAGAAATAGTAACCAAAGCTCTTACACTTATGGTAACGTAAACATTGGTATAATTTTGTAGAATAAAAAAACTTATTGCTTACGTAATTTCGTCATCTAAAGTAAGCAAAACACACACCCTCGCTGATGCATAAATGATGCTTAAATGGTTTTTTTTTAAACTGACGAAACACTGTTGACCATAACGGTTTTGACAGCTTCGCCGATCTTTGAGACGAGCGCTTAAGAGGATATGCCAGTGACGTTTATTCCATAAAAAACTTATCCCTAGTTACAATAAATGTTTTTATACCAAATAATATATGTATATCCAATAACGCCATGCCCCCCGTGCGTATTGATTTTTTCCAGTAAATTTCTGAAACATCTATTTTTCACATTTGTCGCGGACCGCATATCCTCTTAAGACACACAGCCAATAATGGTATTTATATTATAGAAATTATTTAACTGTAGAATTATCGAATTGACTGAAACAATTAATAAAATGATGAATAATGAAGGTGTATTATATGTTGTGTGTGTCAAATGCTAAGGACTGTAAATTAGAAATAGGATTTAAGTAAATATAAAGATTCGTCATAACCACAATGCAATAGGAACATATGGATAAGAAATAGAATAAGATTGTAAAATAGAAATAACATGAAAACAATAAAGCCACAAAAAAAGTAAACAAAACTCGGATTATGTCTGAGATGTAAGGGGACTAAAAAAGGCGCACAGCCTACAATGTGTAATGGCACCAAAATAGTACAAACCTCTTACGGAACCCATGTACGTAGCGTGTAGTATGCAAGTATGTGTGTGTAGTATAATGCGTGTGATGCTAGTGCATCCAGTGTCACTGTATCGAGCTGACAGCGGTTACAAGAGCTTTTCCAGATGGGGAATGAATGATTGAATGATGAATGGATTATGTAATGCTTGAATGGATTATGCAATGCTCGAATGGCTTATGCAATGCTCGAATGGCTTATGTAAAGCTTGAATGAATTATGTTAAGCATTAATGGTTTATATAATGCTTGATTCAAAAGTACAAGTATCATATAGATACGATAGAACCTTTTAATGAATATTTCGAAATTGCTGTAACATGAAACGTCATGGTTGTCATAGATAAATACGACTATTGAATGTACAACAATACTGCCGCTACATTATCCACTCGACTATTCCATTAACTTATCGCTTGTTTATTCAATGAAAACTTATCTCGTGGATTCGTTGCTTATTTCTCACTTTATCTGCCCTTCAGTTTGGCAGGTCAGTGTGTCGAAAAAAAACACCGAAAAGTTTTACGTAAATTACTAAAGTAGGTGGGAGTAATCCAAATCTAGTGTCTGTCTATCGATGCATATAAAATATATGTTATTGTATGCATATAAAATGCATCTAAAAGGTGTATTTGTTGATGAATGCATCACTGGAGAATAGTTGGACTAATTTTGACTACTTATATCTATAATCTATCTCAACGGCCAGCAGCCCCATCTAACCAATGCTTCGTGGCGGGTTTGTGGCAGCCCTTAGAGTTCGTCCATTAATCACATGGTTTTTAGCAACATTTCTCCTCTGGGTGATACGTGGTGAGGTTTTGGACTAACCCTTACCAAAAATTACAAGTATTAAAAAAATAACAAAGGATGTTATAAGATTTTTCATAATATTAAATACTGATGGTAAAATAAATTACTCTTCATAATATAAACGAAAGTGTAAATAGTGTGTGTAAGAAATGATATGAAAGAACAAGGAGTAAATGAAGAGATGACGGTTGATAAGGACGTATGGAAGAAAAAAAAACATACTGCGCCGTCCAAGTGAGTTGGGAGTAAGGCATGAGAATGATGATTCAATAATATATTCCTAGACGATCCCTTTTTTTATTTTTATTAAAATTAAACATATTCTGCGGACTCTGGGTCCACACCTTGTTTTATGTTAGAGGTTTAAAACGACTTGCGTCAGAAAAAAATGCCTATAATATTTCATGCAGCTATGCAGTTACCTTCTTTCATATATAATTAAGTGAGCTTAAATCTACTTATATTTATTATGATTATACGTAAATCGATAGGACGATCGTAGGACGATCCCTTATAATACGTCATGGGTCTTCACACCGATTTGTTTTAATTGTTAGAGGTTTAAAAAAACGTACTTGCTTCAGAAAAATCCTATAAATATTTCAAGGGGCACTATGCAGCTTAGCCTTCTTTCATATATATTAAGTGAGCCTAAATATACTTATATTTATTATGATTATACGTAAATCGATAGGAACGATCGTAGACGATCCCTTCAGAAAAAACAGTTTTATTACAAATTTCTAACTATTTAGATAGATATCCTTGTACATTATATACTTAATAAACTATTTACAATATCTCCATTTTACTTTTTGATTAACCAATATTATTACCATAATGTAATCTGTAAATTCTAGGCAGAACCAATTCTGTATAAATAAGCACCTTATTGGCCAGTGTACGTGCCCGATTTTAATTTAGATTGTGAATATCATTTACGTATAGTTATTGATTATTAAATTATCATTTTTATTTGAAGAAACAAGAGTTATTTGAAATTAAAATATAACTTTGATATTGTTTTTTTTTTTATACGTAATGCTCGCAATTTGATTCCATTAAAATAAGTAGTATTAGGTATATCTAGCCTATATAGCCTAGATCTTTCCATATAGTAAATGTATTGTTTTCACAAGTAATGCTTACCTATAAAAGAAATGTTTGTATTTTAATAGCAACTATCAACTACATTAAAACTGGGGTTGCCAACTGTTTTACGAAAACTGGAATTTCTCGATTCTAGGGTTCTTTAAGATGAATCCCATGAAAAGTGTATATATCAATATTTCAATTCTTCTTAAGTTCTATGAAATATAGATATGATGTATACAAATAATTAAGTAATTTCTACTAATTATTATCTCTTTATTAACGAAAATTATTATGATGTTTACGTGGTTGTGTGATCAGACATCTTATCGATCGACGCTGTTTCAAATCGTTTTATAATTTTGATATCTTCAATGAAACAGCGTATTTCATTAATATCACTGGTAATTTATTAAATAAACTTATACACAGTAGTAACTCTAATATACCTAAACTTCTGTATCATACCTGCAGATTTGACAACCGGAAAAAGAAGGAGAGTCAACGGGCCGGAGTTGCCCGTACACATATTTATGGTTTCCCTAAGATACCACAATAATAAACGTGAATTTTCGCCGAAGAATAAATTTTTTTATGAATCAAAATAATCATGGTAGGCCAAATCACCTATATGGGTATTCTACAAACATCATTTGATAGCCAACCTTCTAAGCTTAATGTGTTAGCGACTTAGATAAAATAATCACTTAATATCATATAAGATTGTGGTTAAACGATAAACGTATAAAGCAGGAAATAACCAAACAGGAATAATATTGTACTGTGTTACGTTTTTACACTTCTGCCCCGCGTTGATTTGCGTATGTCCCGTAAATCTGAATTCCGATATTGGCAACTCTAATCATAACCCACGACTCGTTCGCGCTAAAAGCTTTTCAAGCCTGCATTAACGACACAGTGAATAAATATAAACATTTTCAAATCAATAATAAAGTTTGTTTAAGTTATGACAATATAAATGAATAACTAGATTTGGTAGATATAACTCGAAATTACAATATTATAATATTTGCGAGTGGGCTATGGCGAGTGCTACTGACTTATCTACTCATTTATTTATACTAACTTAATTATAGGTGAGTATGACATTCATTCATTTGTTCTTGTGAGCAAAATTATTTGTTTGAGCGTAAGATTAGATAGAAGATTTACAATCTAAGTAGAGTGGTAAATATTGTTTTTTGTAATGGGAACAGGTTAAAAGGAAATATATACTCGATTACCATAAAAGGCATTAATTAATATTAGTATAATAAATAACAAAATTAAAAATGAATTAGATTAAAGGACTTTTATTTTCTAGCTATAGCTAGATTAGGGTTAGAGGCTGAAGGCTGTTTTTTTTTTGCTTATTTTTGGTGATACGGTCTGAATTACGTGATAACATAAGCAATATTTCGTTATTTCGTTTAAATGTTGAATTGTTGACTATATTCTCTACATAGGAGTTAAACTGACATTCTAATATCTCGCTTAATCTTTAGTAGAATTACGTTAGCGCGAGACGTGTCAGCGAAACCTTTGAACATGTTGTCTAGTGAATAAATAAATGCTATTAGATACACTAAGGAATACTACTTCTAGACGAAATTGTACTGTCTAGGTCTAAGAACTAAGCAATTAAGATCTCATTCAACCTTCGGATAGTATAATCGCCGCAGACGATTAAAATGTATGCGTATGTGTTTTAGTGTCGATTTAGTGCCAATTGGTATTCCGTATTCGTTTGCCTACAAGTCGTTTGTAACTATAAACTTGTTTTATCGCATTGTTTATTCAGTTCCCGCTTTTCTATATATGTTATCTTTGAAAGGAATTTGTGGCTAAGAGGTGGATGGACTAAGGTAGGGCCTCTCGACTCTTTCCATTACAATAGGGTAGTTAATTTAAAGCACGTTAAAATATTATGTAGGACTAGCTGTGTGCCCGCGTCTGTGCCCGTTGTTTCATATACTTTTCACTGCGTAGTATAGTATATTTTTAAATAATCAGTGGAAAATAATGTTTTTATGGTGTTGCCCATTGAATTGTATTTTGTTAATAATTTCACGACTTATATTTTTTTTACATGGAACTTAATTATTTTGTTTTAAAAAAAATCTACGATGCAGCCAAGTGACTTTAAGACTATTCAGAAACGCGGTAGCAAAATGGTTCCTTCGTTCACCTATCTGGCCAAGGAGTAGGAACTACTTTTGCACTACCTCTACTCCGTCTTCACGCTCCGTGTCATTATTTCCAATTCACTTGTGCGCTATAACTAAACTTTATTACATAAAACAGCATCAAAATATATATAAAATACATAATATATGGTCAAATAGAGCAGGTTAATAAATAAATAAAAAGGAAAACAAGCCATAATGGCGCCTAGCACCTTTAAAAAGAGATGTTTAGAAAGATATTATGCAAAGGCCCACCAACCATACAGCCTTACTTATGTCATTTCGGATTTATGAAAGTAAAATAATCAAAATTACTGAATTAAATTAAATTTATAGGTTCATTATTATAATTTGCAATCTTCATACACAAGAAAAATGAAGTAACGTCCTTTAAAGTTTAAAAAAGATTAAGTAAAGGTCGAGAAAGATTATTTATATCACTGTATATATTTTCTTAGCAGTTTTATATCTGGCAGACACTCTAAAAGCGTGTTATGATAGCCGCATTTCAACGAGTATAACACAGATCAATTTCAGTTGTCTAAAAACAGATAATAACATTGTTACTAAGCGCTTGTAATTCTCGCATAGCGAACAGACATTTGTTTTTTTTCACACGAGTTTAATTAAAATTCTATATGTAAAATCTATATGGATATTTCATAAATGAATCCCATATTTTTGCTTACATGTAATTATTTATATTCCTCACGATTATCTTTATATATTATAAGAAAATGTATCTTTTTGCGTCCGTCCGTCTGTTTATCCGCTAATCCGTTTAGTCTTATCCACGCAATGGATTTTGACGCGTTATATAAACTTATAAACTTGTTTATATGTTAATATATAAATAATATATAACAAATTCGTTAAAACATTCAATTTTCAATAGCTCACGTATGGCAAATCTTAAGATATACATTAAAAGATGATGGAGATTTTTAATTCTTTAAATATCCTAAAAAAACATCCCAATAACATTTCCTATTAAAAATGCGAATTTGAGTTTGTTCGTTTGTTTGTTATTTGTTCATTATTATTTTACACTTTAAATACTCAATTGATTATCATGAAATTTTATATCATCGTTGTTCAGGGTGGTACATGGTGCCAACTTTCCAGAATTAATGTATGCGGTAGGTATATCTAGATCAACGCGATCATAGTCACGGTTATAAGCTAGTTTACTATATTATATATCTTAAACATAAACCGGTTTAGGTAAAATATTTCAACTGGGCCATTGCACCGACGAGGCCTGGTGGGTTCGCTGCAGGGGGCGACGCAGCGACATGCCTGGCAACCCCGTATCGCCCCCATCCCAAATGCAGCGGACGGCCCCGGGGGGTTTTAGTGGGTATTTCCGGGCGACTCTCGCCCGGGTGAGTCCCACACTGGCACGGAGCTCGTCACTCCGTGCCCCCTTATCTATTGTATTGGGGGACTCTGATCCCACAAATACAATAGATAAGGGTAGTGCGTAAATGCATTTCCCCCCGTTAAAAAAAAAAAAAAAAAAGGTAAATATTTCAAAAGTACAAGATGTTACCAATTTTTATCTACTTAATTTTCCTTAGAACTTTTACATAAAACAATAATTTAGCTTAGCTGTCCCGGTTCACTTCGTACCGCCTCAGAATCAATAAAAAAATGTTGTGTTATTGGTTGAATTACATTCAGTGTTAATATACTTCTAATGCACGAGGAAACCTCTTGAACCTTTCTACTTTCTTTCGTGATTTTTTAAATCCAAATCAAAGATCATACAAATCTGCACAGCCGTCCTTGAGTTATAAATGGTGTATCTAATCCGACTTTCTTTTATTTAAAAGACTAGCTGTGTGCCAGCAGCTATACCTGCTTGCTCTTCATCTATTTTTCACTGCATTATATAGTTCTTATTTTTTTTATACGGAACCCTAATAATTTTCCATTTTTTTTTTTAATACTAACATTAAGCAAAGATATTTCACAAAAATTAAAGAACCTGCCTAAAAAACTGTGCATTGAAAGGGATTTTATTCACAATTTCATGACTTTTAATTTTTTTACGCGGAACTCAACTTATTTTGAAAAAAATAAAGTAGCCTAAGTTACGCGGAGTAACTTCAGCTACCTGCCAAAAAAGTCCCGTCAAAATCAGTTACGCCGTTCCGAAGATTACCCGAAACAAACAGACAAACAAAACTTTTAAAGTTGTATTTTTGGGATAGGTTTCATATATACATTAATATGTATTTAGTAAAAAATGTTATTTTGACATAACAAACAGACATTTAAATTTTATTTGTCAGTATAGATATAGATAGAATGTAATTGTTTTTTTAATCCCCATTGCATCTCGGTCGTGACATGACACTTTATTTACCCTGTTTTCAAAATAACATTGTTATAATGAGTGTGTAACGCCCCAAACCTTTATTATTTTCTTTCTGTTAGTTTTCATTTTATTGTTTATTAATTTGATTATTTAATTTACTAGACTACAACTCACTATTTTCAGTTTTCTATTTCCTTTGTCAGGTTCCATAGTTCTTATTTATTTCTTATAGTGGTAATTGTCACAAACTCGTGGTTAGTCGAAATCAAGTAGGTGTCTTAAATGTCATAGTTGGTATGGTATATATCTAAAATCATCTTGTTCATGAAGGGCGAATATTGAACTATTGATGTATTCTCCGTCACTAAGGATAAGTCTGTACCCCTACTTAGGATAAGCCTCTGGAAAAGCCTGTAAGAGGCCTATTTCGAATGATAAAGTAAACGATATATACTCTCCTGAAAAGATGAAAGGGATCATAAGAATAACACCAACCGCTTTCTATATCGAAGCAGGACATGCTGAAATCCTTATCGGAGTGTGTATACCCGCTTTACCACTTAGTTGAAAACCGAAGATGTTAACCTGTGTAGAGGAGTTATTAATAACGCTTTTAATAAATTCACTTTTATCTTACTACAGCTATGTGCCCGCGGCTGCGCCCGCCTTTCATATGTTCTTCGCTGTCTTTTTTTATACGGAACCCTAATTTTTCCTAAATTGAATACTAAGTTAAAGCAAAAATATTTCTCATAAGTTCATACACTTGTCCATAAAAACTGTGCATTGAATCGGATTTCATTCATTTTTTTATGTTTTAATTCTTTTGTACGTGAAAGCCTATTTATTTTCGAAAGTTATTCTGCGTAACTTCAGCTATCTACCATAAAAAACAGCCGTTCCGGAGATTACTCTGAACAAACAGACAGAGGGACAGAAAGACAGACAGACAGACAAAATTTTTAAAATTGTGTTTATGGTATAGGTATCGTTATATACATTCATATGTATTTATTATAAATTGTTATTTCGACATTACAAACAGACACTTCAATTTTTTTTTTTTTTTTGTGAAACACTACATTTTATATTCAAAAATTTACTTTTATAGTTTTACTATTAAATAAGAAAATTTACAAATGTCAACTATATCATCTCTCTACATTTTTTATCTTCACTGTGTGTTCTATAAATAACCGTAATTATTTAATATCTTTGTTATTAACGTTCGCGTGTGTGATAGATTGGGTTAGGAGTTACTTTGTATATACGAGACACGGCGTTATCATAACGTCCGATCTATTGTTATATATATCTAAGTTATTTAGGGTGATCAGCCTTGTATGGTATATTTGTAGATGTTTACGTATGAAGGATATACTAGTTTTATTTTATGTCGTGGAAGTAACGTTTTCGTGTTTATGGTTATGTCAATTTATTGCCAGTAAGAATTATAAAAATCAAAATAAATAATAAAATAAAAAAGTTCGCAACGCCCATGTGATGCCTCTGGTGTCGCAAGAGTCTATAGACTCAGGTGAGCGCTTATCATCAGGCGGATGGCATGCCTGTACTTCGCTTTAGAGGTTAAAAAAATGCCAGAAATAAGTTATAACGCAGATGTGTTCAAAAAGGCGACCTTGAGTTAGCATTTTGTAAGACGAAAACCAATCTAAATGTCACAATCTCTTAACTAACGAAAATCTATTTATAATTTTAGTTGCAAATGTACTAATGTTAATATGAGTATGTAATATAATTCTATTTTTTTTGTTAATTCCTAATCCCAGATGTTTGGATAAAGTTCTCTAAAATAGTACCTATGACAATGAATGAAAAGAGGTTGAAATACGCATAACAATATCGACTTCAATTCTATCGTTACAAGGTCCGTTTCAAGTATTGCGTAAGTATTAATGCTTTGCTGTTTTTTAATAAATAACATTTTTTTTTAAATACTTGAACATGCCCAATACCATTGAACAAAGTATGCTTACTGCCGTTGGGTGTATAAAAAAAAAAAACTAAACAAAGATTCCATACATGCTAACCTAGATTCTCAATATGACGGAACCTTGGCTCATGCAGTGTAACTACGAAAAAAATTATCTGGCTCGTAGCCAAACCGGAACACAACAATAGAAAAATTGTGTCCATCCAGAGATTACAATCTATGACACTGACTTAAGATAAATCTAGTATTACTTAGATTATCCGGATTGGCTGGATCAAGACATTCCATAGACCAAGAATAACTAGACGTTACTTGTAACAAGAGGTGAATAAATTCATCTTGTGAATAATGAGTGAATCAAAAAAGGAACTTATCGCACCCATTTATTAGTTTGAAAACGTGGAGAGTATGGATGAAAGACGATTGATTAAACAAATTTAAAAGGCGACGGTGACTGGGCAAGCCGGTATGGGTCGTCCTAGGCGAATGTATCTCGACGTTCTAAAGAAAGGTTGCGGTCGAAAATACCCGTAACCGAAGAGCGTGTAAGAAAGTAGAAGAAGCGAAAGTTCTTGGCAGGTGTAGGTAGTTTGTATAATGCATTATGTTATCGCAAAGGCTTTAAACACTAAAGTTATTTAATGTTTGACGTATATTAATATAATATATGCTCTACTAAACCACCTGTATATTTAAATACGCACTTAATTACTCTGAAAGCTCGCATTGTTAATTAAGTGCGACTTTATAATCAAAATAAAGTAATTCTTAAAAGTAAATTAGGCGTAAACTTCACACAGGAAATCTGCATAAAAATATGTATAGCTCAAACGAACTGAAAGACTTTATTTCTTAAAGAACACATTTACATAATTGTGTTCAACAATTAACATTATTTACATATTAATTTTAATCTCATAAACTGCTTTATTTATACATGCAAACATAATTTTAATGTTGGAGTAAAATGTAAATTAATATACATAACATAAGCTCACGTCTGTTATCCCCGAAGGGTTAGTTAGGCAGAGGTGAAGTAGCGAACTACACCACCCACATTTCGCCGAGCTTAGTTCCGTCCCAGATGTGACAGGGGGCGATCGTGTCGCCATATCGGGCACAAATTCCAGACTCCGGGATGATACTGAATAGAAAAATCCAATATCACTTGACCCGACCCGGGGATCGAACCTGAGACCTCAGAACGACAGTCGTACCGTAATTCTACTGCGCCACCGAGTCAGTAATTAATATAACGCGAGAAAAATTTGTTAAAGTATTGTTTGTTACTCATTGTTACTCACACACACATCAAATGTGAAGGAGTCATTGAGAAAGCAAAGGGCACGGTTGCGCGCATGCATAATATTTTTACAATTTTGTTGTTTACTTCAGACCGGCACAGTTACCTGTGCGTGTACTTGCGTTAACAAAGTCACGCGTATTTTGAATTATTACATCTTTATTACGACAATTTATTCTGTTTATCCTGTCCACCAGCATTCGCGCTAAGACAACTTAAGTCTATGTATGACAGAAAAAACATTTTTTTTTTCAAGTATCAAAACTTAGATTTGTAGGTCGTTTATTTTTTCTTTTGTTCTAATTCTGAACAATGATCTAAAAAAGTATTGTTGTTTTTTTTCGAAAAAGAAATGTTTACTGAATCTTTTCCCTTGTATAATAAAGAAGGCCATGAATGTCAGTAGGTTTGTTCGTTAGTCGATTTATAATTCAAACACCAGTAAGTTACATGATTACTTTTTTTTTTAATTTAGACGTCAGGTCACGCTTTACTATATATTCTGTTACATTGAGAATAGATACAATTTTATGTATGTTAACGAAGTCGGGCGGCACATCTTGTTAAGCAATGAGTAGTAGATTCTTTATTTCAAATATATACAGCATAAATATAGAATTGAATATTGTTGGTTTTCCGTTAGTCTTAGATTATTATAAAACAAAACTGTCCATCTGACAAACGCCTAAATACGATTCAATAATCTATACATATAATAAAAATGTAACGGATCGCTGTCTGTACATGGGAGATATATGAGAAAAAATATTATTAGGACCTTTATAAACGCAAATAGGACCCAAAACTATAATTTTTAAAATTTTTGTCTGTTTGTCTGTGCGTTTGTGCACGCTAATCTCAGAAACGGCTTATCCGATTTAGATGTAGTTTTCACTAATATATTGTAGTAAGCTTCACTTAACATTTAGTGTTTGTTTCATGTCAATCGGTAAATAAATAAAAAAGTTATGTTAATTTAAAGAATCACGTTGAACATTTATACTATCTAAATTCTTTCTCTGTTCAGATGCATTGTATGAAACTTTACTTAACTCCATAATGGTCTATATAAAAGTATGATTATATAATAATAATAATATGATAATAAATAGAAGTTAAAAATGATCAGTTTCGGAAATGTTATTATTCCAATTTAAGTTGACCTCAGACATATATCACTATTGATATGAAATAGGGTTCAGGTTAGGCTGGCAATTCGGGTTGTTTATATATGTATAGATAAAGCACGTCGAGAGCCGGGCCGCTTTCGGAGGCGCATGGCGTAACAGTTGCATTCGATAACACTGACTGTTTGCTTATTTTATTTATTTTTATATTTTAGGGTTTGTAAATACATATTGTATGTATATAGTATAGGTTAATTAGTTTTCAAATTAGGTAAACACGTCCTATTAGTTAAACTGTAAATACAAGTTTATACAAGTTCTTAATTTTTATGTTTAAAAAACAATTTAGTAATTTATACATAAATGTATATATTAGACATTTCTTTTATTTTCGATAATGAATAGGTTAGGTTAATACGTCTTAATAGTTATTAAACTGTAATAAAGTTAAACTGTGTAATAATCTGTAAGTATTTAAATTTTTTGTTTATGATGAGTATGTGTTCACTAAATAACGCTGAGTTAGTACTAATTACTACTTCTTATAAGAATGCCTCGAAAAAGATCCAACCTATCCCGGAGCAGCAGAAATGCAATAAGGATGAGATTAGTTCTCATTAGTTCACTGCATTTCAGTAACGTCAGGCCAGGTTTCATATTACAGAAACTTCAGCTCAGCGAAAATCTCGATTGAGTTCACATCGTTCTCGAATGATGGCTACTTGAGTTAGGATGAACAGGGAACAGCGTGAAGCACGTTTTGTCCACCGATCGCAAGGCTCATGCAATATCGCGTGAATCTGAGACCTTTACTTATAGGGAAACCCGGCTGAGCTCTCAAAAAACAAGAACTTTGCAGTCTAGAAAGCTGGAAAGCAGCTTAGATTGTGAATCTCGATTAACAGCTGATCGAGAAGAAGAAAGAAACTGCAGAACAACGTCAGTCACGACTAAATGCCGATCGACTTCGGCATATACTCAATAAAATGTTATCAAGTTTAATAGAAAACCCAGAAACTGGAGCGGAAATTGATATCCTTAAATGGATTACCAAAGAGAAAACAGGTTATTTGTATTCGCCCAGAATTGATTACTCTGAATTCGAATCTATAGTAGGTATGGTGGTATGTTGTCAGTTTTGTAATGCTCAAAAATGGAGAAAAGAACCAAATGGAATATGCTATTCAGGTGGTAAAGTGCTCATTTAAACTTATCATGAGCCCCTTTATGAAAGTTTTACTAAATAGTGAGCATCCTCAGTGTAAACATTTTTAGACTATGTCCGTTTATATAATAGTGTATTCCAAATGACATCTTTTGTGGTCAAACATATCACATCCAACTTTTAAGGTGCAGGACCAATTTATCACTTGATTGGATCTTTGCTTCTCCAAAATGAGCCAAAATTTCTTTAAATTTATTTTGTATCAAATTACATTGAACAGGCCCATATACGACATCATAACTTTCCTCAGCTGAACATCAACTTTATATTTCAACTTGAGAATATGTTACATCAAGTAAATCCGTATGTCAGAAGTTTCAAAGCCGCAATAGATTCCATCCAACAAGGCCAAAATAACAATTATAAAGTTATAAATAAGGCTAATAGACGTCTTGCGGAAGAACATCGTGAAAAGTACACTATCCCCGTTGCAGACGAAGTTGCAGTAATATTAGTCAATTAGGAATGTGATAGACGTGACATCGTGCAGCGCACTCATGATGATCGCTTACAACGTATTTGTGAAACACACCGAGTATATGATGCCCTGCAGTATCCTTTGATATATTTGCATGGTCAGGATGGGTACAATTTCAGACTCTACCAAGTAAATCCAAGCACTAGCAAAACAAATTATAATAAAAAATATCAGCCTTACAGTTTTATTCATACCAGATACAAATTAGATGAAATTGTTGTATCTATTGCTACTATATTTTCTCTATAGTAACTTGAGATCGGTAACGGTGTGTATCCGCAAGAACAAGCAAAATTTGTTCTAAACGCAAACCTATGCTGCGAAGTTTCATGAATGCGAGATCTCATATCATCCGTGTATGGAAACGCAACGCAAATACTAACTTGCGAAAATTCATGGCTTTGCGAAAAAGCTATTTTAAGTCAACGAAACGACCAAGCAGCAGCAATAAATGCTGAAGTTTTGAGCTTTGTTTCGGAGGATAATGTAGAGTATATCTCCATTAACAGAGTTATGAAAGATGAAGAATCTACCAATTACCCAGTAGAATTTTTAGAATCCCTCAGTGCTCCTGGACTACCATCTCATAAAATAAATTTAAAGTCGGCGTACCCATAATGCTGCTAAGAAATTTAACACCGCCAAAACTTTACAACAATACTAGAATAAAAGTGAATTTTTCTCTTTTAAATTTCTGATTCTGCGAAACCTGATAGAAGCAGATATTTTAACAGGTGGTAGTGTTTTTATGCCTCGGGTTCCGGGTTTAAACGAGTTCAGTTTCCAGTGAGCTTATGACCAGTTTTGAGATGACAATTAATAAAGCCTATGGTCAGACGCTAAAAGTTGTGGATGTGGATCTAAGTATTAGCTGTTTTTCGCACGGTCAGCTTTATGTGGTTTTATCAGGTGTTAATAATTCTAGCAGCCTGTATGCTTTGTTCCCCGATGGCTATACGATGTAACGACGGTGATTATAATCCAGAATAAACCAAAATCCGAAAAATGCTGCCTAAAGTCACTATTCCACGCAGACGAAGTTGCGGGCATAGCTAGTATAATAATATTTATTTAAAAAAAAATAGTTTTTGAGACGTATTATTTTCTTAAGTAAGTTTAGAATAAGAACATAAATTATCGACGTATATGTATGGGCATTTACATCGATATAAAAAACATTATGCACATCACTTTTTTTTTTGTCTGGGGGAAATGCATTTACGCACTACCCTTACCCATTGCATTAGTGAGACCGAAGTCCCCCAATGCAATGGGTAAGGGGGCACGGAGGGACGAACTCCGTGCCATTATGCACATCCCTAGCACATATGATCAGAATGTTAGATAATATTTAGACAGATATATACATCAAAAGTGCTGAAAATGAAACGGAAGTTACAGCGGCGGATATCTATGTAGATGGTCATCTAAAGCGAGATAAATTCGATTTTGAGGAATCAAATTTAACCATTACACTAGTTATACATTTTGCATATTTAAAGCGACTACATTTCCTAGTTTTCAACCGCTATCAACGATATGATTTGCAAGTTGCGATCGAGAACAATGTGTCTCTTCAAGCTTGTTGCAAATTGGAATACGTCAAAGAAATGCTCCTGATAGTGATCCTTACAAGTTAAAAACGACGGTGATAAAGTCTTTCTGTGCCTTTCTCTGATACACGTGTGAACTTTGGCCACAAAGTCACCTTATGTTGAGATAGTAAACTTAGAGGAATATTCGCTCTCAAGTGATGTTACTGCAATATCTAGTAGGTATATGGTGACAGATTTTCGAACTTAAGTACAATTTAAAAAAATACACTAGCATCATGTTTTGGTCTTATCAAGATATCGAACCGGCCTTCATCGAAAGCTCAGGTTTGTTATGGATTAGAATAAACAAAGTCCCTACCCAACGTCTATCAGTATTCGACTATACTGTTACTAACGTCAGAAATTAATAATGTATCGCCAAATAAAGATTGAATTTAATCTTGGATTACTGCATATCTTTCGCGTATTCTCTTATCTGCGTGACAATAATGCAACTTGGCTAATTTTTTTTTTAAAAGACAGATACTAATGATTACATCTCTTTTTTATTTTGTTCTGTAGTTCTTGTTTTTATATTCATTAACTTGCATTATATGACTCTATATGATGTAATGTTGGTGGTGTTTTAAGTCATATAGATTTAAAAAATAAAAAAGAATGTGAATTCTGAAATCTGAAATCTCAAATCAACTCTCTCGGGACATCTTAACAAATGGCCCGCTACTTTGAAGATTAGTAAAATAATACGAAATTTTCTCAGTAAAGAACTTTTGTTCAGGCCGGTAATAAATTTACCGTCAAATAGTGATGTCATAATAGGCAATGTCAAGTAGTGTGACTTGTTTTTCACCAAGCAGTAAATCTGAAGTTAATATACTAGTTCAACTGACCCTATGTTGATGAGATTCAGGGAATCGTATTATTAGGTATATCGAAATCACAGAAAATTCATCCGACCAATATTCTCCCGACGTCGCGTCGATTCGCGCTCGTCGGGAATAATTCTGTCATCCGATATACATTAAGCGTCAGATTTGTTTGTACATTGTCTGAACGGTATATAAGTGGTCGTACGTATATTTCGTATTCCAGACTATATTAGGTCAACGATCTAGATTGTTTTATATCTCTATAATCTATCTATTTATATGTAATGTAATGTCCATTTCGTTTATATTTATCTACTAGCTGTGTGCCCACGGCAGCGACCGCGTTTCATATAAATTTTCACTGCGTAATATTTTTTTTATACGGATTTTCAATTATTTTCCATAAAAAGGTTTTAGTACTAACATTAAGTAAATATATTTTCCACAAATTCAAATACCTGCCTGTAAAACCGTGCATTGAATAGGATTTTAGTCACAAAATCATGAGTATTAATCTTTTACCTTAAGTCACGCGGAGTAATTTGCGGCTATCTTTCAAAATATGTCCAGCCATTCCCAAGGTTACTCGGAACAAGCAAACAGACAGATAAAAAATTTAAAAATTGTATTTTTGGTATAGGTATGTATTCATTTTTGGTAGACAGGTGAAGATATAGATGTATATACGAGTATCTACATTTGATTTTCGAAAATAATTAGTGTTCCGCGTAAATATAAAAAAAATACTCATGAAATTATGAATAAAATCCGATTCCAGATAGATAGATTCAATGGTTAGTTTTTCGGGCAAGTGGTTGAATTAATGAGAAATATTTTTACTTTATCTTAGTACAAAAAAGTGTGTGTGTACGCACGTAAGAAGTTATACTTTTTTTGACGTAATAATAGGAAAAACTAAAACATTGACTAACTAAACTTCAGGATGTTGGTTTTTCGTGGCGGGATGTGCGCGCATCGTATGTTGACTATCTAAGGAGTGTCATTTTCTCGTGACGGTTGCGCGCACGCATCCTTTAAATTTACTCTCATCATTTTCCCCTAACATACCAAAAGAAGTATAACTTCGAAAATATTCGTAAAATAACTAGGATTCCGTATATAAAAAAAATAAAACGCAGTGATAAACATACGAAACGCATGCGCAACCACGCGCACAGCTAGTATATAATAAAAAAGCGTGCAACACTAATCTAAAACTATATCACTCAATACATAATATTGTTCTGTTGAAATCCGCGACTACTAATTTTTCAGTTCCTACTTTGAGCATCTTCCCTGACCTGAATCACACGAATTTATTGTGCATCGAAAGACATATGTTCACACCTTGTTATATTTGTTCTTTTAAAAACGTCACCTATCGTATCGTTAGACTTTTCATGTTTGTTTTTTTTTTGTAAATATTAAAAAAATACACTTTCAATTTACTCATTATTTATAGTAAATATATATATGCCAGTGATGTCATACGGCACTGAGATGTGGTTGCTCACAATGGGCCTAGTAACAAAGCTCAAAGTTGCTCAAAGGGGGCTTGAGTTTCACTGCATGATCGAGTAAGGAATGAGGAGATCCACAGAAGAACCAAAGTAACCAACATTGACCAAAGAATTGATAAACTTAAGTGGCCGTGGGCTGGGCACATTGCTCGCAGAATAGTTGCCTGATGGGGCCAACGGGTTCTCGAATGGCTTACCGCACACTGGAAGACGTAGCGTGGGTAGGTCCCCCACCAAGGTGGATCGACGACCTGGTGAAGGTCGCGGTAATCGGCTGGATTCGGGTGGCGCAAGACCGGTTGTCGTGGAGATTTTTAGGGGAGACCTATGACCAGCAGTGGACAATTATTACGCACCTTTTAGGGATTGCTGGACCCATTTTGATAAAGTTTACGAGTAATTCCGGCGAAGGATATAAGTTGCATACCATAATTATTTTTCATAGCGGTTGAGCAGTTATACGACTATTGAAATAACAATACAAAAAAATGTGTGTGTACTTATGTACGCTCGTAAGAAGTTATACTTGTTTGACATAATAATAGAAAAACCCTAACCGCGCCAAATCTAAAAAGTTGACAGCTAACTTCAGGGTGTTGGTTTCTCGTGATTGTGTGCGCGCACATCGTACGTTGACTAGCTAACTTCAGGGTGACGTTTTTTCGTGACGTTGCGCGCACATAGCAAAAATTTACAAGCTAAAAGAAGTATAACTTCAAAAATACAACGTTGCAATTTAGATCCATTTTAAGCCCTTTGTT
Organism: Samia ricini; assembly: GCA_014132275.2. Lineage (NCBI taxonomy): Eukaryota > Metazoa > Arthropoda > Insecta > Lepidoptera > Saturniidae > Samia > Samia ricini. The sequence goes on from AP028158.1 coordinate 28,155,454, forward strand.
AACGTAGAATATTAATAACACATTCAGAATTAGTACTAAATAAATAAGGCTTTTATTTTAATTTTATGAATCATTCAGTATGAACGCAAAAAAAGTCGCGGACGAATTCAAATAATTCCCTAAGTCACTACGTCACAGATTATGCTTACTAATTTATCATAGAGTTTTATAGACTAAAAACTGGTATCAGAACACGAAATCTATTCCATTTGAAACCCCCCTCCGGTAGGTAATAAAACTTAATTTTCGTGATTTATTGTAGCGAGGGGATGTCTTAGAATAGACTGGAATGATTTTCATAATAATTTTAAAATGAACGGTGTCGTTTTATTAATCATGAAGAAACGCAGACAAACTACTCGCTTGTTATTAAAGGATTTATTGAGACACATATTTTTTTTGAAGCGGTAAAATCATGACACAAAATACCGATAAACCGCACTTTTCGTGTGAAATACCGTACGATTAAATTTCACGAAATTATTTTAAAGTTATATTACAAACACTCTGTTTCCTTTAGTTTTGCACTAAATTGTACAATTCATTTTCAATGTTATATTTGTCGAATTTACGATACGTTACAGCGCTTGCTAAAGAGTTATTTCATTCCCTTGTTTCAAGAAAAAAAATTGTTATGTCTGCTCAGATAACGATTGACGGGTATAACTAGTTGTATGTCAATACAAGAAGTCCCAGATCAATATAAAAGTTTAATAAAATTCTTGATACTTTAACGGACAGTTTACAATTTAAAAAGCGAATTTTTATCGAAAATCGGTAATAAATTCATCAATATTCATTTACATCCCTAACTCTACAATATTATACGAGCTTTTATCGTTAACATTGTGGTTTAGTTTATGTATTCAGTACCTTAAGTAGAGTGTACATTATGATATGATTAATTAGGTAAAATCTTATAATAATTCATGAAGGTAATTCATCAAAATTTCCTTTATTTGGGGCTTTAGCGGAAAACATTCAATTTTGCTGTACATTTTTTTAATATACAGTATAGGCTCAGTGCTTTGACTAAAATCTCACCTGATGTTAAGTGACGATGTGGTCCAGAATGGTAAACATGCTTAACCTAAAGCTATTGGTCCTTAAGTGATGCTAGCGGAACAAAACTATTGGTATTTGGCGACAGGTTTTCAAACTTAAGGGTGGTAGCTACCCAGGCGGGCATACTTAGAAAATGCCCTACCACCATGCTATGCTTTCCTCAGGCTGATTTTAGATTCGGATAGGTGGGCTTAAACCCGTGTCCATCGATGCGGGTTCCGGCCGCACTAACCACTGCGCAAAAATTCGCCGGTACAGGCTAGTACGCGTAATTTCTACAATTAAAAAAAAACAAATCACATAAATCGTTTCCCTTAAACTCGAGCTATGAACGCATTAACAGATAATAGACAGCAAGATAGACATCGCTGTTATTTCTATGTAAGAGAATAAAATGTGAAATAAGTGAGTGTGAAATATAATACGGGAAATAAATAAGTTGAAATGGAAGTGGAAATAACTCGATATAGTGCTGAAATGTTTCCGTTGAACGCTTGTCAAATGATGCCGTTGAGTGGATTTAGTTGTTCGCTCACACGCGGTACATATATACTGCCTACGTTTATTTATTATCGATTCATTTTACGTTTTAAGCGGGCCTTTGTTATTTTCTACGCACGGTAATTTTCACTTTTTTTATCTTGTTTTTTTTAAATCCTATATGGTGTGGAAATAACTAGAAGGATGATGTTGAAAGGAGCAAATGGAACTTACCTTTTTTTGTAACCTTCGATTAAGCTAGTTCGGAGTTTAAATTCCACCTCACTTCACTTTTATGAATGTTCTATATTGTCGTAATTTAGTAATATAATTAAAGTGCACTTTTAAATATACGAGAGACAGCGGCGGCGGTTGCGTGTTGGCGCTCCGTTTTTGAATAGGAATAGGAAGGGATAATGCATACATAGACTAAATAGAGCGGAGGTGTGTAGACAATATAGACGAGAAATACCTTATAATAAGAAGAAAATATATATGATAATAGATGGCGTTAACACTATATCTATATATCTTTTCAACCGAAAGACGTCCACTGCTGGACATAGGTCATCCTATAAATTCAACAAAATTTAATCACCATTTCACTTGATGTAAAATGATAGTGTATTCTAGAAATTTACACGCTAAGCTTAGGAATACTGGCTCTCATGTGAAGCTTTCGTGAAATACGTGCTTTTTTACATAGGGGAATGCATTTAGGCACACCCTACCACACGGGAGCAGGGAAGGGATTGTAGGGTTAACACGGGAGAGACCCCCGCAACTGACCATTAAATCCCCTATGAGTGACTGTCTCTACCGCCATATGAGGGCAACACGGTATCGCATATGCAGAAACCGCAACATACCTCCGGACGAATTACCCAGCCAAGCAGGCCAGGTCCCTAACCCGATAAAGGACTAGTCCCGTTCAGCCAAGACTAAGTCCCCCGATAGACTCCTCAGTGCAATGGAAGGTCAGAGTCACTGCCCCTTCCCCCCTTGGGTCAGCAATGGGCTATACGTGCATGGCTTTTGAAACTTCAGGGTAATCACTGTGGTGCTATGGTTACCTCACGTTTTTCTTTTACCGAAAGTTCAGGTTTATTATAGAAATAAATAGTTAGGTTCGAATCTGCGTTCATCCAACATGGCTTGAAGAGATATCAATGCAGACCGGCAGGGAAAAGGACGACCGACGATAGATAGCCGATCTCTCGACAGTCGCTATTGCTTAAAGATTGTATCGTGCTTACCAGCAGGCACAATGCCGTCATTTTATCGAGCTACTATAAAAAAAAAATTAACAAACCGAATCAAGCAAACAAAACAAACGACCGTTTCAAGGTAATAAATTACATAGCTTCAGTCTCTGTATTACTTAAGGGGGGCATCAGTAATATCTGTAAGTCCGATTACGATCCAGTTATTTATTAACACCGATGTCTTTGTTCATCAAGTTATTTATATAACGTAATTTCATTCGAGTGTAAATTATGCTTTTCGTAAAATGGACTTTAATGTTCTCGAATGAGCTTTTCGTCTGATTTATTGGTGCCTAGCTGTGTATACAATATACATTGTTGATTGCATAATATAGTTTTTAAATAATCATTGGAAAATAATGTTTTTGATTGGAATTGCAGAGCCACTAAACATCATTGATGGTAATGTGGCTAAATCTATTGTACTAACCATACGTGGACTTCCTATTATAATAGCCTGACACTTGGAAAGATTTACTGATACACCAAACCTTTTGGTCCACTTTTCTAATGCGACCAAATCATTATTTACACAATCTATCGCAGTCGCTAAGTTTTCAACCCTGGCTTGAGCATACAATTGTAAGTCATCAGCATACAGATGATACGTACATCGAAGTTCACAAGTTAAGAGATTAATAAACAGGGAAAAAAGAAGAGGTGAGAGTATACCACCTTGAGGAACACCAGCAATGAGCCACACCAGTCAGATGTAGTCCCATCAGCGCAAATCGATTGCTGACGTCCACGAAGATAGGAAGAGAACCATTGCAATGCTTCCAGTGAGATCTTATAATAAGATATAATAGCAAGAAGTATGTCGTAACAGTATTGAACGCGTTAGAAAAATCTACCAGAACCAGCACTGTAACCATTGTGTTCTCTACACCTGCTCTAAGATCGCCAGTAACTTTAAGCAAGGCAGAAACAGTACTGTGCCCAGGCCTGAAACCGGATTGTAAAGGACTCAAGATGTTGTTGCTATTGCATGATTCGAGTATTTTAGAAAGGAAAGGAAGAATAGATATGGGTCTAAAGTGACTAGCTAGAGTGGGGTTGGCAATTTTAGGTAATGGCAGAACATAAGCCTTTCTCCATTCAGATGGGAATAGTCCGGAGGAAAGAGAAAAGTTAATAAGGTGAGTTATAACAGGAAGAATATGGTCAAGAATGGTGATGATCATCTGCCGACTGATGCTGTCACAACCCACTGCCTCTGATCTAATAGAAAGTATAGCTTTTTTAATATCTTCTAGCGTTACCGTCGAAAAGTTGAAAGTGGGGATGTTAGTACTTGGTAAACCTGCTATGTAATCCAATGTATGACTCTTTGTTAAATCACATAATTGGTTCGAAGTGGTGAAATGGCGATTTATGTCATTCAACTCTATTGTCTTAGGTAGATCTACATGCCGGGTTTTACCAATACCCAAAAATTTACATCTTTCTTTTTTTGTAATACTAAGAGAAACCACCCCCAAGTGTGAAAACCTGTCGCTAAATACCGGTAAATATAGGTATGTTCCGGCAGCGTCACTTGAGATCCAGTACCCAAGTTTATCGTCACTTAACGTTAGGTGAGATTGTGGTGAAACCTGTTCTGTGGTGAAGCCTATTCCGTGTAAAAAAAATGCACAAGTTCGTGAGTTTTAATTTTTTACACGGAACTCTAATTATTTTCGAAAAAATAAAAGAATCCAAGTTACGCGGAATAACTTCAGCTATCTGCTAGAAAAAGTTCCCTCAAAATTGGTCTAGCCGTTGTGGAGCTCAGCTGAAACAAGCAGAGAGACAACAAAAATGTAAAAAAAATGTGTTTTTGGTATAGGTGATCGTACATACATTCATATGCACATATTTATTAAAAATTGTTCAAAACAGTCACTTCTATTTTTTTTATTAGTGACTTTATAAAATTAGGCTCTGTACAAGTAGGTACTGCCTGGCTTTTAGTTTTCAATGTATACAAAGTGTCTACATTTCGTGATCTCGTTAGGTTTGTGTCAAAGTCAGATTTGCTTTGACGCTTTGATAAAAACACGTATGTACGCTTTTTATATCTTATTTTCAGCGTTCTCAATTTGTTACAAACAGACTTTTTTTAAAATATGAAAGCGGTGATGACTCAGTATGGTCGTGTTATATGTCGGATTCCGCCTCGTTGAACGTTGCTTCGAATCCACCTATCCTATACTATAAGTAATACGTACTCAAAATCAGGCAAAAGTTAAATGTTAGGTTAGGTTAGTAATTTTAAAATAAAAAAATATGAAATTTAAAGATTAAAAAATAGTTTTTCTAGCTTTTTGAATTTTCACTTTTGTCGGCAGGCTCCTTGGCTGCCTAGTTTTTAACTCTACGAGCATAGCGTAAAAATTGTGTTATTTTTATTGTATGTCTGTTATATTTAAGAGGGTTAACTGTTGTGAAGCGTGTAAAGTAAGTCTGATCCTCTGTAAAGTGACCTATCGCAAAATATTACAAACTAAAAACATACAGCACAAGTATTCTGTCATTATTTTGCGTATATTTTTATAAATAAAAACCATGTAAGTATGATAATAAGGTCCAGTTCTCTTTTTTCCAACGACGGTCATTTTATATCCGTCCAAAACCATAAAGCCCATAGTTGTGAAGGATCGTATAATTATATTATTTACTAAGGGCTGCTCTCAATAATTTCATAGGGCCGTAAAAAGTTTTGCCACTTACACTAAGGCCTCCATATATTAGCGTAGATTGGGGCATGTCTTGATTTATTTCGCTATATCTGTGTCACTTAATTGTCTTAGTTTGACAATTGATAATTGTCGATTAAATTCTCGATTTTTTTCCAACATTTGGAGATGAGTGGTTTCAGCATACAGTGTGCGGGTAGGGACGCCGGCGAATAGAAGAGACGCGACGTCTTTTATAAAACATCGCGCTGGCATCTCTTGCCGCCTGCTGTGATCTGAAATCATGAAAACCTGCTCAACATATTGCTTAACAGTGCCATAAGAAACTGTCTATCTATAATAATACTAGCTGAGCACGTGGCTTCGCCCGCGTGGAATTCAAACAATCTGTAGCCTATATTCTCTTTTATAGTTAAAACGTGAAAAGATTAATATTAAATATTTTACGTATCTCAAAGCGGTAAAATTTTGAAAATCTCTGATACACGTGTACAATTATTTCTAACCAGAAATATGCATATAAATTTCGTGCTATCTTATTTTGAAAATGATGGACACTCTTAGCGGATGCTTGCGACATAAAAGGCGTCTAATATTGCCAGTTTCTAGGCCCAGCGGCTTAGGCTCTGCGCTGATGAATCAGTCAATTAGGCCAAGCAATTTTGTAAATATACAGATTTCTTTAATAGTTTAGATATTTTACGAAAGTACAGATCATTTGTTACAAAGTTATATTGTTACCTAGCAATATTTTTATTTTATAAAAAATCTCTCTCTCTCTCTTCTCTTCTACATAGTAAAAGTGATTTTGAAAAACAAATCTTTGTCCCTCTGTCACGATTTCTGCAACTTACCTTATTTGCATAACACTTAGGCGTAGATCTAACAATCACCGTGTGTCACCAAAAAATTCCATCGCAGAAACTGAATAGTAAAAAATTATGGTCACCCTACTTGCCTAATTATGACGTAGCTCGGTAAAGAACGAATATAACTAAAGTGACTTGTACACTAAAATGTACCCGTTTTCATAATTAATTAAAACAACAAAAGTGTGTGAAAGAGTTGTCCTGTCCTATGAGTACTTACATATTTTAAAATGCAGCATCTCTGTTTGTTTGTTAATGGGCTTACCTATTTTTTGAACGAACTGTAGAATTTAAGTTTCATGAGTGACCACCGATGACCTATTTTATTGCCTTGTGGTATAAAAATATCGTACATGTAGTTTTTTATTATTCAATATAGTTGAAAACAAAATACATTGTTCAATTAAATCGATGCACTATCTATAATAGTAATTAAAAAAATTGTTTTTTTATCCCAGTATTTATAATCGATGTCTTTTTACACCAGTATTTATAATCGATATCTTTTTATTGTTACAAGTAGTGATAACTAGGAATTAACGGTCGAAGTTAGGAAAAAGTTTAAGTTTTTTTTAAATATCTTCTAAACAAAAAAAATTAAACAAAAGAAATTTGGTTGACAACTAGAGTAAAAGTTACTTACTGAAGTGTTTTATCTTTACTTATTTATAAATCAAGTTTATAGTTGATGGTGTCAAATTATAAACAGTAACAGTCAATACGTATTGCGGTTGAACTCCTTATGGTTTCGCCACACAGCGGGCGGGACAGAAAGCCAACGCTCAACGTATAAGTGCATTGCGTACTAGAAGCATTCACAATCCCACGAATACTCGGACAAAAAAAAATAATTAAAATACCTCGGAAGCGAAACTAACCGATAGAATGCAGATAAAACTTTGCATATTATTCCGATTTTAAATCCATTTTTAACAAGCTCTCGTGTGGAATTAGTCCGTAGGAGTCTAAAGTAATAATCCACCATTCGCTGTGCGTATTTATACCACTAAAGTGGCATACAGCCATACGATTAGCCTGGTAAGCTGTCCCCATAGCTTATGGATGCCTAGAACGCCAGACTTCCCCGGGAAAAGCGGCCACCGTGAGCTCATTCCACATCCGAATAGTTTGCGGGAGGAAGCTCCTCTGGAACCGCACTGTCCGAGACCATTTTGGCTCCAAAATGTGAGGTTGAACACTTTGCTGATGACGAGATGTACTATGGTGGAAATTAGGTGTTGGCATTATGTCGAACAAGTCATCAAAACAAAACCCATTATACAAATGGTAGAACACACATAAGGGGGTAAAGATTACAATAAAATAATCGCTTGACCAAGCTCTCATCTGGTTTCCGGAACACTTGTTTGCATTAACGAAATTGTCGCCTCATTAGATTATGAAAAGCATGAATGAATGATAAACCGCTTTTCACAATTTTCGCTAGATATCCTACCGGTGAATATTAAAAATAAACTAAATGTAAATAAAAAAAAAAAACTAAAGTAAATGTAAGACAATTTTCAGTAATAAAATTTTTTACTAAACACTTTTTTACAATAAACTAGTCTAGAATGCGTACTTACCTATGGTTAATAATGACTTATAGAGGTGGAATCGCCAGTATTTGCTGTAGACCCGTTAATACAAAATTTGTGATTTTTTACAAAAAATTAGAAAAATGTTTAATCGCAAAAGCGATATTGGAGACAGAAGTTAGTTCATTTCCTAAATTCAGTACCGTGTTATTATTTAACACCCTTTAAGACTTTATTTAGCTCGTAAAACATTTCGGCTCCACAGTCAATCTCTGTTACTGGATAAATTTTAATTATTAAGTACATTACACAAGGAATGTTGAGTACGAAGTACTTTCGCGTCCTTTAACATGGAAGGATAATAAAGTGTCAGCTTTACTTTACTTTGTATTCTTATATATTTTTACAGTTTGTTGTAGTGTGTTTGAAATTCGGCTATGATTTTTACTGAAATTTCCGGAAAAAAAAAAAAAAAAAACAGTTTTTAAATATTTATTTTATCAATAACAATAAAGTTCATCAATAGTCATGAAAAAAACATAAAATATCGGTTTATTATTATTCTTATTCGAAAAGGGACTATGCAGATTAGAACAGTTCTGTATCGCTGCGGCCTAGTTAGGTCTATAGTCATCACCCCTATATTGATAAAGCTCACTGGCTAGATCTACAACCTAGATATGTTGTAGGATCTTTTTGGCAGAGAGTGTGTGTACCTCCTCCAGGAGGATCGCGTGCTTACCCAGAATTCATAGAATAGATCACATTCACATAATATGTGCTTTGACATTTCGTCTGCATATTTAAAGAACCTACACTCTCTTGTGTTCAGGACACTAATGTTGTCGTATGTTTGACCAGACATCAGTGCCCAGTTGGTACTCTTACTAATACACGCAGCTGATTCCTAGTGACCATCAGGAGGGCATCTTTAGCTTTGCGCTGAGTGAATGATGAGCTCTTTGGAATGAACTTCTCCTGGCAATTTGTTTCAGAATTTTATAACCTCGAATATACTCGAACTAAGCTTTTTAGGATATCATAAAACAGTCCAGACCCAATTTGTTTCCATAGCCCATGCTCTTGCAAGCTCATCCGCAGTTTCATTACTGGGAACTCCTACATGGACTGAGATCCATCTCAAAACCAGTCTGTTATTCTTACCCAGGCAGAATATCGGTTTAAAAACAGAGAAGAAAAATGTATTTGCCAATGTTAGATCCAAGAAACGCAGTTATAATTATTTTCGTGACGATTGTACGTCATATTTTTCCCATATACTACTTAAAGCAACAAAATGTATATTTAAACCTGAATAGATAATATATGTATGATTAAAAATATGAATCAAGGAAATAGCCTTAGTGGTTCCAGAGTTATAAACTGAATAGACAAATAAAATTTACGAGGCGCAAATAAGATTATGGTGAAACGTTATATTTACGTCACAGAGTGAAAACAAAAAAAAACAACAATTTAATTCTTTGCAGGTCTAATAAATCGGATTTAAAATAAATTAAGACCGTCCCCACCCCCTTTCATCCCCTCGCACTCTGTTCCCGCTGTGCGGCTAATGCAGCGTTGCCAACCCGCAAGATAATTACAGGGACGTACGATAATTCAACCATTGGTACGATGTAGGATAAAGACCAATTTCAGCACAAGATAAATAAACATAAATGCGTAAAACACGATAATAAAGCACGTTATACTCATCTACGATTATAAATTCCTTGTTTTAGAGACTCGGTAAAATTAATAAAGTTTTTTTTACTTAATAGCCCCAAAGCACATTACCGATTTGTCGAACATCAAATTCAGCCACTATATCAAGCAAGATTTAACTTCAAAGGGTTATTATAATATAATATGAATTATCGTGAACGACGGTGGAAGTACCTTTCTTGCCAGGTCTTCTTCGATGACTGGTTTGTTTAAAGAATCGGTTGTAATATTTTGCACTTCGTAGTCTAAATTGAATAAATCTATTTTTTTATTTTGGTTTTGTATTAAACGTAATATTGTCGACGTTTTTAAAATTTTAATATTTTTTTTTATTTCGTAATGTCCAGATTCTACCATAATCTTTAAAGTAGAAAAATGGTATTATTTATGCAGAATTAGGATAATTTGAATTTAAAAAGTTGGCAACACTGGGGTAATGGTGTATTCTTATTAGCGGCAGCGAATTTATTGAACGCCGGATGACTGTGGCTTCCTTCACTTTACGTTTTAATCTTCTTTAATTATTAATAAGTGCTTTCTGTAACTCTGTTGCCTTACGTTATTAAACAAATTATTATTCCGACTCGGAAAGAAAGTGTTTAAGATAAATGGTACATTGAGGCGCCGCGTCTTTGAAGTCAATTAATTTGCTTCCAATTCGAAAACTGATAAATCGACCTACATAATTTTTTTATTAAATCAGACATATTCTCTAACCATGTTTTGGTACACACTTTATCCTATTATTATATATTTTATATTGTAAAAGTTATAGTTATAATAGTGAATGTCGACATAAAATTGAGCACCATAACATTGTTTGTATATTTTTAATATTTAAACCATTGCATATTTTACTAAAACGTTTTAGTAAGTAATTATAAAGTTAGACATTTACCGGACATAGTTTTTGCATCACTTCCGGTGGCCCTTCGCTCGTTTGTCACGAACGTCAGATAGCTGTATTTGCGGCAAATTCATGGTGAATGTTATATAAGAAGCTGTAGCAGTTTGTGTGCTGTAGAAGCTGTGGCGGGCATTTAAGTTCTAGCTGTTAAACCATACAGTCTCAATTTCCCAGTAACTCGTAGATTTGATTTATTACGTGTGCGCGTTGAAATGAATGAGTATGAGTGACGACAAAAATAGGATAATAAATAAAGTTAAGATATAATAGTTTAGATTTAGATAATGTGCTAATATGTATTTATAATTGTCATTGGCACAGTTACTAATTTGAGTACAATCAGACATTAACACTGTCGTCTGACTGATCTTTAGTCACATTTCAAAACTTTTGAAGTTTAGGAAATATTTATCTAGGCGAGGCAACCCTATTACATAGCGAATGAAGCATCCATTATTTAGTAATTTTTATTTAAAACATTAGTTAACAAGATTGTCAATATTGGAGCCTTTATAATATTGTCTGCCTGCTTTCGGTAGTATGAAATGTGTACTTCCGGTGAGGCCTCTCTCACCTGTCAAATGTTGGATTTTTTTCAAACAGCTAACTCTTTCGACCGGAAGGGCTTTTACTACTTCACCGTGATTTTTGGAGCAAGTGTTTAAGAGTGTTTAAGACGCTCAGCTGCAAAAAGGTAACTAGCACAAGGGTTACCAAAGTGGTCCAAACCTCAGCTTAGAAATAAAAATTCCGCGGAATTTTGAACCTAGGTAAGCCTTACATTTTTTATTTCATAATAATAAAAAAAGGTTCCTTACAGGACCTATGCACCTGCGCGTTATATGCAGGGTGTGTATGTGCAGTTTTGTGCGTGTAATGCGTAATGCATGGTCAGTGTCACTGTATCGCACTGGTAGCAGAGTTAAGAGCCTCTCCAGTTGGGAAACGAAGTATGTCTTAGCCGCCTGACGGAGGGGGAAACGGAGTGTGAGCGGGGTCAAATGTCTGACGGCGTGCAAGTGCTATATGAGTCTCGGCAGAGCTGACACACGGGCACTGGAGTTCTATGTGTTAAAGTTAACGTATAATGAAGTAGGAGCGTTGGACTTAATACATAGTGCGAGTGTCTTAATACATTGCATCTTGTGTTCTTTAGTTAGAAATAATAACGGATCAGAGGTTACATGAAGTCGTTGATATAATAGGCCATAAATTCACTGTATCAACTTATTCTTCTTTATGTCTGTAACAATTTATTATCTTAATTATGAAAAAAGAGGAAAAAATATACTTTTTAATTTAAAAAATAATTTGAAGTCCATCTCTAGGGCATGGCTGAGCCGGAGATATTGCCTTTTATTATTAACGCTCTATTGCGCGTGGGATGATTGGTGCTGTAGCTACTTTGAATAGAACCACAAATGTATATTACACGGATAATTTCATATTTCAAACGTAGAAAGAGATAAAGAATGGCAAAAATGAACGATAGTATTTCAAGGAACTGGGGAGTTGAAATCTTTACACTACCTGTAAATAAACTGTAATTAATGAGCGTAGGGTTGTCATGCTATGGCACATTTAAATAAACACGTCTGTCTTAAAATTTTAGTTGTTCAATTAAGTCTCTAGTCTCTACGAATACATATATAAAAACTTCATTAGGTGCGTTGGTTAATTTCTGGATAGATAAACCTACAAACTTGCGTCATCGGCATGCAAATATTATCCTACGTCTGCAAATACGCGGGAACCACTCAAATTTTCCGGAATGAATAGGAAAAAAATTCGTCCCTTCGTTGACTCAGATAAGCATGGCGTTGCAACAAGGGACGCAGTCCATTCTTTGACTCTTAGTTAAATTGTGTGGAATCTATTGGAAACTCAGTTTTCTCATTTCAAATGTTGTTGTAGGGCCGATTATATATGACTCTTGCCTATGCCTGTCACCTGTATGGTAGGTCACATCCGCCCGTCTGTTTTTATTATAGCGTATCGATGATCAAAAAGTTTCACATTGAGGCTAACACGAGCTCGTTGGAATTCTCAAAGACAGTTATAAACTGAAATGTTTATTATTTATATAATTAATAATTTATATATATTAAGCTAAATTATTTCAAACTACCTGCTGATAATATTCTGTATAGACTTTTTTTAATCAACTTTTATTGTAAACGTTTTTTGTATCTGTGTATATTAGTCTATGGAAACTAAAACACTCCTCGCTCGCTTCCTACGAGTACTTTATAATATGTCGCTTCATTACCGTGTGCGAGCGAGACAACGACACATCTTATTCTTTCTTTACTCGAGGGAATGTTAGAGTATTGTGAGAACGATGAATTAGTGAGTGGGATTATCATTCCGTCTAATTTTAGACTTAATCTGATAAATGGCGTCGGTTACGGGGCTGAGGGTGTGGAGGAACATAGAGGGTGTTTCACAAATGATTTTGCATAAAACCCCTTTCTCTTTCAATTGTACGGATATATACAATAATGAGAATCTAACAATAATCTTTATCATTATGCTGGGCTACATCTATTCATATCTTAGCTAAACTATGTATAGTTCTCGATAACACTCTAACTATTCAACCAAAAGACACCCACTGCTAGGCATAAGTCTCCCCCAAAAAAATCTCCACAACGACTGGTCATTATTTTGTCGTTCATACGGGATTACCATAATCGCCAAGCTTAGCAGGCGGGTTGGCGATCGCAGTAGGTGTTTGTAGTACTCAGATGATGCTGCTACCCATCCCATGGTTTATCCCTTTTTGCTTTTTACGACATCCACAGAAATATATGGGGTGGTACTATTCTTGCAATGGATAGACATGCATTTACTGATTCAGGACACGCGATGTGTCCATGCCATGTATCCAACATACATGGCGAGTAAGATCCAATCTGGCACAAAGGCACACCCTAAATAGAATATCCCTAAGGTAATTTAGTCGTCATTTGCATGTTAATAATATTTTAAAAATATCCTCTATCTCTTTAAATAATACTCACTTTTTGAGAGTATCATTTTCATAAAATTGCAACGGTAACGCGTAAGATGCCCTTGTATTTACCTAATTACCTACGTCACATATATGCCTAGTAATACCCCGAGACCGTAATTTGTGTTTAAGTTCGTTTGCATACATAAACTAAACGCCATAGGGTAGTTTTCATTCTGTTTAATATTTGACTACCTTGTAAAAGTACTTTCATCGATATTAATTATTTATTATTACAGTATCCTTATGATTATAGAATCTAGTTTACACTACCTTTCAAAGTATTATCTGTGCAAATCCTTAGACCGTTGTTCCCGAATGTACCAATATTATTTCAGTAACTAATTATTATTAAAAGTAAATAATTATTTACTATTTCTGAATAATAGATTTATCGACATGCATATATATAAACATATATACAGTCATACATTATTACATTATACAATAGGTATGTTCCGGCAGGATCACTTGAGAACCAATATCTCTAGGCTTTGTGTGTTTATCATTTTGCACCACATCGTACTTAAGATCAGATGAGATTGTCGTCAAAGCACTGAGCCTATACCGTGTAAAAAAAAAAGATTTATACGATAATTTATAAGCTTAACTAACTATCCAAAGACATTTGTGCCTTTATTTTCTTGACAGATGAAATGGTACTGTCGGTTTATAAATAAAAAAAAAAACAACTGAAGAGCGCTTGATTTGTTTATAATTGTTTACAGTCATGAATACAAGTTCTTTAGGTTAAGGTGTATTTTAATAATCTTCAATGTTGCTATAAAATGGTGTTCCAAGGGTGTTGATTTAAAATCTCAGAATTCACGCGCCTTGTCATTATTATCAATACAATTCACTTGTGCATATTAATTAAACTATATCATGTAGAACGTCATTAAAATTAAATGGAATAAAATCATAAACTGCAAGTTAATGAGTTAGAAACAAAGAACTACTACATGACAAAACAAAATCGCGCGAATATCTCCATTTTCTTGACAGATAAAATAGTATTGCCGATTTAAAAACGATCACTTACTTAGGCGAGGTGTTACCAGACCTCTTTTAAATATGCCAAGGATTGTTGACAAAAAACAGGCATTAACTTATCATCGAGTGAAATGATTATGCGGTTAAATAACTATATAACTACGTCTATATAATTACGGGAATTAAAGTTAATTTAGAAAATTACATGAAGCTTTTTTTCGTCTCACGAGAATCGGTAAGATTTAACCGAATAGCGTTGCATTAACCGAATCTTAATTTACGGTTAGCGAAATAAATTACTATGATTAAACGTCATCTAATAGAACGATCCCTTAGGAGTAGAAGCGTCCGGGGCAATCGGGACTGACCGGGAACTGACCCGGTTCACGCGAGGATGTACCTACTAGGTTTTTTTCATTATCTTCTTGTGTAACGGCCCTGAATTCAAGTTCTTTTGACCCTGTAGTTACATTGCAATACTTAAAAATTTTATTACAATCAATTAATAGATTTAAAAATGTACATTATTCATTTACACACAAACTTTCAAAACTTATATTGACAAATTAGATATTCGCGGTGGACATTCGAGCATATAAAGGCCGAAAACACCTCGAGCCAAAGAGAAGACCCTACAGAGTTTTAGGAGATTTTTCTGCATTTAGATCTTGAATTGCAATTGGACGGTTACATGGGAAGGGGAAGACCAAAGTAAAGATGAATGGGTTGTGTGAAAGATGATATACTTAAAAAAGGGGTGAATGCGGAGATGACAACAAATAGAGAGGAATGGAAGAGGAAGACATGTTGCGCCGACCCCAAACGAAAATGAGAAAAAGGTAGGGAGATGACGATATCTTGAATTGAACTAATAAGTAGAAGTCTATTAAGTTCAAATCGGGAACAGAACAAACTAGGTGAGTTAAGTTTCCAGTAACTATTAAACTTTATTAGGTTGTACTAGATATTGCCACTGCTAGGTTAGTCTATTTTGCTTACTTTCGTAGCTTAATGCCTTGCGGTATTTTACTATAGGGGAGACCAGCTGAGATAGATACCATATTTATAATACAATAACGTGTAATTTGGCACCTCGCGAAACACTGAAGTAAAAATCTAAGGCGTATAGTGGTTTAACTTTGCCATTCCAATACATCTTTGATAGGTAGGTCCGCAAAAATTTAAACAAGTTTGATATAGCAAACTGCCGGCATAATTTTGAACACTAGAAGTAATCACAAACCGTTTTACACGAGTCCATTTTTAAACACATTTATTAGTTGGCCAAATCATGAAGATAAAATTGAAGTAAGTTAAAATGAAAATATCACCAGGATTTTATCTGGGGAAATATTTTAACATTTTAACTAAACCAATGAAAATTTATAAAATATTGTTATGAATAAGTTTTGAGGAATGGAAGGAATAATATACGCGATCGGAGCCACGTGCATAACTAGTGTATACATAAATCAATCTCCGATGATAGACATGTGTCGTCCAAAAAACTACATTTAATATATGTTTACACTTATGCCAATGTATGATAGGATATCAACTTCTTCTTGTCATTTTCCTTAACCAAAATCCTTTGACCATGTCAACTAATATTGGTATAATTTAAAGAGGAGTCGTTGCTAGTTCTTGGCATTACGGTACGTCGATAGACGTAGGTTCTCTAATCCATGAATCTTATTTTATAGCTAGCTGTGTGCCCGCGTTTTGTATGTTTTCACTGCGTTTTAATTTTTTTATACGGAACCCTAATTATTTTCAAAAAAAAAAAATTTTGGTACTAAGAAAAAGTAAATATATTTCTCATACATTCAAGCACTTGCCCGTAAAACTGTGCATTGAATCGGATTTTATTCAACTCTTTATGAGAAAAAAAAAATTGTATTTTTGGTATACATTCATATCCTATATAGCAAAAAATTATAATATTGACATTACAAACAGACACTTCAATTTTATTTATTAGTATAGACCAGTATGATATTTTTTCCAAACCCTATGTAATGAATGGGAAACTGAAATTCTAAAATGAAATAAGCCTCTAAAAATAAGTGACAAATTGACAATTGACATTGACAAGATGACAAATTTTCAAACTTGAAGGTAGTAAGTATTAAGTTAAACTAATCATGCTGTCGATAGATACCTTACTATGACTTTCTCCAAGAATGATTATGGTATTCCATAGGTTGATTCAAACTTGCGACGCGGTGCTTGCGAAAGCCATCCCGTGTCGCCCCCATCCCAAATGCGGCGGACGGCCCCGGGGGGTTTTAGTGGGTATTTCCAGGCGCTTCACGCCCGGGTGAGTCCCACACTGGCACGGAGCTCGTCCCTCCGTGCCCCCTTACCTATTGCATTGGGGGACTCTGGTCTCACTAATGCAATAGGTAAGGGTAGTGCGTAAATGCATTTCCCCCCGTCAAAAAAAAAAGGTTGATTCAAACTTAAGTCCATCGACTCGGAATTCTACCATACTACCAATGCACTATCATCGCTTCAGTGATAAAAACGTACATTTGAAAAAAAAAATCACCCACATAGAATAGTACTAGGGAAACATAGAACTCTGCCTTATTTAAAATCGTTTCGTCTTTTGTACGAATCTATATCAATAAATAAAATTGAAGTGACTGTTTGTAATGTCAAAGTAACATTTTTTTACTTAATAGATATGAATATGTTCAATACCCATATCAAAAATACAATTTGTAAAATTATTGTCAGTCTCTCCGTTCGTTGCGGTTAATGTCCGAATCGGTGGGACCAATTTTTGGTATATTTCCGAAGTTTCTCCAGGTAACTTTTGTTTTTCGAAAATAGGGTTACGCGTAAAAAAAAATGAAACTCATGCAATTGTGTATAAAAATCTGATACAAACCACAGTTTTACTGACACGTATTTGAATTTGTGAGAAATATCTTTGCTTAATATTAGTAGCAAGAAAACAATCGGAAAATAATTAGGGGTCCGTATAAAAAAGTTATGCGGTGAAGAATGTATGAAACGCCGGTGCAGCCACGGGAACACAGCTAATTTTGATTAAAATTAATTCCATTAAATGTGGTTCCGGGACCACAGTTGAATAGCACATGCTAATCCGTGCATTCCATTCTAGTCAACATTAGATCCATTGTTAACCTTCGGTTTAATTATTCAAATTTCTTTAAACGATAACAATGTACATAAATTTTGTCTATATACCTAATCGTCTATCACCAAACGTTACTGGAAGAATCTAAATTACCGTGAAACTTAATTTCCTCTCTCAGGTGAAAAACTTTCCGGGAAGATCTCGTAATTTTCAACTTTCCTCGTGAAACAGGTTCGAGGTTCGAAAACTTGATGATTAATTTTATTATTGCGCAATTTTTCGTGGTCGCTGGTTTTAAAGAACAAGATAAGAGATTATGAATTAGAATAGAATACTTTTTCATTTGCACAAAACACAACATAAATTTAAACACACGAAAAATACATATTTTTTATAACACAAAAAAAAAGTGTTGTGCTTATGCAAACATAGTTAAACTTCAGGTTGATTGAAACACTCAAAAAGTGTCAGAGCAGCGCTGTTATTCTGGTTGAAACCTGTTGGCGCCCTGTGGAAATACTATTTAATGAAGTATTTTTTAATAAGATACCAAAAACAGAGAGCTATTAGACAGATAATACACATACATCAACATATAAATAAATTGTGTACGTCTATTTATTAAAAGAATTTAGAAAACAAATTACCATCAAATACGCAGATAACATACATGAGGAATGTTTGCGAAATATATATTTAATATGCAAAACTGCGGTCACTTTACGGTTATTATAACAATGATTACCATAGCACCACGTGTCACCATATATAGTCACGTGTTATAAATATAAGTCGTCCCTGTAAAAACCTTCGAAAATCCGGTAATCCGGTCACGTTTCAACAAGTATTACCAATTTGTCATCAAAAACTATTTTAGTGCTTCTGCTGTAATTCTGTCTAGACGTCGCCAATGATTATTCGAAAGACCGTCTACATTCTGAACTGTTGGCCGGTTAAATCCCGTATGTTATTACGGTTAATACCTAAATCCGAAGCCTTAGCGAAACCGATTGTTATTCTAGAACTAGCTGTTTGTCCGCGGCTGCGCCCGCGTTTCATATGTTCTTTACTGTGTTTTAAATTTTGTACACGGAACTCCACTTATTTTTGTAAAAAAAAATAGTCTTAAGATAAAATAAAAATATTTCTCATGAATTCAAAAACTTGTTCGTAAAATTGTCCTTTGAATCGGATTTCAACCAATTTTTAATGATTTCTAATTTTTTTACACGGAACCCTAATTATTTTCGAATGTCAAAAGTACCCTAGGTTACGCGGAGTAGCTTCAGCGATCTACTAAAAAAAAGTCCCGTCAAAATCGGTCCATCTGTTCTGGAGATCACCCGGAACAAACAGACCGAAAGACAAAAATTTTAAAACTTGTATTTCTGGTATAGGTATCGCATTAAATTCATATGTATTTAGTAATTAAATGTTATTTTGACATTACATACAGACACTTCCATTTTTTATTAGTATTACTTTTTTATTAAACTACAAACAGATTAAACGTATCCATAACTGTATGAAGTTAAACTTGTATAGAATAAATAAAATTTCCAGTTGTAAGACCGGAAAACTTTTTCATGCTTGTAGACTTTTGAAGTGAAAACATCTATAGCGGTGTTGGGCGATTCTCGGTAGGGGGTAAACTTATAAATTCACGTTACCAATGCTATGACGTCAGTGGTCAACATGCTACAGGTGTCAAGTATAACATAAGTGCTGGCGCTCAGAGATAGATAATAAAATTAATACTTCTTGTTTTTTTTTTTTTCGGTTTTTTGATAATTAACAACAAAACTAATATTTCTAACATTCCTAATCAATAAAAATAAAATATTTCACTTAATATATACTTACAATAAAAGGCTAGAGGGAAGAAATCTGTACATTGGAGATATTTCAGAAAATAAACTATGAATGGGTTCAAAATCGACAACAAACACATTTTGGTGGGTTTTTAATTTTTGTATGTCTGTTTATTAATTTGTTCGCCAATCACTCAAAAACTACTGAACCGAATTTGATGAAATTTGGTAGGATTGTAGTATATACTCTGTAGTAACATTTAGAATACTTTTTTTTTACAGACATACATTTATATGTTGTGTAAATAGCATTCATCTATATTCATATTAAAACATCATAATAAATATGTGTTTGGTTAAATAAATAGTGAAATGAGCAGAAATAAAACTAAATTAATCAACATAATTTATTTACATTTAATTAAATATATATATATGTATTTCTGCCGATTATTCATAGATGGCGCTAAACTTATATTTTAATAATTAGGCCTGTTTTGAAACATTACAAGAAAATAAACTAAATAATACTATATTTATAAAAGGCTAAAAAATGTGTTTGTCTGTTTATTAATTTGTTCAAAAACTACTGGACCGATTTTGATGAAATTTGGTATGGTAATAATTTATACTTTATAGTAATATATGTATATGTATTTCTATAATGTATGAATAACGTTTATCTAGGTTCATTCAAAATGAAAATCAAAATAAAAAAAATCTTTATTCTATTTAGGCCCTAAGAAGACGCTTATGAACGTCTAAAACACTACCATCGGTTCGGAAAACAACCCAGTCGAGAAGAGCCGGCAAGAAACTCGATCTGGTTCTTTTTTTTATAAATATAATACATATCATTTTTTTTAAATATAACTATACAAATCATAGTCTTAGCTAATGTTAGCGGAGCACAGAGATGTGGGTTAGTTCCAGACATCACTATCGTTCACGTAATGATCCATCTTGTAATAACCTTTTGAGATTAAGACTTGCTTGACATAATACTTGAACTTATTGTCAGGTAAATCGGTAATGTTACTTGGGATCTTATTGTAAAACCGAACATTATTACCTATAAAGCTTTTATTACACTTACTTAGCCTAAAGTTATGACGATCATTCACTAGATCGATTTTGTCTAAATTTTGTACGAATATGCATTAAGATATCGAAGGTGTATTGGGAGGGCAAAGTTAAGATATCATATTCTTGAAACTTGTTCTTTAGAGATTCGCGAGGTCCCATATTGTATATTGCTCGGACAGCTCTCTTTTGTAATGTAAAAATGGGTGTCTACCTCTGCTGTACCCCACAGCAAAATACCGTAAGACATTAAGCTATGAAAGTAAGTAAAGTAGACTAAGCGAGCAGTAACAATATCCGTCAACTAACGAATTTTTTGAACCGCAAAAGCAGCGGAACTAAGTCTTACTGCCAAAGTTTTAATTTGCGGACACTATTGTAACTTATTATCAAGTGTGATACCTAAAAACAGAGTTTTGTCAACTAAGCCTACTAAATTCCCTTCTATCTCTAACTTACAATCAATATGTTGCATATTGGGCAACATAAATTTTATACATTTCGTTTTCTTTGTATTAAGTAGTAAATTATTTAAGGCAAACCATTTATAAATGTTTGCTAGTGTAATATTTAAGAGCCTAACATCTGAATTTTTTCATTAAACATCATAATAGCCTAGACCCTCCATTGCACTGGGAAGGATTTAGGCACTGGGAGTTAGCCTGGTTTGGTTGGGGTGACCATCTCCGTGGGTAGGGGCCTGGACGGGACGGATGGAGTATATATATGAATATATTGGTAATGAAATAGATTTCATCTAGAGGGATAATATAGGCTGTCTGTAAGAATATAATTATTTGAATTCCACGCAAGCGAAATCGCGGGCACAGCTAATATTAAATAAAGTTAATCACTAGTTACTAAACAAAAAAAACGGTGGATAAACAGAGAAGAGAAAGTTACAATACCGTTTTAACTTTGAGTATCTAAATACTACAATTCAGGCAGCAGACTCACTGATTGATATTCATTTGTTCCAGATATAGAGACGGACGGCGATGACGTCATAACGGCGAAAACAAACACCTAACATAACAACAAGACATAAAAAAAGCCCTAGCGACCGAAAAATGTGAAAAATATGTATTTGGACACACACACACATGATTTCAACATTCAACTTTACACACACGCAGACAAATGTGAACGCAGCCGTACAATACAGCTACGAGAATAGTTTACGTAACGATTTATTATATAAAAATGCATCTGATAATGGCGGAACAGCGTTCGATGACGGCGAAATTACGAATTTCGAATTCGGAATTAACACGACGTACGAGAATTCGAACGTTTCGGCTGCGTCGATTCAAATTTCGAACTTCACCGGTTACGGCGAGATACCGTATTATATAAAGGCGACGTCTATGACGTTCTGTATCGCGATCATGTGCCTGGGCGTGATCGGTAACGTGATGGTGCCTATAGTGATACTGAAGACTAAGGACATGAGGAATTCTACGAACATTTTCCTGGTGAATTTGAGTATAGCCGATCTGATGGTATTGCTCGTATGCACGCCGACTGTATTAGTCGAGGTGAATTCGAAACCAGAAACTTGGGTGCTTGGAAAGGAGTTATGTAAGTACATTTTTATATTATGTATTTTATTCTGGATGTGTTAATATATTCGCATACTAGCTGTGTGTTGTTAAATAATGTTTGGTCAATTTTTGGTTTGGTAATGTAAAAGCGATGATGACGCAGTGGGTAGTGCGAATTCCGTGTCAATCTACGCGGGTTCGATCGCACCTATCCAACTCTAAAATCGCGATGAGCTTTCGGTGAGAGAAAACATCGCGAGGAAACCATAGCATGGTGGTAGGGCATTTTCTAATTATGCTCGTCTGGGTAGCTACCTCCCTCAAGTTTCATAACCTGTCGCCAAATACCAATAGGTGTGCTCCAGCATCACTTGATAAGCTAGGTTTAGTGTGTTTACCATCCTGTACCACATCATCACTTAACATCAGGTGAGCTTGTGGTGAAAGCACTGAGCCTATATCGTGTGAAAAAAATGTTTTGATGATGAATGGCCCATTGTTTTTTATTCTCAATTCCATGAGTTTTAATTTTTTTAGACAGATGCCTATCAGTTTTCCTGAAATTATTATTATACTAACAGAAATCAGAGGTACTTCATACAAATTCAAACACTTGCCAGTAAAATTGTGCGTTCAATAGGATTTGATTGACAATTCCATGAGTTTTATTACGCGCTACCCTAATTATTTTCGAAAAATGATAGTAATGCAATAAAATATACTATTAAAATTCGTTTAAAATATTTAAAAACCCATAGCATTAAAAGGCATATATAGATTTGTTTCGCCTTCAATGTTAAGCTTTTACATTATGACAAATCAAAATCTAGGCAAAAACTCTCCCGTTCAAGTGTGTTCCCTTCCAAGTGGGAGCACCATATGTTCAAATTAGAATCTACTAAATTAAAAAAAATGTATAACCAAATGTAAATCCAAATTCAATATCTCCATAACATGAAAAATAAACAAAACAGATCCAAGAACCAGCATTTAGGTTCCTTCTTGAACGACATCTTTATAATAAAAACAAAGTCATTGTTAAACAAAATTTTCATTAACCTAAAAATAAAACAAATAATCAAGTTGCTCTTTAACACAAAAAAAACACGAATCAGACGGCCGGTGTCTTTGGAATGTATCTAATAATAATTATGCTTTCAAATTTCGATTGTGCAGTGGTAACAGAGAAATTTATTAATTTACAAATTGCTTTACTTTCAGCTTTTTTCCAATTGAAAGTAAAAATGGATGGGTTAAAACATCCTAAGTATTGGTTACACAGCTCCTTACAATTATTCGTAAAGATTTTAATTATATCATTTTAACGGAATTGCTGGCAACAAATATAAAAAATACAAAAACTTTAAAAGCTAATGTACTCCACAAGTAAAAATATGCAAATATTTCGAAACTCATTAGTGTGTCCGTGTAACTTCACCGTTTCATTCGTTCAGTCACTCACTCTGCGGTGAACTGAATTTAAAAAACCAGTAGTAAGTAATAAAAATCGATAAAATCACTTGAATATTTTGAATTCGATAATTAAATTATGATAATCGAACGCTTTTTCGATTATTACTAAAATCGTATTTTAATACCGTAAACAGATATGAATGTGCCCAAAGTATAATTAATAATAACATTTTATAGAATTTAATTTCTTTCGTAAGTGATTTTAAATGTTTAAATGATTACAGAACTGATATGAAATTACAGGTTTATTTTAGGAGAAGGTATTTTAATGGATTTTATTTACAATTCGGAAAAACCGTTTAATTTCGATTTTTATGGGGTTTTTTAAACTAAGATTTTTAAATATTCTTATAAAAAGCTTTTAATTTATAATTATTTTGTTATTTGCTATATTTTTTTCTTAATTTTATAAAATATTTGATCTACGAAAAATAATGACCTATGTTTCGAGGAATATTATGAGGAAAAATTTCTTCCAGTCGTACACAGTTTCAACAAAAATCTGTCAACCCGTTTTTGAGTTAAAACTGGATATAGACAAAAATAGGTAATTTTTTTTAATATCTGATTCAAAGTTAGTAACGGCTGAAATATACATTTGTCACAAAATTTACATACAATGCTTAAAGATTTATTAATAGTATATAGATATTTGAGTAAAATAAATATAATCGTGAGTAATATTACTTTGTAAAGCTGATTTATTACTTGTTAGGCTGTGTGCATCCGATGCATTTATCTGTCAGTCGACGCAACAAGATTTCCTCGCTACGAAGCGGAATAATCGAAAACGTCCGTCACGGCTAATACGATACGAAACGCGGGCGATATTTATAAAAGTCGCCGTCGAAAATAAAGGAGAAAACCTACATTTATTTGTCAATTACCGAGCCACTGTAACGTTGGCAGCGGACGAATTACAGCGGGTAAGGCCGTGGTTCCCTTCACAGCGGAGTATTTGTAATTTCTTAATTTTTTTAAATAATAAAAAAAAAATCAGGTGGGGTTGCCCCCAAAGATTTTTTGAGGAGGGGGCTATATTTGGGAAGGGAGTGGGAGTCAATTAACTAATTACATGCATATTTCAAAATTAATTTGGATAGTTACTTATTGTTGATTTAATTGTTTAGACGGTTCAATCAGGAAGTTAATAATTCATTTAAAACTGTCGCAACTCCTCTTTTTACTAAGAGGTTTGTCATGTCAATTCGGTTTGTACGAGTGAGGGGGGGGGGATGGAGGTAATGACCGCCACTTGTCAAAATAGTTGTTAACAATTCAGAAATCTACTCGTAATACCGCTACAAGGGCGATTCTATAATTTATTATTTTTATTGTTTGTGCCAATTAGATCGTAGTAGATATCCACCTAGCTTTTTTTAATTGTTTATTTTGTTTGCCGTCATAATACCTAATACAATGAGAGGAAAAAGCCACTTTAAAAAGTTTCATAACGTGTTTTTGGGATCGACCTGAAGCTGGGAGAAAAAAACCTCGTAGAGAAATTACCATGGAAAACACCTCTTTAAAAACTTACATTAGAGAGAAAAATGTACAAACCGTGGCCTTCAGCAGTGGGCGCCAAGTAGAGTACATTGAGATTTTGGTGAGTATAGTTCTGTGTTAATATGGTTCTGTCGTACGTAGTAAGCGGTGGAACCTTTAATAGCTTCCCAATAAAGGCAATGCGATAAACTTACAAAACTTTTTAAATTAAAAACAAAACTATAAGAATGCTCTAAAAAGTCAATACATAATTACTTTATTAATCTGCTTCGTTAATTTGAAATCGGTGCCAGTTTACGGATAACTAAGAGATGTAAATGTTCGTCGCTAATTATATTCGATTTTACTTATTTTTATTATAGATTATATGAAATTGTGATAAAGTTTACACAGTTATTTCCATTTGTAAATGAGTACATTGGTTAACTCTAGCTGCCACCGACTCTAAAATTTACGTGTATACCTGTGAACCCTACTTCACAGCTTTGGAAATGAATGTATGAAACACGTGTGTCTATAATATTAGTGGTTTTTTCTGAATTTCCCTGAGTTCCACTGATCAGATCCTAATTTGGTGGAAATAAAACCACCACGGAAGTTTGCAAAAAAAAAAAAAATGCAAATGACGGAGAAATCGCGCAATAAATATAAAGACGAATTAATAACCTCTTCCTTTTTTGAAGTCGGTAAAAATGTATTATAATTTGAGTATTTTTAAATACTAAAAAACGTATTTTGAGAAGTTTAAGAGGTAGAATTTATAAACAGATTTGGAATTCAAGAAAGCCACTTAAAAAAGTTACATAACGGGGTTTCGGAATGGATCGACCCGAAGCTGGGACAAAAAAAACCTCTTAAAGAAATGACCGTGGAAAACCACCTCTTCAAAAAGTTACATAAAAGGGCGAGGTTATGGTTAGAGTTCAGTGGGGCTCCTTTTGGGGGAGCACTTGTTGGGGATCAGGGACAAATACACAAAAAATATCTGTAGCCTTTGGCAATAGAGACTAAGGAGCCTAAATTGGGATTTTAGTGAGTATAATTCCACGTGTTGGTTGTTGTCTTCCGTAGCGGGCGATGTAGGCACCTATGATAGGCTCCCCTTATGTAAAAACAAATCTAATACATAAAACAGTATACGTTTTTAACCATGTAAAAGATCCTCATAAAAAGCGATTCAATAAACAAAAACGGTTATAATTTTAGTATTCTTACACACTTAAAAAACGTATTTTGAGAAAGTTAAGGAATAAAATTTATAAACAGATTTGAAATCCTTTCAAAATTCGTGGACAAGACATTTAAATAGAAAAATAACAATACTCTATGATATATTCGGGAGATAAGATATAAATAAATTTATGAGATACAGAGCAAAGCGAAATACGAAACATTGTAAGTAAAAATATTGATGAAATACACACATTTCCTTTGAATTCGTGCCAGATACATTGCTTTTGAATAGCTTGTTAACATGCTTAAATATTTTTAATAAACAACTGCGCACAATAAAGGAAAGAATAAACAAAAGAAAAATTATGAAATCATGAAACGATCTAATTTCACGATATCTTAAAAACACGTTTCAAATTGTTTTAGATACACAATCATTATGAAATCGTTAATCTAAAAAAAATGATAACAAGGTTTCAACTTAACACAATTTTTATTGCGTTTTTTTTAAAACGTTATCCCGCTCCTCTGTAAATGGGGCCACACTAAATCGACGGCAATTCGCAGCATATGCCGGGCATTGTGCTAAACGGGCAACAAACCTACGTTTTTACTACTTTACCGCAAACGGGATAAGGTTTAAATTCGTTTAAATTGTTCAAACGTTCAATGTTTTTTTGCGAGAATCAAACCACGGTACGCCCCAATTAACTGCAATAAAGTAAATGCTATATACTCGTGTACGGGCTTTGCACGTTTTGCGGTTAGACGCTGCGTTTTTTTTTTATCGCCCGACACTAATAACAAAGTCCGTTCTTTATTTGATAGAAAAGGCGAGAAATAGTTTATTTTAGTTTGAAGTTAGATTTGAAGTGTGTACGAAAGCTTCGTATTTGTAATATAGACTTTTGATTCCAAACAACTCCCTTAATAGAAAATATCGAATCATTGAATTAGTCAAAGTATCTACATTTTACTAAATAGTGATTAAAACAGAAAATATTGAACGCATATCAGAAGTATCATGTGAATTGGCTAAAAGTTTTAAATTTAGTTAAAGATTTCCAGGTAATTTTATAATATGAAGTTGATCACTTCAGTCGTAATCAAAATCATGGATATCATAATTCATGTGGAATCATTTTATGTATTTGGTGGGTTATGAAATGTATTTTTAATTTGTTTTAAAATACACGTATATACACAAGATAAGAAATTAAGAGTAACGCGAGTGGGGTCTAGCTTTTAACGACTTGTAGCGCCTTAGCTTTTTTATCCTAGCTAATGCTGTTGACTTGAAGAGCCTTTACAGCTTCAACGCGACTTTGGGGGCAAATGCTGAAGGCACAAAGGCACCAAAGTGGTACGGACCTCGGCTTGGCCGTTACCTATGTATTCCCGCGGAATTTTAATCCTAGCTAATCCCGACATTTTTCATCATTACTAATACATAAATAAAGTGTCTGTTTGTAATTTAATTTTTTTTTAAATAAATAGATATGAATGTATATACGATACCTATGACAAAAATACTACGTTTAAAATGTTTGTATGTCTGTCTGTTTTGGTTGGATTTTGACGGGACTTTTTTGTAGATAGCTGAAGTTACTTCGGGTAACTTAGGGTACTTTTAATTTTCGAAAATAATTAGGGTTCCGCGTATAAAAAATAAAAGTCATAAAATTGAATCAAATGTGATTCAATGCACAGCTTTACGGATATACTTGAATTTATGAGAAATATTTTAACTTTATTTTATAAATAAAATTATAGGGCACGTGTAAAACAATTAAAACGCAGCAAAGGATACATGAAACGCGGGCGCAGCCGCGGTGACATAGCTAGTTTAATATGTATACTTTAGTATAATAAAAAAGTTTCCTCACAGGACCTATGTGTGTTATGTGCAGGGATGTGAGTGCAGGGTTGTGTGTGTAATGCTTAATGCACGTTCAGTATCACTGTATCGCGCTGGTAGCGGCGTCAAGAGCCTCCCCAGTTGGGGCACGGAGCAAGTCTTGGGCTGCCACCGGAGGGGGACTCGGGAGTGTCTGCAAGTGGCGTTTCACCTGCAAACCTGTTTGTTTTTATAACAAACTGGCCATTAAGAAATATGTCATGATTAGAATAATAATTATCTAGGAATTATGAATGATATGAATAGATGTCACTGGTAGAACTCTTTACCAAATACTGTTGAACAAATATGTATTTATAATGTTAAAATATAATTTAAAAATTAATATGTTTCGGTTTAGTAAAGTTAATCATCACCTATTATTGAAGTGCCTTTGACTCTATAGACTTATAAACAAATTGTACCATATTCATCGAGTAGTGAAATACAAACAACTAATATTTCTCCAAAAAGTACATAAAAATACAAAAGCTATTATTTTAATAAATAAATAAATTACGCTAAAATTAAAAAATTAAAATATTTCATTATTTTTTACATATTTATTAACTTTAAGAGGATATCCTAGCGGCCTTTATTCCATACAAACGTAGTCCCCTGTTTCCTATCTGGATAATAGCATTATAGTAAATAATTTTATATCAAATAAAATATATCCAGCACCGCCATGCCCGTGTATTTTGGTTTTTTCCATAAATTAGTTATTGTAGAAACCTTTGAAAATGAAAAAAATGCTCGATTTTTACTGTTATTTTCAGACGTACGAAAAATAAATTTGATGGATAAAATTTAAAAAAAAGCAAGAAGTACAAGACTAGTCAAAGTCTTTAATATTGTAAAACTGAAAGAAAATTAAAAATCGGTTCAGTTTTGGAGGAGGGTACTACGAAGTGATGTTTTCGTCTATTTTGCATAGTTAAATCAGCCCGCGCTGCAGTTGTCCCTTTCGTTTTTATAATCCTTTCTTTGGGGAGCAACGCGTAGCAATCCGTCCATCCATCAATTCAGCCGAAAGACGTCCATTATTGGACATAGGTCTTCCCCAAAGATCTCCACGACGACCGATCTTGCGCCATCCGCATCTAACAGATTCCCGCGACCTTCACCAGGTCGTTGGTCCACCTTGTGAGGGGCCTACCCACGCTACGTCTTCCAGTGCGTGCTTCGGGCAATGTCGGTTATTTAGGTTCTTCTGCGGATCTCCTCATTCCTGATTCGATCGCGCAGTCTAACTCCAAACATATTTTTGTTTATTTAACACTTTTTGCACACATTTATGTACAGAGGCGGACTTAATGCCTTAGGCATTTTCTCACAGTCAACCTTAGGGTGGTGAAGAAAATAACAATGGTAGGTGCAAAAACTAAGTATTAATACTATAAACCTGTGTAGAGACCTCATCAACATCTAACGGCACACTAGCGCGAGCCGCGGGCGGGCACGGATTACATATGTATATTTAATACCTCGTATGAGAGAAGTCCGTGTGTCCCGTCTCGCTCGCACTCTGCATGTTTCTGATTGACCACCGTAATCTTTGTAAGCCCTACGACTAACGAGGGATCTTTTAGAATTTAAGTTTCACTATATGTCCTCAGAATTAATCAGAATCAGAATCATAATCATAATCAATTAATTAATCATATAAGAATCAGTTAATAAATAACTTTCAACGTGTACCACGACTTTCCCTCCAGTCATCCTT
This sequence comes from Samia ricini, assembly GCA_014132275.2. NCBI lineage: Eukaryota > Metazoa > Arthropoda > Insecta > Lepidoptera > Saturniidae > Samia > Samia ricini. The sequence continues at coordinate 28,185,309 of AP028158.1, forward strand.
CAACTGGCGAGAAGCAACTAAACCTGAATACAAATATAATTATATATAAAAACATAGATACCAATATAATAAAATACATACCACATACACATATTATACATACATACAATACAATAATTAATAATAAATTAATAGACAAGTATTAGTGCGATGACTCTGCTAGAAAATTAGTATAGAGTTGCCGTACCCTGGCATAAACATAGCCCTCTCCATTGCCTTTTGAGCAACTTTGAGCTTTTTTATTAGGCCTATTGTAAACGTCCACGTCTCAGTGCCGTATTCCATCACTGGCAACACACACTGGTCGAAGATTTTTGTCTTGAGACACTGCGGTATATCGGATGAGAATATTCTGAGTAGCTTCACGGACGCGGCCCAGTCGAGTTGGATTCAACGATTAACCTTTTTCTCGAATTTGGATCTACCTAACCGAACGGGTTATCCCAGGTATACATAACTGTCGATATAGCATATGCAATATAACATACGACATATATATAATATATATTTATATATTTCATAGCAATATATTTCTGACATACCTTATATTTCAGACCGCATGTCCTCTTAATGTGTACACGTAAAGTTTCGATATTTTTAACACTGCTAAATGAAAGTAATGTCATGGCATATGTTTTTCATATTAAAATTTCACGTTTGGATTCAAGTCGAGTTATTTCCGCCATCTTTTTTACGGGTTTCATTTGTGAATACGATCGTTTGTATAAGTTAGGTATTATATCAGAGAAGTAAAAATAATCTAAAAAATGGAAATGAAGAGAGAAGATGAAAATGAATGTGGAAAATTGAAAAATATATTTTTGGTAATCTAAAGATAATTTCCAAATAGTTGAAGATATGAAAATAAATCATTTTACTGGGCAGTTTTTTGTTCCATATTTAAATGATTTATAAGATAATTTACGTTAGATAATATTTATAGTAACATAGTTGAAATTTATTTAATACTAGCTGTGCCCGCGACTTCGCTTGCGTGGAATTCAGGCGTCCCGTTCCGTCCCGCCTTTTATCAAAGTATAAATTATCTATATCCTTGCATTATTTCAGAACAGTCCAAGTTAGCCATTAGCGCCATCTATGAATAATCGTCAGAAATACATATATAATGTTGTTTACGTAATGACATTCAAAACCAGGGGCGTAGCTTAGTGGGGCGGCAGGGGCGACCCGCCGCTGGCGGCACTTTTTAGGGGGTTTCAATCTTCCACAATTCAGACTGATTTAAATAAAAAATTAGCATCAAAAATAAACAAATCATTAACCGTCCAATTAATTGGAATTAAATAATATTATGTTCCGCGCCATATTTATACCTATTGATATTATATAATAATTTAAATTCAGTTCACTACTTCCAAAAATGACTCAATATGTCTTATTTACTACGTCTTAGAGATTAATTATTTATATTACTATTCATAAATTTTATATTATGTCATTTTGTTCAATTTCAATCAATCCATCATTTTTTTGTTCTCGAATAAGAAGACTAAAACGAATTTACTTACAATCTCTTCCTTCATACTAAAGTCGCCGCGTGTTTATTCAAATTACGATAACTTTTGATAGAGTGGACTGATAATAATTAAATAAATTTTTACTGCTACTCCGGAATATGCTTTATAATTATCTTTCTGAATTTTTAAAGTATGCACAACCAAACAGACAGACAGACATTTCTAAAAATGATAGAAATGTGTTTAATTATCTAATTTAGTACCTCGCAATAATTTTTTAATACTTTAGATACTTTTTAATAATTTAGATTTTACAAAAATCGAAAATGTATACAGACACGTGAAATTTACAATTTTACTATTAGTGTAGATTAATCAAATATGTAATAATAAGCGCTACCAACTAAAAGACGTTCTCAGAAACATAAAACTCCGTCTAAACACTGATGCAAGAAGATATTAAATTTTCTGAATGTCAATAACGTTGTCAAGCAACGAGAAATATCGCTCCGTCAAAGATTAAAATTATATAAAGCGACATTGTATTTAAATTTTAATTAATCTGTATAGCTACATAGACATAGATACCATCCTTTTGCCTATTTATGTTACTAGGTTTTTAGCTTAAAAGATATGAACCGATGTTTTTAATAATGAAACTATTTATTAACCGCATTCTGCTACAAATTATAAAGAAAATAAAGAATGAAATTGACTAGAAAAACAATTACCACTATCACGTTCTTTGAAATTCTTTATCCAAAGTATAGAAGATTTGTAAACAAATCAATTTTATCAAGTCATGAATGGCGAACAGCCTAAGCCTGCACTGGTTTTCAAGTGATGCTGCTGACAGAATTTCGAACTTGAGTGTAGAAGCAAAACAGGTCGGTTTTATTAGACAATGCCCTATCATCATGTTATAGTTTTCTCACGATACTTTGATGTGCTGATAAGTATGCACATTATCATAATACAATAAAAGAAACATCTGTATCTATATAATCTATACTTGCATTGTGACGCAAATTGAACCGCTCGCCAAAAGCCAAAGTATAGTATAGTGTGGTGCGCATACAGACATGTTTGCAAGCACTTCTTAAGTTCTCATATTGCAGAAAACTGTTAATATAATAGAAAATATTGTAAATTTGTAACTATACTAATGAATAAAATTGAAGTGTATGTTTGTAATATCAAAATGACAACGTTCTACTAAATACATATGAATTTATATAATGTCAAAAACACCATTACTAACATTTTGTCTGTCTGTCTGTTTGTTCCGGCTAATCTCCGCAACAGCTGGATCGATTTGGACGAGATTCGGAAGATAGCTGAAGTAGCTCCGCGTAACTTAGTTAGTCTAAAATAAACAGGGTTCTGCGTTAAATGTGTGTCTCATGAAATTGTGAATAAATTCAATGCAAAGTTTTAGCGGCAAATGCTTGAAATTATGAGAAAAAATATTTCACTTTCTCTAAGTAACAAAAAAATATATTGGAAAATAATTATGATTCCGTATAAAAATATTAAAAAAACTATGTTACTCTGTGAAAAATATATGAAACGTGGTTTCATGCGCGGGGGCACACAGCTAGCGTTTATTAAAATTCACATGTACATTGTAAATTAGTGATCGTCAAACTAAGGCCCCCGGGCCGCATGCGGCCCTAGACTGGTATCTGTGTGACAGACATTTCAATTTTATTTATTAGTTTAGATAACGTACTGCTATAAAGAAATCTGTCTGAAATGGTACATTAAAAAATCAATCTCAAAGGATTTTATTTGTAGAAACCCCTAATCTTGTTTAGGTTATAAAAAAAAACAAGAACAAAATTGATATCGGTTAAAATTGTCGATAACCTTCTTTGAACCCTTGTTACCCGTGCGTGGGCGGATTAAAGAGGCGGTGGTCCAGTGGAAAATGTAAAAAAAAAAACTAAGAAAAGTTCCAATAGAAAATGTATCGTATTATCGAAGACAAAACTGGGACTAGCAAATAATTATATTGAAGGTACAGAAGCCGAATCCTTTCACAGTGAAATTTGATTTTGCTAAAGGTCGAAAAGGTAGGCTCCGTCAGTGTTATTTGTAATTTTATTATTCTGAATTGAATCTAAAAATGATATTGGATTTCCAATATTACAAAGGACAAAGATTTTTCACAAAAATACATACATAAATACAGCGGGACCTCGAAAAATTAAAGTCCAGGAGAAATGTCAAATAATTTAAGTTATCGAGGTTTTCATTAGCTAAAGAGTATGTTAAAGCAACAGTTTTCAATTCAACTTAGAAATTATGCTGATTCTTTTTTGACGAAAAGGCAAAGGTACTAGACCATGCAGCCATGGAACGTTAGGGACACTTCGTAGACGCGCTGGCAGTTTGGTTACCTTCCGTTTTAGCGATTACAATGGGAGTGGTTGGGTGGTCTCATAATTCGCGCTCCGTGTCCAATTCTCTTCACTTGTGTACTATAACTAAACGATACCACGTAAATGCCACCAAAATTACCTAACGTATAGTCAAATACTAGTCAAAAAAAGTTAAATAATTAAAAATAATAACGACTATGTGACAAACTCAAATCGCACCAAGCACCAAAACTACTAGGTACATGTTTTTATAAAATTTCGAAAAAGTTGGTACTTACAATATAACTTTATTGGACAGGCTATATTACAATTACAATAAACCTAAATTGGAAAAAAACGGACTTTTGAACAGTAACCGATTTCACAACAATTCAATGAACAAAAACCCGACTTTATCTCGAGACAATAAATTACGATAAATGGCTAGAAACCGCTATTTTGTGTTTAAAAAACTGATTATCTCTAAAATTGTTTATTAACTAGATTCGAATGCGGGCTGAATTTAATTTCACATTTTACTTAGAATGCTTTTTTTCTTTAGTTGATGATTTAAAGAATAAATACATATTTCAATTAATTAATAATATATCTATTTATTACATTTTTCTATCTGTGAGGTATTACTTTGTATCAATTTATATTTATCGTGTTACCTATATGTATTTATTCATATATACACATTGTAGTAAAAATGTTCGTTCCATGGGACAGGCTAAAAGACTTTAGTTCATACCGCCTATTATGAAGTTTAAACTTGTATTGCCTAGTAAAATGATGCCAATCCCACTAGAATGTTTCATAGATTCTCGTGGCACCTTAGTATAAACGCATTGTACCATTATTTTCAATTAACTTCACTTGAACACAATAACCATACTATTTTACGTAAAACGCCACCAAAATCACACAATATAGAGTCCAATAATGCAAGTTATTGAATTAAAGATAACCGCTACTACATCACAGACTGAAGTGTCGCCAAAAAGTCCATCTATACTAATAAATAAAATTCAAGTGTCTGTTTATAATGTCAAAATTAATTTTTGTTACTAACTAGCTATGAATGTATACACGATACCTATACCAAAAATGCAATTTATAAATTTTTGTCTGTCTGTCTGTTTATTCCGGGTAATCTCCGGAATGGCTGGATGGATTTTGACGGGATTTTTTTTGGTAGATAGCTGAAGTTATTCCGGGAAACTTAGGGTACTTTTAATTTTCGAAAATACTTAGGGTTTCGCGTAAAAAATTCAAACTCATAAAAATTGAATTAAATCTAATTCAATGCTAATTCAATGTTTTACGGACAGATAAGTGCTTGAATTTATGAGAAATATTTTTACTTTATCTTATTACAAAAAAATTAGGGTATGTGTAAAAAATTAAAACGCAGCGAAGAATTTATGAAACGCGGGCGCAGCCGTGGGCACACACCTAGTGTTTACATATATTTAACAGCATCCAAAAACATGTTAGACAAAAATCATTTGAGCCTGAATTGCTAAAGTACTATCAACCATATTGCAATTGGTTTACGATAGATTTTCGCAAGTAACTTCTCTTCATTAATCAAATATCTATTTGAACAAACTAGTATTCACCTAATGGTTAAAATTAAACCATCAATCAAAAGAGAAAAAGCTTTGCAGAAAAAAATAATGGCTCAGTTGGCAGTGGGGATTCCGCGTTGATGGATATAGGTTCGAAGTCACTTATGTGCTGATTCTAATGAATCTTTGCTTTCAGTGAAGCAAATACCTTGAAAAACTCCACAGTATGATAATAAAGTACTTTTTAGGGAGCTATTACCCTCAAATTTGAGAACCTCTCACCAAACATCATTACGTGTATTCCAATGCGTCATTTGGTAGCCAATACTTCTAGGTTTATTGTGTTTAGTAGAGGTGATCAACGCAAGGGGTATCAGAGTGGTACAAACCTCGGCTTCAGCAGGTCGCAGGCCTACAGACGTCGCGTCTTCTGGTAGGGTCCGATATCATTAAATAACAAATATTTCTCTCTACAGGTCTAGCGGTACCGTTTGTGGAGTTAACAGTGACACACGCGTCAGTTCTAACCATCCTGGCGATAAGCTTCGAGCGTTACTACGCCATCTGTGAGCCATTGAGAGCTGGTTACGTCTGCACTAAGACTAGAGCAACACTTATCTGCGCTCTAGTCTGGTTCTTCGCGGCTCTGTTCACCAGGTAATGGCTACCGTATAAACTATCGACAGTGACAATCGTAATCAAACTCCAAATTATCATGATACATCGCGTTTATAACAAAAAAAGCGCGTTTGCAGAGTACACGTGTCAGAAGTGAAATTTCTTTGTCAATGTTTAAGTTAAATCGCTATGACAAATTGTTAGTAATATATGTCAGATGCCGAGAAAGATATAAAATATGTTTGTTATCATATTTCTTGAAGAATGAATATAGCACCAACAAAAGAATTTAATAATTCTATACTCAATAAGTATTGCGTAATTATTATAATATTTTTGTATTACGATACGATTCAAATCATGACTTTAATATTCTGACACGTCATTGATATTTTACTGTTATAGCGCGCAAAGAAGTATCACTTCAAAACATAATGTTTGTTATTTTAAAAGTCCACGATTGTTAGCGTCTAGTTTAATTAACAGAATAATAATAAATTATTTTATCTATATAATAATTAAATTTATAAATGTATAGCTTTCATTATTTTTATATACGATAATTACCTATGTTTATACATTTAAGTATAAATCCTATTTACAAACACTATTGTTACAATTTACCAACATGATGCATTATGTACGCTTTCGCAGTGAATAACGTGTCACACTCATGTTTTATTGTCATTCTTAAAACAGCGTTATGCGTGATCGTTGGCTTTTTAACAATCATACATACATACATTATGTGGTCATACATTGACTCAGTAATATTCATATAAACTAGAAAACTGAGTGCGACAGCCACGAAATGCTTTGTTATGAAAATATGCTATATTTGAGAGCATTTGATTGTACCCTGACCACCAAGCTGGTCGAAATTGTGATAATTTACCACAATGAATATGTCTAGTCGGTTACAGCATAGTTACAATCATGCTAAATCAGTTGGATGCAAGACGAACTTGAAGATATTTTCTACAATTTATTTATGTTGTTTGAATAGCGTTGACAAATTTACTAAAAAAAACTTCAAATTTCTTGAATCTTAGTTATTATTATTAGCTTACTCGTGTGAATAAATAATTTATATTATAGACACATATATTAAACATTCAGCATATGTGATTTTCGTGAATTGAATTTCATTGATTTCATGATTTGACAGAATTCGACTCTTGTATAATTTTGACACATAATTTTTTTTCTTTCCCCAAGGCCTTCGGCTTTATAGCTGCGCCCGTACCACTGGTACTAAGTATATGGACATAGGTTCCAATCTACCTCATTCATAATGAGCTTGAGCTATCTGTGAAGGAAACCATAGGCATGGTGATAGGATATTTTCTGACGACCGCTTTACTAACTATTAAACTTAATTTAAAAATCTGTCGCTTATAGATATGTCCAGTGTCATAATGGTTATAGCAGTAGCATTTGTTAAAAAAGAAGTATGTTCTTCAGTGGTCCTACAACCTTTTTATTTAATTACGTACTGGAAAGAGATACAAGAGGAGAGTTTACTGGCATGTAAAGTTTAGTCTAAATTCTCAACTTGCTGAACTTTTGGCAGAAACTCGCTGAAACTGAAGCCGATATTTTAAGCACTTAGGATTTATTTCACGACCACTGCTGCCAACACTGACTGACAGTTACAAAATAGTAGATTTCGACGTGATTTGTCATGTAGGCAATCTTTGTTTTTAATTCATTAATCTTGAAGTATATGACAGAGCGTGCATTCTGTGCTCTCACAATAACTGTCTTGGAATGCTTTAACAAAGGGCCGCCATTTTGTTGAAGCACTTAAGATTAAGATTTGTAAAATAATATAAAATTGTCCCCAAAGGACTTCTATTAATTTCCGCAATAAAACTATACTATAATAATATTACAAAGAGGTATAGTTTGGATGTTCGGGATAATCTATGGTACTACTGGTCTGATTTTGAAAAATTATTTCACTATTAGAAATGTATATAATCCCTGAGTGATATTAGCTACTTTTTATTTTGGTAAATATATATTTTCAATAATTAATTTATAAAATGGCGTGCGCTGCCTGAACGGTTTGATCAATTCCTCTTCCTGGCACACACTCGACCAGTCTGTCCTTCGGGAGTAGATCGGGAAAGCCAATGTTTTAGGTGCAGGGCCATAAGCTCGTTGATTGTAGGGCTGAAGCGTGAGGTGACAACACATGGGTAGTGTTTTGTGCAGGCCTATTAGGGCAAGAATGGCTGGGTGCATAGTATAAGCATACATTGATAATGAGATTGATTGCATTTAGAGGAAGAATATAGGCTGTCTATTAGAGTTCCATCAGAGCGAAGTCGCAGGCACAGCTAGTTATTTTTTAAAAAGGTACGAAATGTTTCATGCAAGTGCACACCTGTCGTCTAACTTGGTAGCAAGTTTTAAAAAAGAACTTTGAATATAGTAAAATTCAAGTATTCAGCATAATTTAACAGACGTTCCCGTTTGTTATTGCACGTTTATTTTAGTTTGTCGAGTATTATTTGTAGAACTCTTGTATAATGCATATCATTGAATGTGAAAGAAATACATCTTTGTGTTTTTCTTCACAAAAACAAATGTCAAAAACTCTGTCTCATTCTATAAAAACAATGAGTTTTTATTTTTGTAACTTGTATATATTATATTACAATTATAGTTGTCAACTCGCTTCGTTTAACGACGAAGGGGTTGAGAATTCATTTGACGGCTGTCCCGATGGACGAAAGTGTCATTTACTTTGCGTCCAAGGAAGAAACACCATAATTCGTTTGAGTTTTATTTAACTCTATGCCATTTTACAAAAGTTTTTCAGAAAAATCGTTTTTAATTTTATAAGAAAATTCGAAACAACGTTCTGGAGATTAATACCTATAGTAAATTAAAATTATGAATTAACAAAAAAAAAACTTTAAAAAAAAGGTTTTTAAACTGTAAAGTCAAACTGAGATATTGAATAAAAGCCTCTTTTTAATTAGGTACTAATTTCGTCCGCCATAGTTATTTTCGTATTCGTCAAATTTGACGGAGGTCTTCAAAATAATATGCTCAGTCACAGGAGCAGGAGGGGTTGGCTTAGATTTTTGTTACGTAGTCTATTTCATGGATAGAAATTTCGCAATTTATCGACGTTTCTTTCAATATAACGCGCAGTGTTTAGTGCTTCTTAAGCTCACATTTTGCCACATGAGGTTTTTGTGTGTTATGGAAGAAAGCGTGGAGTGGTTAAACGTCGAGACTGTCGATAAAAAACAAATGACCAAGTCTTAAGAAACTCCAGATACTACTGGCCCCGTATTCAATGATGTATCCGAGTGGATTGATGCTTGGAACGTATTCATTGAAGGCGTGTGAGACCCGGAAATTAAGTTACGGTAGCATTATATTGAATATGCTTTAACATAAGTATTTCTTCATAATATTTAATTTACTAGTAATTATAAGCATGCATGCAACCTTATGCAATAAACGCCGTATTAATAAAGATGAATATGAGTTAAATTATATTCATTTTTTTCAATGACTGCGAAATGATTAAAAATTATACTTGTCAATACTACATAAAAGCTTCAAGAGGGGGTATCTTGGCATATACTACAAGGAAGGGGTCGAAAAATCTTAAAAAATAGGTCACGTAGAATGGGTACGTTCCCTTACCATTCGTTGTTATTCAAACTAAACGTGTACTATACCAAATATCTCAATTGGTTGAGTATCCGTTACGCTCAAAATTAAAATAAAAGTTTGTAATAAATTATCCATCCATCCATTCAGCCGAAAGACGTCCACTGCTAGATATGAGGTCACCTAAAGATTTCCACAATGACCGGTCTTACACCACCCGTATCCAGCGGATTCCCGCGATCTTCACCAGGTCGTCGATCCACTTTTTGTATGGTCTGCATCTTCCGGTTCACGGCAGCCATTCGAGAATCCGTTGCCCCCATCAGGCATCGGTTCTACGAGCGATGTATCCAGCCCATTGCCACTTAAGTTTAGCAATTCATCAGCCAGTGTCGATAACTTTTAGTTTTTCTGCGAATCTCCTCATTTCTGATTCGGTCCCTCGCCATTGTGTTTTGGGTAACTTTGAGCTTTCTAATTAGGCCCATTGTAATTGACCATGTCTTAATGTCATAAGTCATCACTGGCAATACTGTGGAAAATTAACCACCACTATTTAAATTCTGTTATATTTCACAATCTAATTAATAATAGGTCACTTGAACTCACCCTGCTGTAACTTGAAAACAACATGTCCGTATTTACGGCATATCAACCTACTTTACGGCTTCCTTAACACATTCGGTTGTTTTTATGCCATTGTTGTTGTGTTGTTGACGTCTAGCCTTCCCCTGATTGATATGAGTCGACGGAAACAACAATCGTTAAACATCAAACAGATTAAGTTTGTCCGGAGAAAAAGAACTGCGTGTCTACCATGATTTCTAGTATTTCAAAATGTCCGAATCTGATAATCAGATTTGATATTTGTTACAAATCGAAATATTTTTGTTCTTAGTTAATAAGTAAATATTCAGACACCGCCGTCCTACATGACATCAAACAAAAGTAAATTATAGACCCTACTCCCTATTGATGGTGATTGATTAATTAATTGACGTAATAATGAATAAAATCCACTACATGACAGCCAAACATTCCGTCAAGAATTCAAACGGGCACTTGATTGATTCAGCGTGTTCTCATTTTAAAAATTCATAAATTCACAATAAAGTTGTTCGGTTATCGTAGTGAACTAGTGAAGTGAATTTGAAATAATACCACGGGACGTGGATTCCGAATTTTCTCAATATCTACTTATAAAGTTCCAGTAAGTTAGCCGCGACTATACTACGAAGTGACTCAGTTGATCACGTAAAATATACTTCGAAATTGAAAAAGATAAGAATAGTATTCGTTCAACTCGCGTTATGTAAAACACTGACAGTGGCGAATGCTTCTTCGATGCTAATTTGGACAAAGATTTTGACAAAATTTACTGAATAGCACCAAATGTATAGAAATTGAATTTAACGAAGATTTTATTTAGGGACCAACATTTTTTTTTTGTAGTTATTATTGTACACTGAATGTGTATAAAAGAAATTGTATATTGAGGGCAATACTAAAAATCAAGTCGTACCTTTTATGAATCAGTGACGTCATATGCAAAATTTGCATCAAAAGATGTGGATTTAAGTCCTATACTTTACTTGAGCTTTCAGCGAAGAAAAATAGCTTGGTAAGATGTTTTCTAATACTTTCCTGACCAGTGACCATTTTTATGATGAAAATCTGTTACTAAGAATTTCTAAGAGTGATTAGTAACAACTATCTTTAACCAAACAATAAAAATCTTGATAATAAATTTGATCTTCTCTAAAGATGATCACAAAGTTTTTATATCAATTGCTACAACGAGCCTTCTGTTTATTATAAGTTATATTCATAGTAGACTTTCGGCTTACATTAAGAGGCAGGCAAAGTCGTTATTTACTTCTTCCTTAGGTCGTTTATACTCGGCGAATTCATTGCAGTTTTTAATTTATATGAAAACTATAGAGGATAATTAATTTATTTCACAGTTCGTATCTATCTCTTAGCAACAATTAATTACAAGTATAACTTCAAACTATGTTTTAGTATAGGAAATAGAACTGATGGGCACACGGGCACATGGGAACACGGTAAGTAATGTAGAGAGAAAACTCATAAAAAATTCAATCAAATTCGATTCAATACACAGTTTTACGGGCAAGTGTTTGAATTTATGAGAAATATACTTACTTTATCTTACTTAGTACTAAAAAAAATTGCAAAAATAATTAGAGTTCCGTATGAAAAAAATTAAAACGCAGTGAAGAATATACGAAACGCGGGCGCAGCTAGTAACAAATAAATTTTAGTGTTAAATGTTGAACTTATTTTATTAATCAGATAGGGCCCCGTAACAGTTCGTAATCCCGCAACCGAATCTTCTATCGAGTTTTATACATATATAAAACGTACAGAGATTAGGAACTTATTAGGTTTTTAAGAGACCTTATTGAAAGGAAAGTGGCACATTGTGTCTACATTAAGGTCGTATAGCGAACTAACTCGTTGTTCGCTGTCGAACGTTACTCGCAACGAGTTCGCTTTGCATTTTATTACTACGTACCCTATTTCTCTCTAAGTGAACGTTCGGGAAATACTCACAGTTTGCATTCCAGTCACTGTTTGTTATTTTACAGTGTTCAGTTTAAACTTCCAGTGCGCTAATTCCATATTTTATACTGCATAGCACTTTAACCACAATCTCACCTTATGTTAAGTGGCGATGTGGTCCAGGATGATAACACACACTAAGCTAGCTCTCAAGTAACACTGTCGGAACAAAGCTTTTAGCGATACGTTTTCAAAGTTGAGTGTAGATACCCAGACGGCCGTTATTACAAAGTGTTATACAAGCTATGTTTTTTTCTGCACCAGAAGGTCAGGCTTAGTACGGAGTTGGAAGGAAAGGTGGGTTTGAACCTACATCCCTCGACGCAGAATCCATCCATACTACTAACTGAATCAACATCGCCTCAATACACGTACCTATATCACCATGTTATCACTTCCTACATCTATACTAATAAATAAATGCCAATGCTTTGACCACACCTACCTGATGTTAAATGACGATGTGGTCCAGGGTGGTAAACACACTAAGCCTAGTGGTACTGTTCTCAATTGATTCTGCCGAAACACACCTATTGGTATTTGGCGATAGGTTTTCAAACTTGAGGGTGGTAGCTACCTACGCGGGCATCATTAGAAAATGCTCTACCACCATACTATGGTTTTCCTCACGATATTTTCCTTTACCGAAAGCTCAGGCCGATTTAAGGCCGAAACGGATAGGCGGGTATCGAACCCGCACCAATTGACGCGGAATCCGGCCGCACTACACACTGCGCCATCATCGCTTCCAATTCGCATGTATTTACCAAAAATATTTTTTTTTGTCTGTCTATTTGTAACGAGTTATCTTCGGCTGGACAGATTTCTACGGGACTTTTTTGGTAGATATCTGAATTTACTCCGCGTAATTTATGGAAATTATTAGGGTTCCGTGTAAAAAAATAAATACTCATAAAAATTTGAATTAAAACTACATTCAGTGCACAGTTTTACTGACAAGTGTTTGAATTTGTGAGAATAGAGATTCCTTTGCTTAATGTTAGTAGAGAATTCTTTTTGGAAAATAATTAAGGTTCGGTATAAAAAAATTAAAAACTATATTATTTAGAGTAATTTTTTATGAAATGCTGGCTCAACTAGTTACTAAATATACTGTTTTACTGGATTTTTTTGGAAAGTTGATACGAATTTAACATATTGCAATCACTACGGCATTAGAATTTTTGATTCGCATGGTCCGTCCACGTCCCTTGCTTATTAAGTGGAGGCTTTATTTTACTTGGGTCTATAACACTAAGAAGATGGAATTTAGTATTGATGTGTAAATTACTGGAGAAACTTCCTAAGAGGAACCTGTAATGTAGATTTTTGCTGATGCTGATTGCTGATTTTTGAATCGAAAGAGTCTACTACTGGACATAGGTCTCCCCCAAAAAGGGGGGAATTGCCATAATCGCCACGCTTGGCAGGCGGGTTGGCGATCGCAGTAGGTGTTTGTGGTGCTCAAAGGATACTGCTGTCTATCTCATGGTTTATTCCTTAATCGCCTTTTACGACACCCACGGGAAGCTATAGGGTGGTACTAATCTTAATCGGCAGCACACGGATTATTAGTATAGATTACGTATATACTATTACGAATTACGAAATCAAAAATAAAAACATTTAATACTATCACAAGCCTCTCATAAACCGGTATAATAAAAGAGGTATACCACAAAAGGGTACACGCGAACAGAGATTATACGCGGTTAAAAGAACATAATATTATTCTCAAGAATTTTTAATATATCCACGGTTTATTGAAGTAGTTCGCGCGTTCCTCGCGCCACTTTCCTCTGGTTATTGGTACAGGGGTTTAAATAATAGATGGCTCTGAAAGTAATAAATTCTTTTTGAACGAACGGTACCGAGTCAGCGTACGTCCACATTGTGCAATGGGACGTGCGACATATTGCATATCGTCCGTTCATTCCGTACAATTGCAATTGCTTCGAGTGTTTTATGGGTTTAACTAAATGGTACGTTCACACTGGTATAATATATATACCGGTTATACGTTCGCATTAATTTGTCACAATTTATTCCTCTTTTTTTCATTGCGAATGCGATGCGAAATGAAAGATGGATGTGTCGTGTGGCAAGAATGGAACATCAGTCAGAATGAAATAAAACCACATATATTATAGAGGGAGTTTAAAAGTTGCGACAGTGGTAGAAAAGTTGAAAAGGAATCGTTTGTCCTGGTGTGTACATGTTATTTATTTTACTAATATTATATAATATATATAGAGTATAGATCACTAACGTATACGACATTACCAATTTAAACCATGCATTTTGTTTGAACCGGGTTCAGTGGAGCTAATACGGTCCATTGAATAGAAGCTCCTAAAGAAAAAAAATGTAAGATTTTTTATTTAAAAAGTTATAAAATTAGCTATTTTGCATAGAAGCTTTGAAATACCATGGATAATTTATGTACATATAGCTAATTATAATTAGAAAGTGGACTGGGCCTAATTGTAATTTTAAAAATTACTAAGTAAATTTACAATATGGTTAAATACGTATACTTAAAAAATATATTTTGAATAAACCTTTGAGTTACCTAACGTTTTATGTTTTTGGTGGGGATCTCTTACTCCCTTTCCCTCACAACGTTTGATAGTTATATAGAAACTGTACGTAAACGTATTGAAAGTGTTTATATCTTAGAATAGTAGGTTCTGTACCTCTGGAATAAAATTCAAATGTTTAATGGTTCTTTATTTTTGATTAAAATTTGATGTTGTTTTCAGATCTATCTTATTGTATGTATGAGTTTAAAAAATACATTATGACGTATCTCCTTTACGAATTTTATTTAATTTGATATTGTCTAATTTTATTTAGTTATAATTGCATTTAAAAAGAGATGTCATAAATTTGAAAATTTATGGAAACCTTTTAAAAATTAAATTATATATTATAGGAAGTAGAATGAGTTAAAGAAAAACTTTATTAATGTTATAGAATAATTTTAGAATACGTGTTTTTAGGAGTATTTATTAGTAACCGTGACTCTGTTTCACGCGAAAATAATTTTCATATACCACGGCAATTATGTCTTATAAGCAGGCATCTTTATTATTTCAAATTGCACTTTTACTACTACACTTTTACTATTATTAACCCCTATGGTACTCTTAATGATTTGTAGCCTAGTTTTTTCTTCTAAACATATAGGGCTGCTATATCTGAAAACTAAAAATTAACAAATAATTGTCTTTAATTTTTTTTTACTGATAATTTGTTAAAACCATAAGAAACAACGAGAGTTATGTAATTATCATAATCATGGGTTATTGTCGCGAGTTTATACAAAAAATCCTGTAAAACACTTACAGTTTTCCAGAAATGCTCGTTCTCCAGACAATTTTCCTATTTTATATCTATATTTTCGCAGTATTACGCATATGAATCAAAAGAGATTATCAAAATCGGTCCAGTCGTTCTCAAGTGATACGTTTAATTTTTATTTATGTACACATACATATAATTAATTATTATTATTGGTAATAATACATTGGTGTTTTTCTAAACATACCTCTATATTTAAACATGGATGTGAAAAAAAAAAACGCTTTGACAAAAAAACAACCAAACCCTTTGTGAAGCAAGGTTCGTATCAATTTTCGCTTTTTTTATAAATATCTATATATATATTACATTTTTGTGTGTTTGCGTGTGTGTATGTAATAGCTTATTTGTATTATGCTTTATGTGTCTGTCTGTGTGTTAAAGGGTCATTCAAGTGTTACGTAGTCATCAATGAGGTCCCCTGACCTCAGACCTTCAGACCCCCTGGTCTGAATTGTAATAACGGAAGCAATATTTACTTATTATATTCGTTTGCTTTTCCCTATACAGGTAAAATTAATGGCAATAATTAAATGGGAGATTGTAATTATATTCAGAAACAGTTTTAAATAAGTTTAGTGGCAAAAAAATAAAACATGACTTTATAAATTGAACTAAAGTATTAAAATCGCGTAGCCGTTTTGCAGCGGTCGATAACCCGGTAACTACGTAGGTAAAATTGTTCAGCTAACGTACGCGCGCGCGAGTTGGGGCATCGCCCGACGATTACTTGTCGCACGGTTTTGATACTTTTAATTATATTTTTAATTGAATTTATTTTTTTTTACTTTGTATATTCAGAATCATAATTATAAGCTCCCAATTATTTATTGCCATTTATTTCAAAGCTTACGTAATACATGGACGTCTCCTAATAAACCATTGTAGGTGCTTTATGTCTCACGATATAACATTAATTTTCATTTTATGCGTTTTCCATTGCATGTTATTTCAGCTATACCGCCCCCTCAAGCGCACACAACAAAATCCATGGTAATAACTGTCAAACTCTTCTTAAACGGCTTCCGTTCATAAATCACGGAACAGTAAGAAAAATGGCGACTATAAAATACAGGGTGAGATACGGAAGGCGGAATAAACAATTACTTACAAGAAACTTGATCTCATTCCAAATACTGTATTGGGTTGTAAGTTATAGGATACTTTTGTTTTGATCATAACGTCTTTCCAAGTTGAAATTTATGAGGTCTTTTTTAACTGATAATATCGTTCCTTATGTTAGGCCCATGAAACCAGGCTTTAGGTTAAAAAAATTATTAGAGGTGATAAAATAAAAAATATACACGTTTGTAGTTTTATTTATAAATAATAAAGGGTGTAAAGTTAATTAATCAATCAATTAAAGTAATGCCATCTAAAGTAATTCAACGTATGAGCGTAGATTAGGACAAAAAAAATTTTGAATGGACATTGTTCCTAATTACTATTTTATAACAATTTTACATTTTCCGAAAATAATTAAACAGGAATCATAACCGGAAATAAATTTCACTACGGTTTTGTTTTTATAATTCGATGTTTAAATAATTCTCATGTTAAATAATTAAAAGTGAAATATCTGTAAATGTCTTTCCAAATAAAATTATGTAAAAAAAACATTCCAGTGTATTATGAAAAACAAAACAACTTATTTTTAATGCCAATTGATAGTACTGTGATAATTTAACGAAGGTTAAATAAATAAATAAAAATCATGCTTACAATTAATGTCTTATTAATAATTTAATTTTATATTTATATGTCTAATATAAACGAAGAAAAGTTTAGAGATGTCGTTATACTACCCAGTAATTAAAATGAAAATATATCTCTAATTTAGTATCTCGATTGTAAATATTCGTAAAAAAGCTAAGCTTATAAAACGATACTGAGATTCCCAATTATAGCTGCCGGGATATATCAATCAACTTACCTTGCGGTTTCGTCCCGTCAACAGACAGACAATCGATTTTAAACAGATAATCAAGCTAGTACCAGAACTACACTACCACCATGCTTTAGTTTCGTTACAAAATTTATAAAAATTCCGGCGATTTTTTTTAAATTGAACTCGTTAAAATAGACTTTATCCGTTGTTAAAAATGATAGATGTGAATTATCGATAGTCCGTCCATCATGACGAACTATGGGCAGTTCACCCTTACATCTTGGAGCCAAAGTTATCCCGAACAGTGTGGTTCCAGAGGAGTTTCCTCCCGCAAACTGTCCGGATATGGAATGAGGCTCGCGTTTTAGTCAGGCTCAAGTATATAGCTATAATCAAGTAATTTCCATTCTAGTTACTTCCCTTTTCGTTATTGAATTAATTAATCGAATGATTGATTCAATCGAAAGACGTCCACTGCTGGAGATAAGTCTCTCCAGGTAGGGGCGGAATTGCCATAATATACCATGCTTAGCAGACGGGTTGGCGCGATCGCGAGTCAGGTGTTTGTGGTACTCAGAAGATGCAGCTGCCCATCCCCTGATTTATTCCTTAGTTGCCTTTTACGACGCCCACCGGTAGATATGGAGTGGTACTATTCTCAGCCGACGAATAATAATGTTCAAAAATAGTCATCGTTGAGAAATATTATCCTTAAAAGTGTGATGCAATTCACATGAAAATTAAATATTTTTTTAATCTAAATTATTAATCTTAAATAGGAAATGAACCGCTATTTTTTTTTACCTCTTCCATGCAATTTTTTAACCATTATGACTAAATTCTCATTGATATTTTAATTGCTGTATCTCTTCTCTATTTGCTATGAATGCTTTTGGTTTTTTGGTTAAAAAAAACCAGTAGTGATCTAAAAGTGATCTTGATTAAAATAAAAATGAGCCTGAGTGTAAGGCATGCATCAGAGATGCCGCTTTGAGACATTCACGAATGAATTGACTTATAAATTAATTACAATATCCCACAATACGTTACATAAAATAAAGCTATAATGGCTCAGTAGTTCTTTGGTCAAACATCGCGTCAATCTACGTAGTTTTCAATATTAGTATAATTCTAAGTTTTCTGTGAGAGACATCATTCGTATATGGTGGTAGGGCTTTTCACAAATACTTCTTTCTATAAGTGTCCCGGCGACACGATAGCTAATTTCTCGAAGCTTAGCTATATTAGATTCATATTTGATTATGTCATTTAATTCAAAATAAAACTGCAAGATATATTTAAAAAAATACAGGTTCTGTCCATTCTCTTAGTTGTATAATATTTTCGGGAATCAATTTATATGAATAGAAAAAAAAATATATTATATTGGAAAAGTACTTATAAAAGAGATAAAGTATTTTCAGGCTTATCGTTAGAAAGTCAGAAATCTAGAAAGACAAATATACAAAATTAAATTTAGTGATATTATTATAATATCTTATAGATACTGATAAGGGATAAATAAAAAATCATATTTAATTACTAGCTGTGCCCGGGACTTTGCTCGCGTATAATTCCGACAATTATATTCCGTCTCGTCGCATCCAACATTTATCAAACAAATTTTTTTAAACAATTAAATTATCTGTTTCAAAAACGTCCAAATAATTAAAAAAATAAGTATAGCGCCATCTATGAATAACCGACAAAAGTACAAATATAATTTGCTTACGTAATCAAATTCGTAACACTTCGTCCCCCGTGTCATCAAAAATGAACAAATCTTGAACCGTCCAATATATGGAGGGCCCGTCCAATTAATTACAATGAAATAATATTATGTTCCGCGTCATATTTATATCAATTGATATTATAATTGACATTCAGTCCACTGCTTCCAAAAAATAACTCCTTAATACAAGGCCTAAAACGCCTAGATGATTGTTGAAAATTGAATTTGAAAATATTGTTTTGTTATTTACTATGTCTTAGATATTTATTGTGTATATACTATACACATATTTTATATTATGTCATTCTGTTCAATTTCAATCACTCCATAATTTTTTTGTTCTCGAATAAGACCAAAACGCATTTATTTACAAACTAATCTTTCATACTAAAGACGCCGCGTGTCATTCAAACAATAACTTTTGATAGAGCAGACTGATTTTAAAGAAATAAAGTTTTGATGTTACCCCGGAATATGCTTTATAATTATCTTTTTGAATTAAAAAAAAATATATTTAGTAGCTGCTAATTGATACCTGCACAGACAAACAGTTAGATAGATTTCTAAAAATGATAGAAATGTGTTCAATTACCTATTTTTAGCCTCTTAATTATTCTCAATAATTATTTTCAAAAATATCGAAAATCTACAATCACGTGAAATTTACAATTTTATTATTAGGATAGATATTCTCATGTATAAAGTATGTCATTAAACTGTCCAATTAGTCTGAAAAATGAAAAAATCTCCATTTTTCACTTTTCCAAATCCATAAAACGATAAAACTGCATTTACATGTTTCATGCGATTTATATTATCAAAAATAGGTTATATTTTAGTTATTTGCAGAATATTATAACTATACCTTCTGCTTTATTCCATATGTAAAAAAAAACAATTGTATTAATGAATTATTAAAAAAAAAACACCTACGTACTCAGATTTAAGTAATAAATAATAATAACATTTATAGTACATTTATTCGACTAATAAATTAATCATAATAAATTAAAAAGTAAAAAATACAAAGACAATAAAATAGTTGCTTCATAAATTTCAACGTAATTAATTTATTCGAAATCCAATTTTGTTAGAAATAATTGATTATTACTTCCTTTTTAGTAATATTAAAGCAAAAGTTAAAGTAATATGAACTTATAGAAATAAAAGCTAGATTGTCCAAAATAAATAACAGTAAAAGGACACATCACAGATTGTTCCTAGAAAATAGAAACCGTGTGTAGGCGGAAACTTTCCGAAATAATGCTGACAGAATCAATAGCTATTCATTAGTTACGTCATTTCACCGGATATATTGCCGAATTTGTAACCGATTCGGTCTCGAATTTGCCAAAAAATTTCGAACTTTCTCGTTCATATCATGATCCATTTAGTTTGTTTGGTAAAAGTTTTATTGTTTTAGCCATTCTGATTTATTGAAATAAAGGTGTTTTTTTTTGTCAGACAAATAACTATTTTGTTATGTTATGCTATCAAACATCATGATATATATGATCAAACATTTTTTTTATTTATTCCGTGAGAGATTGACAGTTAGTATCAAAAACAAACAACACTGTACTAAATACATAAATAAATACAAAAATGATACAAAAGAAAGTTATAAATTTAACGACAAAGTATCAACATTTATTGCTATTATTACAACCATTTACAAATATGAAATATATATTGTAAATATATTAAAACATGTAAATAAATAACGAAACGACACGTAGCATCGTTGGAATAATTATTTAAAAATATGTATATCTTACGCTTCTGTAAAAAAATAAGCGCTTGTCAAAAAATTTATTTCCAAATGAAACTCGTCTCGCTTGTTTGTTAGAATCCTTTATGAACAAAGTATGTTTATTAGTAATATTTGTTTCTTCCAGCCCAATCCTGGCGATCGCTGAGCATCACTCAATCACTCATCACGACGGCACAGTCGTATCGCAGTGCCTCACCCAAGCCGTCAATATCTGGGAGATCAGCTTCTTCGTGATGATCATCGCACTCCTATACATCCTGCCCCTGATCATCCTAATCATTCTGTACAGTGTTATAGCAAAGAATTTAATAACAGCCGCTTCGAAAGTAGTCATGAATAAAACAGTTGACCCTTACAACGCTCGAGCGAGAAAGCAAGTCATACTAATGTTAGGGACAGTAGTACTGTGCTTTTTTCTTTGTTTGATGCCATACCGTGCTCTGACGCTATGGATCATTATAACGCCTTCAGGGTTCGACGAAGTCAGCTCAGAGAAATGGTACAACATTCTCTACTTCTCGCGGGTCATGCTGTATATAAATTCTGCTATAAACCCTATACTCTATAATCTCATGTCGTCGAAGTTTAGGGTAGGTTTCTGTAAAGTATGCATCTGTTATAAAAGCGAGGATGAAGTTAATAGGAGAACGCAGAGAACTATTACGAATGGATCAACCACGAGCAGCAGTTTGACGAGGACGACGAATAGTTTGAAAAAGTTCTTCGGACACAGGGGAAGCGTTGATAAAATAGAATCGGACTCTAGAGATGAAGAGAAGAGTCTCTTTGATAGGATATTCCCGAATAAAACGTTCGTCAGACAACAATCAGCACCGGTGTGCGCGTCTACCAATCCGAATCGTATAAACCGTATGCGCAGCGAAGGCAATTTTGATGTCGATAAAATTGAAGATTTCGGCAAAGTTCATTCCAGTTTAGGTAAAAGTCTGAGAACCAGCGTCGATTCGGATATACCACGGGTTAATTCGTTGAGACGTAGTGTGTTATTGAATAGTGCTAGGGGCAAAAGTGTCGATTCGGATAAGAAGTCTGTTAGTTATCAGAAGGTTAGCGTGGATTGTGTTGTGGCTTTTCAGAATTCTAAAAGCCTCGATTACGATTTACCGGAGAGTTTTGTGTGACGGTTATAATTAAGAGTTCATGTCTGTACCGATAAAATATATTATATGTCGAAATTATTAATACAATATGTGTAATTATATGAGATTATTATTTAATAATAAAAAAGTTTTAACGGTAGATATTGTTAAAATATTTAATTTATTTTATTCCACAATCTTGGAAGCACATACGTGTTACATGTTTTTATTACATTTTTAATTACAATATAAATAACTAGCAAAGTTATTTGTATAAAAATTGGATTTTGATATAATAAAGACCTGTTAATGCCACCTATTATCATATATATGTTCTTCCTATTCCAAGTTATTTTTTGACTATATTGTCTATACGCCCCCGTTTTATTTAATCTATGTATGCATTATCCCTTCCTCTTCCTATTCAAAAACGGAACGCCAACCCGCAACCGCCGCCGCTGTCTGTCGTAATAATATTTAAAATTACACATTCATTGTCCGATTATATTAATAAATTACGAGAATATAGAACAATTATAAAGTGAAATGAGGTGAAAAGTTAACTCTGAACCAGCTAGATCGAAGGTAACTAATAAAGGTAAGTTCCCTTTGCTCCTTTCAATATCATCCTTCTAGATATTTCCACCACCAAAACCACTTTTTAATAAACATACATATTTATAGATGTGTATACATATTGAAACACAATTGTTTCGTTCGGTCATTATTAATTAACTGTCTCAATATATTAATACCCAATTAATGTAATACGATTATGCTTCATGTTTATACTTCAATGTATCCGTCCACACGGTGGAATAGACTTTTGATAGTAATTCATAAAATGTCTAGGATTGAGTTTACAATTACTATGACATTTAATGTGCTATATAGTTAATAAAAAGAAAGTGTGTTCGAATCAGATGTAAAGAGATTCGCAGAAAAACAAAATAACCGGACATTACCCAAAGAATTGCCAAACTAACGTGGCGTGGGTATATTGTTCGTGGAAGCGATGCCAGATGGAGCAAACACGTTCTCGAATGGCTGCCGCGTACTGCAAGACGCAGCGTGAGTAGGCTAGGCAGCCCATAAGGTTGACCTGCGACCTGGTGAAGGTCTTTTTTGTACGGTATAGGCTTTGACCACTATCTCACCTGATGTTAAGTGACGATGTGGTCCAGGATGGTAATCACACTAAGCCTAGAGGTACTATTTCTCAAATGATGCTGCCAGAACACACCTATTGGTATTTGTCGACAGGTTTTCAAATTTGACGGTGGTAGCTAACCAGTTGGAGATTATTAGAAAATGCACTACCACCAGTTATCTAGTAGGTTTAACTCTGTGATTAAAATCTCTCCTGATTTGAAATGGTTCAAGATGATGAACATGTTAAAGCTAGATATACAGTATCTTAAGCGATTCTGTTGGAGTTCACCTGTTTGGTGTAACAATATTCAATCTTGAGTGCGTTAGATAACCAAAGGTTATATTAGGACAGATGGGGTTCAAACCAATATCCATCCGATACGGTCTCTGAAGACGTTTCCACTGAACCATCATCGCTTCAAAATGAAGGAATTTAACCCCAGACCGAGTGGCATGGTTCTGTGAAAGAATGGAATCAACTAAACCGTTATTTCATTGTCAGTAAAATTAACACTTATAGCAAGCAATAGAGTATTAACTTATGCCATCGCCATTTTGAGAAAATGCATGAGGTTGACCATTCAGAACATCTTTTGAAATAATACAGAGAAAATATGGAACATGCTGGTACGAAATGTCTTTGATTGGAAACTGGTTTCGTTTTAAACTTTTTTTTTTTGCTTTGTTTTTCAATCTTTAATCTTCTGTCCGTGTATTTGTGACTAAAATCCTCCTAAATGGTTAAACCGATTTAAATGAAATTTTTGTGTCTATTCCTGAGGATCCGAGAATGGTTTAGATTCACAATTTAGTTAAATTAATCGCGAACAAAATCGGGGGCACAGCTAGTAGAAAAATAATATTATGTCACACAACAATATTTTGTAAAATATATGTTTTAGTATGATCTTGCTTCTCGATTATTTTTTTGCTGTTTTTGTGGTTTCAACTGTATTTCTATCCGCGTACCAATGAAACAAACGAACAAATGTTTTTGACTTAGCTATAGTTGTTACAAATACCTTGAAAATTGTTAAATTATAAGTAGATGTTATTTAAATTATCGTGATTAAGATATCGTACGGGCCAAAAATGTTTGCCATATTTAAAAATTAGTACCTACTGTAAATTATAATAATATATTATTTACATAAGATAAGTATAACTATGTATACTATATTTAGATAATATTTCTACGATGTTATTAATTTAAAAACAAATTGCGTATTTATAAACTGTAATGAGAATTTAGTGAACAATAATAATGATTTGCCTTAATATTTGACGTTTCATTTGTATATATTTGCAAAAATAACGGATATTTTTTTAAATAAAAAACATATTTGATCTTTAATTTGTCATTAAATAAGGTCATGTGTATACACACATTCTTGTATACTACATGGAGGTTCATAAGCGACTTTAAATTGCCCTTTTAATGTGGTACTAAACTAAATTTTTAGAAATTATAATAGACAATAAAAAATGCCTGTTCTTACCATTGTTTTCAGACGTCCGTCAAACAAATACGATGAATAAAAAATCACACCTTGGAGCCTATTTTATAATTGAAAGAAAAATAAAAATCTATTCAGCTACTGCGGAATAAAACAGGGGAGTGTGAAGTGATGATTATGTCTATTTTGCTGCAGTTATCCCTTTCACACTTTATGACTATTTCTTTACGATATAAATAGATTCTTTAGATTTGTTTGCGATTCCTCTAAACCCCTAAACAGAATTTCATTCTTAGCAATTTCAGATCATATCCGCACTTAACATAATGTGTGATCGTTTATTTTTATCTTTATTAATAAATAAAATTGATATCTTTGTAATGAATGTCAAAATATGAATTTATATACGATAACGATACGAAAAATACAATTGTTTTTAACAAATTTTCTGTCTGTACATTTTCGATTTTTGTAAAAAGAATTATTGTAAGGGAGTAAAAAATAGGCAATTAAACACATTTCTATAATTTTTAGAAATGTCTTTCTGTCTGTCTGTTTGGTTGTGCAGGTATCAATTAGAAAGTAGTTTGCTATGAAAGACGGGAATTTGCAATCCATTTCGATTTTCACACCTTGTTTTTCTCAAGTACGATTTATTGAGAACAGAGAGCAAAGCAAACTCACGTAATAAGGATATATATGTTAGTAGTAATTTTAGTAATTGGGTATATAGACTGCTATCCGTGAAGTTATAAAAGTGAATCGAGATTATTTACGAGATAATAAAAAAAACTCACAAGACAATAACGGCGAAGTCCAAGTATGTAATAATAATTAAGACAATAACTTACGGAAAACGACTTTCATTTTTCGTGACAAAGGGCAAGAAACTTTTCTGAATTTTACTGGATGAATATTTATGTATTTTATTAAATAAATTTTACTAGTTTTTTTTTGGAATACATGATTTTTAAAACATTCTGTATTAGTAGACAATTTCTTTATGTATTTATTGGACGCTTTATATTTTTTAATGTACGATTTTTGTGTATCTTTTTAAGTATTGCTAAGTACTCGAGTTCGCCAAGTGGTCGTAATTTAACAATAATAATTACTTTTTCAACAGTTGCGGATAATAAACTGATTCTTATAATAAACTTGTAAATTTCACGTGTCTGTACGTTTCCCACTTTTGTGAAAAGAATCATCGCAAGGGACTTAAAATAGGTAATTAAATACATTTCTATCGTTTTTAGAAATGTCTATCTGTCTGTTTGGTTATGCAGGCATCTATTGGAAAGTATTAAGTAATCATTATATAACATATTCCGAAGTAGCATCAAATGTTATTTCATTACAATCGGTCCACTCTATTAAAAGTTATAGTAATTTAAATGACACGCGGCGTCCTTAGTACGAAGGAAGTATTGGTAAGTAAATGCGTTTTAGTCTTATTCGAGAAAAAAAAAATGAATGGATTAAAATTGTACTAAATGACATACTATACTCGTAAAATATGTTTCTAGTATTAAAATAATTAATATGTAAGGCAAATCATACGGGACGGGACTAGAAGGGGAATATAGGCTGTCTATTAAAATATAATTGTATGAAATCCACGCGAGCGAAATCGCGGGCGCACTAGTATAAGTATTGAAAAAAAAATCGGTTGACCTGTATCTACATAGGAGAGATTAATTTTTATGCTTTTCACTAAAAACAGTTTTTATGTTTATTAGTAGATGATTTTTTATGTAATTTACTAAAATGTGGAATATGTAAGAAAAGACGTATCGTTCATCGCCTGATGTCAAAGCGCCATTCTAAATTGTAATTGTTTAAATCAATCCTAAATCTCAATTTATTATTTCGAGTTTTGTCAAGTCTATTGGATTTATATTGGTCTGCTGGTCTTGCACTAGCTTTGGGTTCCAATGTTATGAAACAGAATTAACGACAGAAGAACAAATTTCTATGATTTTCTAAAGTACATGTAAAAGGGGCATCCCCTTTTATTTGTATGAAAATTAATTCAACCATATTTATTGCAAATATATATCTAAGTTTTATTTGAAATCGTTATTTTATAAACACGAAATTTAGAGCAAATGAAGTCGCGGGCCTAAAATGAAAGAAACAGGTACCTTTCTTTTTACTTTTTTTTTAAATTTAGAATATGCGAGGTCCTTACCACTTTGGTGCACATTGGTTTTAGCTACCGATTTCTCAGCTATACAGCCTTAAGCGCTCGTCACAAAAGTCTACAAAGCTGTCAAGGTCCTTCCGGTTAACAGCATTTATTCATAAAAATATTTTTTTTTAATGAATGATTGATTCATATTTATAGAAGAGGTATCATAAACGGGTATTACGAGGTGAGAAAAAACTTCATTGTTTTTTGCTTCAATTTACCATAAATTTAACTGTCTATACACTGGTGACTTTAACAGCATCACTGAACTTAAAAGCAAGCACTTAAGAGGAGATGCTGTCGGAAATTTAGGTATTTCAGATATCTATTGCTATCGCGATACGCCTCAAAGAAAGACTAGGTACAACTGCAACTCGGGTTGATTTTACCGTATGCAAAATAGACGAAAACATCACTTCGTAGTACTTGTTTCCTCCTCCAAAAATGAACCAATTTTTTATTTTCTTTCAGTTTTAGAATAATAAAGACTTTGGTTATGCCATATAATTTTATCCATCAAATTTGTTTGAGGAATGTCTGGTTAGTACAATTACTAATTTATGGAAAAATCAAAACGTACGGGCATGGCGGTGGTGGATATATATTATTTGGTATAAAAATATTTACCTTAATGTTATTATCCAGGAAGGAAACAGGGGATTACGTTTGTATGAAATAAAAGGCGCTAGGATATCCTCTTAGTATAATCAACCGAAAATGGTAGTTAACGCAAGAGTACCAAAATGCCACGAACTGTGTTAAAAATTTCGCGCATTTTGCCTTAGCTAACATAAAGGAACTGAAAAAGGTCCCTTTTAGAATTCATTGCGTGTAGTGTACAAGTACGTGTGTGCAGTATAATGCGTGTGATGTTCGTGCATGTGCATATCACTGTATCGCGATGACGGCGGCTACAAGAGTTTTCACAGTTATAGATCGGAACATGTCTTACAGCGCTGCCGGACGTAGATTTTACCATCATCAAGTGAACGTTTTGATATGAGAATAATAAATACTTCTCCAAATAAAATCTACGATAATATTTTTGCTTGTACTTTCTAAAAATATCATTACATTTATCGTCAACTCAGCAGGTCGGAAACTTACTATCTTATATTCCGATTGCTTACAAATATAATGTTAGTCATAAATCTAACATTTTCACAGAGATTATGGTGACAGAGGGCCCCAGAGCGAGGTATTTCGATTGTGTTGAAATAATAGCGGTGGAAACCGATTTTTTTAACAAGAATGTGAAAAGTGTTTTTCCGCAATGAAATACACAGAAATATAAAATTATTTCTTCTGGGTTAGTTTAATATTTGGTAATATTACATTCATTAATTCAGTCATCAAATTGGTTGAATGGATATAATATATCGAATTATAATTTATAAGGCTTTATATATGGCTTATAAATCTTAATTAACAAACAGACAAAACAAGAGAGACTTAACCTTTTATTACCGTGTGGTGTCGGCTAATACTAGTACAACCCCATATCTTCCCGTGGATGTCGTAAAAAGCGACTTAGGGATAAACCGGGGATGGGCAGCAGCGTCCTCTGAGTACCACAAACACCTGACTGCGATATGCAAGCCGCCTGCCAAGCGTGGCGATCATGGCAATTCAGCCCTTATCTTTGGGGAAACTTCTGTCCAGCAGTCGACGCCTTTACGGTTAGATGGATGGGATGGTTAAAATGTAGTAAAGCAATGGAATATATTATAATGATATATGGTTCAATGGATAATGCTTTTTTAATGCAGAATGTATTCCAGACACTTTATAGATTGTTAGTTAAACAAATACTAAGAAAATGTACCTTTATATAGCAGCCTTCTAGCTGTTCCTGTGACTTCGTTCGCGTATCATATATTTTTACGCGGAACATTAATTATTTTCCTAAAATAAAATCGGTCTAGTCGTTTTGAAGATTAATCGACGGTTAAATTTAACTGAAGTTGATTAAATGTCATTTTTTAAACATCTTGAAATATACAATTCTCAAATTTTGTGTTAAATGTTGTATAGAATTAGCGCTTCGAAAACGATATCACCTGATTTTTTAAACACACTTCACCTAGAGGTAGACATTTAATTGATGCTGGCAGAACATAAATAGGTGCTTGGCGACAAATTTTTGTTAATATTAATAATAATAAACTATGCTACAACTTCCAATATTTTTCTACAACGAAAATGACATTATATAATAGGATTCGTCGAACTTACGTCCACCGACGCGAAGTCCATTCACCTTACTACTGACCCACCATTTGTATTCATGTGTATTAA
Source organism: Samia ricini (assembly GCA_014132275.2). NCBI lineage: Eukaryota > Metazoa > Arthropoda > Insecta > Lepidoptera > Saturniidae > Samia > Samia ricini. Next base: position 28,214,522 of record AP028158.1, read on the forward strand.
GATGAAAATTATTTTTTTCCACAGCCCAATTCTCGGTGTGGCGACTTACACCTACGACGAATATGAAGACGGAACCCGAATGCCCGTATGCCTTACACAAGCGGACACATTCTGGTCGGCTCTGTTTTTCATTCTCACCATAGCGGTCTTCTTCATCCTCCCGCTCGGCGTACTTCTAGTTCTCTACAGTGTCATAGCAAAGAATTTAATGGAAAATCCAGCGATCATAGCGCAGAACACAAAGAACACTAGTAACGCAGGCAACGTCGTTCGATATAGAAAACAAGTTATCCTAATGCTAGGAACTGTAGTATTGTCCTTCTTTATATGCCTTCTACCGTTCAAAGCGTTAACGCTGTGGATCATCGTATTCCCACCGGAGACAATAATGTCATTAGGTATAGATGGTTACTATATACTTTTATATTTTTGTAGGGTAATGTTGTATTTAAATTCGGCGATTAATCCAATTTTATATAATCTGATGTCGTCTAAATTTAGGGAGGGATTCGTTAAGTTGTTGAGAATAAACAAACTGATGCGGTACAGTAGGAATTTAAGGGCGACGATGCAAAGAAAGGATACGTTTAACACGACCACTTCAACTGGCTTCTCCAGTAGTCAGAATACATCGGATTCCTTCTGGAGGAGATACAGTAATAGAACTTCGTCACAAAAGAATATACTTAACCGTGACAGTAGCAAAAAAACTGTCGATTTAGACAAAACTGTTCAACAGATGAAAGTCGGTGAGATCATCAACGTTGAAAACACCAGACGTAATAGTATGAGAATAATCGCAGCGCTAAACGAAAACTGTATAGATGTCGTTCGCGAAAACGACACAGAAATAATGGATGCAGTTGACACAATAGATGCAATCGATACAATAGAAACAATCGACGCAATAGACGCAAACAACGAGAACAATAAACAAATACAAATATTAAATTTAGATGTTAAAACGAATAATGTTTATTCTATAACGTTAGATGTAAGTCAGGATGGGAAGAATAGATTTGTATGTATACCGACGCAGGATAGAGATAAAAATGTATTTATATACGACTATGGGACTAAAGAGAGTTTCGTGTGATAGACTTTATATGTTCATGGTGTTTTTGGCTTCGCGCCAAATAAATCAATGCATTCGAAAGGGTGATTTATGTAATATTATTCCTCTTTGGGCCAATATGAAAGTTTTCTTACCGGAAAACTTTTGTTTCCTTTTTTTGATAGGTTGATATACTACCACTTTCTGTTTTAGTGTCTCAATATTTGAGGATTTATTAATATCTCCTTTCTATCCTGGATTTACTTATTGTCTACTTATTATGTTCTTTTTACGACACAGTTCTGAATATATTTCGATTGGATTCGATTTTATTACAAAGGGTGTCTGTAATAATTTTACTAAATTATATTTAGTTTAGTTTTTATTAAAATTAGAGTGTCAATTAAGTTTTTTTTAACGATTCGGCTCGAAGGACCATTTTGCGTGTGGGGACAAACTAAATTAAACATGTTGTCATTGTTATGAAATTCAAATTATCGTTGTTAAGGGTGGTTTTCGAAAATGAAGAATTATCTGCCTACCTATGGGAAAGTCTCTACTAACTTCTGTTTTTCCGAGAAAATGTGAATGTTGTATTCATGAGATAGGTATATATTTATTGAAATAAGCACTGTCCCCTTTGCGGTTCACTATTATGCCTGGAAAATTGTAAAAAGACTCCTGTACCAGAAGTAGATATGGGTCTAGCAGTACGGCTGGCAGCCGTAACTCAAGTATACTTTTTATACAATATAAGCCTAGCTTTTTGACTAAATTATCGCTTGTTGTTAAGTGACAACGTGGTCCATCTTTGTTCAGCTAAAAAGAAATGATAATAATGTTGTTTTAAAAACATTTCACAACTACACTGCCATAATCGACTTATAGTTTTATTATATTTTTAAATAACCCTCTACAAATAGTTTTAGTGATTATTTTTTATAATAATTAAAAGGATAAAGTATGTTTTACTGTTAAATTAATTAAATATGTACTTAAATATTATATATGAATGTAGTTTTTACACAGTAATAAAAAGATCATGATAATAAAATCCATAATTAATTTATAGGTGACTATTTTTATAAAAGTAGACAATGTTTAATATTATGTAATAAACTGTTATAAATGAAAGGTAATAGATATTTATGTAAAAAAAATGTACGGTATTTTTAAAACCGGTTGAGATGAAGCTTCTTTGATGCCATGGAAAAGATTACGATTAACGGAAAATAATACAAATTACCCTACATATATAAATAATGTAAATGTTTAGAGTAAGTAAAATAAATTCTTAAATTCTTTTGGGTTAGTATAACATAATCTCGGGCCTGTTATCCCTGAAGGCAGAGATGAAATAGCGAACTACACCAACCGCATTCTGCCGAGCTTAGTTCCGTCCCAGGTGTGACACGGGGCGAGATTGTCGCCATATCGGGCACAAACTCCGGGATGGTAATGAGTCGAACCCAATATCACTTGACCCGACCCGGAGATCGAACCCGAGACAAAACGACAGTCGTACCGTGATACAACTATTGCCACCGAGGTAGTCTTATCACAATCTTACCTATTCTTATATGTCGAGGTACTTTAGGTTGGTAACACACCTTAGGTCTGGAGGTAATGGCTCACAAGTGATGGTACCAGAACACACCTATTGGTGACAAGTTTGTAAACTTGAAGATAGTAGTTACCCCGGCGGGCATTAATATAAAATAGTCTACCACCATGTTTCTTCACGATGTTTTCCTTTACCATAATCTCAGGGTCATTATAGAACTGGTTTAATGGGTTTGATACTACGTCCATCGATGTGTAATCCTACCGTCTGGTACCGTTCTACTAATCTTTCATGGCTCCATTTTTGCACAAGCCGAGGTCTGTACCACTTTGGTGTAAAGACATAAGCTAGAATTTTGACGACTGCACTTTACCTTAGGGCGAGGCCAAGCGAGAGTAATTTTGTGAGTTGTGAATCGCGTATTTTCCATCGCATATTTTACGGTACATTCGGTTTCATATAAAAGTGTATTTTGTTTCAAACGAGGACACAAGATGAGTTATTTGTCTACTCACACGCGTAAATACAACTGAATTACGGTCGTCACCTGGGATATTTGGGTACGAGGGAGGTTTTTCATGGCATATCAGTATATGAATATAGTTCCTAATAAGTCATTGATCATCAAATGCTTCATAAATACATATAATTTTTAATGTATCCTTTACTCTATATATCACAAACACTGTCCGTACGAACGTGGAAATGCTAATGAATTAAATACGCCCGCTTGGCGATCTAATCGAATTTCAGCCGAACCGAAATAACGTGACACACAACTCACAAAATTACGCTCGTTTGGCCTCACCCTTACACAGTCACCCGAAAAGTCTGATAAAGATGTCAATGTCCCTCAGACCAAAAGAACATAAGACTTCTCGAAAAAAAAAAATATTCTAACTCGGAGCTGAGTTTATTTTGGAACAATAATAACATCTGTAATGCAACGTAACTTCTTTTGCTAAAGAAAGAAGTTTCATTTCAAAAATGAAAAAGTATAATTCAGTGAGCACGTTTAAAATGCTTAAAATGCATAAAATTTATTTAATAACACACACACACACAATACTTTACAGTGCCAAAGGACGAAGATGAGATTTATCTTCAAAGTGAAAATATACTAATATTACATGTAAAGTATATTATTGAATGAAACATTTTATGTAGATGTATTGTATTCTCTAATTGCGTTCACGATCGCCGAAATGCTTCGAGATAATATGCAATGTCGAAATAAACGTATCTTTATTATAAAATGTTTGTATTTTTATTTGGAAAAATCTCTACTGAATAATTCCACCGCCTTAATGGTAAGGGACAGCAATTTCTTTTCGTTTTATTTAATTTAATATAAATATTACGTTTTATAAAATCAATAACTATAAATAAGAACAAAATACAAATATCTAGACCACCTAATCCTAAATACGTAACGCAATAAATGGGTAATAATTTTTATCATCTTATCTTCCTAAGTGAAATCTAATTTATGGGCGTTGAGCGATTCTTGGTAGGGGAAAACTTATAGATTCCCGGTACCAGTGTCTGCTGTTAACATGTCACAGTATGTCAAGTATAAGATGGTGTTTTAATGCTGACACTCAGAGATAAATAATAAAAATTTGACTTTCCCAACCTATCGTATGTTTTGATTACGAATAAAATATATGAAAATGTAATTAATTACTGCTCGGAACTCGAATAGGCTTAAAAAGCAGACAAATGCTAAATAACAGGTTATGTTGATAATTATGAAATTTAAATATTTAAAAAAAAACAGTTTTTCCAAACATTCAAGGTTTTACTTTTGTCGGCAGTGCCCAAAGGTGCCTAGTTTTTTTTTAAATTAAATAACGTTAATATGATAGTCATATATGACTATATCACCAGATAGATGTGGATATATTGACAGTCGCCATCATCACCCCAAACAACATATACTACGGGCGAAGCTTCTAGGAAACTCTGGGTATACACTTCTTGATTGCTTAACGTGGCACGGTGAAGGATGAAACTTAGTCCAGTCAATTTGACAAAAAAAAATTGAAATCGATTATTACATAGTTTCGATGGAAAATTTTGTATGAAATCATAGCCACACAAAATTGTGGTCGACAACGTCTGCCAGCACTAGTTGCGCCAGATCTAGGCGCGATTTTGGACTTGTAGTTTAAATTATGAGATATGACTCTATGTTTTGATGGAGTTGTACGTGGTATAGTATAGTTATTGTGTGCATATATATTGGAAATAATGACTCCCTTGGAATGCTTAAATAAGTGGTCGCCATTTTGTTGGATATAGAAGAGTAGTGAAATAATACTAAGTTATACCTAAAGAACTTGTATTCAGGGCCGTAATAAGTTAAAAACAAAACTGGTTAGCCATAATCAAAATGGTTATTCGTACTATAAAAAAAGACATTGTAGAAATGTGACTGTAAACAAGACGAGTCTAAATATCTATTCAAAACGAGTGATTGTCAGATAATCAAAAAGAGGAACAGTGAGCTTAAAAATATCATCTAGCGAGTCTAGCTGCCTGAATATATCACGGATAGCTTCAGTTAGGTGAACTTCAGAGCTGGAACTTTACGGTAATCTCGAGCTCAGAACGAATCAAGAAGAACAAAATCGCGTATTTGAAACATAACGTGAAGCAGTTAGGCGTTTCTCCATTGAGGGTATTGGGAAGTGGCTCGCGTTTTAATACATATCTTACTAGTTGCTTGTAAGCCACCGCTGTACAAGTATTTCGGCATGTTCTGCACACTCTGCAATGCGTTGATTATGCGTTTGATGCAAATCGCACGCTACTAGTTGTTGTTTACCGTCTCATGAATCGAACAAGAAAAAAAAAGATTTGTACCTACTTGAAGTTAAAATAAATGACTGTTTACATAACTATAAATTACACGAATATGTTAGAAGGTTACCCATAACCGGCGAGCATGTATGAAAGCGCTCGAGAGAGTAGAGGAAGTGAAAAAGGTATGTCGAGATCGTAGCAAGTGGAATGTCGTAGTCTCTACCTACCTCCGCAGGAGAAAGGCGTGATGTATGTTAGAAATATATTAGATAAAGCGTTGGTTAAAAATGTATGAATGCATGCAAAATATTCTTTTACGTTTGTTTCTATTTTTGTAATAAGGAAGAACATAATCTAAATAAAAAAATATATGATTCAATTTAGGCCCTAAGAAGGCGCTTATGAACGTCGAAATAATACCGCCCGTTCGGAAAACTCCCAGTCGCGAAGAGCCGGCAAGAAACTCGATCTTTTTTTTTTTTAATAAAATGTTTAATAGTAACATGTTTCTTTTAATAGTAAGAGGCAGTTTTAACGGAAACATCAGTGTTTCCGGTATGGACATTCAAACCTTTTTTTTTTTTACGTGAGCAATAATACATTTACGCATTCTCCATGCAATCTCTAATCCTGGAGTAAAATCTCCCGGATTAGAGATGCCAGGGGATATGTGGGACTCTCCCGGCGAGATGTGCTTCACATGTTGGTTAAACTTATTGTCAGGTAAATCGGTAATGTGCTTTGGAACCAAATTATAGAACATTACTTAAAAACATTTATTAAACTTACTAATCCTGAAGTTAAATAGGCACCGAAATTCAAGTTTATTGACCGACCTTCGTATAATTATATCGTTATATTTCATGAAAAAAAAAATCTTTCTGATTAGAATCACTCGTCAACAGATAGGGCTGTTTTGAGTATCCAGAGAGGTACAATAAGATGAAAAAAATATTTCGTAGAATTAATAATTAATACGGTGTCTCAAGTATTGATCGTTACATAATATCGACTGGCAATAAAAATTGAGTCATAAAAAGAAAACTTTAAAAAGTTGCGAATTAATACTAAAATAATACCAAATAACAGTTTCGAAATCTCGTTTGCGTTCGATTTTTAACGAACTTTTGTTGTTATTATTATTATTACTGTTTTTTTTTTATTTCGGTACATAAATACTTTGACGCACAATTTTACCTTTTATAAGTTTTGGTTCAAGTTAATTTCGTTTTTTTCTTGGATCTTGTTAATGAGGCAAAATGCATTAAAGTAATGGAGGTAAGTTTTTTTTTATATTTACGTGATATAAGCGAAAACGCCTCGATCGCGTCTTATAAAAATAATTCGATAAAAAGCATTACCAGCTCAGTGGTAACGCACTCAAAGGTGTATTGGTGGATGTAGATTCGATTTTTGTAATGATATGAACATTGTGTAAAATAAAACACCATCTTACAGTAACTTACGTAATGTTTACAAGGTTTTTTCGCCCGCGTTTCATATGTTCTTTACTGCGATTTTTTTGTACGTAACCTTATTTTTTTTTGTAAAAAGATAAAGTAACAATATTTCTAATAACTTCAAGCACTTGCCCATAAAACTGTGCATTGAATCGGATTTTATTCCATTTTGTGTAACTTTTAATTTACCCTATGTTACCCTATCTACCAAAAAAAGTCCCGTCAAAATCCGTCCATCCCTTCCAGGGGATTACCCGGAACAAACAGACAAAGAAACAGACAAAATTTTTTAAATTTGTCTTTTTGGTACACGTGTCGTAGATATATTCATATCTTTTTAGTAAAAAAAAAACAATTTTGACATTACAAACAGACGCTTCAATTTTGTTTATTAAAGTATAGAAAATGAACAATAAACGTAACTTAAAATATAACAACAAAATATATTCATGATCTTCTTTAACTTTTCCTATGTTAAGTTCCTCTTAATTAATGGAAAATGCGAGTATACATGATACTGCCAAAGTCAATGATGACGCAACTAATGAATAAAAAAACTACTAAAAACTCCACGGTTATTAGTGCTCGGCGCTATATTGATTTATTATATAGTCATCCGTATTTTGAATTCATTTACATTTGCCTGATATAGTTTTCTTATAGTGCACAAGTGATGTGTATTGAATATAATGACACGAGCGTGAATTCTGAGATCTTCCAACCACTCCTTGATGTAGCTCTAACAAAACACCGCCATTTTGTTATTACATTATGTGAAAAGTGTTCCTAACGTCAGACTTGGATGCATGGTCTAGTACCTTTGCCTTGTCCTTAAAAAGGAATAAATGGAACCAAAATAAATCAACGGTTAAACATTGTAATTGTTATCTACATATTGGTACACATGCAAAATGCAATTCTTAAGTAAGTACACAGAGTAAAATATGAATTTTAAATAAACAAAAGGAGAGAGCTAACATCTCACATTGTTTAGCCCAATGAGGTGAGAGTTATTTTTTATCTACCAATCAGAAGCGAGATATTATTGTCTCTTATAAAACGAATCGTAAAATCGTGTTATTCCTGGTAACATTTATATTTATTATGTTTTTTTTACTTTGCTTTCACGAGTATATTACATTTTTATTTATTACACTGTGGTAATAAATCCATTGTTCCTTATCGTTCCTTATATATCATAAAAACAACGTTTACGTCTGTATAGTTGCATTTGAACTCTTAAAAAATATTATAGTCAATTTAAATAAGCTTTCTTAAATCAGAGTTTTATTTTGTACTGTACTGACTGGTGCCCACGGCTCCGCCCGCGTTTCAAATGCTGTTTAGGTGTGAGTGAAAAAATGCATATAACTTTTCATTTATACCCAACCTAAAAAACAAATGAATAAAGAAAAATTAGATTTTTGTTTTTATTAGCGGAAAAAATGTACATAGGATTAAATCGAAAAAAAAAAGTGTCAATGGAATTAATAAATAGCCTATGTTCAGTAGTTTTGAGGTGATGATGCGTCAAAGTAACCCCATTTACTTTATATAAATCTAGGCTAGATGGGTTAGCGTTTTGATCACAAAGTTGGTTGATGTTAAGTATCGGTGTGGACGAGAATGTTAATGAGAATGATGTATTGGCTGGTGTGATGAGCACCTATTGGTATGGTGTTTGTTGTTGTTTTTTTTTTTCTACTAACCTAGCTAATGTGTTGACCGGAAGGGCCCTTACAGCTTCACCGTAACTTTGGGGGCGAGTGCTGAAGGCACATTATTTTCACATGGGATATTTGAACAGCCCCGAATGTAACAATATACTTTTGATATTAGTTTAAACAAAATAAATAATTAAAAACATTGATAATGCAAAACCAATACTGTTCACCAGAGATAAATAATACCAGTTTATTTTCTATAACTTATGAGTTTTCTCTACAGATGGCATATAGTAGATATGTATAAACTTGTAATAAAATCTCTTTGGCTGAACTGTTTGTGTCTGGCTGGTTTTGATGAATTAAAAAGGTTACATTCCAAATCAAAAAGGCAACAAATTAGTAATATGTTTTTTCTAACTGTTTTTTATTTGTCTTTGTTTGTGTTAAATGAGTGAATCTAATGGACAAATTTTATTACAACAAAAGAAAAAGCGCAACTTAAGTTGCGAAAAAAAAATTGTGAAATTTAACTTGTTCGCTTTTCGTGTTTATTGGCACTTTATTGGCTACATTTTGTTGTAAGTAAATTAACGTTTTCTTCATTAAAGCTGATTAAATCAGTGGTTTGGTACGACATTTGCTCGAAATAATTAATGCTTACTTTTTCTTCCTCTCATAAAGTTAAAATAATACCCTCAGAAAATTAACCTTAAAAAATAGAAAAAGAAATAAAAATGACATTTCATACACATCATTTTTTAATAATATAATATCAATAAAATTGATTGGATACGCACTTGAGTAAAAGTGCCATTTTTGGCGTCTTTCATTTATGGCGCTAACGAAATAAGGCTAAACGGAACAGGCTCGAGTATCAATTTTACAGCCTGTTTATTTAATTATGTAGATATATATTGAAAACAATTATATACCGAATATACAGTATGATTTCATACGTTTTTTTTTGTGTTTGTGTTTTTAGATGTCTATAGGCAAAGTTCTCTAAGTTGAAATTTGATATTAGGTGTACAGAATTTGAATGAACAATGAATCGTTGTTTCTCTTCTTCTTGTGTTTTTTTAATGGCTCTACACGGCTTGTGTCTTAGCCAGTGTCAAGTAAATTTTTCCATGTGTCAATTTATGGCAAGCTCCAACAGAACGGTGGCCTATCCTGCTCAAACTTTCCATGGAGCTTTGTCGGCACCTCAGAATGTATGCTACGCGTTGTCTTCTATAATAAACTTAACTTGAACACAATAACTAAACTATTTCACACAAAACGCCACCAAGATTACATGATATAGAGTCAAGTACACAAGTTTAATGAATTAAAGAAAACAATTGCTACATGTCAGACTGAGATCCCGCCAAAAACTCCCGTTGTTTCTCAAAAAAATTTATTCTATATCAGCGTGACCATAGATAATGGAATAAAGTATTACATTGTAGCTGATTTGAAGTTTGAAGGGAATGAAACCAGGTAAAAGATAAACTGATAAGAGAATTTATAAAATTTGAAATAAAATGTATGAATTCAGTAATAAAATATTGAATCGTTTCCAAAAAAAATCGATATTTTTTTATGTAAATATTACTAAATTTTATATACTTAAATCTATTTATAAATAACTAGGAATAAAAAAATTAAGATATTTTCTTCTATGTATATAATAAGCGATTTTTTTATTTACGTTTTGCAGCTATTCATAACAATTTTACTTTTAAAAAAATAATCTTTTGTGATTATTTCCCGCTATTATTCAGATGATGTCTGTCACAGTTAAAAAAAAAATAAAGAAATTACCTACCAGTTTACTGATAGTCTTAAAAGTAAAACTCGTTTAGTATACGGAATGAGATCTCGTTTGTTTGGTCTAAAAGTAGTGCGGTGCAGTTTCTAATTTGGCTAATCTAAGTTTTAATTGTTTTGATTCGGTTCACCCACGCTAAGTCGGTTCTAGTGTGTCTCTAATATTAAACGTAATTATCTCTTATAAATTTTCCAAACTTCGACTCTTCTCTTTCGTTTATTAAGTTGCCCTGTTTCCTCCCCTGGACAAAATAGCTTTATGGTATATATTTTTATACCAAATAATATATATCCACCACCGCCATTATTTTCATAAATTAGTTATTGTTGAAACTAGGAGTCTTTGAAAATGAAAAAAAAAATGCTCGATTTTTACCGACATTTTCAGACGTTCGTCAGAAATTTGATGGATAGAATTAATAAAAACAGGCATAGACAAAAACTTTACTATTCTAAAAATGAAAGAAAATTCAGTTTTGGAGGAGGAAACAGGGTGTCACGAAGTGATGTTTTCATCTATTTTGCATATGGTAAAATCGGCCCTAGCTGCAGTTGTCTCTTGTATGTTTTATAATTCTTTCTTTGGGGCGCAACACGATAGCAATAGTTTTCTGAAATACCTATTTTTCCGACCGCATGTCCTCTTAAGAATTTTATGGTATAAACTCAGTGTTTCGATCACAATCTTGCCCGGTGTTAACGTGACAATGTAATCCAGTTTGGTAAACATACTAAGCCATACAAACATACTAACAATTTACCAGATGCCAATTGATACTGCCGGAACACACTTATTGGGTGACAGATTTTCGAAATTTGAATGTCGTAGCTATCCAGGTGGGTATTGTAAGGAAATGCCCAACCTCCATGCTATGGTTTCCTTCACCGAAAGCTCAGGTTCATTAAAAAATTGGATTAGTGGGCTCGAACACTGGTAAACATTTATACAACTCCGATTGTGAAATAGAATATAACTAAACAATATAAAGAAGCCTTAATAGGGATTTAAGCTATCTATTCGATTATATTCCGCAAATATATAGTTTTTTTTGGTAGCCGTTTTTGAAAACCGCCGAAAAACGTTTTTTTTTTTTTTTTCCCTTTATTCTTTCTTTCTCCGTCCTTGAATATAAAGTTTCATTAGGTACTTGATTTTCCATACATGCCCTTATCGAACCTTTCAAGAGTTTTGAAAATGATTTTAGCCCTATATTTTGATCTGGTATATACACTATTTCCACAACGAATTTAATAAAAAAACATGTATCATTGATTTTAAAACACTGCCAGCGGTTTTCCTATTAAAATCAGCATGTATTTTTATATAATTACCTAAATCAAATGTAAACCAATGTAACCATAAGAGAATGTTTACAATTCATTATAATAACACGTTTGAATATGTATTACATATTATATTTTTTCGAGAATCATTTCATTAGTTATTTTATGATGATTGTAGTTTTTCGAACATGTTAATATTTTATGATCCACCCACGCCATTTTCTTATAAGGTAAACTATAAACGAATAACAAATTTATATAAGTATTTAAAAAATTAAAAAAAAACTTGAAACAGTTTATATCTTATTAACCCTATGAGCACTTACCCGGCGTTTACGCCAGCTTTCCTTTGTTTTCCTATTGTCTTATTTTTATGAGTACTCAAAACATTAAATGAAAGGCGTACAACATATATTTTGAGTTAGTTGGAACCGTATATTCTTATATGTCCTTGTTTTTTTAAAATATTAATACGCTATTCATATTCGTATATTAGCTATATCAATTTTTTTTTTCAGAAGTTTCGAAAGATAATTTTAACAATGCCAACCCGTCGCTTAACCTGGTTATCTGTTTGTAGTCTAATTCTAATCGCAATAACAAACCATATTGGAAGCAATGATGGTTCAGTGATAGCGTTGCCGGTTTCCGCGTTGACGGACGTAGGATCGAATCCACTTATACTATTCAATAAAGAACCTGAGTTTTCTGTAAAGAAAAAATAGGAGGAAGCCCTAGGCAGCTGTGGTAATGTACTTGGTGATTTTGGAATGCGACGTATCGAAATATGTCACATACCCCTTTTTTCACCATGTGTATGGTAACCACCATTCAATCGGGCACTAAAGCCATTACAAATCATTTAATCTAGGATGGGAATTGCGACCGGAGTCGCTGCGCAAAGCTCGGTAAATTCTAACCATGTACTGAGAGATTGCTAATGATTTTTAGCTACCCTCTTCCGAGGCCTCTACAATTTCTCGTTTAGCAAACAAGCCTCCCTTGAATACAATCACTTGACGTTGATTAATCGAGGTCAACGGGCGGCCGGGACGTCGAGTCGAGTCCGGTGCGTAGAACTTTTATGTAAATAAAAACTTAGCACCGACTTAAAGGGTTTACTTAGTACGCACTTGGAATAAATCATTCTGTTAATGTTATCAACATCTTCTAAGTTAATCTATGGGAGATAAATTCTATGACAGAGTTAAGTGTAGAACACAAACAATGGAATTTACTTTTGTTAGGTGTGGCTTCAAACCTTTCAATAAGGACCACTTACAAATAATAGTATTTTATTAATAATAAAGGTTTGCATAAAACGTGTATTAAATAAAATCTTTATTAAGTTATTTGTACTTAATATTTTTAACCGTAGCTTATTTTTTAGTTTTTGTGTCTGTAATAGGTTGTTCTGTAAACTACAGTAGGATTTTTTTAGATTATATCAGGTAGACCATAACATTTCCTTGCCTTTTATTGTCATATATTAAATAGTAATTTTTCATTAGTCATGTCTAATGTCACTGTTGTGCCAACACCTATAAAAATTGGTGACTCTACGCTCAAAGTTGTTGACAGTTATGGATACCTGGGGCAAAACGTCCAGTTAGTTAGATCAAACTTCGAGAAACAGGTTAATCGTCGAATCCAACTCGGCTGGGCCGCGTTCGGGAAGCTACACAGACTATTCTCGTCCAAAATACCGCAGTGTCTCAAGACGAAAGACTTCTATCAGTGTGTCTTGCCAGTAACGATATACGGCACTGAGACGTGGTTGCTCACAATGGCGATGATGGCGCAGCGGGTATTGCGGTCGGATGGCGCGTCAATCGACTCGGGTTCGATCCCCGCCTATCCGACTCTAAAATCGGCCTGAGATTTCGTTGAAGAAAAACACCGTGAAGAAGCCATAGTATGGTGGTAGGGCATTTTCTAATAATGTCCAACTGGGTAACTACCACCCTCAAGTTGGAAAACCTGTCGCCAAATACCAATAGGTCTGTTCCGGAAGCATCACTTGAAAACCAGTACCTCAGGCTTAGTCTGTTTACCATCCTGGACCATATCGTCACTTAACATCAGGTGAGATTGTGGTCAAAGCACTGAGCCTATTTCGTATTAAAAAAAAATGGGCCTAATAAAAAAGCTCAAAGCAGGAATGAGGGGACCTGTATAAGAACTAAAGTAACCCACATTATCCTAAGAATTGCTAAACTTATGTGGCAGTGGGCTGGGCACATTGCTCGCAGAACCGATGCCCGATGGAGCCAACGGGTTCTCGAATGGCTACCACGCGCCGGAAGACGTAGTGTGGGGTAGGCCCCCCACAAGGCGGACTGACGACCTGGAGAAGGTCGCGGGAATCCGCTGGATGTGGGTGGCGCAAGGCCGGTCGTCGTGGAGATCTCATGAGAGAGACCTGTGTACAACAGTGGACGTCTTTCGGTTGAATGGATGAATAGATAGATGAATAGAATATTTATAAGAAGCTATGTGTAGGCCTACAAAAGGTGCCGCGTGCCTTAAACAATATAGATCCTAAGAAATTTCTAAAAAAAATAGCCTTACACAAACTAAAATTATATCGTCCACGTAAACAAAAATGTTCATAAAATAAAAACTATGGGGCCAAACTATGTTAAATTTTTATATCATGATGATCAAACTAAGTAAATCGGTTCATAAATCTCAGCGTAATCGGTGTACATACATTTAAAAAATCTAGCCGAATTGAGAACCTCCTTCTTCTGGAAGTTGGTTAGAATCAATTAAAAACGTAGGGATAGCGTTAGCGTTACAAGTGCGCGATTTTAATTCGTTTTTTTTTATATTCAGTTTTTTTATACATAAATATGGATTGAAGCATTTATAGAAATAACTTATTTTAAATTTGATTTTATAAATTTTCGCGCTCCATATTTAAATGGAATTATTTAAAAACGGGTTTTCACGCGTTACCTTTCCTTTTGGCGGTGAAACCCAGCCGAAACGTCGGGATAGGAAAAAGAAAAGATACGCGTGACAACCCGTTTTTAAATAATTGCATTTTAATTTAAATTTGATGCAGATTTATGAAAATGAGAAAAACAGGTTTTGTTTTACCTGTCGATCAAGCTCTAAATGCTAAAAATAAAAAGTACTGGAATAATATTTTTTGTAATTATGTTGATATATTTTTTCAATTTTATTTTACAATAATGTAATCCGAGTAATGCCGGGTAAGATATATATATATATATATATATATATATATATATTTGTACCAGAACAAAAATGCCGCTTAAAATTTGTTTCTTTATCCAAACCTATATTGTTCAAAATAATTACGTACCATGTTTCACGCACTTAGTACATTGCTATGACGTCATCAGAGCGACGTACCTAGTTAATTTCTGCGAGTTGTATGTACAAAAAAAAAGCCGCATCGAATTTCTTACATGCTCTTGTTATTTCTAGTTCAATATAAAATAAGAAAGAGGAATTCAAACCCACGCCCATCAACTAATAAATAATAAAACACCACAACGGAAATTCATACCACCTCTAAACCAACATCGCTCAAAATACATATATTCATGTCCTAAGGTTTATTATTGCCATACGGAATAACTGCCAAACGTAATCATCATTGTAAATGGATGCCAATCGGATGGCATGACCGGCACGCGCGTCCGTTGATCCATGTCACATCAAACTTGATTTATGCCTTGATCCTATCACGGCATTAGCATTGTTGGAATACCAGTAGAGTATAGACAGGGAGGTCTAATGTATTACTGATTGAATACTAATTTTTGCGCGCGACTCTACTCGCAAGAAAGATTTTATATTATTCAAATTTCAGTAAAATATTAACAAGAGAATGTGTTGATGGTATTTTTTTGTAAGTTATTTCACTATTATCGTTACTTATTATTTCATTAGAGGTCGAAAAAACCCCCGGTCCAAGACGCGCTCCGATTTTCTGATAGGAAGGCTAAACAAGCATTACACTGCACGCTAGTTTTCGGATACTGTTTGAAATTTGATCGAGTATTACTGAAAATTTGAGGAAAATAAAACCGCGTTTACAATTTCTTTTATTGTTAACAGCAAAGCTCGTCAAACGGAAATACTAGGTTTTGTTTTAAATTAATTTGACATTGCGAATATTATTCTGAGACACACACACACACACATCAGATCAAAATCACACACGAATATGTTCAAACACACATACCCATACGCAAACAGAGGCTTACAATGATTCCGTTTTGGGGTCCAGGGGCGTAAAGCGGAACGGCTGAAATGCGCTTTGTGTGAGGATGCAGGAATGGATGACCAGCAACACATGGGTGGTGTGTTTTGCGGGCCCCCTGGCAAAACGACGGCACCTTACTTAAGGGAGGTTACTTCCAGGCCGCGAGGATTTTGGGTGAATAAATAAGCGGCAGAAGGTCGCTGAGGATGGGAGAAGAGCGGCAAAAGGCCGTCGAAGTGAGAGGAAGAAAGACGGGAGTAGGTTTCCCACCCCTCCATTAGGGATCCTCTTTCACGTGGGAGTGTCGGAGCTGACCGGCACCTCGTCTCCCCTCTCCTTATGACTTTTTGTCGACTGACATGAAAGTAGGGGAGGAAAGGGGGGATTTGGGTTTGGTTGGCGGTCAGATTAGGAGGAGACAGCTGGTACCGAGCTGATCCTTCCCGGATGAACCAACATCAGGTCGGGCCTGCCGCCGGGGCGATGCGGAGCGTGCTAGAGTAATCCCGTATCGCCCTCCAGAAGGGCGACGGATAGTACCGAGGGGTTTAGTAAGTATTCCCGGCGCTTTACGCCGGGCGAATTAATAATATACTCGTGTAGTGTTTATATGAGATGCGAGTCAGGGTGGGTATAATCACCTGTGTGTTTGGATTTATATGATGTGTTTAAGCTATTCTTAATTTAATCAGACTGTCATTCCAAAATTACAAAAAAACTCAAGATATTAGGGATTATACACATAATTCTTTATTTATTTTGTTATATAAATGTGGTGCTAGAAAAAGAATTTACTGATTTATGAAATTCGTTAGGAACGTTTCGATTTTGAATACTAAATCATTTCTTCGTATAACTGTAACTAATTCCGGATGTTAATACATTGTAATTTAAATGTATAAAAATATATGAAATAAATAATTATTATTATTTATTATGTTAACAAACAACAATATCAACCTACTTGACACGCGCCGAAATCGACATATGTATATTATAATATGTGCCCGCGAAAACGTGCGCGTGTAATTCCGTGTTTGTAAAACGACAATTTTAATAAAATATAGTTACACATTCACAACAAAACTTTAAAAATAATAATTAAATTCACAGAATTAGCACCCTCGGTGGCGCAGTAGTATTATGGTGCGACTGCCGTTCTGTGGTTTCGGGTTCGATCCCCGGGTCGGGTCAAGTGGTATTGGGTTTTTCTACTCAGAATCATCTCGAGGTTTGGAATTTGTCCCCTATATGGCGACAGGCTCGCCCCCTGTCACATCTGGGACGGAACTAAGCTCGGCGAATGTGGGTGGTGTAGTTTGCTATTCAACCTCTGCCTAACCCTTTGGGGATAACAGGCCTGAGCTTATGTTATGTTATGTTACATTTATTCACATTAAGTTAATAGAAAATGTACAACAATAACAATCTAACAAAATTGATGCAATAATGGCATTGATCTATACTAATACATAAAATTGAAGTGTCTTTTTGTAATATCAAAATAATATGGGTGTATATATGGTACCTATACAAAAAACGCAATTTTTGTCTGTATGGTTGTGCCGGCTAATATCCGGAACAGCTGGCTCTAATTTGACCGGACTTTAATTTGATAGATATTTAAAGTAAAATCGCGTAGCTTAGGCTACTTTAATTTTTAGAAAACTATTCTGGTTTCGGATTAAAAGAAATAAAACAAACAATTTGGGAAGAAAGATAATTCAATGGATATTTGTACGGGCAGGTACTTCAATTTTTGAGAAATATTTCTACTTTATCTTAATACCAATGATTTTTTAGGAAAATAATTAGGATTAAGTACAAAAAAAATTGAAGCCCATGAAATTTTGAACAAAATATGATTAAATGGACAGCACCATAAAAAAATATTTTCCGATGGTCATTTAAAAACTGAATTATGCACTGAAAAATATATAAAACGCGGGCAGAGACGCGGAAACACAGCTAGTTTAACCTTATTAAATTAAATTAACTATTAAATTAACTTCATACACAGTCCTTTTAAAGTTTCAAAACAATTTAACAATTACATATTAGTTATAACGCCATCTATGAATAGCCGTTGAAAACAAGAAAAATAATTATTTAATTTTTTTCGTTTCAAATTATATGAAAACAATTTAAGTAGGTTTAATTTTGTTCTATTTTTGTTCATTTCACTATTTATTGATATTGTTATTATGCATACATAGCATTATTGCGGTTTTTAATGTGAATCTAGACAAACGCTCTTTATACATTATGTAAAAATATATGTGTCAAAAAGTATCCTAGATGTTACTACTAAGTAAAGACTAGAACCATGTCAAATTTAATCAAATTCGGTCATGTAGTTTTCTCGTGATTGGCGAACAAATTTATAAATAGACAGACAGACAAACAAAAATTTTAAAAACAATCGAAATGTTCTAAACCAATTTTGACTGGACTTTTTTCTTAATTTACTTTACTTCACTACTTTAATTTTTCGAAAATAATTAGGGTTCCGTGTAAAAAAATTAAAAATCATAAAATTGTTAGATAATGAAATCCCATCCAATACACAGTTTTAATGATAGGTATTTGCATAGGTGAGAAATATGTTTGCTTAATGTTAGTAACAAAAAAAATTAGAAAACTATTAGGGTTCCATATAAAAAAAATAAAATGCAGTGAAGAACATATGAAACGCGGGTGCAGCCATAGGCGCATAGCCAGTGTACATATAAATGTCATTTTGCCACCACATTTAGAATTACAATGTATAGTTTTATCAGCGATTATTTATTATTATGAACATAAATGTCAAATTCTTTTAAATATAACAAAAATATTAACAGAAATATGAATATAATTCAAGACGTTTCCGAATCTGAACAACTCATTTATCATTATGAGCCGTCATAATATGCTATATGTGAGGCTAAAAGTGACATAATAAGATATGAGTTATTCCCGAATATGAGATCGCTTCTAAATTAGAGATATTCTGAATTATATCACACAGTGGCTATGCCTTTATGTTTGTAAATAATAATCAAAATGTACACCAGAAAATCATAGTTATTCTATATACCTCAAAGAACTAAGCTAAATCCCCGGGTCCCTCAAGAACAGAGTCCTTTATAGAACATTCTCATTACTTCAGTCCCCAACTGGGAAAGCTCCTTTATCCGCTGTCAGTGCGATTTAGTGACATTGCATACACTAGCATCAAACATATTAAGCCCTTATAAACTACACTTAGGTACACGGGTTTTATAAGTTAGTGTTTTACCATTAAAAAAAGGGTTTAGTTAAGGCAATTTCAGGGGAAGGTTCTTCACAGCTAGCAGCTTTACTTGAAGCCTGTATCAATTTAGTGCCCTTGCGCTGCTTTTTTTGGCTACTAAAGTGCTCGCTCCAAAAGTCGTCTTCAAAGATATCTTTGTCTCTTAAGGCAAAGTGGTAATGAGTAGGCCAGGCTATATCTGCCGAAAAAAAAAAACCGAAAACTATTGGACTTGAACAGCTCTTGAGCGGAGTGGAGTTATAACAGAATGACTTTAAAGTAAATAGAGCGACGACTTACAAAAAGCGACTTGTGGAAACTGAATGCAGAAAACTGAAGGTTTTATTTGATATCCAGTCTTGGAGAGATTTGTGTCGTATTATCTGGTAGATGATGATTAAGGAATATAAAGACAAATAGAGGATCCTTTACCTAAACCATTTAATATGAGAAGTTTCAAAGTTAAGAAATATAATTTGATTGTATTGCATTTATCCTTACACACAACTATAGATGGATTTGAAGTCAGCAATAAAATGAATCTTTTACTGTGTAATGTTCTAAAGGAAGGCAGTGGATTCCATGAAGACAATATTTTAATCGGGTCCAATGTACTAATCTTGTCTTGTCAATATTTTATCAACATTGTACTTAGCATAAACCATTTTAGGGAAAATACGCGTAAAGTGGAATGCATTGCATCTATGCGCTGCTGTTAGTAAGCCGAGACAAATATTTACGAGTTCGATTGATGAAAGTGTTACTATGTAGTAATCCATTGGATATAATATGGCTGATATTGCCTTGCTAAATTACTTAAAATGATTTCAGCTTTCATGTCTCTTAGAAACTGATTTCAAAAATGAACATAATTTAGTATACATTGTCATTGATAGCAAAATAACATCAACCATATTATTTAATAGTGTTGTGAATGATTACAAAACATATATATTATGCACAAGCGAAGCCGCAGAATTCGCTTGAGATCATATAAAATTCAATCAAGTTTTTACTAAATAAAGAGATAAAATCTACAAAGAACTAAACAAAGAAGTCAAGGATGACAAAAATTAATTTCGTAATTAATTCGCTAAATGGAAACAATCTTGTAAATTATTTTTCTTATTATGACCGTTTGCTCGAATTAAAAAAATATATATCATCCTAGTAATTACTTTTAATGTTGTTTTATGTCAAGTAACTTTTGGAAATGTACAAACTTATTTTTTACTATTATTAATTTAATTTTTTATTATTAATTAAACGGTGTACGCGAGTTCGATTGGATATAATGATTTTTTTTTTTCATCGTGAAGTAACAATTTTTTGTTGTAAATTACATGCGTAAGTAATTTAATATAATCTTTGTTAAAAATAATAAAGTTACGTTTTCTTTTATACTTTTTCCAGTACTTAGTAACCTCGTGGTTACAATATCCTCCAAGAAATAATATTCAAAATTATAATCAATGTTTTAGCTCAAGTATTACGCTTATGAAGCGTTTTTTTTTATTATTCAAATTAATTTTCTTATATTACACAATATTTAATGCATCAAAATATATACTAAAACCTATAGATGCCTACGATTTAGATGAAGATCGTGTAAATCGGTTAAGTGGTTCTCGAGTTATAAGCCAACTAATGAACAGACAGACGGGCATACATAGAGACGTGGACTTTTATATAATACAATGATAATGATAAAATAACTCGATACAAATTAACTAAAAAATTAAGTGTCTGTTTGTAATAAGATCAAAACAACAGCTATTTACTAAATACATATATACGTACCAAAACTAAGACTTTTTTTAACTATCTGTCGGTCTGTTCCGGTTAACTTTCGAAACGGTTGAAATGGCTGAAGTTATAAGAATTAACTTAAATATAATTAGGGAACGGAAGTATAAAAAAATATGAGATAGTGAGAAATATCTTTCCTCTTTTATCATTAATAATTTAGGATCTTTTATCATTAATAATCATTAAGATATTATTATTTTTTGTGTTATTTTATGTTCTTTATTTTTTGTCCTAGACATGAGGGTAAAGATAGATTAACCAAAAATAATTATTAACCATTATTTTCTTTTGAATCTATACTAATAAATAAAATTATGTCTGTTTGTAACATCAAAATAATAATTATTTTCTAAATACATATGGATGATATACCTATACCAAAAATACAATTTTTAAATTTTTGGTCTATCTGTCTGTTTGTTCCAGTTGATCTCGGGAACGTCTGGCCGATTTAACGGAACTTTTTTGGCATATAGCTGGAAGTTACTCTGTGTAACTTAGGATACTTTAATTTTTCAGAAACAGGGGTTTTTTACTCGGTATAGGCTCAATGCTTTGACCACAATATCATATAACGTTAAGTGACGATGTGGTCTAGGATAGTAAAACATAAATAAGAGAATAAAAAAAAAAAAGCACACTAAGTACAGTTATCAATTAATGCTTCCGGAACAAACCTATTGGTATTTGGCAACAGGTTTTCTACCTTGAGGGTGGTAGCTACCCAGGCGGACTATATTTTAAAATGCCCTAACTAATGCTATGGTTTTCTTACGATGTTTTCCTTCACCGAAATCTCAGGCTGATTATAGAGTTGGATACGTGGACCTAAACCCGCGTCCATTGACTTAAAATCTGACCGCACTGCCAACGAAGCCATCATCGCAGTTCCGCGTAAAAAAAAAAACTCATAAGATTGTAAATAAACTCCGATTCAATCCACATGTTTACTGGAAGGTGTTTGAATTTGTTGGAAGTGTCTTTGCTTTCTGTTTGTAACAAAAAAAAAAAATAGAAAAAAAAGTAGGTTTAAAACGCAGGTAAAAAATTTAAACGCAGAGAAGAATATATGAAACGCCGGCGCAGCCGCATGTACACAGCTAATTTTCAATAAAACATTATATTACGCAGTGTAAATATACACGCAAATTCCACACGCGGAGACGTGGAAGCAGCAAGTATGCTATAAAAACACTGACAAAGAAATAATTATTTACGTGCAAAATTCCTTTCAGATAAATTCCACTTGGCGTCTGATCGAATAGCATTTGTTACAATATTCATTATAGGAAGGTATTCTGAGAATTCCACTTAAAAGATAGACTAAGATTTCTCTGAAAGAATTTTCCAAGAATCCCTTAGGTAATTTATAATATTAAATCTTTTGACAGTACAAGTCTCATCTCTCTGTCTGTTAGTTGGCTTATACTTCGAGAACTACTAAACTGATTTACGTGATTATATCATTGCTATATTTTACAGGCAGGTTCTATTATATACATTTTTACATTAGATACTTCATGAACAAAGTTAAGAAGGTAATAGAAGAATAATTCAAACAAAAACCTACACAGATAATATATCTATGATTTAAAAAAATAACAATGTAAATCGGATTATTGTTTCTCGACTTATAAGCTAACTAATGGACGGGCAGACATTGCCTTTTATGTAATGTAAGTATTATTTCATGGATCAAAAGAGATGTCATCAACGCGACTATATTAGCAGTTAGTTAATTAACCCCGATCTGTAAGCCGTGCACATCCCTCGATCTTATTGCGTTAATTGCAGATTGTCATCTCTTTCCTTTGAAAACGTGACTTTTAGTACAGACTGCGTGTTTATGTAATTAACTAGATGAAAACCCGCTTTCGCTCGGGTGAAATATGACAACATAATACACAATCTTTTATAAAAATTCACTGATACGTATGAATCTACCCTAACGAACTCAAGTTGGCATCTCAGTGGACATTATGGCGACTGCCATTTGCACCGTTAGAATTAAAAAAAATACTCGAAAATCCGAATTTTGCGGATTTATGTTGTCGACTCGAAATCATTATTTTTTATGTTTTATTATTCAGGTAAGGTTTTAATCGAGTCTACCGTACCACTTGACCGAATTATATTAATATAGATTTACAGCATCCAAATAGGTATTGTTACTGCCTTTCATACACCGTTAATTCTACGTGGGTTAAAAAAAACCATTTTAATAAACCAAATAAGATCCACATGAGTGTTTAACAACGGGCAATTTCTTAATGCGACGTTTCCTTTGACCCCGTTTCCGTCGAGGCGTTTTTAAAACGCACGTTCATATTGTGCCTAGGAAGTCTTTAAAAAGTTATTATTCATTGCTGATACATAGCATGTCTCATTATAAACAGATTTACTTCAAAAATCGGACAAGTAGGGAATCAAACTCGCGTCCCGAGAGTTCCGTATTTTTAAATGTTTCACACAATCGTTTTTTTTTGCTTTGGAAAGAAAGGGACAAAAATACGGATAATGTAGGACTGTATTCACTAAAACTCCAACGTGCCTCCTTATCGTCTATTATCCATAGTCACCCCGTGGCTTGCAAATTCGTCCGTGACCCCAGACGAGCGTAGCCCCTTTAAGAGTATATGCGGTCGGCGTTTCTTGCTATACAAACGTATTACCTTTGGACGATATAAAATATATACATCACCATCATGTCCGTACGTTGTCATTTCATTTCTTTCATTAATTAATTATTACAGAACTATAGACACTAGGAATATTCGAAAACGAGAAAAAAATGCACTAAATTTAGCGTCGTTTTCCGATGTCCGTTAAACAAATTTAACCAAAGAAATCATAAAAAAATCAAAACGTAGAAGCATAGTAGTCTATTTTATAAATGAAAGAAAAATTTCAATCGGCCCGGTTTTGTAGGAGTAAATACGCATAATCAAACTAAACTACAGTTGACCTTTTCTCGTTTTATAAATCTATCATTATACTACGCAACGTGATAATAATATTTGTTTGAAATACCAATCGGTTATCCTCCCACAGAGACGCGCTGCTACGACCGCAACCTTGTTAACGAGAAGGACTTCCCTCGGTAATTATTTTAACAATAATTGTTAAGAAATTGAAATTACAAATTTACACCTGAATTCGTTTTCGAGAAATACGCACGCACAGAGAGACGGATAAAAAATGATTTTATAAAGGTTCCGATATTTCAATGTAATATAACGGAACCCTGATAATAATATTGTCTACAAGAAATAGATCGTCGAAGCGTTTAAGAAATATAGGAAGAAATAATAAAAGCTTCATAATCCGGAACGACCGAAGCTTGTGCGACACAGTTGTGTAAGATTGATGACTTCGAAAAATTTATCCTTAAATATTTCGTTCATAACGGAATCTTTTGCAATAACTTTGCTTCTGTCTGCACGCTGATGGATTTAATTTTAGAATTATTGGAGCGTGTTTAATCTGTTGTCCACATAACGAAGGAGCACGAATGATTAATAATCTATCTTGTGACTTGTAAATTGATTTAATCTTGAATGAAAATAGGAAATAGAGTTTTTCTTGGTTTCGATTCCTCTGGCATAATATAACATTTTTAATTTATCCAATTTATACATTACACTATAATCTATTTTAATAATGATCTTTGGATTTGGAATGACATGAGATCCAATGAGGCCATACTAATAGAGTTTAAAACTTCCTAACACCTTTTTCGAAGAACCCTAGTCAACGGCGGCTCTAGCCCTTGTAGCGCCCGTGTGCATCCAATATGCTTGTGCCCTAGAGCGCGCCTACTAGACTAGGCGCGCGGTCAAAATGGAATACTCACAGTTATATTTTCAAACTACAATTCGGATGCAATTTATGATGTCGGGAAGCAATTTAACCATTACCATGCTCGATGTCGGCGATAACACGGGTGCAGGGTCTTTGAGAGCGTTGGCGGGCCCACGCGACGCATGTTTGTAGGTGTCGCGAGCGTCACTCGGCACCCCCTGAAACCCTGCACCCGTGTACGCTGCACATCCTGCATTATAGGTAAAGGTGGCTCTGATCCTAGTGGATCCATTTTAACCGAGAGTCCACTCCACATTTACATAGTACAGAACTTCTATATCCGCTTTGAGATGGACGCTACGATATATCTGTAACTTTGCAGTGGTTTTGTATTAAAATAATTAAGGTCGTATATCTTATGACAACGTTCAACATATAAGGTAATATTACTTTGCACGATTCAGTTAGTCTACATTATATGGTTATATTTTGTTACTGACGCTTAATACATTACTCTTAAGATCTTCGAGTACCTGGGAGTTAATTAAATAATAATATTAATAAATGTACAAAAATTCCGTAACAAAGAAATGAAGATTATCCTATTCAACGCAACTTTGCTCTAGTATGGGGCCCTTAGGTAAGCAATCAACATACTCTTCATACTCTCTTAAGCTCTTCATACTCATTATTATTTACTCTTTCATTAGGTACTCGTCTCGTCTTCTCATGACGTGTTCATATAATGACAAACGATTTTCTTTAAACTTTTCTAGCACTGGCGTCACTTTATCCATTCTCGTCACACCGCATATCCATCTCCATATTCGCATCTCAACTACATATAATCGTTTCGCATCCATTTTCTTACTAGCCCAGCATTCTGATCTATACTATAATATGTCTTATAGTAAACCTATGTATATATACTGACTTATATACGAGTATATTAAAAGACAATTAACTTTAAACTCAATTTATTGTCGCTGCGCGTTCCTTATTTAATATGACAATGCGATTTACATGTAAATTAGGCATGAGATTTAATCTAATGTGAACATTTACCTCACAGAGTAAAGGATGTCCTCTTATACTATGAGATTCTGGAGCAATGTGCTTGCTCTGGAGCTGTTACACTGGTATGCTTATTTCCTCCGGGTTACATAGGGTTCATCACCGTCGTTGTCTGATATGGCAGCTAAAACGTAACCTTTCCTGAAACTTTGTAATCTGTTCGTGAGGAGAGCAGAACATCTTGTAATTCTTGAAGAAACTGATTATAGTGGGACCTCTAGTGAAATTTGGCTAACTCTTAAAGAGTTTAACCCATTGAGTTTACACCGTTATATTTTTCATTGTTCCATTGTTTTCCTATTGTCTCATTTTTATGGGTAATCGACATACTAATCTGATAACAACATTGAAGTCGGATCCAGTATAATGATTCACGTTCACGATTTTATTACAAGGTAGCTGTGCTAACTTCGCACCCATTTAAAAAATTTCCTCCCATCCATCCATCCATCCAACCGTAAAGGCATCCACTGCTGGACCTGGTCTCCCCCAAAGATTAAGGGGGAATTGCCATAGAGTATTCCTTATTCGCTTTTTACTACATCCACGGTTAGATATAGGTTGGTACTATTCTAAAACCGGCACCACACGGCAATTAAAGTTTTCAACCCTTCATAATAATTCAAAGCATTAAATATGTTTTAATTGTTTAAAGATAACGATGAAGAGATAACGGTGTAAGTTTACTTATGTATCACAAACGAGTGTGCTTGTCATTTATTTTTTTAACTTAATTACGTTTTTATCACAGCTTATTTACACAAGAAGATGACATAACTAAATAATACACAATTAGTTCCAAGTACCTAATTATTACTAATACATTTAATATCATACGGGAAGATGCCCCACTCGATACGCGCAGGAGTCCCCCAAGGTTCCATTCTGGCGCCTGTCCTCTTCAACCTCTACTTAGCGGACCTCCCTGAAATCGGAAGAGTCCCTAAACGCGGACGACACAGTCACTTATTACGCTTTCCATAAGAAAGCAGTCTTACGAAAATACGTCCAAAGAGCCGTCGAAGATCTCAGCTCTTGGTATTTCAAGTGGCGTCTCGCGATAAACCCGAGTAAGAGTACCGCGTTATTATTAACTAAAAGCCGGAAACATAGAGAGAATCCTCCCATACCCATCCAATACGCAGGTACTGTCATCCCTTATAGCTCCGAATTTAGGTACCTGGGAGAGGATACTATCGAGTCGCGACGACACCATCACTCGCAGTAATAGGATCTTTCCTCATTTACCTCGTACATGTGCGTGTCAGCGCCCACGCCCGCGTAACCGCCGTTCCCGCCGTCGGGGACAGGCGGCTAATTTTGCTCCCGCACACTCTCCGGGTCCTCTCAGGCGGCGATCGAAGACGTGTTTCGTTCCCCAACTAGGGAGGTTCTTGACGTCGCCGCCAGCGCGATACAGTGAGAGTGCCCATGCATTGAGCATTACACGCACAACACTGCATACACACTCCTGCCCACAACACGCAGGTACATAGGTCCTGTAAGGAACCTTTTTTTTATTATTAAGAATAAAAAATGTAGGGATAGCTAGGACACAATTCGCGAGAGAGTTTGCAAAATCAGGTGACGGCCAAGCCGAGGTTCGTACCATTTTGGTAACCCTAGTGCTAGTCACCTTTTGCGGCTGAGTGCCTTCAGCACTCGCCTCCAAAGTTCGGAGAAGCTGTTAAGGCCCCTCTGGTCAACAGCATAAGGTCAAAAAGTCAAAAAGGCTGCCCGCTTTGCACAAGACGATTTAAAAACATAAACTTATAATCACTTCTGACATATTATTTTTAATATATGAATTGATGACCCAGTTATGTTCTTCGTTGTTTTACGTGTTTTTTTAGTCAATTAAAACTTTATCATCGTTTGGCAGAAGTTTTTCAAGTTAATTACATAATCCCTGTAAAGTACCAGCTCCGAACTCGAGAATTCCTTTGAAACTTTAAACGCTCGACTGTGCAAAGGGTTTTTTTATCGAGTAAAACTCAATCATTTGCATTTAATTTGGTACCAAAAATAAAATTGAAGATTTTTTTATTTATCGAAATTAAACCTAACGTCTCCTTAAACGGCAACATTTCTTTTTCTGTCTTTATATATATATTTATGTGTTTATAACTTAAAAATCACATTATCAATTTAAGTTTTTTTTTTAAATCACATGACTTATTTGAAATTAGCAACGGCTAAAATAGACCTAAGTTATATTACACAATATTAAATGTACATGAAAAACTTCAGTTTTATTATTAGTATAAACTATGTTATGAATAACATTACACAGCTAATCTGTATCTATAGATGAAATGAAATCTTTAGCCTCTGTCTGTATATTTTTTTTTGACACATTTTGTGGCAGATACCTTTAACCGCCGCGCCTTTACCAATCTCGATATGATATTAATCAAGTTTCCAATCATACTGTCACTGAACCATCATTACTTTAAAATTATTTAAATTTAAGATTAGTATGCAAATTATATTATTTCATAAGAATTAAGCAAGACTGTTTAAAATTTAAAAAATGGCGTAAAGGGGCAATCCATATTTAAGATTTAAAACCCTACATTGAAAAGACGTGTGGATACGGGTGGAATAATGGATAAAGTTATTATAATAAAACTTAAACTTTAAAAATACAAATATAATTTTAAAAAACACCTAAAAGTTATTGTCTTTGTACGCTTGTTTTGTGGCCCTTAAAAACTGTGGTCGTGTGAAACTAAATCGAAACTAGTTTTGAAACGAGCAAGTTTTAATAGAAACCTCAAGACTTGTCGACGCCATCTCTTGGACACGACAGGACGACTTCTTTGTCGAGCCATTGTCACCATTATGTACCGGGATATAAATGATTGCAAGCGCAGTTCATATCTAGAAGTTAAATTATTTTTTTACTGTATAGATTTATCGTTTGACCACAATCTTATCTGATATCAAGTGGTAATGTGAAAAGTGTATGTTTACATTTAGTTAATTACCTAAACCGATGAAGTATAGGGTGCAGTTCAATGTAAACTTTATGGCGGCTCGGAAGTTAGCCGCAAATGTGACTACGCGCGGGGTATAACAGCCGAGTCGAAAATAATTTGGCCCTGTTTCATTTTTGTTACTTAATTGGGGACGTATTTTTTCTTGCCAAGCGTTGTTGATCTATATAATGATCTAAATAAAGATGTAAATAACATGTCGCTTAAAATATTAAAGATCTTGTATTCTTACCGTTATAATTCATTACAAAAATAAGAATAAGAAATAAATACGTTTACATATATTTGGAGAAAAGTTTCCCAAAAAGTATCATTTTGGGGATTTTTTTTCAGTTATGGGAAAATTTTGATGTCGCAATCTAGAAACCCTGTGTCTGTGGTAAACTAGTTAAAAAGTTAAGGTCCTGATTTTGTCGCAGATCTACATAGATGCTTACCAGATAAATTATAGCAATTTCCCGTAAAACTGTGAATTGAATCGGATTTATGTAAATTTTTATGAGTTTTATATTTTTTACGCGGAACCCTAATTACTTTCGAAAATTAAAAGTACTCCAAGTTACCCGAAGTAACTTCAGCTATCTACCAAAAAAAGTCCGGTCACAATCGGCCCAGCCATTCCGGGGATTACCCATTGCAAACAGACAGACAGACCAAAATTTAAAAAAATGTTATTTTTGGTATCGCATACATTCATATCTACTTTGTAAAAAAAAAAAAATTGACATTACAAACAGACATTCAATTTTATTTATTAGTATAGATTACAATTATTGACCATAAACACGTTTGAGTAGTTTATTCGCCTTCTTATAATGTTTCATTCACGGCACATAAAACTTTATCATATAACCATTAGTGCACATGCGATAAGGCATTTATAGTTTTCTTTTATCATCGTGGTAACCCTTAGGGATAGTAAAAAACAAATGACAAAATTATTCTTTCCTCTAATATCCTATAATACATGTAATATTAAAAAATTGCATGTCGTATATAGTATATGCATGGCATATATAATATGAATTTAGATATAGCTAGCAGTTCCCGCGGATCCGCCCGCGTGACCATCAATTTTTTATTCCGTGCATTCTTCACTCCGTAATATAGTTTTTAAATAACCATTGGATAAGATTCGGCCCTATTTTTTTTTGTACAGACTCTAAATTATTTTTAGTACTAACAAACAGTAAAGACATTTCTGACAAATTTAAACACCTACCAGTAAAACTGTACATTGGATTCGATGTACATTATGTAGCATCATTTGAGAGCCAGCACCTTCAGGCTTAGAGTCTTTACCAGCATAGACCATATCGTTACTTAACAACACGTGAGATTGTAGTCAATGCCCTGCCCCTATACAGTATAAAAGAGCATGCATATACAGACGACGCCGAGTGGAACAGATAGTGTTCAAATACTCCACAATACTCGTTAACTGAATCTTCTCGAAATTTCTTTTATTATTTTCTCTCGGCTTAGCTACCGACGCGCGTCGCCGCGACGGCTCGACCAGAATAAATAACACTGGAGACGGCGAATAAAAAAAGTTTCCCTACAAAAAAATATACTGTTATAAAATTGTCTACATAAAAAAAATAAAGATGGCGGATTAACAAAAGGCGATGGTTTGTTCGAGTATCTCTTACTTTATTGCCTGCTTTTAACGATACAATATACTTAAATTTTCTTAAATATAAGGAAAGAAAAGTTATTACGTGTTTAAGCTAAGTGTCATTATTATTAAAATAAATTATCACATTCTAAAGTTCTCGAATCATAGAAGTTAGTGTTTTAGAGAGAGTTAGTTTTTTTTACACGGTATATGCTCAGTGCTTTGACCACAATCTCACCTGATGTTAAGCGACGATGTGGTCCAGGATGGCAAACACACTAAGCCTAGGTACTAGTTCTCAAGTGATGCTGCCGGAACACCCCTATTGGTATTTGGCGACAGGTTTTCAAACTTGAGGGTGTTAGCTACCTAGGCAAACATCAATAGAAAATATGCATATCACGCTATGGTTTCCTCACGATGTTTTCCTTTACCGAACGCTCAGGCCGATTTTAGAGTTGGATAGGTGGGGATCGAACCCACGTCCATTGACGCGTTAGTTAGGTAAATCCCGCCAAGATGAGTTGATCCTAAACAACACTCCTTTAAGAATTTCACTAGCCCGCAAATGCAAGAAAATACTAAATTGCCGTTTTTTTTATCCAAGATCTAAATGTTTTCTCAAATATCTAGGTATTCTTGTCCTAAAATGTAGGATGTTTTTAATAGGGAAATATTCTTAATCGTGCATAAAATGATTTGAGACTATATGATTATCAGCAGAATAAGTTTTGTGACCGTGGGTGTTATAATAGGCGACTAAGGGATAAATCAGGGGATGGGCGGCAGCATCCTCTGAGTATCGCAAACACCTGACTGCGTTCGCCAACCCATGCGTCCAGTAGTGGACGTCTTTAGGTTGAATCAATCAATTTTTAAGTAATTTAGTAAAATAACCTATGAAAAATATTATTCTCATTGTAAATACTTTATATATTGTATTTTGAAGTGTCAATGAAAATTTATTTTCTTCTTTTATAGCGATTGTTAAAGTTATTCTGTAATATTCAAGCCGTTTCTTTAAACGTTGCGCGAAAGAATAGGCTATAAGCAGTGGTACTAAATGGTTTAATGGTTCAGTAATGAAACAAAAAAGGGGTGCCAAACACTTTTCATAAATAATATTATTTATCTTAAGTGTCTGTTTGTAATGTATAATATATTTTTATGATATGAATGTAGATACGATAACTATACCAAAAATACTATTTATAAAATTTTTGTATATCTGTTTGTTTTGGCTAATCTCTGGAACGTTTGGTCCGATAATGACGGGATTTTTTTGGCAGATAGTTGAAGATACTCCCCGTGACTTGGTTACTTTTCTTTTTGGAAAATAATTAGTGTTCCGCATAAAAAAAAATATAAATATACGATTCAACGGATAGCAATCCTTATCACAATTTTATTTTCCAATGATAATATAGTTTATATTACGCAGTGAAGAATATATGAACAGCGGACGGAACTGCGGGCATACAGCTAGTAATAAGTATATTTTTAATTTTGTTTTTTATTCATTTTATTACTTTGTAATAGTATCATTCTGTTAATGATTCACTGCTTGGCAAAAGGCCTTTCACGGAGGAAGCACACGCTATCTCTGCCCTACAACGTATTGGAGTATTGTGCGTATTAAATTCAGTTGTCATTCCCCTTTTTAACGGCTGTTTGTGTGATACAGTGTGTCGTATTATAAAATAATATGCATTTATGAAACAATTTGAAGATGTTAGGTACATGCACTCAAACAAGACTAAAATATGTGCAATTTTATGTATTACGTTGTTCGACCCCAAATATATATTTCTCCGAAAAAATCTTTTTCGTAAAATCGTAATAGTCCTAACTCCCCACACACCTTCGTAATTGAATGACCGAAATTCAGTTGTATTTACATGCTTGTGTTGAAGCATTACTCATTTTACGTCATCGTGTGAGACAAAACACACTTTTATATGAAAACGAATGCAGCGTAGATTACGTCACTGACAACTCATAAAATTATGCTCGTTCGGCCTCACCCTAAGACATTAAAAAGTGCGTTAGAAAATTCACCAAGAACTGATAAACTGTTTTGAAATATTATTAATTGTACCGAATGTTGTGAAGGCCTGCTTTCAATGCAGACTCTTTGATTGGCATCAAACGTAATGGTATAAACATTCCACCGAATTGTACTTTGCTAAATTACGTTCGAGATTTATATGAGAGGAGGGGCTAGAGGGGTATTTCATTAACACTAACCGACTCGATAGGTTCAAGGAATAATCATTCAGGTAATTTTAGGGTTTACTTTGCGCCTAGGAGAAAAACAAACCAGTGATTATTTTTCTTAAGTTCAAAGATTTGGTTTACTTTTTAGTTTGGGCCTCGTAGAAGGCCTATTCAGCAGGAATCAGATTCATTAAGACGATATCGATTGTGTCGTAGTGGCGCCAGTCTCCAGCGTATGTGCTAAACTCTTTAAAAATATAATTATAATGTTTTGCGTATTAATAATCTATATACGTCTTAATTTTCAACCAGGCTTCCGTATGCTAGGTGCTGTATGGAGCAAGTTTATTTTTAATCATATTTTATTATAATTTTGGCGCCCCCAAATACTGGCGCACGGGGCCACCTCTTAGTTCCGAGTCTAGGTTATATGACTGGCTTACAGTAAAACAAATATACAAGTGATCGTTCTAATATATTCTTCTCCGCAGCTACTTACTGATAATATTATTGCCAGTAGGTATTTTTTCTCAACTTAATTCAATATTACATTCATAACTTGTTCTATATCTATATAATAACAGATTTTTTTTTCTTAAATACATATACGATACTTATTACAAAAGCAGAGTTTTTAAAATTTTTGCCTGTCTGTTTATCTCTGGAACGGCTGGCAGTTCTGACAGTAACTTTTCTGACAGTTATCTAAATTTATTGGGCGTAACTTTGACTACTTTTTTGTTGGAAATAATTAGTGTTACGCGAAAAAAAAAATTAAACTCAGGAAATATCGAAGAAAATCGAAAAGAATGTCTTTGCTTTCTTAAAACTAAAAGGAAAGTAGTTAGGTTTCCGTTTCCGTTTCCGTTTATATTATGTACAGATAATTTATATTTAATGTACAAAATAAACAGATGACTGAAAAAAACAACCCGATTGAAATTCAACTTTTCTACCACTGGCATCACTTTCAAACTCCCTCTAATATATTTATCTCTAGGTTTATATACATTGCAGCTACATTCAATCATTTTTCATTTAACTTAGCATCATGTATATTTACAGTGCTTTTTAAAATAACAACGCTTGCCATAATTTTACAACAAGCGCGACCAGAGCCTCGGGCTAGTAATACAGAAAACCCTTCGACATCACGTTTCAAAACGTTACGAAACTAGGGTAAGTGTTCTGTTGGTAGGGTATTTCAAAACATACCCACTGGCAGCACTCGAACGAACGCGATAAACATCCATCAATCACTTTGAATCACGTAAAAGCTATTGGGCGAAATAGTATCTATCTCTATCAGCTAAAGCGTGTCTATTAAGATAAAGACGAACATAATATATAGTGGAACATATGGTGCTAAGCACACATCTTCTTGTGTTATTTCAGCTTCAATTCCAATTATATTTTTTAGACTTGTAATTACATTTTAATAACCATGTGAATTGAAGAGGTTTGCTTCAAATCCTTGCTTAATCAATAATAAACAGATGTCAAATAAATAAACACAATATTGTCATGGATTCAAAATATTTTAAAATATATACAT
Organism: Samia ricini; assembly: GCA_014132275.2. Classification (NCBI taxonomy): domain Eukaryota; kingdom Metazoa; phylum Arthropoda; class Insecta; order Lepidoptera; family Saturniidae; genus Samia; species Samia ricini. Next base: position 28,248,761 of record AP028158.1, read on the forward strand.
ATATATATAAGTGTGTATATAAGTGGAAAACATCATATTAAAAAGAACTAAAAACTTGAAAATAATTCGCAAAGGGCTGGTTATAAGCAAAACACAATAAGAACTTTGTCCGGCAACTGGATATTTATATTTAACTACTAGCTGTGGACCCGTGGCTGCGCCCGCGTTTCATTATTTATTCTTTACTGCGTTTTTTTTTTTTTTTTTTTATAGGGAACCCCTATTTTTATAGTATTAAGATAAACTAAACATTTAAAGTATATAGATTTATAAATATTTCTTATAAATTCAAGTACTTGCCCGTAAAATTAAAAGTACCCTAAGTTACCCGGAGTGACTTCAGCTATCTACCAAAAATAATCAAAATCCGTTCAGCTTTTCTGGAGATTACCCGGAACAAACAGTCAAAAAGAAAAACGAAAATTTTAAAAATAGCTTTTTTGGTATAGGTGACGTATATACATTCAGATCTATTTAGTAAAAAAAATATATTTTCTACATTACTAACAGACACTTCAATTTTGTTTATTAGTATAGATTATTACATATTATACTAATGATCGCAAAGTGATCAAAAATCCGACCGTAACTAATTATATTATCTAGTTTCTTCTATCACTGCCTCGGTGGCGCAGTTGTATTACGATGCGACTGCCGTTCTGAGGTTTCGGGTTCGATCCCCGGGTAGGGTCAGTGATATTGGGTATTTTTACTCAGTATCATCCCGAAGTCTGAAATTTGTGCCTGATATGGCGACAGGCTGGCCCCTTGTCTCATCTGGGACGGGAAACTAAGCTCGGCGAAATGTGGCTGGTGTGTAGTTCGCTACTTCACCTCTGCCTAACCCTTCGGGGATAAAAGGCGTGAGCTTATGTTATGTTTTATTTTATAAAAGTAACTCCAAAAATGCGATCAATTTTATTTGTCTTTCATTTTCATTTCAGGGAAGGACTTCTCGACAGTCAACATTCTGGCTACGCGCTAAATGAACGTCAATTCTGGCTGTCATAGTCAGAATGTAGGTAATTGAAATTGCATTTACAATCGTAAGGGATGCCAACGTAGGGATTGATAGTATGAACGTAAACAATGAATTGTTAGATGTAAAATATTTGCAACACATATCCAAATAGTAAGTTTTGTCTGTATATTTATTTGTTGTTATAAATTTGTGACAGATGTCTATTTTACCTATTACCAATCTCAACCTGACATTTTTTAATTGTCTGTATGCTGTATGTATTTCCGGATTTAACTCGAAAATGGCTTGACCGATTTTAATAAAACCTTGTACGCAGGAACTAGCATTAGTAATATATATATCAAGGAGCAATTTATAGGCTATATGGTTATTTAAAATAATGTTTAGAAATCGTAAAGGAACGCAATAAGAAAAAAAAATTGATTAACTTAAAATCAAAAATAAGTTACAAATTTTGATTTAAAAAATTGATAGGCTATATAAATATCAATATCATTTTTAAAAATAATTGAAAATATAAGAATATTTTTTCTCAACGTCATGCGGTATGACGTGAGCAAAATAGGTAACAATCTTAAAGTAGTAATAATTGTCCATCTGTTGTTTGTCTGAATAAAACTCGTAAATAACTTGATCGACCTGAATAATACGTATTGTAGGTAGTATGTGTCGTTCGGTAACTGAGAGGCTGTAAAAAACAAAAGAAAATCAAAATCAGCACATTCCACATTTAATCAAATAAAATACGTATATAGAAGCCACGGGCGACCGCTAGTTTTCAGTTTTTGCATTTCTTTTCCATATAATATTTAACTATGCCTCATTCCAAACCACTCCATTCGATTGGTGTTCTTAAAACGGAATACAAAGATTTCGTTTCACGTGAAAAAAAGGAATAGTGCTGGTTAAAAAAAATGTAATCACAATATTGCACTACAATAGTACCGAAAAACGTAGCGTGAGTAGGGCCTCCACAAGGTGGACTGAAGACCTAGTGAAGGTCGCGAGAGTTAGCCGGATGCGGGTGGCGCAAGACCGGTCGTCGTGGAGATCTTTGGGGGAGACCCATGCCCAGCAGTCTTTCTATTGCATGGATGGATGGACTTACAATTGTCTAATTAGTTTATACTAAGTTTACCCAAGTAAATGAAACATAACAAATGTTCGTATAGTTTCTGTAAAATCACACATATACATGTCAAGGAAACTTTAGGTATATTATCGGTTTCCTATCTTTTAATCGAGATTTGAAATTATTTCATCAGTGACACTTCATCCTCCGCGTTCAAGTATGCAGCTAACCCTTGAAAGTTTTCGCTTTAAACATGAATTCTTAAATCCTTTTGCGACTTAATTTTAAAAGTCTTAACAAAACTCGGTTAAAGTCATTGAGGTGTATTAAAAATTTCACAAGATTATTTTCTTCTACTAAATTACAAATTTCTGGTCTTTGTAATTATAATGTATATATATTTTTTAATATTCTCATTAGGCTTAGTACTTTGATTGCTATCTTATCTAATATGAAGTGATAATGACTTGAACCACCAAGATGGTAAGTACGTTGAACCTAGAAGTACATCCAGAAACTTGAGTGAATGTCTATGCTTTTCTCACGATGTTTCTCTCCACTTAAAAAATAGATTCAAACCTACATTCATACTGAGCCATAACTTTTAATTTGCCCAGATAGTTATCATCGTTTCAGGCTTTTGTTTGATAGGGTCTGGAATACTGGACTTTTCTCCAAACTACCGGCGTACGGACTTCTCGACAGCTTATGGAACTGGATTTCTAGCTTTTTACATCAATGCAGAATTCGTGTCCTAGTCAATCGATGTGATTCGCAGTTCATGACTGTAAATGCTGGAGTTCCACAAGACTATGCTCTCACCCACACTGTTCTTGATGCGTATCAATGATATGTTACCTTTAGGTCATATTCATTACTATGTACATGAAGCATCATCTATAGGTTTTATTTTAGTAAGACTACTTGCGGTCATGAAGAGACAGAAAAAAGACGGGAGAAACTTTTCACTGAGCTTAACCTACCCTTGCACCGCATATCTTCCTGGGGAGCAAGTAACTTGGTTGAGTTTAATGCCAAGAAAATTCAGGATTCAGGCGTTCAGAAAAAAAAAAACATCGTTTTCTCCCCTTCCTACTTTCCAGAGCATCTCGTTTGCAATGCGAGACAGCCTCAATATCTTAGATTGTCGCAGTGAATTCCAGTGATTACATCGGCAGTAACCCCACAACACAACATCCAGCAGACTAGGAATCCTGAACAGGAAGTGACGGTTTTTCATGCCCGATCAGCTTTAGCTTCTATATAAGGCACAAGTTATGTGTATGGAATACTATTCGCATCTCTGGGATGGATCCTCTAAATACCTCATTGATGCCCTGGATAGGTCGCAGAGACGGGCTGTCCGCGTTGTATTTACAACTATGTAGACTATGTAGACTGCATCATCAGTCTTTACCAAATTTATCGAACTGTTTCATTGCCTCGCTAAGCGTGTTCCACCGTCTGTAACATGGCGAGTCATCTGAAAAATTATTTAACCTGATCTTTCCTCTCCCTTCCATAGTAAAACCACATGCGCTGGGCTTCGGAGCCACAGCTTTACCTTAACTTCCATCCAGGCACGAACTAAACATTTCTAATAATTATACCTTTGTCGTACTGTAAAGCTCTGGAACATTCTTCCGGCCGCCGATATATGCCCTCCAACCTATCACATCGCGCCCTTTCAGTATAGCGTAAAGAGATATGTGCGGGTCGCCATGACAGGGACGCCTGACGATGAATAACCGGACTTTCGCCAGTCGCCCCTGTTTCTGGATAACATTGTGCTTACCATCAGGCACAATTCCCTTACTTTGCCAAACTACTTTTGTTTTTCTTTAGTGCTTTGACCACAATCTCACCTGATGTTGAATAACGATGTGGTCCAGGACGATAAACACACTAAGCCTAGAGGTACTAGTTCTCAAGTGATGCTGCCGGGACACACCTATTGGTATTTGGCGACAGGTTTTCAAACTTAAGGGTGGTAGCTACCGAGGCAGACATTATTTGAAAATGCTCTACCATTATGCTATGGTTTCCTGACGATGTTTTACTTCACCGAGAGCTCAGGCTGATTTTAGCGTTGGATAGGTGGATTCGAACCCGCGCCCATTGACGCGAAATCCAGCCGTACTATGCACAGCGCCATCATCTCTTCAAAAAAAAGTTTTTTAAAAATATCTCTTTTACTTTCTCCTGTGTTAAGTAGGGTCGGACACATGTTTTATTCGGTTCATTCATTCTTCATTTCAAAAACTGTTGTTTAACCCTTTGAGCACTAACCTGGCGTTGACGCCAGCTTTCCATTGTTTTCCTATTGTCTTCCAATTGTCTCATTTTTATGGGAAATCGACATATTAAAAAGAATTTAATTAGAATAAATCACGGTAGATATATCCGTTGATAGTAAAAGGAAATCTCCCCCGAGGGCAAGTAATTCGAGTACATTGAACACGCGGTTGAAAGAAACGACTTATCTCGTTAGAAGGCCGCCATTCAGGAATAAGTATTGCATAAAAACCCATCGTAAAATATGTAACAGAACTTTATTATAATTCTTTATGGCGATCCTGTCCGGTTTGGGCATACAGAGTTAGCTAAGCTATACTTTGTCCACTCTGTGAAAAAAAACGGTGAACAAAATTTTAACATATTCTAAGCCGTTTTCTGTCGTTTACAGCTACTTTGATTACTTGTAATAGATTTGTGATTGTCAAGTTATTTTCAATAACTAACAGTCCTCACTGTTAATGCCTACTTCAGATTTAAAATCGGGTAAGTACTGGTATACTCATTTTTCTAAACATAGTAAGTATGGTTATATACTATGTGTATGATAAAATTCTGGTACATAGATATATACGGGAACTAATGAAAGCGTGTTAATAAATGCGGCCAGTGATATCCTGATCCCATTAGAACTGACTCACTTATATTATAAAGGTATTCGGGAAGAGAGTAAATTTTGATTATGGTCTGTTTGGATTTACTTAATGTGTTACTTAAAGATTTACTTAATACAGTATGTTGAAATAGAGTATTAAACCAAGTAAAGTAAAAAACAAACAAACAAATATTTTATTTTATTTGGAACTATAACAACATTACACATAAATATTTTGTAATAAAAGATATGGTTTTCGTAAAGTAACTTTTTTAAGTGCTCTGTACATAAAAAAACAAGACCTAATTATACATGAAAAATAATTTTTAACGGTAAAAAAAATCTTAATGAATTCTGTGGATCATCTTAATATTAATACTTGGACCATAAAAATATAGCTCTGAACAGTCAAATGCATTTTGAACATTTCCGGTTTTCATTTAGTTTTATTGCAGTTTAAGTGTTTAAAACAATCAATTAAACTTAAACTTTTGATGTCTATAAATGAATAAGACTTTGTTTCACTTCAATCAATAGCCAAATGCAACTTTTTTAATAGAGTAAAGATATAAAAAATCATTGTGGTGTATAAAATGTGAACAAAAATATTAAAAAAATAAAACTATTAATTTCTCTTCTAATTAGGTTCAATATGAATAAAATAATTTGGTAGCTATAGAGCGAAGCTATATCGCATCTTCACGCTTTATATGGCCCACACCCTTACAGCGCACTCCAACGATCAATCCAAGCCAATATCCTCCCTAACTTCATACACTAAGGGACATAATATCGTGAACATTCAACTGTCAATACGTGAAAAGGGCCGCGAAAAGATTACAGTTTACGGTCACTCCGAGAGGCTAGATTACACGCACTTGTAAAAGTTTCGGATGGTTTTTATGTTACGCCCAGATTGTTGGGGCCTGGATAGATTGCTATAGCCCCTTAACTGCCGAAAAACGAAGGGTGCTGCCAGGGTTTTATTGATTTTTTTTAATTCTCAATGTACAGAATGTCCTAATTTTATTAATGTTATACACTCTCATGCGTTTATGTATACTAATAAATAAAATTGTAATAAATACATATGAATGTGTAATGTGTATCCGATACCTATGCTAAATACACAATTTAAAAAAAAAATCCTGTCTGTCTGTTTGTTCTGGTTATTCGCCGAAGCGGCTGGATTTTTATTTGTTATCCGAAAATAATTAGGGAGAAAAAATTTAAACTTATGAAAGTATGAATAAAATCCGATTCTATGCATAGTTTATTTTTGTGGCAGGTGTTTGAATTTGTGCGTGTTTGAATTTGAATTTTTGATTTCTATTAGTACCAAAAATCATTTAAGGAAAAAAAATTATACTTCCGCATAAAAAAATAATAAAAAATACTTACCATACTTTTACTGGCAAGAGCTTGAATTTATGAGAAATATGATTGCTTTCTCTTAGTACCAAAAACATGTTTAAAATGACTAGGGGTCCGTATAAAAATATGAAAACTCATGATATTGTTAATAAAATACGACCATCAAAAAACAACCACAGATTGCGCCATTAAAACCATTATTTTCCAATGATTTCAAAACTATAATATAATCAGTGAAGAATATATGAAATATCTAGTCTTATACTATATTAGCTTTCTTCTCTATAACTGCGATGATAGCGCAGTGGATACGACGGCCGGAATCCGCGTCAATGGGGGCGGGTTCTAGCTCACCTATCCAACTCTATAATCAGCCTGAGCTTTCGGTGAATGAAGATATCGTGTGGATACCATAATATGGTGGTAAGGCATTTTTAACAATGCCCGCCTGGGTAGCTACCACCCTCAAGTTTGAAAACCTGTCGCCAAATTCCAATAGGTGTGTTCCGGCAGCATCACTTGAGTAGCTCTAGGCTTAGTGTGTTTGCCATCCTGGACCACATCGTTATAATTAACATCGGATGAGATTATGGTCAAAATAATAAGCCTAAGAAAATAAAAAATAAATAATAAAAATCGTGTAAAAAAATTGAAGACTCCTCCGACCGTGTAATTTTTGCTTCACATATAGGTTTTCGAACATATATAGATGCGGCCAATCGTGCCTTATGGCTACTGAGTTGTATTTCGCCTACCACATTGTTATACAGTATTTGATAAACTCGTAAAAATAATTCTTAAGTTCCTATATTATGTACTACAGCTAGCTATGCCCCTTCTCCTATTCAATATAGCGTACATTTTTGGAATCTATACCATTGTGTGGGAATATATGACATTTTGCACAGCATATTTGTAGGTTAAAGTAGATACAAACATTAATTCTTATAAGTACAGAAGATCTACTTGCCAAACTCTCTTATGAACTTCACGTGAATAATGGGATGATTCCTAATATAGTGAATAATGTTCGGTGAAGGCCCTTCACGTAAAAGCACAAGAAAAATACTCTAACAATTTTTCTTTTACAATTGTAATAATCATTTGGGAACGAAGTAGTTGGTTGATTTTTCAACGTAATATATGTTTAGTATCAAACGAAATCTTTACATGATGGAACAAATGCAATGTCATGACATTTTGATTGAACCGCGATCTCACAATATCGGTGATGTCAATCTTGCAATTTATTTGGAGATTGATCGAAAGATCTGTCGAGAACGAGATTGCATTTCTAATAATATCTGAAAGTGTCACATCAAAGATACTAAATACGGATGTTACGTCTCGCGGCCGGTTTCAATATGTGATATAAATTTGTTTTACCTACTGAAATCCGAAATTTCAATTTTTTTACTCTTTAGAGTGTTAGTGATCAGTCAAAAAAACCTATATCTTTTTGTTTTCATCTTAATCTTAACATTTAAGATTATGACTGAATAATAAGAATTAAAACATTTTTGTACTTGTTGTCTGGACTACAATTACAAAAAATCTTTGTCGTGAAAGTTAAACAAAAATAAACTTTCAGCGCAAACGTTTACGAGAATATAAAACGCTCGAACATAAGATCTAGAAAAAAGTTAGAACAATATAACGAATATAATTTTAGTAGATTTGATTTCCACGCTAAAAGTTTTCTAGAGTTGTCGATTTAATAACAGATTTCAACTGTGTGGATTTACAATAGAGTTACCATGCTTTGGAACTCAACTTTACGAACAATTCTAATAACACAGGGAGAATAGAAAAATTAAAATTGACTAAGTGTAAACTGAAATCATACAGTTGGAAAACATATACTATGTATAGAAATAGATAAGAGTTAACGAAGAGAAAAAAATAAATTACAGTTATTTTATAAGACTTATGAAAATACATTACCTCATGTCCAGCGAATTGAGTGCCAATTAAACTTTCATTATTAAAAAAAAAAAAAAAAAACATTGTAATCGTTTTTAATTCAAAAAATTTTATTAATCTTCTCTTGTTCAAGCATAGGAAAATATATTATCATATTTATGGTATATGTATCACAAATTAGATCAGGTATATATAACTTTGAGTGGATCAACCTTTGTAATCACACTTTGTTCTGCTGATGTTGCAACCCATAGTTAATAGACAAATACAGAGACATATCTAAATGACTAATGGATAAGTAAAATGACTACAAATTGAAACTACGAGGTTGTTATTCTGTTTTTAAACGTGAGTGTAAAGTTCTCTCTAACTAAGACAGAGACAATAGTATTATGGTTAATAACTGACAGAAGATATAATAAACGGCCACGCGATAAAATTGCAACATTTAGTCTTTATCGCACTATATGCGCAATCTTATGTGAAAAACTTTGCCAAAAAGTATGAGAAATATTTTTTTATTTTAGTCCTCATTCGTTTTTTGAGACGTGTACCAATAATATTTATATTTTTTGGCGTGAGATTTTAAATCGTTCATACATGATGTAGATAATAACCTATTGTTATTTATTTTTAAATGTAGACTTGTATATATACTTATAGTCAATAAATCATGTTATACTGTGGTAAGTTAAATCAAATCCAAGAATATGACCAAAATCCGATGTCCAGATTTTTCTGAGAAGGTTGGCAACTCTGTTTGACTCGTACTCGCGCGTTACAAATATACATCGATAGTTGCCGGCACTTTGCTTTCAAACTATCGATATAATGCTACGATAAAACGCGTTCAACTGTTTCGAAATACGTAAATAACATGAAAAGTGGAACTTGAAAGCGTATACGATATGTACGATTTATATTTTTATTGTCATATGAGTCACACTGTTTGAAACGTTTAGATACGTGTTTCTTTTCTATACTAGCCTTTGACCGTTGCCCCGCTCGCGTATTATATTTCCATTCCGCAAATTTTTTTAAAATTATTTAGTATTAACGGGTCTAGAAGATACGATGGTTTAGTTGGCAGTGTGGTCGTATTTTGAGTCAATGGACGCGATTTCAAACTCACCTATCCAGCTCTAAAACCAGCCTGAGCTTTCGGTGAAGGAAAACATCGCGAGGAAACCATAGCTTGAGGACATGTTCTAATAATTCCCTCTTGGGTAGCTACCCCCCTCAAGTTAGAAAACATGTCACCAAATACCAACATGTGGGTTCCGGCAGCATCGCTTTAGAATCAGTACATCTAGGCTTAGTCTGGTTATCATACTACACCAGATCGTCACTTAACATCAGGTGAGACTGTGATCGAAGTACCGCGCTTCTACCATGAAAAACAAAGAACGCGCATTAACAGTACTTCTGGTGTGACTACTCGACGTCTCCGCCTGGTTGCACGGGCCGCGGTCTCGAGTCGGCTGTGGCGTTGCGGGTATCTTCGTCAGCGGTGTAATTGTTTGAAACTACCCTCAATCTATTCATGTTCATTATAAATATTTCAGCACACTGCACTCATTGTATCCACTTTATTAAATTCTGTCGATCGCGCCCGAGTTTTTCAATCACTGGATTCCATGCCAAAGATAGGTTTAGTCTGTCTTTCTCGATTTAAATTTTTGGGATCTTTAGTTCCTATTACTTCTCTAACTACTCTAAAATAATAAATTCTAAACAAGTTAATACTCAAATTATAAGTAAAATCGCGAAGCTTAAAAAGTGTATTGACGCTTAATTGTATTGACTATATAATATTTTATTTAAATAATCAATGATTTAGCCAAAGAATGTGAAGGCGGGTAATTTTACGTAAAAAAGAGATATTTTAAGTTTTCCAAACAGAACAGAACGATGTCAAAGAAATTATCAAAGTTAGTAAGGGATTTAAAATATGTAATATATAAACATATTAAAATACTGGTATAAATACTTGTTTATTATTTACTTTTTTATATTACCAATACTTTCTTTTACTTAACATAAATAATTTTCATGGGCTAACCTATTTTAAGTTTTTTCGCTCTCCAGTAAAAAGTAGTTTTAAGCATTTACTAGGTTTTGAAATGGGACAGCCGAACTGTACAATGTCGCAAAAAACAGATCGAGTTTCTCGCCGGCTCTTTTCGACGGGATTGTTTCCCGAACCGTTGGCAACATTTTTGACGTTCATAAGAACCTCCTCAAGGTATAAACTAAATAAAATATGTTGTTGTTTGATTTGCTTTGATTGTATAATGTAGTTTTTTCTATAATGTATTAAGTATGAAATACGAGAGATATGTAAGTTTTCAATCACTGTAGTATTTTACCTTCATAAAACTATATTAATCTATTTTTTATTTATTTTTGAAATCCGCGATTATTTTTGTAAATCGTTTAGAAAATTACTGTTTGCTTTAATTACACCTATATTTGTTTTAATCGCTTCACTGAAATTAGAAACGTTCGTTTATTTCATACCCGTTTCGAGATTTACGTAATTGGTTCTTTTGAGTTTGTTTTTTTAGATATAGTCCCGACATTTTGTATGTGTGTATTATGTGAGTTTCTTTTTTTTTGTAACATTATACTTTATTAGACAAATAAGGGTTTTTTTTTATATAATGTTATAATATAAGTAACTAAAACTTTCTATAAATATGCATCGAGTTTTGCTAAATATATTTTTACACTACATAAGCTCAACGCTTTGACCACTATGTCATCAGATGCTAAGTGACGATGTGGTCCAGGATGGTATACACACTAACCCTAGAGATACTGGATCTCAAGTGATGTTTCCGGAACACACCTATTCTTGTTTGGCGGCAGGCGGTCATTATTATAAAATACTCTACCACCACGCTATGGTTTCCTTATGATGTTTTCTTCGCCGAATGCTCAGGTTCATTATTCCAGTTGGATAGGTAGGTTCGACCTGTGTCTATTGACGCTGAATCTAACTGGGCTGTTAACTGTCCCATCATTGCTTTGAAAAGATATAGACTTCCATTGCGTACAACTTCCTGTGAAATTCGTTTATTTTTCCCAATGACACGTATATAAATTATTGATTTTATTTTATACACTAGCTGTGTACTCGCGGCTACGCCTTCGTTTAATATGTTCTTCATCGCGTTTTCATTTTTTTAACGGAACCCTAATTATTTTTCGGTAGTAAATAAATAAAAAGTAAAACTATTTGTTACAAATTTAAATACTTGCCATTGAAACTTTGCGATGAATCGGATTTTATTCGAAATTTCAAGAGTATTATTTTTTTACGCCAAACCCTAATTATTTTCAATAACAAAAGTTACCCGCAATAAACTGACAAACTGAGTCAGACAAAAATTTTAAAAATTATAGTTTTGACACAGGTGTCGCATATACATTCATATGCATTAAGTAAATATAATAATTTATCTATGCTATAGATTACAATTATTATACCTATTAAAGATAATTCAACAGTTTAGTGAAGTTTATTAAAGGTAATTTTTTTTATTATATTCGCTGTAATTAAATGTAAATTACTAATTATTCTAATCAGAGCTTTGATAAGGTAGAGGACAGATCATAAAAAATGACCGAAAATTAGCTTGCATAATACCTTCAAGGGACCATACCAAGATATCGTCATATCCATCTCCTGAATATTTAGTAAATGCCGTTCCTCTAGAAACCTTCATTCATCAGCACAGAATTCCGTGAATTGAGTTGGAATTCGGAATACTGTACGTCTTCTTTTTTACACGGAATAGGTTCTTTTTTTTTTAATTATTATTGAAATTAAACTATCTGCAGACTCTGGGTCCGCACCTTTTTTTATATTGTAGATTTAAATCGACTTGCGTCGGAAAAAATTGCCTATAATAACAATTCAAGCAGCTATGCAGTTAGTAATCTTTCGCATATGTGAGCTTAAATCTACTTCTATTAAATTTTTTATATTTATATGTTAAATTATTTTGTTATTATTAATTAATTAATTACATAATTATTACTTGAATTTTTTTTTTATATATTTTTTTTTATTATTAACGGTCGTAACAAGCCAAGCAGAACTAGGTCCGTGTCCGCATAGTTACCTCATAGTTTGGGTTTGGGCAATTATTGCTTGTATGACCTTTTGGTCTCCATGTTTTATGACCATCTTGAAATTATAATCCGCTATGTCCTTCGCCGGTGCGCTCACCGCTCGGTGGATGAAGCGGCCTATTGCGTGGTTGGCCACGTCGGAATAATAGACACAGGTCTCCGTGTGCCTCGAGATGGCCACAATAGCGTGGGATACACTATCGTGGATATGTAGCTTTCTCCCCTTGGTCTGGAGGATCATCACCGATTTGAATGTCAACCCCTGCGACTCGTGGATCGTCAGGACTCGCGACCCCTCCCCTGTTCCGTAGCCCTTGTTTATAAGGGCTTTCTTCTCTACCTGAGTATGTACTAAGTAGAGAGTATCGGTGGAGTGTGGGGGTATCTGCGCTCCCGAGTAACCCTCGAGTCTCAGGGACCTCACTATCGGTTTGGATGAGTATATACCGTCATAGACCTCGCTGAATGTATAGGCCACGTCCATCGGGTTCCTGTGAATAGGTTCAGTGCTTTGATCACAATCTCACCTGATGTTAAGTGACGATGTGGTCGACGATAATAAAACCACTAATCCTAGATTCGGATTCAGATAGAGTTTTGTTTTAAGGCCGGTTTTATTAAAAATATATCAATTTTTCTGACTGATCGTTGACAGTGAGCTTTAGAAAAAAAGATTACAAAAACAAATTGAGATTGCATATCGAAACCGACTGTTTAGACGGAGGGTTTCTATATCGAATCCACAAAAACAAGATTGAGATCAGATTATTATTATATCGGTTTTTTGACTAATCACTAACACCAATCTGTCATTTTAGATGACTTTAAAAAGGAAAAAGGGTCATGTATCGAACCCGGTCGTATGACTTTTGTATATATATATGACTGAGTTGTTTGCTGTCCGAATTCAGTTATACTCTCTGCCCCGAATGCGTAAGAATAATAGTGGACAGCACTCGTTGACAAATGTAGTGTGAAGTCGTACCATTTAATGGGCCTACATTAGGCTAGACATACACAGGCTGTATCCTTCCCTAATCTAGTTAAAATTGGCAAAGAAGTTAATAACAATCAAATAATAGGATAGTCAATTGGTATTGCCATGAAATCAGCGCCTGCATGAATTTATTAGCTCGCACCTCAAATCTTGTAAAAAAAATCTCACCTATGGTGCACAATGGTCTTTTTTTTAACCTAGCTAATGCTGTTGACCGGAAAGACCTTAACAGCTTCACCGAACTTTGGGGGCGAGTGCTAAAGGCTCTCAGCCGCAAGTCCAGAATGGTCTGGAGGCACTCGCTCTTAAATGATGCTGCTAGAACACATTTATGGGGTGACAGCTGCCCAATCGAGCATTATTAGAAAATCTCCTCCCATCATGCTATGGTTTCCTCACAATGTTTTCCTTTACCGTAAGCTAATGATTATTTATAGAATCGGATAGGTGAATTCAAACCTAAATCCATTGACGCGGAATCCAGCCACATTACCAACTGTGCCATCATTGCGTTAAAACATTTAATTTGATTACCCTTTTTTGATATCTAGCGCAATTAAACCGTATAGCATAGACAACTTTAACTTTAAACGTAACAAACAAGCAAAGGCCATTTGTGCATACGTCATAAAAAAATATATTAAATTTTATATCATAAAATATTTTGCCATGTATACACATAGCTTAATATGAAAACTATTTTTTCCGGTTGTATAAAGAAAAACAGTTATCCTAAGTAGTTTTCCGTAGAGAGAACAGTTGTAGTACGCGTCATGTACTCCGTTTAGAAACAACCGCTGCGTTTGCGTATTTTGCCTGAAACATTAACACGTATATATAACATTAATAGGACATCGGTATAAAAACACTAAACCTAGATTTGGTCCGTTGACAACGTTCTCCTTGTGAGTTTAACGCCTGTCCATTTCATTAACCGTTTTGAAGTTACTTTTTCATGATATTACTTTTTCCAGTCTTATTAACATCGTTGATGTATGTATGTTTTTTTTTTTCCTTCATCGTTCCCCTAGACCAGTGGGTCGTAGGAGCCAAAATATGGTCCGGGGACGGTGCAGCACTCTGCTTGGTTGAGTAGTTTTGAGCAGATTGTTCTTAGGATTATCGAACTTGTGAAGAAGACGCAAACATTGTATTTTAATGAATTGAAATGTTAGGTACTATTGTGATTTTAGAAAAATTTCATTTTTAGTATTGATTTAGTTTGTTTTTCTTGTGCATCGTAGTCAATGCTATCTGGCTTTACAAGTTTAGAAATCACTTTACTAGACAGTCTCAAGATATGTATATCTGAATTATAGGTAGATCAAATTAACATGCGGTCGGCTTCGAGTCTTTATGTATCTTCTACCGTATGTATATTAGGGTATGGCTCAGAGAAAATTTCCAATATGGTACCCTCGCCGACATTCCAAACCAGTACATACTCTTAAACTTAACCGTAACGCCACTACCCTAAGATACTCCAGGACCTTTTTATCGAGTACGCCAGCTCTGTGGAACAGGTTACCCAGCACAGTCTTCCCCCAGGCTACGACATGCGACTCTTCAAAAAGGGACTTATAAACGCTCTCCAAGGTCGGCTACGCATAGTTAACACTCCTGGTGTTGCCGTTGCTTATAGGCGACGGTAACCATTTACCATCAGATGACCAGTCTGCCTGTTCGCCTTTCATTGATATAAAATAATATCCAGGTGTTTCAGATCGCCTGTAGGTATCTATAATTCCGGGTGCTTCTATGAGCAAAAACGTCCCAATTATTTGTCAACTTCGCTGACATAGAAAAGAAATCTGTAAGCATTCTATACTTAAACTTAAGTAAAAAAAAAATAATTTTGGTCAAAAAAAAGTATTTTCCTTTATTACTACTCGTAAGAGTCTCAACGGCACTTATGAAATGAAATAAATTTACTTTACAGACTGGAAAAAGAAAATTTCGTAGAAAACGTCGATGACAGCGAAAATCGAATAAAAGTGAAAAATGCAATTGATTTTTATGGGTATGAAGGTCGATAAGAACCGGCAATTTATAGTTTCAATCACACTTCTTGTTGCTAAAATAATGAACCTTTTATTGATGGCATATATCTAGCAACCAGTACGAGTAGATAGGTAGACAAATGAATTAGTACTTTATTTAGATAAATACTTTATCTATATATATATAAGCAAAGTTTGTTTTCTTAAACAAAAGTAAACTCGAAAACTACTGGACCGATCAGCATTTAAACCACAACCATTCGACGCGGAATTAATCGTAGATGGTTATAGGCTACATATTTTTCAAATTCTATGAGCCCTTTGCTATGTTTTTTCAATTTGTTTGTTTATTAATTTATTTGCTTCCATAAAACTAAAGACAAGGCATTTATAAAATGGGGTTCCTTTGACGCACCATCACCTCAAAACTACTGTACATATCGGGATAGGACTAATACCTTTCAACGCAGTATTTTTCGTAGACAGGTATTTTTTGGATTCCACCGATCCTCTCTCATTTTTTTTTCGATTTACTCTTTTGTACATTTTCCACTACAATTTACGCTTATATACATTTTTTCCGCTAATAAAAACAAAATACTCTTACTTTTATTCATTCAATTGTTTTTTTTAATTAGCTATAAATGAAACGTCATATGCACACAACATATGAAACGCGGGCGGAGCCGCAGGCACCAGCTAGTTTGTACATCAAAATAATTACACGTTTTTGTTTTTGCAACTGAATATAAACTATTTATTATGATAGTGATCGAATCAGAAATGCGAAGATTGCTCGTAAAACCGATGCCCCTGGGGCCAACGGGTTCTCCAATGCCTGCCGCGTACAACGTAAACAACGTAAACAGCGTAATGTGGGTAGGTCCTCAACGAGGTAGACCGTCGACCTAGTGAAGGTCGCGGGACTCCGCTGGATGCGGATGACGCGAGACCGATCGTTGTGATCTATGCCCAGCAGTGGACGCCTTTTGGTTAAATGGGTGGATGGATAGATTCAATTGTTTTTTTTTTTACCAAATATAAAATGTTTAGATAACTTACAAATAACGTCGCGGATACTTTTGCGGGTAGTGATAATAAAAGGCAATACTTTATATCTTGGGTTTCACTACTCACTGATAACGATAAAAGCTTATCAGGATCAGCGTCGTTTGTGATTATATCTAACTATATATGACAGCGAAGTAATTGGTTGAATAACATTCTAGACAGAATATCAATTAAATAATTATCCTAGTAATTACGGAATAGTTAAATGTATTAGTTCTAATTATTGTTGAAATTGAATAAGATTACGAGGAATGTAGGCGATTCGTTGCACTGCACTGCACTCGCCGTTGACGTTCATTAAGAAGTGAAGTCTGTCACGACTGCATCGATTGTGGCAAAGACCATCGACACAAAGCTCCGCCAGACTGTCAACATGTTACGTTTCGCTTCGACGTAATTCACAAGAAAATTACATATATAGTTGATTCAACGAAATATATACTTAAACGTGATATATCTACAAAACAATAAATAATCATGTAAATTGGATAAGCGCATCTTGAGCTATACGCTAATTAGTTTAAGGTAAAAAGTCGTACTGAGATCAGAGTACGGTGGTACATTTTCTAACGTTAAGTTATTTTATAAAGATAACCCTCTAAGGTTAAAAATCTGTCGCCAAGCACCTGTAGGTACCAAAATCACATTCT
Source organism: Samia ricini (assembly GCA_014132275.2). Lineage (NCBI taxonomy): Eukaryota > Metazoa > Arthropoda > Insecta > Lepidoptera > Saturniidae > Samia > Samia ricini. The sequence continues at coordinate 28,265,860 of AP028158.1, forward strand.
AGCAGCATCATATTAGAATCAGTACAAGTGCTTAATATCCTGGACAACGTCACTTAACATCAGATTATATTTTATTCAAAATGCAAAGCCTATATAACATAAAAAAAACAACAGAGACTGTCTTTTTTAATAGCTATATAAAGATCTATATCGACTTTGATTTGTAATAATTTAATTTCTTTTATATTTATTTTTTATAATAATATTCGCTATGGTATCCCCTTTACGAAATGTTAAAAAAAATACATAAGGATCTATTTTATTCGTTATAAGTAAATTTAAAATTGACGCTATAAAAACATCAGAAAAATATATCAAATTCGTAGTGTAAAAAGATCGTTTGGTTTCCATGCGGAGTGAGTAGAACCGGACGAAACGAATTGATTGTCGACATCCGGCGTCGACTGCTGTATAGACAAAAAGCTTCAGAGCCCGACACCGAACGATGCAGTCAATATATTGCACACCGTAGGTTGATTTAGAGAGAGAATATAATTCATATAGTTTACATTTGTAACTAAAATAAGTGCCTCCTCAATAAAGAGAAAAATATAAAAGTTAAGTGATACGACCCTTTGTAAGTTAAGAACTCGAAGAATAATAAAAATAATGACATAAAGCGCAAGGTAACTGAAATATGAAATAATCTACCTGCAAGTTCCCAAACACAACCCCACTGTTTTGGTCAACGCAAATGATTAGAAAAATTATAATATAAAGTTGGGCCCAAAGAAGACATTCTTGAGACAAATAACCATTGTACACTATACACTTGGAAACTACATACAAGATTATGTAAGAGAACTTAATAAAACATTTAGGATTACTTATCTGGTAGGCTTAGTTAGGATGAAAACCGCAGAATTTGCATACTGGTAACAGTGCAAGCCGAAGTTCGTACCATTAAGGCCCATTTGTACTAGTTGGTACTATATCCGCTTGATCTCCCTAAACGCTCGCCATAAACTACAATGATGCTATCATGGCATCTAGGGTCAACAGAATTAGTCAGTTTGAAAAAAAAAAAGGTTGGAGAACAACCACAGCTATACAAGATATGTAATATAAACAATAATATTGAAAGAATTAGTATCTATTATTAGAAAGCTCAAAGCTACGGAAAGGGCAATGGAGATGGGAATATGCTTGGAGTTTCACTGCGCGCTTGAATCAGAAATAAGGTGATTCGCAGAATAATCAAAGTTACCGATATTACCCGAAGAATTGCCAAAGAAGCAATGGGCTAGGCGCATTGCTCGTAGAACTTATGTCCGTTGGGGCAAACGAGTTCTTGAATGGCTGCCGTGTACCAGAAGACGCAGTGTAGTTAGGCCCTCAAAATGTGGACCGACGACCTGGAGAAGGTTGCGGTAATCCGCTGGAAGCGCGTGGCAGTTGACAGGACCGGTCGATGTGTAGATCTTTGCAGGAGACTTAAGTCCTGCAGTGCCTTTCGGTTGAATGGACGAATTGAAAGGAACTATTAATTAATTTTACAGTCGAATAATAAATCATGATGCGAAGTTGAACAGCGACAATAATGTATAAAGTATGAAATAGTGATTAAAGGAACGTTGCGGTGTGATAGGGGATTGACAAAGATTGTGAAAGGGATGATTAATTTGTTAGAACACGTGGAAATGATGAATGAACGAAAATTTACGAAACTAATTTACAAGGCGAGGGTGACAAGACGATAAAGGTTAACTTAGACGAGGTATCTCGACTAGATCAAAACTATTCTAAAGAAAGGCCAGGTCAAAAGTACCAGTAAGCGAAGAGCATATAAGAAAGCGCTTAAGAATGTGAAACAAAAAAAATACAAAAAACGTGTGTCAGGATTGTAGCTGATGGAAGGAAGTAGTGTTTGCCGAAGCTTATGAGAAAGAAGCTTTATGTTATGCATGTAAAAATCAAATGAAACCGCAAGAATAAAAACAGCGCGGGGTGACACGGTGAATCAATTTTTTTTTGCACCGTTCATACATAATCTAATTCGTTGAACAGTGTTCCGCTTTCCATTATGCGAAACGAATATGAAATGTTACGATAAAGGGATTCACGTCAGACCCGAATCACTCGGATTAAATTTGAAGCGAGATATCGAGGGCTGACGAACGCTAATACTAAAGAACTTTAGTGATATCTATGCGAACGCGACGGTGTGAGGTTTAACGCATAATATACCAACCCTCATCTTAAAGCGATATATGTAGTCGTTTATACCGTGATAATTATATTGAAGCCAATATTAACTCCAGTATTAATGAAAAAAATAATTTAGAATGAAAAAAGAGATCATAAACTAAAAGTTTTTTTTATCAAACATTGACTCGTCGATAGAGGTAGACGATTCCGTGGGAAAGGGTTAGCAAATTCCTTCTCAATGACCGAATGTCATATTTTTTAACTGAACATATCTTTAGCGCCGTTTAGCGATTCTCGATAGGGAAAACTTATAGAATCACGTTACCAATGCTGTGACGTCAGCCGTCAACATGCTACAGTATTCAAGTATAAGACGGCGTTTAAGTGCTTGCGCTCAGAGATAAATAGACAAATTTAGAACCAGTACCTCTTATGCTTAGTGTGTTTACTATTCTGGATAACACCATCACTATTTTGGGCTACTTGAATCCAGTTGGGGCCGGCATTTTTATGAGCTCATCTTCCTAACTAACTACAGGTCTATCTTTCCTTCTTTTGCCATGTGGACCTGTACATGTGGTTACCCTACCCTATTCGTCCATTCCCGACCCGTAGGCGCGTCACATGTCCGGCCCATTTCCAATTTAGTGATTGAATGTGTACCAATTCGTCCCTTGTTTTAGTGATGTGTCTAATTTTTGTTTGTCTTATTTATTGTATCTTGTTAATATTCATCATGCTACCAACGTACTATAGTATTCAAGTAAAAAATGGCGTTTAAGTACGCGCTGGCTGTCAGAGATAAATAGATAAGATAATTTTACTTGCTTTTGATATATCATTTATCTAAAACAGTTGAAAAGATTTAGTGAGTTATATGAATTTTGCTTTTCAGCAAAATTTCAATCGATATTGACCATGTGACCATGTGGTTGTAAATAATAGCATTAGCATAAGCTTATGCTGTTAACACACATACGAACCGGACCGCGGACATGGTATGTCGAGCGGCCGAGGTCATCAGTTGCCTAAGGTGGGGATGGGGAATAAGATTTCTCAAAAAAAATCGTTTCTTTTTTTAACCTATTCTAATCCTCTAGTACAATCTTTTTTCGACTTGTTTTATTTGACTGTTTATTCGTAAATAATGTTCATTCAGTGGTCGAAATAAGACTATAATCATCAGTAATTGCAAAAACTGTTTCCAATTTTTTCAATTAACAGTACTAAAGTTAATCAATAGCAGCTAAACAAAAAAAGAACAACACCTAACCTACTAAGGAAAAATGACACTGAACTCTTTTATTTTTGCCTATTTACAGATGATCATCATATCATAGAAAACAAAAAGGACAATCAATACTTGATTGATGTGATTGATTCGTGTGAAAAAGATTGATATTTTGGACCTCGATGTTTTATGAATCTATTCATCAAGCTTAGATTCGAATCGATTTAAAAATCGATATTTTTCGGAAAGGATTCCAATCTCTACTGCCTGATAACCTTGGCCGTCCAACGTATCATGTCTGCCACTGATCAATAATAAAAGAAATGTCAGTGATTCAGTCCGTACGTGTGTTAACAGCATTAGAAGAAGAGGTGAGTCAGCTGCAACTGACAAAACATGAAAATTTGTACATGCTTGGCAATATATTTGCTACATGAAAATATTAGATTTTTTGTGGAGAGACCTAAGTCTTGTTCTACATGAAATAATTCTTGTTTTTAAGAGGTTTGCTTATTAACTTGCAGTATTTATTACGTGAGATAGGCTCAGCACTCAGACTGCTACCTAACCTGTAGTTAAGTGACAACCTGGTCCAGGATAGTAAGCACATTAATCTTAGAGCTATACTAAAAAGTGATAATACCAGAATACAATTGTGGGTGACAGGTTTTCAAAATTGAGCTATCCAGTCTACCATTATTAGAAAATGCCCTACATGATACAGTTTTCTCACGATGTTTTCCTTCGCCGAAAGCTCAGGCTAATTGTAGAGTTGTATGGGTGGATTAAAAACATACATTCATCGACGCGGAATCAGACCGCACTATCAACTGTTATAATTCCATATACATAAGGAACTTACAATGTTTCGCCGATCCTTATTGTGATTAATCACTGCATCAGGTCTTTTTTTGGTTTTCAATAACTTGTTTATACTTTCCCACTAAATTAACAAGTAATTTATTTTCATCATGCGTACCTAATTAAAATTCGCTGAACGTTCTCTATTCTTCTAGTCAGTTATTAATATAAATATATTGTTACATAAATTACCTACATGTGGATTTTAGCTTTCTGTATTTTTTCTCCGTACAAACTTTAACTATGACAAATTTCACAGTTCCGTGCTCGTGGCATTCTTAAAAAAAGATTGAAAGCTTCCGCTCTACGTATTAGTATTCTCATAAAGTCACATTGCGGTGTGGTAGAGGATGTACTGACAAAGATAGAGAAAAGAATTCTTAATTAGTTTGGGCACGTGGAGAGGATGCATGAAAGAAGATTGCCCAAAACAAATTTAATTTTAATTTAAAGATACTGGAAAAGTAGATAAAGGCCGACCTACGCGAACGTATCTCGACCAAATCGAAGACGTACGTAAAGTAGATGAAGCGAAAGACGTGTGTCAGGATCGTAACAAGTGGAAGGATGTATTCTCTACCGATTCTTATAAGAAAGAAGTGATGTGATTAAAAGGAAGCATAAATTAATCATAAAAAAAATTTGCACAGGATTTAAAGCTTTTTGGATCGACCGTGGAAAGAAACTAGGGTTTATTAGAGAGAACTAAAACATTCCGAGAGCGTATTTTATCGCTCGATCCTTTGTGAAATCAATTCGTAAGTGGTCGGAATTTTATATGAGTTTTATACGGGTTTTTTATTTGAATCCTTTCCATTGGTACGTTTATAAAGAACAACGGACTTACAAACTCCTTATTTCATTGTTAGAAGTAAGAGAGAAGTAGATTCTTTACATATAGTAACATTTTATATATTCTTAACACTCTTTGCCACTGATTTCGGTATGTATGTAAATTGAAAATTTGGAATAAAAATAGCATAGACATAGAGACGAATTGAGAACCTCCTTTTTAAAGTCGGTTCAAAATAGTTAGTTTTGTTATATTCGGCGATAACGAGGAATTTATTAAATAAAACACTAGATAAGTGCTTACGTTGCAACTGGTGTCTTTATTCTGAAAATAGAGGATTATAAAATTTGGATTTACTTTAAATAAATTCATAGAAACTTAAATATCCGCGGTTACTGACTGTACGGAGTTGTATGAATCTCCATTACTTGTTTAAACCCGTACTAATGTTTATTTTATCAACATTCCCTAGTTTACTTAGCTGCTTGAAATTCTAATTAAAGGTATAATTTTCGCGCGATAATGTTAGTCGGGGTTACCAGCCTCTTGTACTTACCAAGGCCAATCTAAACACTAGGTATAGTTCATAACTTTACCCATTTCTCATCCATCAAACAACCGACCAAAAATCTAGTTAAACTCGAAACATTTTTAATAATCCTTAAACTTAATGCATTATCAAGATTCTTATTTATTCGTCTCCATTTGGGGATCGAAACACGTTCCCTGTCGAAGGGGGAATAAACATAGAATATCTTTTATCACTGAAATAATTGACACAATCTACATCAATACGAGTGAAGCCGTGGAAGAAAGCCGGTATTATATAACTCTATCCATGTAGCATTGGTAAAAAAAAAATCAAAAATACTTTATTTAATTTATGCCCTGATAAGGCGCTTATGAACGTGAAAATACTACCACCGATTCGGAAAACAATCCAGTCATCTAGAAGAACCGGCAAGAAACTCGATCTGGTTTTTTTTCTGCATGTTTTTTTTGCAACTAACAGTTACAGGGTTTATTAGTAGATGCACAGAGAAAGATTAGAGTTGTATAGTTGCTATAACTATAAGAAAAAATAGTTTTTAAAGCGTGTTAAGCCATATTTTAAGAGCTGTATAACAGACTTTTTCGTAAAACCCGAAAAAAAGTTCGGCGATGCCGCCAAGTTTCTTTCCGTAAACAGCGTTTTATTCAGTTCGAAAAAGAAACACTAGGTTCTTGAGACCCTTTAAGTTTGGTGTGTTTATTATCTTCCAAGTGACCACCTGCACTTTTCAAGTGATACCTAAACACAAGATAAATACGAAAAGTCAAGAGCAAAGTAATCAGACAGAAAACAAAGATAACAGATGTCCTCACACAAGCTCTAAAATTGAAATGGCAGTGGGGCAGGCCACATTTCGAGATACACAGACAGCAGGCGGACAATCAATACTACAAGGTGGAAAGGGCCAATCGGCAAAAGAAGGGTAGCGAGACCGAAAAGACGATGGGCTGACGATATAACCGAAATAATAGGAAAGGACTAGCAAACTGTAATCAGTGGAAAGGACTGGAGGAGGCCTTCACCCGAGGATGGGCCCATATCTAATTAGCAAAAACGAACTCTTACTAACATTTAGGCAATAACCAAAACAATAATAACTAACTAAACACTAACAAAAAAATACCAACATTTGAAATGCAAATTAAGGATCAGGAAATACAGGCTTTTTATTTCATTTATTTATTTATTATCTTGTAAAACAACGTCACTTGGTATCATATAAGATTGTGATCAAAACAAGGTTTTCAAGCTTATACATTAAAAAACATAGAGACTGTCGACAGAAGTGAAAATTTGAAACTTCGGAAAAACTGTTATTTAATGTTACTAACAACAACAAATACGCATGTGTGCTCGCTTGGTAGCAGGCCACCCATCCAAGTACTGAGCGCGCCTGACGTTGCTTAACTTCGGTGATCGGACGAGAACCGATGTTTTCAACGTGGTATGGACTCCCAGTGTCACGCCTTCTTCGACCGCGCAGAGACACACCCAAATCCGCTCATAGCGAGAGCCGTCGTGTACTCCACCGATCCGTTAGCTCCGAAATCGCTACGGAGACCGCGAAACAGCCTCACCGACCCCGACATGCCCACATCCGCTAAACCGTCGTTCCCGCCACCGGGGACAGGCGGCTAATTTTGCTCCCGCACACACTCCGAGTTCCCCTGCGACGGCGACCCAAGACGTGTCTCGTTCTCCAACTGGGGAGGCTTTTGACGTCACCATCACCGCGATACAGTGACACTGCCCTTGCAATGAACATCACACACACAACTTGCAGGTGCATAGGTCCTGTAAGGAAACTTTTTTTAAATTATTATGTTTATTAAATAAATAAAAAATGTAGGAATTAGCTAGGATTTACTCTTAGATAACGGCCAAGCCGAGGTTCAAACCCTTGAGCTAGTTACTTTTTGCGGCTGAGTGCCTTTAGCACTCGACCACAAAGTTCGGTGAAACTGTAAAGACCCTTCCGGTCAACAGCATTAGATAGGTTAGAAAAAAAACTGGATTATGGCTGCGCGTTACGTGTTTAAATTTCATAATTTGTTAATTGGAATTATTTTCAAAACCTAACATTTATCTGGTTTTTACATGTGTTGGCCATGTACACAAATCAATACCTTGTTATATATTTTTTTCATAATCAAACCATACTATGGGCTCAGTAATTATACATTTTATTATATATCTCGGAGCATCAGCACTTAAACGCTATCTTATAGGTACTTGACATACTGTAGCATGTTGACAGCGGACGTCATAGCATTGGTAACGCGAATCTGTAAGTTTTTCCTCTTCTGAGAATCGCTCGACGCCGCTAAAGAAATTTTCACTTCAAAAAAAGACACTAAACCTAAACAGTATACAATTTATACGACAAAGAATTTATAATTTTTAGTTCATCTATTCCTATAATTGAAATGTATATAAAATGGGCATCAACGTGCCCATGATGTGTTATTATAATAAGCCATTAAAGCTGTGAACTCTATTAACTAACTTTGTCGATCGGTGGTCAATCTGCGGCTTATAGAACGCAAACATTCTATCAGAGTTTAGATTGGATAGTTTGCTGAGTAGAGGTTAAATATTATAGGTAATATAAGCAACGCATATTAATAAGGTTTAGCGAAGTTTAATTTATTGAAAACAAAAGTGAATAATATAATGAAATATAATAAGTACGTATATTGAAAAACATTTTTTGACTAATAAAAAAACCTTACACAGAAACGTTTAAAGTTTTTGGTGGGGAATCGAAAAGGGATGCTCTATTCACTTCCCACAAAACGAATTTTGATAACCGCGTAAAATATGACGTCATATCTTAGTAGGTATAGTACGTTGTCTCTCTATGATAAAATTGAAATTCTCATGGGTTCTTTTTTTGATCAGATTTTAACTTTAATAGCGTCACTTCTGAGACGTCACAAAAACTCTCTGGAAAGTTCGGACGGCTGCCGTTTTGCGAGTATATTGTAATAGTGATTTAAGATTGGAACAAATATAAGCGGATCTCTCATAGAAAAATGTACGGTGAAGCTTAGCGATTTCATAGAAAAAGGGGCCTCGCAGCTAACTAATGCCTGTTAATAACGATATTTATTATTTAGAAATAAAAATATGATAAATAAAAATCATATTTCCTTCATCCTGTAAAATAAATACTCCTTTACCGAATACTTCTAGTAATTATTATTCGTGTGAGTATAAAACGATATTTTTCAAAGCAACTTATTAAAAAAAAAACTTAAATACAGCTTTCTCTACTTACTTAAATATTAATCTATACATATAATAAAAATGTAACGGATCGCTGTCTGTACATGGAAGATATATGAGAAAAAATATTATTAGGACCTTTATAAACGCAAATGGGACCCAAAACTATGATTTTTAAAAATTTTGTCTGTTTGTCTGTGCGTTTGTGCACGCTAATCTCAGAAACGGCTTATCCGATTTAGATGCAGTTTTCACTAATATATTGTAGTAAGCTTCACTTAACATTTAGTGTTTGTTTCATGTCAATCGGTACATAAATAAAAAAAGTTATGCCAATTTAAAGAATCACGTTGAACATTTATTCTATCTAAATTCTTTCTCTGTTCAGATGCATTGTATGAAACTTTACTAAACTCCATAATGGTCTATATAAAAGTATGATTATATATTAATAATAATATGTTAATAAATAGAAGTTAAAAATGATCGGTTTCGGAAGTGTTCATATTCCAATTTAAGTTGACCTCAGACATATATCATCATTCATATGAAATAGGGTTCAGGTTAGGCTGGCAATGCAGGTTGTTTATATATGTATATATATAGATAAAGCACATCGAGAGCCGGGCCGCTTTCGGAGGCGCATGGCGTAACAGTTGCATTCGATAACACTGACTGTTTGCTTATTTTATATATTTATATTTTAGGGTTTGTAAATACATATTGTATGTATATAGTATTGATTAATTAGTTTTCAAATTAGGTAAACACGTCTTATTAGTTAAACTGTAAATACAAGTTTATACATTTTTATGTTTAAAAAAACAATTTAGTAATTTGCGATTAATTAATACATAAATGTATCTATTAGACATTTCTTTTATTTTCGATAATTAATAGGTTAGTTTATTACGTCTTAATAGTTATTAAACTGTAATAAAGTTAAACTGTGTAATAATCTGTAAGTATTTAATTTTTTTCTTTATGATGAGTATGAGTTCACTAAATAACGCTGAGTTAGTACTAATTACTACTTCTTATAAGAATGCCTCGAAAAAGATCCAACCTCCCCCGGAGCAGCAGAAATGCAATAAGGATGAGATTAGTTCTCATTAGTTCACTGCATTTCAGTAACGTCAGGCCAGGTTTCATATTACAGAAACTTCAGCTCAGCGAAAATCTCGATTGAGTTCACATCGTTCTCGAATGATGGCCACTTGAGTTAGGATGAACAGGGAACAGCGTGAAGCACGTTTGTCCACCGATCGCAAGGCTCATGCAATATCGCGTGAGTCTGAGACCTTTACTGATAGGGAAACCCACCTGAGCTCTCAAAAAGCACGAACTGTGCAGTCTAGAAAGCTGGAAAGTAGCTTAGATCGTGAATCTCGATTAACAGCTGATCGAGAAGAAGAAAGAAACTGCAGAACAACGTCAGTCACGACTAAATGCCGATCGATTTCGGCATAAACTCAATAAAATGTTATCAAGTTTGATAGAAGACCCAGAAACTGGAGCGGAAATTGATATCCTTCCATGGATTACCAAAGAGAAAACAGGTTATTTGTATTCGCCCAGAATTGATTACTCTGAATTCGCATCTATAGTAGGTATGGTGGTATGTTGTCAGTTTTGTAATGCTCAAAAATGGAGAAAAGAACCATATGGAATATGCTATTCAGGTGGCAAAGTGCTCATTTAAACTTATCATGAGCCCCTTTATAAAAGTTTTACTAAATAGTGAGCATCCTCAGTGTAAACATTTTTAGACTATACCCGTTTATATAATAGTGTATTCCAAATGACATCTTTTGGGGTCAAACATATCACATCCAACTTTTAAGGTGCAGGGCCAATTTATCACTTGATTGGATCTTTGCTTCTCCAAAATGAGCCAAAATTTCTTTACATTTATTTTGTATCAAATTACAATGAACAGGCCCATATACGACATCATCAACTTTATATTTCAACTTGAGAATATGTTACATCAAGTAAATCCGTATGTCAGAAGTTTCAAAGCCGCAATAGATTCCATCCTACAAGGCCAAAATAACAATTATAAAGTTTATAAATAAGGCTGATAGACGTCCTGCGGAAGAACAACGTGAAAAGTACAATGTCCCCGTTGCAGATGAAGTTGCAGTAATATTAGTCAATCAGGAATGTCATAGACGTGACATCGTGCAGCGCACTCATGATGATCACTTACAACGTATTTATGAAACACACCGAGCATATGATGCCCTGCAGCATCCTTTGATATATTTCCATGGTCAGGATGGGTACAATTTCAGACTCTACCAAGTTAATCCAAGCACTAGCATAACAAATTATAATAAAAAATGTCAGCCTTACAGTTTTATTCATACCAGATACAAATTAGAAGAAATTGTTGTATCTGTTGCTACTTTATTTTCTCTATAGTAACTTGAGATCGGTAACGGTGTGTATCCGCAGGAACTAGCAAAATTTGTTCTAAACGCAAACCTATGCTGCGAAGTTTCATGAATGCGAGACCTCATATCATCCGTGTATGGAAACGCCACGCAAATACCAACTTGCGAAAATTCATGGCTTTGCGAAAGAGCTATTTTAAGTCCACGAAACGACCAAGCAACAGTAATAAATGCTGAAATTTTGAGCTTTGTTTCGGAGGATAATACAGAGTATATCTCCATTAACAGAGTTATAAAAGATGAAGAATGTACCAATTACCCAGTAGAATTTTTAGAATCCCTCAGTGCTCCTGGACTACCAGCTCATAAAATAAATTTAAAGACGGCGTACCCATAATGCTGCTAAGAAATTTAAAACCGCCAAACTTTGCAACAATACTTGATTAAAAGTGAATTTTTCTCTTTTAAATTTCTGATTCTGCGAAACCTGATAGAAGCAGAGATTTTAACAGGTGGTAGTGTTTTTATGCCTCGGGTTCCTCTCATTCCAAACAATTTTCCGTTTAGTTTTAAACGAGTTCAGTTTCCAGTGAGCTTATGACCAGTTTCGCGATGGTAATTAATAAAGCCTATGGTCAGACGCTAAAAGTTGTGGATCTAAGTATTAGCTGTTTTTCGCACGGTCAGCTTTATGTGGCTTTATCACGTGTTAATAATTCTAGCAGCCTGTATGCTTTGTTCCCCGATGGCTATACGATGTAACGCCGGTGATTATAATCCAGAATAAACCAAAATCCGAAAAATGCTGCCCAAGTCACTATTCCACGCAGATGAAGTTGTGGGCACAGCTAGTATGTTTTATATATCGATTATTACAAGTGATTTCAGAATATTTAGAGATTTCATTATGAATGGGTGCTAGAAATGCAGTCAGCTAGACGCTCGCAGAGTTGTGTATCAACTAAGAAGAGCGATCAATCAAAATAAAAAATTATATTTTCAATATGGACCCTAAAAAGGCGCTCATGAAAGTCAAAAACTACCCCAGTTAACTACTACTAACTAACTGGACTACCCAGTCCAAAAAACAGCCGACAAGAAAATACGATCTGATTTTGTTTTATTGAATGTTTTTATGCATAAATTATACCGTTCATAGTTACAGATGATTTTAGCGGAAGCACGGAGATGGCAGTCATTGCCAGACATCACTATCGTTCACGTAATGCTCCACCCTATAATAGCCTTTTGAAATTAAGACTTACTTGACATAATACTTGAACTTATTGTCAGGTAAATCGGTAATGTTCTTTGGGATCTTATTATAAAACCGAATACCTCATAAAACTTTTAGTAGACTTATGATATTTGGTATACCTACACTAATATCCCGAGTACGGTATCACACATGTGAAACATTCAAAGCGATCTATAGAATAATTTATAGTTTCATTGAGAAGATCCGTCGACAATTATTTGCTTTAGCTGAGTAAACGTTTGCTCAGATCTTGTGTTCGCTCTATGTGCATAGCGTCGCTATCAGGGCGTATTGATTTTCGAGACACAAAAAATCTTCTAGATTTAATTTCATTGCTACAATGTTTGTAAAGACTTTTTACAGCTATACCTATGCTTCGTACATTTAGAAGCAGTGATGGCTCAGTTGGTTTTGTGGTCTATAAAGCCTGAGCTTTCGGTGAAGAAAAACATCTTGAGGAAACCATTACATGGTGAGGGCAATGCCCGCCTGGGTAAGTACCACTCTCAATTTCGAAAGCTTGTCGCCAAACAACAATAAGTGTGTTCCGGCAGATTCATTTAATGTCTGGTGAAATTGTAGGGAAAGGAATCAGTCTTTATTGTATTTTCTTCTTTTTTTTGGTTCCATTTGTTCCTTTTTAAGGAAAATGCAAAGGTACTAGTAGACCTTGCAGCCTAGTCAGCCGTCAGGAACACTATTAATAAATGAATGGCGGTAACAAAATGGTGACCTTCTGTTACAACCACAACGGGAATGATTGGGACATTTCAGAATTCACACTCCGTGTCTTTATTTAAATACTGCAAAATAATGAGTTAAAAAACAAGGACAACAACATGACAGAACAAAATTACGCAAATCACCCGTATATTTTTTTTCTTTGTTCTCTTAGAACAGGCTAAGACTTTTATGCCATACCGCCTGTCTGAAGTTAGGGACACTTTTCATGTTTGTAAAATCTTTTTTATCTTTACTCATCTTTTCTATAGATGTTTCAAGGGAGTTGTGTGAATTCAGAATCCACACTCCGTATCATTCAATATTGGTACTTCATTTGTGTACTAAAATCAAATTATATTGCATAAAATGTCACCAACATTACATAGTATACAGTGAAATACTGCAATCATAGTAATATAAAAGGACATGAACATGACAAACCAAAATCACGCAAAAAACTTTTTTTTTTTTTCCATCCAATAAACAGAGGCAGGAATTAATTCTTACTGCCAATTTTGAACTCCAATCTTTCATCAGCGCTCGAAGCAATTAAAACAGTGGGCCATCTTGTTAGAATTTCAACCCAGAAGAAATGTTCCATATTATTGTCGACAATTCCCTAATTATATCACGCAAAGCGACACAAAGCGATGATGGCGCAGCGGGTAGTGCGGCCGGATTCCGCGTTTATCGAAGCGGCTTCGAACCCACCTATCCAACTGTAAAAAATCGGCCTGAGCTTTGGGTGAAGGAAAACATCGTGAGGAACCTATAGCATGGTGGTAGGGCATTTTCTAATAATGTCAGCCTGGGTAACTACCAACCTCAAGTTTGAAAACCTGTCGCCAAACACCAATAGGTGTATTCCGGCAGCATCACTGACGAACCAGTACCTAGGTTTAGTGTGTTTACCATACTGGACCATATCGTGACTTAACATCAGGTGAGATTGTGGTCGAAGCACTGAGCCTATTCGTTTAAAATAGTTCGTTTAAAAAAAAACACCATTATGGTGTAGACTACAATTACCTCATCAATCTATTTTCATTTTTCGAACACTTTACAGCTGAGTACATTTTAAAATGTCTAATCGGTCCGTTAACTTTGAGGTAATGATCTACTGATTACGCGATGTTCCTTATCCCACGATCATTTCCTTCATAGGGAAAACAAAGTATTTAAGAACTATTAGAACTTGTACTAGACCATCAGATTGCGCGGATAATCATAGTTCGCGTTACTGATAGACAAACCTAATGGTTCGAGTTGCAGCACAAGTTAAACTAAAGTTAGTTAATCAAGTTAGTACCTAAACTCAGGGCCGGATTTAGCATATATCGAGACACAGGCTTAGAGTTTAAAGCTGAAAACTTGCATAATAAATCTCATAGATGAAAGACATTTTAAATTTTAAAATGCTTTTTAAAAGCTTTTTTTTCTAAATAAATAAAATCCTATAATATCGGATACACTCTCGCCGTCAAGGGGCGACAGGGTTATGCCGGATACTTACCAACTAAAATCTCCCCGGCTGCAATGCGCGTATGTGAGACAGGGATCACGCTAGCTTACTTCAAATCTTTGCGCACGTGCTCGGTTCGCCCGTAGATGGTAAAGCACGAATTCTTATGTCAAGGAATGATTCCCCCGTCTTCGTACTCCTTGCCTCAAGTACTCAGTTACGGGTGATGGCCACTCCTGAGTCCATTACCTGGAGTTTTTTATGGAGACATTTCATGAAAGATACCACTTTCCCTCCTTCTACGCCTGGCTTGCCTACAGTACACCAAGGGTGCCCGGCCGCTCTCTGTATTTCTCACTCAACCTCCTCCTTCTGAGAGAGGACGCTATCGGAGAAACTTTAGGAAAGCTGCATTAACTATCGCCAACATATAAATATGTTAACAAAAAAATACAAGAAGGAAAATACCTCTAATATCATTTGTAGTAAGTACCATCCATTCAAACGAAAGACGTTCACTGTTGTACATAGGTATCTCCCAAAAGGGGGGATTGCAATAATCACCACGCTTAAAAGGCGTGTTGGCGATCGCAGTCAGGTTTTTGTGGTACTCAGAGGATCCTGCTGCACATGGGGATGTGGTTTATCCATTATTCGCCTTTTACAACACCCACGAGAAGTTATGACTTGGTACTATTCTACGTGTATTAAGTACATATTACATTGCCATATCAACCTTTTTTTTAGAGCTGACTAAATGTTTTTGATCGACAGGACCTTGATAGTTTCACTAAGCTTTTGAGGCGAGCACCAAGTGCGCTCAACCGCCAGAGTGGTAGCTAACGCAAGCTTACCAAAAAGTTTGGATCTCGACTTTGCCCTAAATTCCGAGGTATTTGTCTAGTGCTACACCTCCAGTGGTTAAGAGAAACTACGGATCTCAATGTCGCTTAAGGAAGCCACATACCTGCGTTTAGTGTAAGGAATATATGGTGCAATGTAATTTGTTTAGGATTAGTGTATGCGTTGTCATTGTATCGCGCTCACAACGAATACAGGAGTCTCCCCAGTTGCGGATCATTGCATGTCCGAATTCAACTGCGTGTAAAGAGTATTTGTTACAGGTTGTTTTTTAGTTTTACAGTGCTACTCCTAAATGCCCACTTTGATGTAAAGAAAATTTACTCTTAATTCAAAATACTTGGAGAAATTCTACTCCATTAATCACAATAAGACTCGAAAGGAAGAATACAAGGGTTGGAATAAAATACGAAATATCATAAGTACAGTGAGATATCACATGTATTTTTGTGTATTTAACTGAAAAGTGACTCGTGACCTTAAGCAACGATTTAAAAAATATATAGCTGTATGTAAAAACGTTGTTTAAGGTTCTTTGTAAATACACGTGATTTTGGGAAGAGAAGGGGAGGGTCTAAAAATAATCCCGATGAATAGTGAATAGTGTTAATTATGTCAGATTATTACAGAATAATATTTCACGGTGTTGCTTGTAAAACAATAAATGTTACTTGTATAATAACTCTACGCCCCAATAGATGCGAGCTCTCCTATGCTGTCTGACGGATCAAATGTTGAGAGCCCTCTCCGAAGATAATAAAGACGGATACAAAATTTAGGGTCACCCTGACAACGGTATTTTTAATGGTATCGCATTCATTTACTCCGCCTCTGGGTGCTCTCCGTTAGTTTGACCTTTATTTATGATTAAGTAACGTCAGATATATGGTTGCCAAGTATAGCATTTTGCAGAGGCGCCTCTAGCCATTGTAGCGCTTATGTGCAACTAATATCCTGACGCCCTCTAGTAGGCGCGCGATCCTAATGGAATACTTAGTTATATTTTCAAACGATAATTCGGATGCAATTTTTGATGTCGGGAAGCAATTTTTAACTATTACTGCGTTTGGTGTCGGCCATAACACGGGCGCAGAGTCTTTGAGAGTGTTGGCGCCCCGAGCGATGAAAATCTGTGTCGCGAGCGTCGTTTGGCGCCCCCTAAAACCTTGCGCCTGTGTGCGCTGCACATCCTGCACTATAGGTAAAGACGCCCCAGGCATTTTGTTTCTTGTTTCATTAATATCGTCATCTCCCTGCCCTTATCTAATTTTTAATTTGGGTCGGCGCAACATGTCTTCCTCTTCCATTCATATCTATTTAAAATCATATCTAAGTACATTCACTGCCTTTCTAAAAATATTATTTTTCACACAGTCCATCCATCTTTTCTTTGGTCTTCGTCTTCCCCCATAACCGTCCGAATTCATATCCTCTTCCTCCTTTTTTTACATAGGGCAATACATTTAGACACCGTCCTCACATGCGGAGGCAGGGAGGGTGTGTGGGACTAACAGTAGGGAAGGAGACCCTAACGACTACCCACTAAAACCCTGAGTGACCGTATATACCGCCACCGCGACCGCTACCGTATACACTGCGACATATCCCCCGGACGGATAACCCAGACAAAAGACCGGGCCCCTACCCGAGTCAGGAACACGCCCCAGTCGACCAAGGCGAGTCCCCCCGGCCGCTTCCCCCTAGTGCGATGTAAGGTCAGGGCCCCTTACCGCCTTGGGTCAGCCAATTTCTCTTCCTCCCTGTGCATTATAAGACAAGACAGAGGCCTGCTCAGTCACTGGTTTCCATAATAAGTGGTACCTAATATGTTTTAGCCTATATACGCAATTAAGGTCAAATCTACTTATTTCAACTTGAAGCTTCCGTTGTGCCGCCCCTAGCGGACGAGGAGCTGGAAGGAGTTTTGTACGGCACAGGACAGGGAGAGTCTCTGGGACGGAATCTACAGGGTACTCAGACGGACAGAGCGGAAACGTGAGGAAGTGCTGCTCAAGGACCCCAACGGGGTCATTCTTGACCCGCAGGGGCCGTAGAGCGGCTAACCTCCGTGCTCTTTCCGGAGGATACTGTGGACGAAGAAAGAGAGTTTCACCGGGCCGTTAGGGAAGGGACGGAGGGGATCCTTCCTGCCGATATTCGGGGGTAATCCGCGGACGATCCGCCGTTTACCCGGGATGAAGTGATGCGGGTGTGTAAAGAGATTCACCCGCAGAAGGCTCCCGGGAGAGACGGATTAACCGCGGACATATGCACACATGCGATTCTAGGGGGGGGGGGGGGGGGGGGGGAGAGGACGTGTTCCGGGCCCTTGTAAACAAGTGCCTGGAGCTGTCCTACTTCCCTAGACCCTGGAAGATAGCCCAAGTGTGCATACTTCGGAAACCCGGCAGAGAGGACTACTGCGACCCCAAGTCATACCGCCCGATCGGCCTACTGCCTGTGTTGGGGAAGCTCCTGGAAAAGCTCTTCGTCCGACGTTTACGCTGGCATCTTCTGCCAAAACTCAGCGTGCGTCAATATGGGTTCATGCCCCAGCGTGGGACAGAGGACTCGCTCTATGATCTGGTGACTTATATCAGGACCCGTGTGGTGGCCAAGGAGGTCGTTGCCCTGGTATCACTAGACATAGAGGGAGCCTTTGATAACGCTTGGTGGCCTGGCTTGAAGTCCCAGCTAGTGGCAAAAGGGTGCCCGAGGAATTTGTACGGTATAGTCTTTTCATACCTGGAAGATCGGAGAGTGGAGCTCAGTTATGCCGGGATAAAGGTGAGTCGGGAAAGTTCCAAGGGATGCGTCCAGGGTTCCATAGCTGGACCGTCCTTCTGGAACGTTATCCTAGACTCCCTTTTGGTGGAGCTCGAATCCGCGGGAGTGTACTGCCAGGCTTTTGCCGACGATGTCGTTCTGGTGTTCTCCGGGAAGGAGGTCGGACCAATGCAGGAGTTCGCGAACCGGACTCTGCAGACCTGGAGTGGGGTGTCAAGTTTAAGCTTTCTTTCGCACCACGCAAAACTAAGGCGATGGTGCTGACGAGGAAGCTTAAGTTTGACACACCAGTCCTCACCATGGGCGGAGTCCGGATTTCGCTGGAAAGTGAGATTCGCCTGCTTGGTCTGACCCTCGATAGCAAGCTCACTTTCCAAGCACATGTCACCGCAGCCTGTAAAAGAGCTGCGGATATTTACAAACAACTGGCATGTGCTGCGAGAGTGAGCTGGGGCTTGAACTCCGATATCATCAGAACGATATACGTCGCCGTCATCGAGCCGATCGTGCTATACGCCGCAAATGTCTGGGGGCCCTCTGCGACGAAGCTCTCGCTTCGCAAGAAGCTAGACTCGCTGCAGAGGGGTTTTGCCCAGAAGATTTGTAGGGCGTACCGCACGGTCTCTCTGACGGCGGGAATCGTGCTGGCAGACTTGCTCCCGCTGGACCTCCGGGCACGGGAGGTGGAGAGACTGTACCGTGCAAAACGGGAAGGGCAACTGGACGAGATCGTGGTTGATCGTGGGTTGGAGCGGCCCGTTTCGCTTGGCCAGTATCCTCACCCAGCGATATGCGAGGGCGAGACGTATGAGAGCCTAGAAGCCCCCCTGGAACAGGGCGGCTCCCAAATCTTCACCGACGGTTCAAAGATCGACGGTGGAGTGGGAGCAGCTTTTACATGGTGGAAGGGGGGCAAGGAATTCAGGTACTCTACGCTTCGCCTAGAGCGTTTCTGCACGGTATTCCAGGCTGAACTGTTTGCGCTATATAGGGCTGTACAGGCGGTTCAAAAATCACGGGACCGGGAAGTCGGCATCTTCAGCGACTCTAAATCGTCGCTGGAGATGCTGGCAAACCCAGCACCCCCACATCGCCTGGCCCTGGGAGCGCAACAGATGCTCCGGGAAATGCGTGCAGAGGGACGCTCGGTTCGTCTACACTGGGTGAGAGCACACGTCGGTACCGCTGGTAACGAGCGCGCCGAAGAACTGGCAAAACGGGCCGCATACAAGAAGACCGCGGCCGACTACGATCAGTATCCGAGATCATATGCAAAATTGGTCTTACGCGGGGAAACTGTTAGGCTTTGGCAGGCACGCTACGAGGCCTCCGACACGGGGGCGGTGACGCGGGTCTTCTTTCCAAAGGTAGAGGAGGCCCATAGGGTGTTGAAGAAGACCCGTTTGTCACCTGCCCACGTGCAGATCCTTACGGGTCACGGGGGCTTCGCAGCGTACCTGCATAGATTCAAAATCAAAGATAGCCCCGCGTGTGCTTGCGATCCGGATACTGCCGAGACAGTCTTCCATCTAATTATAGACTGTCCTAGGTTCGGCTCGTCCAGGTGTGACCTCGAGTGCAAAACCGGAGTTGGGGTAAAAATGGACACCTTGGCTGGTCTATTGTTGGACGATGACCACCGTCCAGCTTTCCTGCAGTTCATAGGCGAGATTGCAAGGAGAGCTGGACAAAGGCACAAATAGGAGGTGGCCATGACTGCAGTTAATTGGACGTCGTTTTTTAATTTTTAATTTTTAAAATTTTAATTTTATTTTTCAATTTAATTTTTAATTTCCTATTTTTAAATTTTTAAATTATGGATTATTTTTTAATTTATTGTCTTTATTATTATTGTTATTATTTTACTGTCTGTTGTTATAAATGTCATTTTTTTAAATCTAAGTTTTTTAACTCAAGCTTATTTTTCAATTTATTTTTCAATTTTTAATTACCAAATTTATCAATTTTTATTACATTTTGACTCAACTGGTTTTTTGACCAGCTGTTTTATCTTAAGTTTTAAACTGAATTATTGACGATTTGTGACACGAATTATGGCCTTATAGTTTTTAACATAGTTTTTAACATAATCTTGAAATAGTTTTTAAAAAAATTTTAACGATGATCTTTTATATTACTGTATAAATTGAAATAGACGGATGTATGTATAATAAATTGTATTAATATAAGAAATCTAAAAGAACGTAGCTAAAGAAATAATAAAAGAGCACTCAAAATGAAACATTAAGATATAAAGCAAAAGAACATGCTAATAAATAATAAAAAAGAGCACAACATACTGAAAACTTATTTGCAGTAACAAGGTCCCTGGTCACGCCAGGGGGAGAGATGCCGGAGCTTAAAAAAAAAAAAAAAAAAAAAAACTTGAAGCTTCAGGAACTACTCGATGAATATCACGTATAAAGGTATCTAAATATGTTTAATAAATTCGCGAGAAATAAAACATTTTATACACGGTTCCATTTGAATTAAGTCATATCTTAGCATTTTTATGGCCAAGCCTTAATGTATCATACGAGTATTGCGAGATGCTACCTCTAAAGCCTTACAAACAGAATGTTCCGATAATAAAGATACTTTTGACAACCCTATCACTGTACCAAGTTGGTGTATTGTAGGAGAAAATTTAATCAGAAACACTTGTTTTAGGTTCAGCAGGTAGGGTTATCATGTTTACAAAATAATATCTAACTGAAGCTATTAAATTAATTATATGAAAGTAATAACAAATAGATAATTAAATGATAAGATTAAGCTAATGAGAGAGTTCGGAATGTTGCACATACAGTTCTACAAATGTTACGTGAATAGAAAATTTGTCCAAGATCAGTTGTTAACCCTACAACGCTATACCAAAATGTTGGCCATCTTGGTCACTATAAAAAAAATTGTGACATCTCAAAATTAACGTTCTATGTTTTTATTCCTAATGAAACTATATATTACAAAGTATCACGAATTTCACACATAATGTGCTACAAACGCAAAGATGCTAGAATTATGAATCTATACTGATAAATAAAAATAAAGTATCTGTTTGTAATGTCAAAATTGTATTTTTAGTACAATAGATATAATGTATATACGACACCTATACCAAAAATACAATTTTTAAAATTTTTATCTGTCTGTTTTTTTCGGGTAATCTCCGGAACGGCTAGACGGATTTTGACGGTAGTTTTTTTTGGTAGATAGCTGAAGTTACTCTGGGTAACTTATAGTACTTTTAATTTTCGAAAATAAGGCTAGGCTTAAGCGAAAGAAATTTAAAACGCATAAAAAAAATCCGATTCAATGTACAGTTTTACGGGCATGTGCATGGATATATTAGAAATATTTTTACTTTATCCTATTACAAAAAAATAATTATTAAGCTTCCGTATAAAAAAATTAAAATGCAGTAAAGAACATGAAACGCGGGAGCAGTCGTGGACACACAGCTAGTTTAAAATAACCTACCCTACCCTACATGACAGACTAAAATCCCTCTAAATGGTTTTTTTAAACTGACTAATTTTTTGCCTATACTATTCATTAAATAAATAATTTTAAAAAAATAATATTTATTTACTTGCAAATCACATGATTTTTATATGCCGGCAAAAAACACTTGTGTACTAACTATGTCACACGGCACATAATATTAAGAAAAATATTGAAACACGTTATCTTTGCAACACAGGCATGGTTTCATAGTAAGGTAAGGTTAGAAGTCAAGAATAAGAGCATATAATTGATTAGTACTTGGAACACAAGAATGTGGATAAAAGATATTTATTACATTGTTGCTGGATTGGAATTAAAATCATAAAATCCACAAATTAGAGTAGACGAAGCAAAGTTAATAACATAAGCAAACAGTAGACAAAGCAAATAACATAGTGGCCAATTGTTTTTTCTCTAAGCCGTGTCCTAGAATCATATGTCTACTTTAAATATATAAATATCTTTCTTTACAAGTTAAAAGTAATTAGAATGAAGAAAGACATGCTGACTTCTGTATTGAAAAATTACAAAACGTGATTTAAAGCGGTAACAGCTATTTCACACTTGCAAGTTAATTCATCCAAGATTCTAGAACCACTACATTGAGTAAAGTGCCTTCTTTTGACGTAATTAAGTACTAACTAGAATAACGTGTCGTGGTTCTCTTTTTCAACGCTAGATGTCCTTTACACGTGTAATTTTAGTCTTGGCTCTGAACTTTATATAGGAACCTAATTGTACTGAACTGTAATGTACTAAAATGTATTGCAGGTACTGAAAATGACAATTCAATATACAAACGCTTTTTCAATTTATATTGAAACGATCATATTTCAGTAACAATGGGATGAGATACCACGTTTATGGTTATACGTTGGCACTCATCTATTTTATTCTGTAACTAGGAGTGCCCGCGGCTCCACTTGCTTTTTATATATCCTTCGCTGTGTAATATAGTTTTGAAATAATCATCATCTCCCTACCCTTTTCCCATTTTTATTTGGGGTCGGCGCAACATGTCTTCCTCTTCCATTCCTCTCTATTTGTTGTCATCTTCGCATTCACTCCTTTTCTAAACATATCATCTTTCACACAGTTCATCCATCTTTTCTTTGGTCTTCCCCTTTCCATGTAACCGTCCACATTCATATCCAATACCTTTCTTACAACATTCTCTTTCTCCCTGCGCATCACATGTCCATACCACGATAAACGACCGCCTCTTAAATAATTTAGTTATCATAGTTTTGAAATAATCATTGAAAAATAATGCTTTGATGGTGCTGTCCATTAAATCATATTTTGTTCACAATCTCTTTATGTTCTCATTTTCTTATTCTACTAAAACCTAATAATTTTTCTGAAATTATTTTTGGTGGTAATATATTTATTAAAACATATTTCGAACAAATTCAAACACCTGCCAGTGAAACTGCGCATTGGATCGGATTTCATTAATAATTTGGTTCATATAAATTAGGGTTGTAACTATTTTCGAAAAATAAAAGTAGCATAAGTTACGCGATGTAACTTCAGCTACACCTGCCAAAAAAGTCCAGTAGACCGATTTTGGTCAAGACATCCCGGTAATCAGACGGAATAAACGAACAACAAAAACTTTGAAAATTTGATTTTGGTCATATGTATTTATTTTAATATTACAGACACTTTAATTTTATTTATTAGTATAGAGGTATAGATGAGCTTGAATTTTGTGTGAAGGACAATACATGTGATGAAACTATAATAAGTCATTTTGTAATGAAAACCTGACTAGCTTACTCTTACATTTAAAAATCTGTCACCAAGCCCCTATAGGTGTATTTTGGTAGCATCACTTAAGAACCAGTACCTCTAGGGTTAGCATGTTTATCATCTTGAATCACTTCAACTTGTTAATTAAAATAAGTGAATTTGTTACCAAAAACGGTGAGCCTGTATTATACATAAAAAAATCGTATTGATTGATTGATTCAACTGGAAGAAGTCCACTGCTGGACATAGGTCTCCCCCACAAAAGGTTAGGTTAGATAATCGTGGGGGATCTCTCGCTGCCGACAGTTGTGAGGGCAATGGTCGGCAGCAAGGAGGTCTGGAGGGTCGTCGCCTCCTTCTGCGAACGAGTCATGTTCGGATGTAGGAGCCCCGGGGGGTGGTCTTTGTTGTGGGGGTTGTTGTGTGTCTGTTTGTCTGTTCTTCTGTCTTTTGTCTTCCCTAGGTATCCCTCTCCTTCCTACGTCTTGTCGACGGAGACAAGATGAGTGAAAGAGAGGTACCTATTTCTTTCTTCTCAGTGGCGGGTTTCTTCCCCTGTCTCTTTGCCCGCCACTGATCTGTCCCATTTTCTGTTTTATTGGGGGGCGGGAAGTATGTCCTGCCCCCCGGCTGGATGACCTTTCTGGGTCTTGCCTCTTTCGAGAGGTGGGCGAAGAGGTGGGGTGGAGAAGTATTCTCCCCCATCCCCACTGGGCCATTGCACGGACGAGGCCCGGTGGGTTCGCCGCAAGGGGCGACGCGGTGCTTGCGAAAGCCACCCCGTGTCGCCCCCATCCCAAATGCGGCGGACGGCCCCGGGGGGTTTTAGTGGGTATTTCCAGGCGCTTCACGCCCGGGCGAGTCCCACACTGGCACGGAGTTCGTCCCTCTGTGCCCCCTTACCTATTGCATTGGGGGACTTCGGTCTCACTAATGCAATAGGTAAGGGTAGAGTGTAAATGCATTTCCCCCCGTCAAAAAAAAAAAAAAAAAAGGTTAGATAATCGCTACGCTTGGATGGCGGGTTGGCGCAGTAGGTATTTGTGGTACTCGGAAGATGCTGCTGCCCATTCCCTGGTTTATCCGTTAGTCGCCTTTTACGTCACCCACGGGAACGATATGGGATGGTACTATTTTTCGTCGGCAAAAAAAAAAAACAAATCAGTTTACTATTAAATAATGCAGAATTATATTAATATTACTTTGTATTTCAAATTTATTACCTACAAATAATTTAATAAATAAATATTTAACCTACAAATCCCATCTGTTATTATTTTAGCAAGGATATTTTAAATTGTATGTTGTGATTTTTTTTACACAGTATACTGTGCTTTGAGCACAATCTCACCTGATGTTAAATGATGATGTGGTACAGAATGGTAATCACACTAAGCCTAGGGCGTACTAGTACTCAAGTGATGCCGCCGGAACACACCTATTGGTATTTGGAGACAGGTTTTCTAACTTGAGGGTGGTAGCTACCCAGGCGGGCATTATTTTAAAATGCCCTACCACCAAGCTATGGTTTCCTCACAATGTTTTCATTACAGTGGTATTGTTAAAATATAATAAGTATCTAACACCACTAGTGCCTTAATACTCTAGTGTTTCTTTAGAACAAGTAATATTGTATTTACCACTATAATGGCATAACAAAATAACTATAGTAATGATTTTTTTATATATGTGTGATGCTGTTTGTTAACATAACACATTACTTACTATAAATATATTACATGAAGTAATTTTAATATAGCTAAATATAGTTAAATTATATTACTACTGTAACACAATATTACATCACATAATGTTATTGTGTGATTATTTTGGAATAATTATCAAGAATGTTAAGAAAATTTCTTAAGTTTCTATGATCTATATTATGAAATTTTTTCCAGGCTTACAGATAAAATTCCAAATGTATATAAGAGAAATTTTGGAATAAAGATCCTTACGCCAGAATTGGAGGAGATAGGGATTTTGTTGCGCTAACGAACTGACTAAAACCATAAGAAAAATATATAATGGAAGTGCTATAGTCGTTCTTTCTCCCTCATTGTTTTTGTTCTCTCATCCCTTCTCTTTCTGATCCCACTCTGCTTCACCAATGCATAGTATATACTTATGACTTTAAGGTCAATAATGCAGATGAAAAATTTTAAATTTAATTATTTATGTAATTTTATATTGTCGAAAAAAAAATAAGAGACATCTTTTTAATTTACTTAATAATTAGAATTATTTTTTATTTAATTTTACTTTATTTGTTATTTTCTAAAATACTAAATTTCTTAAATATGTACTTAAATTAAAACCGATCAGCAAAATAAATAAAAAATCAAAACAAATACTTATAAAATTAAGCATTTTTTTTTTTTTTTTGCAAATTGTTTCACTTCTATGTTATCCAAAGAAACTTCGTTTCAATAGGGAGTCCCATGACACCTTTTTATATTAACAATACTATCAGTTTAATTTTATAGAAATATACAAATTATATTCAACAGTTCTGTGCTCAAAAAAGATGTACCTAGTATCTGGTAACATATATTCCCATGTTACATTAATGATAAAAACCTGACAAACTGTGTAACATTAAATATAAAGTTATAAATAGCAGTTATAATAACATAAACAGCTTACAGATAGCTGGCTATAGAGCAATAATAATAATAATAATAAATCTTTATTCATAAAATACAAATCAGAGGGTCCAATGGACCCAGAACGAAAAAAATATTTTGTGCCCCGGGATCCAGTGCCTTCCTTTATAACATAGATGCAAGGATAGTGACAACCAATAAAAAGTAAACACTGTATAAAATAGTTTGGTTTTCATTAATTGATAACTTTATTTAAAATTACACAATATCGTTAATATCGGTCTAATTAATTAAACATGTAGTAAATTGAATTACTCAGAGATAGAAAATTATTTAATCCATTTGCTAAACATAGCTTCCCGCTAGTCTAATTATTTTTATTCAAATAATTATGTTATAAAATATTTCCTTTAATATATTTTATAAGCACATATACTGTACCTAATATAAATATAACTGTAACATAATTTCTCCATAACCTTAAAAATAAAAAAAAGAAACATAAAAACTTCTTACAGTAACTTATAGAAATGTATACTTAACCAAAAAGAAATTGATATTAATACACATGAACCATTCCATAAATAAAAGTCCAAAATAAAACGTAAGTAAAAAGAGCACCAAAGAATCCGTTAGTCAACAGGCTCTGTCTAGATACGTAATACTTGGGCCAATTTGGTCCAGCCTTTACCATGAACATTATCCAAAGGCTGACTACTGCTAGTACATAGAATGCAAATCCATAGAGAGCTGTTAATCCAAGAACTCCTGAAATGACACAAAAATAACCTTATTTATCATTAATAAGATAGCAATGTTAAGTCATTATTTTATAGATTTTAGAATTTGAACACAAGTTCATCTGATGCCAAAGTTTAGCCTAAACCAACAACATGGAGTAACTTTTAAAAGATATTTAGTGGCGAATTTTTATTCATAGGTTAGAAGTGGCAAGCTTAAGGAAAAGCTTTACCACTTTGCTACAATTTTAGAACATTTTCCTTCATTTTAAACTAAGATTTATTGCTTAATATATAACCATATATTAAATAGTATTTTCAAATAATTTTAAAGTGATTTGTGTAGAGAAAATTCTCTTTCATAATTTCATCAAAAACACTTCGGTCATAATAATAAATAATAATAGGTTTTTAGTTTATCAAGATTCTACTAATAAGGCAAAATTTTCTTGATCCTTCCTTCCTTTTGTTTTAGAACAGTTCCTACCTGCAGTGGAACCAGATAAGGCAGCCATAGAGGTTCTGCAGTACTCCACGATAACTGCGTTGTTTCTAAGCGCTGCCTCACTATAAGGTATTGGTTCCGATTTGACATCCTTAGCTTTAGTTATCGAAGTCATTTTTATGATCTTTATTGATTTACCATAGAAATATTCAAACCGCAAATAAAAGTCATCAGTAATAATAATGACAATGACACTTGACAGCTCTTTCCATGACAGCTTTGATCAGGTTTGACATTTCATATTTTCAGTTCCATTTCACTTATTAACAACAAACAAACATTGCTAAATTTTCAACATTAATTTAATTTAAATTATAAATAGTAATTAAAAGCAAAAACATATAATCCAAACATGTATTTTATTAAAAGAGTCAAAAACGAGGTATTTGTTTACCTACGGGTAAATTTTTATAAATGTGTTTGTAGTCCTACAATAGCCAACAGAAATTCAAATCTTATTTTCACTCACACATGTAAATATTGTTCATGTATTTTCGCGGTACTGAGAGCGTCGTCTGTGGTTGTTGAACTTAATTTCTTTTGGTACTCGGTTAATAAATTGAATTAATATTATTGTATTTCTTTGACTGATTTGTTGATTGATTTATCATGTGTTAAATTCAGTAAATCGTTCTCCGTGTTAATGTTGTGCCTATATCGACAGTAAGAAATATGATGGCGCGTGTTTGACTGTTCATTGCACTGCTTTCTCGTGACAAATTGGGACTTTGTTCGAATGGTAATTGATCGCTGTGTATTTCAGTTAATATTCTTGTACCTGACTAATTTAATCTTACTAAAACTAGTGGTGGAATTATCATACCTATTGTGATTGTTGCAAAAAAAAGAATTTTAAGTTTTCGACATCCTGTGTTTGAGTGAGAAATCATAGATTGTCCATTGGACAATTTGTATATTGCAAATGACGAATTTAGACGCCATATACCAGTATATCGTTCTAGTATATATATAATTTTGGAGTTAATTCATGAAATCAACAAAATTTAATGTTAAAAATGAATACATTTTTAAATTTTTAGATTAACCTAAATGCCCTAAAATACGAAACTTCATTTTCATTATTTTGTTTCAGATTCTAAAGATGGATGTTTTCTGATGAATGCAATGTACAAATACTATTTAGTGGTTACATTTCGAATTGTTTTTTTAAAGATTTAATGGTTTTTCAATTAAATAAAATTATTATTAAATTTCAATTTACGATGTTCATACTACTTACGTAAACAATATAATTAAAACTCTGATAAATTCACATTTGAATCAGAATGGACGAATCCGAGGATTATCTGAGTTCTGAGTGCTGGACAAAAGTAGATATTAACTCTGCTGTTAAAGTTAAACCAAAGAAAAGGTCACTCGTCGAACGAGAACTTGAAACAAACCTGACAGCTAGAATAACGTCACCAGTAACCTTTGGAGACGGGACAAGTACAAGCAGATATGGCAGAGCTCGTCGTCTGAAAACAGAAACCGATTCGAGTGATTCAAGGAAAATAACATTAGAAGTTTTAAAAAGTACCCCTCCCGAGAAGTCACCGAGTAAACTCCAATCTCCAGTTTACAAAATGCATGCTTCGAATTCACCAATCAGAACCATATCACCAAAAAGAGTGCCAGATGAGATGTTCCTGGAAAATCAAATTGAAACCATATACCAGGAAAACATATCACTCAGTCGTTTCAGTACAGATGAGATAACGAAAAGTTCACCTTGCAAGAGTAAAAAATCTACATTAGAAAGGACTTAATACAAAATAGAGAGCCCGAAGAAGAAGTTGTTTTGATCAAAAGCATATTTTCCCCTGTCAAAGATAGTGATAAGTCTACTAATACACATCTTAACAACATATTAGAGAGATCATCAGAAAAATTTAGATTGATTACTAAAGATAACACACAGAATGGTTTCATTGGTAACTCATCAGTAGTGAAAACCCTAGATTTTGATAATAAAAAGAAGAAAAAAGAGAATAAAGATACAAAATGTATCTCAAAGAGTGACTTATTTGAGTTTAGAAGCTAGATGTTTGTATCAAGTTGGTGATCTTGCATGGTCCCGTATGGGTACCTATCCATTTTGGCCGTGTATTGTTACTAGGGACCCAACAACTGGGATATATGTAAAAAAGAAATGTAAGTTTTCATATTATTTCTATCTATAATTGTCAATTATACAAACAGAAATACAGTTTACTTAAAAAAGCCACAGCCAATTATAACCATCTTAATTAATAAAAAATATTATTTTTGTAAGGTTGGTACTTATGAAATTACTTCAAACATTTCTGTCATTAAGTGTAATTTTGCAGGTTTTTCAGTGAGAAATTATTTCAAGTATTTTTGGAATAAGATTTTTCCAGCAGTCAGATATTAATAATAATTTATTATTTTAAAAATAAGTCTGAAAATAATTCTTTATGATTGGTCTTGTTTCTTACCTGAACCTATAACAGAATTTTAACATAATTGCTTGTAATTGATTGAAAAAACTTTTAAGTTTATCAGATTTGCGATACTAATATGCAATGTGAAATGGTTAAACATGTAAAGTTATATTATATGTGTCAAGCTAAATCCCATTACAAAATAAATATATTTAAAAAAAAACAAATCATAAAATGTAGTCTTTCTTCATTTAGCCAGGTCCGGCCTTACTATAGCGCTTTTATGGTTCATTTAATAATATTTAGTAATTTTGTAGTTTACAGCCTGAGGTGATAGAAGTATCAGTGGCTGCATTGTAAAAATCAGTTATGCTTTTGCTGTAACAAAATATATTTTTTTTATCTATAAAAATAAACCATGTCCAATCACTTATTTTCTATATATTAATCACTTCAGTTCCAATCTAGGTTTTTCTACTTTAGTATTTTTTTTTTTTTTTTTGTAGTCACCGCCAATTTTCCTCTGGCATAACCAGAGACCTTTTTATTACGTCTCATTTTTTTTTTTTTTTTTGCTAGGTATTTTCTTTTTGTGTCATTTTTATTTCATAACTCTAAACAATTTACTACTTATCTAAATTAATAATAAACAATGTCCAATTCTTATGATATAGTGTTCATGTCATCAATTAAAAACAATAATACAATTAAATTAATTTAAAAATATACAATTATAACAATAAAAACAATTAAAATAATGAAATTATAATTAAACAATTAAAATCAGAGCAGTAATATTATAATTTTTTTTATTACTTTAGTATTAGATAGTATTTTAGACTTTAGTATTCAGAATGTTAACCATACTTGAATATTTGAAGCCATATCTGATTCATAAATTTAGTCAATAATCTCCATTCTAGTGTTTGGGCGTATAGAACGAGATGTCATCCATGTCACTTTCTTCGGTGACAATGGACGTCGTGGTTGGATAGTAGACAGTATGTTGCGAAAATTTAAGGGTTTGGCAGAATTTGAGTCTACCAGGGATAAATTTACCGCAGAGGTAAGCTAAAAAAGCCTAATATAGAGTAAACATTTTGATTCTATTGATACAAATAAATAAAATTGAAGTGCCTGTTTGTAATGTCAAAATAATACATTTACTAAATACACATACATACATTCACATACATATATATACATATATTAGGTACCAAAAACAAAGTTTATATTTTTTGTGTTTCTGGTAATTTGTTCGGGCTACTTTCTGGAACGGCAACACCGATTTTTATGAGACATTTTCTGGCAGATAGCTGAAGCTACTCCATGTAACTAAGGATAATTTTATTTTTCGAAAATAATTAGGGTTACATGTAAAAAAATTAAAAGTCATGAAATGGTGAATAAAATATGATTCAATGAACAGTTTTACTGTCAAGTGTTTGAATGTAAAAGAAATATCTTTTCTTAATCATAGTACATAGTAAAAAAAATAATCATAAATAATTTCCAATGGTTATTTAAAAACTATATTACGCAAAGAATAAAAATGGGATACACTGGTGACACCGCAGACACACAATTAGTAAAAAACATAACTTGAGCTGAATATGTATATCTTAAAAGAGAAGTATGCTAAGGTCCAACTATTTGATAAATTTACCTTTATAATTACATACACACTTACACTTTTGAGTAATAACTTATTAATTCACTAAACAAGTATGATCTAAATGTAACCCATTTAAATATAAAAACTAGTCAAAAAAGTTAATAAAAAAAAATGTATTCAGTTATTGGAACATAATATTTCTCTTATTTCTGTTTATAAGACATCAAATAACTGTTATTGTAACAGTTGCACTGTTAATTATATTTTTCAGGATAAAAAAAAGGATCCAAAACTCTATGCAGCATATTTCATATCTGATAAAAAGCAACCATTATGGAATATATCTGTTGAAGAAGCAGAAACATTGTTGCGTGAACCAAAAAGATTAAGAATTGAGCTATTAAATGATATACTGGAAAACTCTAAGTCTTATAAAACCAACAATAAAACTCATAAGAGCGGTAAAGTCACTAGGACAGACAGTGATGTGTCTCTTAGTGAAAGCTTATATGACACATTATTTTCAGAAGATGATGGCAAGACTGATGATAGTGAACGGTCAAAAAATAAATCTAGAAATAAATCACTTGATGTTTCTGAAGTTGTCACTGCTTGCCTTGATAATATGGCAGCTAAAACAGGCATTACTAAAATTCAAAGACAGTCTCATATGGATAGATGGTTACAGAAAGCCAAATCTAAAACTCCAGAAAAATCTCACATTAAAGCACAGATTCCTAAGATAGTGGTTGATAACAAAGTTTTTTAATAATAAAAAAAAGAAACCGCATAGGGAACCAAAACCTTATAACTTAAGAAAATCCCTCAATGAATCTCACAATTTATTAGCATATCATAATGAACATGATTATAGTAAATTTGTATCTGATGATGATAGTAGTTCCGTTAAAACAAACATTAGTGATGGATTTATTGAGAATAAATATGAATTTGTGCCTTTAGAAGAATCTGGTTCTGGCATAGGTGTAATCACAAAAATTGAATCTCTCGCTGATCATAAAGATCAAAGTAATATATTTAGAACAATAAACAATGATGATTTTATTGTTACTAGTAATAAAGATGCCAAAGAAGTATGTGAAAATGCAGATATCTCATTGACTGAGAAAGAAACACAAAATGTGGAATCACACCAGTCACAAAAATTTATACTAGTTCAAGATAAAGATGCTGGTATAAATTATGACAATAGCGATGATCAACAAGTTAGTGAATGTACAATATTGAAAGAAAATAAAAATCCTCCTTGTGATGTGAATTCCAGTGAAATAGATTCTACACTAAAAGTTACTGAAAATTCTGAAATAAGCAATGAAAATCCTATGGAAATAGACAGTACTGATGTTTGTAAAATAATTTCTAGTAATACTATATTAGAGAACAATAATTTAAGTGTTAATGAAAATATAAGTATAGTTAATTCAGAGATGACTACTGATAATGGAAATCATGACATTTCAAAAAATAATCTAAATTCACATGCTGAAAAATCTAATGTTATTCCAGTAAATCATGTTAATTTTAAAAAGGAAGAAGTAAATGATTCTGTTGTTGCTAGTGTTCGAATCGAACAGGAAACGACGGCCAATAAAGGTGATAATATTATTCTAGATTTAAAATTATTGCAAAAAAATAAATGTGATGATGTTAATATAAATAATGAAGATTGTTTTTTATTCCAAACTGAAAGTGCATTTATTCACAGTATAAAATCAACATATGAAGATAATTTAGAAGATAAAAATAGCATATATAATTTAGCAAAAGAAATAAATATTAGTGATACAAAGATACTGTCTAAAACCAATTTCATTAACAACGGCAACATCGGTAATAGTAAAAAAATTAATGAAAATAAAATCATTCATTTGAATTTTTTATGTAATAATTCCCATACTGAAGAAACAGTTGATCATATAAAGTCAAGTCAAGAGTTTTATGATAATCTTACAAGTCAAAAAGAGGATACAGAAGGTAAAGGTTCCATTGTGCAAGAAATGCATGATAACAGAAATCTAGAATTAAATAAAAGTAGTTCCATCAATTTAGATAATTGTCAGAATAGTTACAGAATAGTTACAAGCAATAATGAATTAGTTGATGCTGATCATACACCTAATGTTCTTATAATGGATACAAAGATTC
The DNA here is from genome assembly GCA_014132275.2 of Samia ricini. Lineage (NCBI taxonomy): Eukaryota > Metazoa > Arthropoda > Insecta > Lepidoptera > Saturniidae > Samia > Samia ricini. Next base: position 28,299,463 of record AP028158.1, read on the forward strand.
AAATAATTTCAAAAGAATTAAGAAAAGAATTAAGAATAGAAGATAGCATTAAAGATATAATTGTTGAAGATAAAATTTAAAAAATATGCACAGAAATCATATAATATAAACAGTTTACATGGAACTATAATGAGAAAAAATGAGATAGTAGATTCAAAAGAAACATTTATCTCTAATTTAATAGAATCAGACGTTGAAATAACTGGAGAAGAAGATAATCTTAAAGGCACAGTTTATAAAGAAAAAAATGGGATTTATCCAGAGGAACTTTTTAATATAAATAAATCACAAGAAACTGAAACAAGAAAAAATTCAATAGTGGATTCTATTGAAAAAATGGATGTAAATTTATCAGTGTCGGACATTGAAACAACTTTAAAAGAAAAGAGCCTTAATGATACCGTTAATGAAGAAATAATTGAAAAACATCAAGAAAATTATCTTAATATAAGTATATTACAAGAAACTGAAACAAGAAAAAATGGAATAGTGGATTCTATTGAAACACTTGATGTAAATTTATCAGTGTCAGACATTGAAACTTTTAAAGGAAACAGCCGTAAAGATCACCTTGATGAAGAAATAATTGAAAAAAATCCAGAGGATTTTCGTAGTATAAGTAAAATACAAGAAACTGAAACAAGAAAAAATGCAATAATGGGTTCTAATGAAACACTGGATGTTAATTTAACAGAGTCGGACATGGAAACAACTTCAATAGAAAGTAGCCTTAAAGATACGGTTGATAAAGAAAAGATTGAGACAAATCCAAAGGTTTCTTATAATATAAATAGATTACAAGAAACTGAAAGAAGAAATAAAATAGTGGATCCTAATGAAACACTAGATGTTAATTTAACAAAATCAGAAATTAAAATAAGTTTAAAAGAAGACAACCTATACAACTTACAAGATAAAGTTAGTAAAAAAAATATCGATAAGGATGCAGTAGAATCTCTTACTAATGTATTTCAAGAATGTGAAACGAATAAGTTTGTAGGTAATGATAATGATGTTGAAAATACACATATGAATTCCGATGTTAGTGGTATATTAAGCAATAAAGAGAAAAGTCGAATCAATGAATGTAATAACCCCGAGTTCTTGAAATATCTTGAATTACGACAAGATGCTGTGATGGACGAATATCCTGAACTTAATGAAGATGCAATTGTAACATATTTGTATCAAACATGGCTCTACGAAGAAAGTAGAAAATCTGAAATAAAAAAAGCTAATAATTTAGAACAGGCCAATTCAGTCAAGGGTTTGGATCACATTACTCATAAAAAACGTTCTCGTCGCTTAAAAGCATCACACATTGAAACTAAAAAGCAAAAATCAACAGCTGAGAGGAATGACAAAAACTCAGCTTCCGAATCTGTCACTTCGCAAGTTGTTTTCTTTAAAAAAAATCTCTCATTAAAACGGGATAAGAAAATGATAACTTTATCAGTTGGGGATTTATCTAATGTGCCTGAAACTAAAAAAGACAATACCACTGTATACAGTACTGATAAAAATGAAATAAACAAAAAAAATCATTATAACAAAGAAATAGAAATAGCAACTAGTTTTTTAAATGTGACAGTATAATTCCCAATATAGATAAAAAAGAATCAGAAATTATATGCAATTCAGTAGCTAGCATAGATAAAGATCCACAGTTATTGAGTTTACACTCTGGTCCGATTGCCATGGTTTCTACGACTTTTACGGATAATTGTTGTGAAAAAATTAATAATATTAAGGAAAATGTATGTGATGAAACTGCCTCAATTGATTCAGAGATTAGTGACGTGCCTTTAATTTACCGAAAATTACGAATAAAAACAAGGGAAGATCTTTCAAATGAAAAAGAAAAGTCTAAAGTTGTTAGTAAGGAAGAAATTAAAAGCAATGAATCTTTTAATTCTGTAGATTCAGAGTCAAGTATAACTAAATGTAACGAAAAATCTAAACAGGACATGAAAAAGATGAATACCACACATGAAGACCCAGATGCTAGCAAAGAAGAATCTGTAATTAATAACGATTCTTTTAATTCTACAGATTCGGAGACAAGCTCATCTGAATCTAAACATAATGGTAAACAAGATAGAGAATCAATTAATACATTAGATGTAAATCTAGAAGCCAATATAGTAGACTATGAAACCAACAATGATACTATTAATGTTATAACTTCTGAGGAATGTTTAGTTAAATCTAAACAAAAAAGTAAACATAACGTAAAAACATTAAATCTAAGCCTAGAAACCAATGTAGATGATTCTGATAGTAATGTTAGTTCTGTTAATGTTTTTAATGTAGATACCACTTTAACTAGACCTAAAGTAAAAAGTAAATTTCATAGAAATACCGTTAACCCATTGGATGATGTAGAATTTCAAAAATATCTAGAATTAAGACGAGATACCTTGCTAGATGAAAATCCACAGCTAACACAAGAGGAAATAATTAATTATTTATACAAAACTTGGCTTTACGAAGAGAATTCTAAGTCAGATCTGAAAAAGACTGATGTAATTGCACAGTCTGGTTTAGTAAAAGGTTTAGAACAAGAAATAGTGCCACCAACAAAGAGAATCAAGAAAAAAGTTAAAGTTCCTAAAGAAATTACTGATTATTTTGATGTATCACCGAAAGAAAAACCTAAAAGGAAAACGATAAAACCTTTATATAATGAAGATTATTATGATTTAGAAGACGATATAGAGTGTTTTGAAGTAAACAAAAATGATGACTGCGGTTCACCAATTGCAATTAATGTTGAACAGACACAACAAGGAAATGATAAATCAATAGACGACAATCATGATGCTTATCATCTACAGGAAGAAGTCAAAGATAGTGCTGAAATATATTTCTCTGAACTAATAAAACCTAAACCAAATATATTTAAAGGGTTATTAAGGGAGAAAGTATGTGAAATATGCGAAAAGACTGGAAATCTCGTCAAATGTAAAACTTGTCATGGAATGTTTCACGTCAATTGTGTGCTAGATGATAAGGTAGTTGAAATTTCGACTCCCATGCGAGGCAGAAAAAAGAAGAGGAAAGGTCGGAAGGCAAAGAATCAAGAAGAATCCGAAGTTCACAGTGATGATAAACAAGATATATCGGAGGAGAATAATATCTCGATGGAAGAAATTGAGATGGAATCGCTCACGGTCGATGCCGTAACTCTGGAAACGCAGTTACATGAGAAAATGAAAGAATTAATAGAAAGTAGCGAAGCCATTAACTATGATTCATATACGAGCGACAATGAATTGGATTGGAACGATACGATAGCTGGTAAATGTGAAATCGTCGATGTTAAACTGAAGCGGAAGAGTTGTGAAGGTTACGTGGACTATACGGATTACAAATGCAATAATTGCCTAAAATACGACACTCCCGTATGTTTCGTCTGTAAATCGGATATATCCAAAAAGGAATCGAAGGTACGGCAACGTTGTAACGTGGCGCACTGTAATAAATACTACCATTTGGAATGTCTGGATCACTGGCCACAAACGCAGTTCAACGCTGGGGAGCCATCGAAGTATAACAAGAAGATTAACGAGTACTTCGAGTCGGTGAGTTGTCCGCGACACGTTTGTCACACTTGCGTGTCTGATGACCCGAGGGGCTGTAAGACGAGGTTCAGTGGTGACAAGCTGGCCAGATGTGTCCGTTGTCCGGCAACTTACCACTCCTTCACGAAATGCATTCCCGCCGGAAGCCAGATATTGACCGCATCTCATATCATCTGTCCGAGGCACTACCAACATAGGTATGTATAATTTTTAAACTTTTGTTTAATCCAGTGTCTGACTCAATCGAAGATCCTCCGATAGTGTTTGCATCATTATAGTTTTTAATTCATAAATGTGTTATTACATAACAAAAAAATAGTATATATTTTGTTATCTGAACTGTTAATATTTAAGTTAACTGTTTATTTAATATCAGATTGAAATACAGTCATTTTGCTGAGATCTAATAAAAAAAACCCATCAAGTGCGTTACTAAGGAAGCGCAAAGTATTATGTAACGCAATTTTTGTAATTTTTTTTATGCCCGCTTCAACCCCCATGTATTTCGCCGTAACGTTTTCTATACCCCCGCCCTTCCCCCCTAGTAAAACGTTACGTAACCACCACCAAGTTACCATTTTTACCTGAAAGTAACCATCATGTGACGTAAAATACCGAAAAGTCGCAAACATACCTATGTCATTGTTTTAATCGCGTTAATAATATTTATTAACATTTGAAATGTCTTGTTTTTAAAAGCAAGAGATTGCAAATTTTTTTTTCTTTTTTTGTACTTATAAATATTTACTGCTAATCATACACTTAATAACGTCGTTTTCTGACTTATCCGTTGTCCTTTACACATTTTTGCTTTATTCGCTATTATTATTCATATGCATGAGACCGAAGTATAACAAAGCCAACCAAAGTGCGGTATTTTTTGTTACTTAACTGGAGTGATGAGAATAACTATCATATCTGTTATATACCTATACCGTATATAAAAAAAATTCTATACAGACCGGGTAAAGTCCCTTGTCACGTGAACACCGGATGGTGCTTCATATGTGCCCTGGGGGGATCACTTATATGCTGTGAATATTGCCCTACGTCATTCCACGCGGAGTGCCTCAATATCGACCCTCCGGAAGGTGAGTACTCTGTATTTGTAGTATGTAAGATTCGTCAGTTAAGAGGACATGCGGTCAGAAACGTAGGTATTTCAGAAAAATATTGCTGTCGCCTTGCGCCCCAAAGAAAGCGAAAGGGACAACTGCAGCGCGGGCTTATTTAACTATGCACAGAATAGACAAAAACATTACTTCGTAGTACCCTGTTTCCAAATCTGAATTTATTTTTAATTTTTTAGTTTTAGAATAATAAAAACTTTAGCTATGCCTGAACTTTAAGGCGCTTATAAACGTCAAAAACTTTACCACCTATTCGGAAAACAACACAGTCGAGAAGAGCCGGCTTGAAACTCGATCTCAGTCTTTTATAAATATAATATAATATATATATATCTCATTATTTAATATAAAACATAGTCATAACCAATGTTAGCGGAAGCACAGAGATGTGTGTTAATTCTAGACATCACTATCGTTCACGTAATGATCCACCCTTTAATAACCTTTTTAAATTAAGACTTGCTTGACATAACTTGAACTTATTGTCAGGTAAATCGGTAATGTTATTTGGAATCTTATTGTAAAACGAATTACCTATAAAGCTTTTATTAGACTTACTTAGCCTAAAGCGTGGGATGTCCAACTTGTCTTTACTTCTAATATTAAAATTATGACGATCATTCACTAGATTGAGCTTGTCTAAATTTTTCCGAACATATATTAAGTTATCGAAGATGTATTGGGAGGGCAAAGTTAAGATGTCATATTTTTTAAACTTGTTCTTTAGAGATTCGCGATAATAATATGGGACGTCGCGAATCACCTAAAAACAAGTTTCCAGAATATAGCATCATAACTTTGCACTCATATATTCTCCATATGTTATTGTATATCTGAAATAATTTAGACAAGCTTGACCTTCTAAACGACCAGTGTATTTTGAAATACAAGGAATAAACATAAATTAACAGTTCCATGTTTCAGATTTAGTAAAACTAATAAGAGTTTTCTAGGTAATTGTTTTCTATCTTTGAGTGTTGGGAATTCTTGGCGTCATTTTTATTTAAGTTGTAGTAGCAGTCCTTAGCTGGCAGTCCAACTTTATATTATGTAATTTTGTTGGTATTTTACGTGACGTAGTTTGGTTATTGTGCACAAGTGTAGTTCATTGAAAATAATTATTTTTAGAATCTCACAACAACTCCCTTCGAATAAAATAGCTTTAAAAAAAGCCCGCCATTTTGTTAGTTTTTTTAAAAGTGTTTTAACATCACACTTGGCTGCATGGTCTGGATACCTTTACCTTTTTTTTTACAAAGGAGTAAATGGATTAAAAACACTTTTAGAGCCCCAATGAAGTAGCGGGGTTTTGTTAAAGCTTTGCAAGGGAGTTTTTGTGAGAATTTATATTCTGTTAAAACAAATCACGTTGCGTGATTTTAATAGATTTACGCCAATAACCAAACTACATAATATAAAATGTCAACAAACGTAATATAGGCTGATACTGCATTTGTCCCAAAGACACTTTACTATGATTGATCCATCAATTATTTTAAAATATGGTTCATTGTGAATTCCAAGATTATTTTAACAAACACACTTATTATGTTTTAATTATGTATGATCTTTCGTTTGTTGGTTTATACAAGTGTGATTTCCTAACAGGTGGTTATATGTGTGAGGATTGTGAAACCGGACGTCTACCTCTATACGGTGAAATGGTGTGGGTCAAATTGGGACATTACAGGTTCGTAAAGCATTTTTATTTATTATCAGCCAATTGCCCGCGGCTGCGCCCGCATTTCATATACTTTTCACTGCAATAATATAGTTTTAAATTTTTTATACGGGGCCCTAATTATTTTCCAAAAATTTTTTTTTTTTTTGCAAAGATATTTCTCTCAAATTCAAATACCTGGAATCGGATTTTATTACAATTTTATGAGTTTTAATTTTTTTTAAGCGGAATCTATTTATTTATTTTCGAAAAAATTAAGGAGCCTAAGTTACGCGGAGAAACTTCAGCTATCTAACAAAAAACTTCCCGTCCAAATCGGTCCAACTGTTCCGGAGATTACCCATTACAAACAAACCGACAGACAGACAAAAATGTTAATAATTGTATTTTTCGTATAGGTATTATTCTTATTCGTATAGGCTTTCATGTGTATTTTATTACGTTTATTATTTATATATGAGTATAATTATAATAAAGGAAGTAATCAGAATTATAGAAAAAAACAACTTCATTAAATCACCATCATCATGTTCACTATATAAAACGCCACGTCTATGTCTGTCTGTCCGTAAATTAGTTTATAGCTCGAGAATCACTACGGCCATATTATGGAGATAAAAGTGAAGAAAAAAATCACCAAAGCACATTTTATGGCTATATTTTTGACTAAAAAATATTTAAAAATAACTAGGCAGCTATGGATACTGTCGACAGAAGTAAAACTCGAGACATTTGAAAAAATATTTTTTTTTAACTTTACATTTTTTTTTTTTTTTTAGTTTATTCATAATCGAAACAAACAGTAATGTTTATTTTCCATTTAGGTTACAGGTTTATAATTTTCACATTTCCAAATATGGGTTTCCAAACTAGGTAAAAGCCTAGGTGTTGTATCTCGGAAGGCTGGGATACGATGTCGGATTTTTTTTTTTTTCGATAATTTTAATTATTCGTATTGAGAAATAGAATTGATTGCAGATGGTGGCCGGGCCTGATACTCCATCCGTCAGAGATACCGAATAATATAATGGCGGTGAAGCACAGCCGGGGGGAATTCGTAGTGCGTTTTCTTCGGGCAGTACGATTACTACTGGGTGAATAGGGGTCGCGTTTTCCCTTTCCAGGAAGGTAAGTTTCAATCTCTATTATCATATCGATACTAATAAATAAAATTGAAGTGTCTGCTTGTAATGTCATATTTTTTTTCTTTTTTTTTTTTCATAAATTGATATGAAAGTGTATACGAAACTTATAACAAAAAACTTATAACAAGTGTATACGAAACTTATAACAAAAATGCTATTTTTTACAATTTTTGTCTGTCTGTCTGTTTGTTTCGGGTAATCTCCGGAACGGCTGGACGAATTTTGACGGGACGTTTGTTGGGTACTTAGCTGAAGTTACTCCGGGTAACTTAGGCTGCTTTTAATTTTAGAAAATAATTAGGGTTCCGCATAAAAAAAATTAAGTCTCATAAAAAATTGAGTAAAATCTAATTCAATGCACAGTTTTACGGGTAAGTGTTTGAATTTATGAGAAGTAATTTTTACTTTATCTATTAAAAATTTTTTTAGGAAAATTATTAGTGTTCCGTAAAAAAAAATTAAAACGCCGTAAAGAACGTATGAAACGCGGGCGCAGCCGCGGGCACACGGTTAGTAATAAACAAAAATGCTTTACTAACCTGTAATTTCCCAATTTGACCCACACCATTTCACTGTATAGAGGTAACGGGCCGGTTTCACAATCCTCACACCAAACACACATAAACCAACAAACAAAAGATCATACATAATTAATCAGTGTGTTTGTTAAAATAATCTTGGAGTTCACATTGAACCAAAATATTTTTAAAACATTGATTGAACATGATCATAGTAAAGTGTCTTTGGGACAAATGCAGTATCACTCTATATTACGTTTGTTAGCATTTTACGTTATGTAGTTTGTTTATTGGCGTAAATCTATTAAAATCACGCAACGTGATTTGTTATAACAGAGTAGGAATTCTTAAAATAGCTCTCTTGAATAGCTTTAACAAAAGGCCAGTACTTTAATGGAGCTCGTTAAGGTTTTTCGTGGCATTTCTTGCTAGATAATGGCATTTTGTGTTCAAACAATTAGTGCCAGTGTCATGTAGGTAAGATGTATTTTTAATCTTGTATCAGCGTTACCAAGCTCCAGCAAAACTGGCTCATCCTGTTAGAACTTTCAATGAAGCTTTGTCGGCAGCTCAGAATAAATTCTACTCGTTATTTTCCGTAATAAACTTGACTTATACATAATAACCAAACTATATCACACAAAACGCCACCAAAGTTATATAATATAGAGTCAAATACACAAATTTAATGAATTAAAAAAAAAACAACCGCTACATCACAGACAGAGGTCCCGCCAAAGACTCCTTTGTGGCTTTTATTCCTTACTAAGAAAAACGTAAAGGTACCCTAGACCATGCTGCCAAGTCTGACGTAAGGAACACTTTTCATACAACTCTGTAACAAAATGGCGGTCCTTTGTTAAATGTATTACAAGGGAGTTGTTGTGAGATCTCGGAATTTATTATTTGCAATGTATTTGCGCACAATAACCAAACTATATACGCTGTGTGTTATTATTATTATTATTTGGAAAGGGGCTATGCAGGCTTAAACAGTCCTGTATCACTGCGACCTAGTTAGGTCTATTGTGATCGCCCCTATATTGCTAAACCTCACTGCCTAGACCTACAACCTGAATGTACTGTAGGATCTTTTTGGCAGAGAGCGTCTGTGCCTCCTCCGGGAGCAACGCGTGCTTACCCAGAATTCGGTTACGGTTCACACAAGATGTGCTTTGGTGTTTCGTCTGCTATTTCACAGAACCTGCACTCCCTTGTGCTCTGGACACCGATGTTGTGCATATGCTTGCCCAAACAACAGTGCCCAGTTAGTGCTCTCACTAATACTCGTAGCTTATTCCTACTGAGCATCAGGGCTTCTTCAGCTTTGCGCTGAGGGAATTCTCTGGTGAGCTCTTTGGAATGAATTTGTCCTGGCAATTTATTCCGCTGTGTGTTACTCCCATTATAAGAATTACGTTAGCGACGGCAGTTGACATTTATTAGTATTTACAATATTGTTAAAAAACAGCTGTTATCAGTGCTGTACGTGTCCGATTGCAGAATTTTTTTATTTAATTGTCTTATCTTCAAGGTGATACGGGTCGTATATCAAGTCAGAGGTCTAAAATAGACGCAGCGTTCACGACTGCAATTGAACACGCCCATAGAGCCTGCGAAGTATTGAAAAGTAAGTGCCCACATTTTGTATGTAACTTATATGTCTAATATTATTCAGTAATCGTTAAGAGTAATTTAATGAGAGTCCAGGTTAATTTTAATGTAAGGAATTAACACGAATTAGTTATCCCATGTTTTAAGATAATAATGTATTTAGGTGTACCCAAAGCACAGCACTATGTGAAGCAACGTCTGTAAGTTTTAAAAAAAATTAGGCTGCCACGGGAACTACCGACAGAAGTGAAAATCTAAAACGTTGGAAAAGACCTTTAATGTTAAAAGTTCAGAATATGTTAATTGAAATTATTAACATAACCTATAATATTTGTGTGGTTTTCACATCTAATGGCGTTCCGAGAAATAATTATGTACATTTTCATATAGTTTATTCACAATCAAAACATACGAAAGACTGCACTTAAATGCCATCTCAAGCATGTCAAGCATGATGTATCATGTTGACGGGTGACGTCATAGCCTTGGTAACGCGAATCTATAACTTCTTCCGCTATTGAAAATCACTGAAAGCCGCTAAAGAACTTCTCATAAAGAGTTTTTATTACATCTAAACTTTTTAGGTTCTACAGTGGGGTTCTAAAGCACATTTATATAAAATAAGCATTAATGGGAAAATATTTTAGATGTGGCAACACAAAAGTGTCAATATAAATTATACGAGTGGAAAAAAATTCATATATAACATTTCATTATACCTAACCTAAAAAAACAAATGAATGAAGCAAAATTTGTTTTATTAGCGAAAAAAAATGTACATAAGAGTAAATCCAATTTAAAATAATAAATAGCCTATAACCATCTACGAAAAATTCCGCATCGAATGGTAGTAGTCCCGTATGTCACCGACATGTTCAATAGTTTTGAGGTGTTGGTTGCTCAAAGGAATCCCATTTTCCTTTTAAATATATATAAATATTAAGAGGACATGTGGTCGGTAAAGTAGGTATTTCAGAAGTCTATTGCTATCGCGTTTCGACGTAAAGAAATAATTATAAAACAACATGGCACAACAGCAATTCGGGCTGATTTTACCGTATGCAAAATAGACGAAAACATCACTTCGTAGTAACCTGTTTCTTCCTCCAAAAGTGAACTGATTTTTAATTTTTTTTCAGTTTTAAAATAATAAAGACTTTGACTATGCCTGTACGTTTTTCCTTTTTTTTAATTCTATCTATCAAATTAGTTAGACGATCATCTGAAAATGACGGTAAAAATCGAGCATTTATTTTTAAAGGCTTCTTCTAGTTTAAAAAAATAGGGTGCATTTTTTATGTCATTTCGTTGTAATCAAAACGTATAGGCATGGCGGTTACTTGGTATAACAATATTTACCATAAACAGGGGACTACGTTTGTATGGAATAAAAGCCGCTAGGATATCCTCTTAAAAAAAAAACAAAAGTAAATTAACGTTTCGAGTTTTCCCTTCTGTGTGCAGTCTCCATGGCTTGCGCATTATTTTTGTCAACGTCGTACGGCGGTCGTGAAAACATTGTTACGTCACGTTACCAGGTGCGATACCGAATGAAGAGGAGTCAATGGACATAGCGTCGTCTCTCTTACCCCCGCACTATGTCAAGTTGAAAGTGAACAAGCCTTGTGGATCGCTCTGCGGGAGGAAGCTGGACGATCCTGAGCTATCCCTGACCCAATGCGACTGTAACCCTGACGTGGAGGACCCCTGCGGACCGTATTCGCAATGTTTGAACAGGTATTCCATTGGAATTAAGGCCCGTTCGTGAATTACGTAATCGTGTATGGGGGTAGGTATACGTCAGAATGGTGATTACGTGCCCAATATCTAATTCTAATCTAATTTGTTAATCTTCGGCTTTTTTGTTCAATATCCAACGCCAAAAATGACCAAAATTTTTTTACGTAAAGTTTAAATCCCTCCCCCTCCCCTTACTAGCGATTTCAATCGCTGATAAATTTGATAGTTTAATTTCTCCCCATTTTTAGAGGTGGTGCTATTTGAATATTCAAATTTGGTTAATCAATGGACTATAAACTTAATAATTATATTATTTTATAAGTCGTGTCTTAGTTAATACAGAGGGCAGCATTAGCTTGCCCATTAATACGGACCGGACCCCGGACATAGTACGGCGGGCGGCAGATGTTACACAGTCCCCTACAGTTAACAGTCCCCTAAGTATGGATGGGAATCCTTTCCGAAAAAGATTGATTCACAAAACATCAATAACCAAAAAAACGATCTTTCAAACTAATAAAGTATCGATTATTTGAGTGTCCTTTTTTTGCCTATGATATGATGATCATCTGTACATAGGTAAAAATAAAACAGTTCAGTGTAATTTTTCCTTAGTAGGTTCTTAGGTCCTAGTCCTTAGGTATTCTGCTTTTTTTGTTTAGTTGCTATTAATGAGCTTTAGTGCGGTCAATAAAATAAATTGTAAGCAGTTTTTGCAATAAATCATAAATATAGTCTTATTTCGACCATTGGAAGAATACTATTTACGAATAAAATGTCGAATAAAAAAAAGATTGATCTCTTGGACGTCGATGTTATTGAAAAATCTTATTCCCCATCCTTACTTAGGCGACTGATGACCTCGGCCACTCGACATACCATGTCCGCAGTCCGGTCCGTACGTGTGTTAACAACATAAGCTTATAATGGGATTACTTTATGTATCAATGGTTATTGGTATGTGTAAACAAAAAGCATGCAATTAATAAATTTGTGCGTATTAATTAATTGCTAAAATACATTGCAAATATCAACATAATCGATTAAAACTTTTTTGCAAGTATATTTGTTATCAAATTTCATACAAATGAATGCCAAATGTGCTATATGGTAATGTGCTATATGCAATGTAATATATGGCGCAGTGGGTAGTGCGGCCGGATTCCGCGTCAATCGATGCGGTTCGATCCCAACTATCCGACTCTAAAATCGATCTGAGCTTTCGGTGAAGGAAAACATCGTGAGGAAACCATATCGCATGGTGGTAGGGCATTTTGTAATAATATCCGCCTGGGTAGCTACCATCCTCAAATTTGGAAACCTGTCGCTAAATACAAGTAGGTGTGCCCTTGCAGCATCACTTGAGAACCAATACCTCTAGGCTTAGTATTAGACATCCTGGATCACATCGTCACTTAACATCAGGTGAGATTGTGGTTCAAAGCACTGAGCCTATACCGTGTAAAAACAAATTAGAAGAAGTTGTGTACCATTTGATATTAAGTCTTATCGATTCGTTAAGAGATTTTATAAATCCATGTTAGTATGTTGTTTGTATTTACATGTGTATGCTCTTGTGGCCGTTTTTTTTTCTGTTTGAACTATGAAATTTTTGGGAACTTTATTTCAAATCTTTGTTGAATACCAACTCTTGTCTAGATTGGCTGTTTCATGAACGCAGGCCCTAAAACGCTGAGCCTATAAATTTGAAATTATGTCAATAGGTACATTCTATGATCTAGGCATCCACTAAGAAAGGATTTTTGAACATTTCATCCCTTAGAGGGTAAAAAATAAGGGATAAACTGTTGTATGAAATTCCGTCATTGTAATACTGTGAAGCGCGAAATTGAATATACGTACATCTGGTTACAAATAAATGAACCCGTGTATCGGCGTTTTTCAAAATTGTATCCCTATGAGGGTGAATTAGGGGTTGCAAGTTTATATGGGAAGTTTTTCAATTTTGAAGTAATGGAGCATGAAATTTCATATAGCTGGTTGTCTCGAATTTAATGGATGAATGGTATACAGGATGTTGCTAACCGAATGCGGTCCCTCCTGCCGAGCCGGGGACAGGTGTAACAACAGAGCCTTCGAGAAGAGACTTTACCCCAAACTAGTCCCCTACCGGACCCCCCAAAGAGGCTGGGGACTCAAAACCCTGGAGGACATCAAAGCGGGTATTGTATTTCACTCTATCTATACTAATAAATAAAATTGAAGTGTCTATTTGTAATGTTTAAAATATTTTATTTTTAGATATGAATTATAATTTATTATTTAAAAAGTATATTGTGCAGTGAAGAATATATACAACGCGGGCAGAACCGTGGGCACACGGCTAGTACTTTGTGACAATACTAAGGACTGTTTGTGTAATATGATTTGTACCACATGTGGGTTTATCCAAGTATTACGTAAGCACAATTCTAGATATTTTCAATGCCCACCGCCCCCGTCCTCCCCTTGTTAGCATTCTACAAATACACATGAATGTTTGTAAGGTATTTATAAAAAAAACACAATATTAAAATGTTATCTGTCTATCTCTTACGGCCGATCTCCGAAACGGCTGGACCGATTTTCATGAAAAAAATTCCGAAAAAGAAATTCTGTTATAAGAACTAATATAGGCTACTTTTAGTTTAAAAAAAAAATTAAGGTCATTATTAAATCATTACCTTTTACTGTGCAAGTGTTAAAAATAGTGAAAAATATCTTCTTTGCTTTCTGTTAGTACTGAAAATTATTTATGGTCTACAAAATAGGGTCCATTTTTTCCTCCAATGAATATTAAAATACTATATTACCCGATTGTGCAAAAAGGAAAGTATGTGGTGCGCAAGCGTCGCTGCGTGAAACGTCTAGTATATAGATGTAAAACACATTTGTCCAGGTCAGTTCGTTATCGAGTATGTGGGGGAGCTGATAGATGAGGGGGAGTTCAAACGACGCATGCGCAGGAAACACGAGATCAGAGACGAGAACTTCTACTTTCTCACTCTCGACAAGGAGAGGATGATCGACGCGGGCCCTAAAGGGAATCTAGCCAGGTCAGACTCTTTCCTCTCCATCCTCTCTATCTTAGTTTACTAGTATATGGAATTGGGGGGTGCTTGACGCAATTTTGGTCTGTCATGTTGTCATCCTTGTTTTTTTAATTCATTATTTGGCAGTAATTAAATAAAGACACGGAGTGTGAATTCTGAAATGTCCCAATTATTCCCGTTGTGGTTGTAACAAAAAGCCACTATTTTATTACCGCCATTCATTTATTGATAGCGTTCCTAACGTCTGACTTGGCTGCATGGCCTACTAGTGCCTTTGCTTTTTCCTGAAAAAGGAATAAATGGTTACACAATCCCACCAGTGTCATGTGGATGACGTATTGATAAAAACTTTTGTAGTCTTTTATTTACAGATGTTAGCTTCTTTAAAATTCATACGCTCATTTTAAATGAATGAATATTCGCCGTTGCCCAGATATTTTCAATACTGATTACAAATAGTCTGTCTGTCTATACTAAGAAATAAAATTGGAGAGTCTGTTTGTAATGTCAAAATGATTATATTTTTTTTTTTACTAAGTAGGTATACCAGAAATACAATTTTTTTAATTTTTTGTCTGTCTGTCTATCTATCTGTCTGTTTGGTCCGGGTTATCTTCGGAACGGCTGGACGAATTGACGGGACTTTTTTTGGTAGATA
The DNA here is from genome assembly GCA_014132275.2 of Samia ricini. Classification (NCBI taxonomy): domain Eukaryota; kingdom Metazoa; phylum Arthropoda; class Insecta; order Lepidoptera; family Saturniidae; genus Samia; species Samia ricini. The sequence goes on from AP028158.1 coordinate 28,314,586, forward strand.
GCTGAAGTTACTCCGGATAATTTAGGGCACTTTTAATTTTCGAAAAAATAATTAGGGTACCGTGTAAAAAAATTAAAACTCCCTAAAAAATTTTACAAAATCCTATTCAATGCACAATTTTACGGGAAAGTGCTTGAATTTATCAGAAATATATTTACTTTATCTTAATACTACAACAAAAATTAAGGTTCCGTATATATAAAAAAAAATTAAAACGCAGTAAAGTGTACATGAAACTCGGGCGCACATAAATAAATGACTTGCTGATTGCATCAAATAAAATAATAATTTACAACCTGTCATAAGATATGACTAATTTGAAATTGTATTTTTTTATAATAAGTTTGGGTTTTTACTAATTCCTTTTATAAAATTTTAATATATAAGTAGCTCTGGCTGGATTTCCGGAAACTTAATGAAATTCTGTTTCGGAACACTAGAGGCAGTATTGATTAAGCTGCAGTAGAAGTTGATGTGGTTCTAGTAAAAAAAGTGTCTGTTATAATGTCAAAATACTTAGTGTTCTGCGTAAATAAATAAGACTAATGCAATTGTGAATAAAATCCGATTCACTGGTCAGTTTTGCGAGTAAGTGCTTAAATTTATGGGAAATAGTTTTACTTTAATTTAGTAGCATCATTATTTTTTTTTTGTTAATAATTAGGATTCCGAAGAAAAAAAATTAGAACGCGGCGAAGAATATATAAATCGCAGGCGCAGCCGCGGCTGTTTTAATGTATATTTAATTGTGAACTTTTTGAAATAGGTTCATGAACCATTGCTGCGAACCGAACTGTGAAACCCAGAAGTGGACGGTGTTGGGTGACGTCAGAGTGGGACTGTTCGCCTTATACGATATCCCCGCCGTGAGTATTTATTATGTCTAGGTTAATAGTATCAAATCAGTGGCTGTATCGATTTTGATGAAGTTTTGCATTTCAATAAATCTCTTTTCTATTTCTTTTCTCTTTGGCGATCGGATTTTAATGGGTTCATTTTTTAAGTGAAAACTTATTAGCGGCGTTGAGCCACTCTCGTTAGGGGGGTTAAACTTATAGATCCGCGTTACCAATGCTATGACGTCAACGGTGTCAACATGCTACAGTATGTCAACGTATAAGAAGGTGTATTATAATATGTTGTGTGTGTCAAATGCGAAGGACTGTAAATTAGAAATAGAATTTAATTAAATATAAACATTCGTCATAACCGCAATGCAATAGGAACACATAGAATAAGATTGTAAAATAGAAATAAGATGTAAACAATAAAGCCACAAAAAAAGTAAACAAAACTCGGATTATGTCTGAGATGTAAGGGGACTAAATAATTAAAAAAAACGTATAAGATGGCATTTAAGTCCTGGCGCTTGAAGATAAATAATAAAAATTATATTTACGCAGCATATCGTTTGTTTTGATTATAATAAAACTACATGAAAATGTACATAATTATCCGGAGCATTGTTAAGTTTTTTTTTTTAACTATGTTAATCCATTTGCTGTGCATAATAATTCTGATAATAAATTCTCAAATGTAATAATCACATTACCCTCGTGTTAAATACAATAAATATAGTCGGTAGAATAATATCTCGAATCAAAATTGCATATTTATATAAAAAAATGTATGTTCCAGAACTCTGAAGTGACGTTCAATTATAATTTGGAAAGCGCTGGCATCGAAAAGAAACGTTGTATGTGCGGGGCGAAGAGGTGTTCGGGATATATAGGAGCCAAACCGAAACAGGTACGTCTACTAGCCGTGTGCCCGCGGCTCCGTCCGCGTTTCATATGCGACATATAGTTTTAAAAATAATCATTGGAAAATAGTGTGTTGATGGGCGCCGCTCATTGAATCTTATTTTCATTTTTTTTTCACGGCACCTTATTTTAATTTCGAAAAATAAAAGCAACTCCAGCTATCTGCCAGAAAGAAAGTTCCGTCAAAATCCGTACAGCCGTTCCGGAGACTAGAGAGAGAACAAACGGACAGGTAACAATTTTAAAATTTGTGTTTTTGATATAGGCACCGTGTATACATTCATATGAATCTAGTAAAAAAAATTGTTATTACAAACAGACACTTCAATTTTATTTATTATTAGTATAATTTTTTTTTAATATAATATACACTATTGTTTTCAGGATGAACCTCAATCGAAGAAGGGTAAAGTGAAGAGGACGTACAAGAAGAGGAATTTAGAGGAGTCCCCATCGTCGGCGACTGTAAAAACGAAGCCGAAAAGACTGGGCCGACCGCCGAAGCCGAAGGACCTGACCGACATCGAGAGGGACCTCCTCATCATCAGGAACGCGACCGGCGCCCTATCGAGTGACGAGTCCTCCCGGAGTTTCAGTTCCGACGGCGAGAGGCTTTCGAGGCCTCTGAAGCGTAAGAGGGTCGACTTCTCGACAGAGGACGCTGTCGCGCTCGATCCTCCCGAATCGCCGAATACGAAACGGCAAAAGTTCAACGAGAAGGAGGTAGGCGATTGAGCTATTATCGATAGTCGATTTAGAAATCATCGAGTCGATGAATTTACTGTCGAATCGATATCGATTAGTACACCGTTAATCGATAAATCAGTTACGTGCATATTTCGTTATCGAAAGTATTGATTATCAATATAGAATTTATAGGGTCGATAAATTTACTATCGAATCGATATGGATTAGTACACCGTTAATCGATAAATCAATTACGTGCATATTCCATTATCAAAAGTATCGATTATCAATATAGAATTGATAAAGTCGATAAATTCACTGTCGAATCGATATCGATTAGTACACCGTTAATCGATAAATCAGTTACGTGCATATTCCGTTATCGAAAGTATTGATTATCGATATAGAATTTATAGGGTCGATAAATTTACTGTCGATTCGATATCGATTAGTACACCGTTAATCGATAAATCAATTACTTGCATATTCCATTATCGAAAGTATTGATTATCGATATTAGTACACCGATATATTACGTGCACGTTTCAATAGGAAAATATCGAAATTATTTCTTTGTATAATCGATAGAACGTAAGTCGATAAATTTGTGCATTGTATTTAGAAGAGAATTATCAATAATATCTGTTGTATGAATAGAATTGTATGCATCGATAATTGCTAGGGATGCGGTTTATTTATCGATGTAACTTTCATCGATATAATAAAGGAGCGAGAATTGTACAAATTTTTTAACGTTATTACATTTAAAATTGTATAGAGTTGTACGTGTTCAAAGTAATGTATTATAATAATATTATAGTGTTTGCTGGAATATCTTATATGAAATTTTAAATTACTCGCATGTATAAAAAAATCTTTTTTTTTAAATTTAGCGATGATATATACGATCTTTTTAACTTGATTAGTTTCGCGATCACCATACACACGGTGATAACGACTTATTGCTCGTTGACTTTACGGCCATTTTTGACTTTTCAAATAAACATCAATGGATATTTGAATCAATGGGGTTTGGTATATTATTTTGTACCGACTAAAATCAGAGGTAATCAGAATAAAAATCATAATAAGGAATATATTATTTACATCACTTACATTTGTTATTTTATTATTGACCAAAAATTATTATTATTCAGACTGAATTGTTCTTGTTGTTTGTTTATTTGAATTATACAACATTGAAAAGTGTATATATATATATATATTTATCCAAATTATGCTAAATTAATAAGGGTCCAAATTAATAAATTACTTTAGAACGTGTTTCTACTAATATTATTACCACTTTGTTCTATTTAATTTCTAAAGTTACTTGTTGAAAAAAAACCTCATAGATAGATGTGGTAATAAAAGAAAATTGGGGTTTGCAAGGAAAAATAATACAGTAATAAAATGGATTTTGCTATTAATTAATTCGTTATGGTACAACATAACAGCTTTAATTAAAGACAATTAGATGTTAGAAAGAAAATCATGCTGCTGACGAAAATTAAATGGGGAATCCATCCCCTGGTATTCGATCTGGTAAACTCCCTATAATTAATTCGCGAACCCTTCACAATCATCTGTCGAACCTCCACGATGCGAGTCATGAACTAATTACGATCGACTTGTATGAACCACAGTACATTTAACTTTGGAATCGCTTACATTTAAATATCGAGCCTCTAAACTCCCTTTTATCCAACTGGGGGAATTCTTTACGAACCCCCTACAATTAGCAGGCAAACCCTTCACAAACTTCTATCGGACCCTCTAAAATACAACTGGTGAACCTATTACGATCCGACTTGCACAAACCACACTTCAATTAAGTTTGGAATCGTTTACATTTAACTGTCGAGCACGCTATAATACAATTGGCGAACCGTTCATAATTCTCTGCAAAACTTTTGATGTACCTATTATTATAACCTATTATATATGAAAGTCGATCGTGACTTGCATAAAACACACTACATTTAACTTTGAAATCATTTACATTTAACTGTCGAGCATAGTAAAAATACAACTAGTGAACCCCCTTGAGATCTAACTGGAGGATCTCATAACGTACCCCTTACAATTAACAAGGGAACTTTTCACAGTCTTCTGTCGAACTCTATCACGCAACTGAAAAACTTATTACGATCGTTTTACACCAAACCACACTACATTTAACTTAGGAATCGCTTACATTTAATTGCGGAGCACGCTACAATATAACAGGCGAACTATCTACAATTAAATGGAGTACCGTTTACAATTAACTGGCGAATCTTTCACAATTAACTGGCGAATCTTTCACAATCTTCTATTGAATACTCTACAAACCCATTGATGAACCTATTGCGATGAACTTGCACGAATCGACACTACATTTAACTTTGGAATCGTTTACATTTAACTGTCAAGCAAGCTTAACTCCAAGTCTAAAATCGACTAGCGCGAACCCCTTACACATTATTACATGAGGACCCCATACATTTAACTATCGAACCTCCAAAGATTCGCTTACTACCCCTTACTATAGATTGGACAAACACGTATTATAAAGGCATTTTATAGTACATGACTTGATCAATATTATATTTTGACATAAATAGGAATATCAGAAAAAAAAATCAAATAATTTGCACTTAGACTGTTCAAAAAGCAATAATGTGTTGATTACATTCTTGCGAAGTTCTTCCAATGTAAAAAAAAAATACATATAATTAGTTCTAAATAAATATAATAATTATGACTTATTCTGTGTTTATATTATATTAATTAAGTTTACTTGTTAAGTATTGGGTAGTAATAACGGCGATGATTTAACATCGCTTGCTAACTGTAATAATAATAATAAATTGTTTAAAATGCGTATATTAAATCGTGTTTTATTTTTGCTAATAGGACTATTAGTAATTCGACTATAATCATTAGGTATTTAAAAAAGTTATTAAAAATCTTGGCAGCCACAAGGACTGCCGACAGAAGTGAAAACTGCAAACGTGTGTTTTTAATGTTTATATTTCATAATTTCTTAATTTAAAGTATTATAGCAATAACATAAGATAGCCTGGTAATTATAATATAATATGACGTCATAGCATTGGCAAGGCGAATCTATAAGTTTTTCTTCTTCAGAGAATCGCTCAACGCTGCTAAAGAATTATTCACTCCAAAAAAAAAAAAAAAATGTGGTTTAAAATTTTTTAGGGTTGCGTGTAAAGCGGATGGAGACGCGGGTGCACAGCTAGTATGGAATATGTAACAAGCTGTGTATCCGCGGATACGCTCCCGTATACTAACGGACATGTAGACGTTGCCTTTTATATAACAATAACTAGCGACTCTTCCCTGGCTTATTAAATAAATATTTACTCGCTGATAATTTAACAATGATTTAATAAACAAACTAAACATCAATTCCACCTCTTGTACAATAAGTTGTATAGATAGAGAACTTTTATTTGGTAACTCATCTTTTGTGACCCCTGACGACGTAATGTAAATACGGCTCTGTTTATTAAATTACTCGTATTTACAATCACTCTTTTCCCCTTTAAAAAAATAACAACAACGACAAAAACGTTTCTGCAAATATAGGAAGTACAGTCCTCCAATCAATCACATGACGACTAAAAACGAAATCACCGTTTCAATTTATATTTGCAATACAAAAAGGCGGTTCGAGGGAGTGAATAAATAGAAAACAAACAATAAACGGGTGGATACACCCCCAAATAATCGTCTAGTTGCCGTCGTTTCTCTGAGAGGGGATGACAACTGGAGCTCTACGATTTAACGCTTATTTTCACTCTGTGTTGTATTTTTTTTATAAATGTCGGTTTTACTCCAAACACTTATGGAGCCAGCGCGCATTTATTGTAAGGAGTGTTTAAAAATTGAGAATATTGATTTATTCTTCTATTTTTTACCTTTATTCTCTGTTACTTAAACTGTATGGTTACCATGTTTACATTGTTTCTTTATTATTTTTGTGCTCACTCATAATAACTGCTTAAGGTGTAGTGCACCTTTGCAGCCAAAGACAAGATTTAGTGTCTCACACATTTTCCAAAATTAGTTTGAATATCTACCTATTTTTTATGTAATTATTAAGACGACAATTTCTCAATCTTATTTTGCTCACCGTCACCGCTCATTTTGAGACTACGATTTTCTAGGGTCCCCTCATCTTAATTTTTTCCCTTTTTTTAGGTTATATTTTTAATTTGCTCACACTCCCTTTGCTCTATATCAATTTCTCTAGCTCTTGTACTTCCACAATGGGGTGTTACGCCCACGTGGAGAACCTATAGTTTAGACCTTTAATACAGGAAGTTAGTAATTTGTTTATAGTTTTTGTAAATTGTATATTTTAAAAACGTTTACCATTTGGGGGTGGGTATCATGACCCCTACCCGCCGCCATTGTTGCACACGCTGTGGCATCTTAAAGGTCAATGCAAATAAAAAGCTGGAAGTACCTAGCTAATACAAAAGTTATATCTCGATGTATTGGCCACTGGCCGCCCTGATAAAAATCAAATAAATAAGTTTATTTAGAAACAAAATATTTACATTAAGCATAGTATTTGAGATAAAATATTCGGGAGGGCTTGGGTGAAAATCACGTCATAGTCAACATATTTCGGCGTGATGGATCAACTGTTGTTGGTCCGTTCTCAGCTGTCTGCGTCATCCTAGGTTTTAAACTGTATTTTATTTAACATGAAGTGAGTCGTTTTGATCTGTATACAAAAAATATTTAATATAAACCATTGAATAATTAATGCAGTAAACAAGAACCATATAAAAAGGCTTAATGGGTCTAGAATATAACTGTGTAGTTATATTATAAGGAACAATAGATGTTCTTTTTTAAATATGCCAGGATGCAGAATGTAGAAATTGTTATTGCTTATTTTTCATCTGCCTTCACACTCTAAGGCGGATATTGAAGATAGAAACACTCTGTGGCTTCGAAATAGTTTCCGTTTTAGGGTTAAAAGGTTTTCCTTACTTAGTAATAGTGGAAACACCATTTCCTTTTCGTTTCTAAGGTAATGGTACTGTCCTATCGCAAGATAATACTATTGTGTTGTATTAAAATTTAAATATACAGTCGTGAGGTAAAGCATTATAATGTTTTTATTATTATAAGAACCCTATAAAAAACAACCACGAGAAACAATATTAAAAATGACGCGAAACTAATGAAATTCTTTTGAACGCGACTGTACTTTAAGAGATTAGTAATCTCTTAGTTCGTACACGAATAAAGCATTCGCACCAGTACACCTACGGAATGCGTCTGTATTCTGAATTACCAAAAATATTTTCAGATACTGTACCTATTTCAAAAATTAGGTTTTAATAATAATATATTGATAGATTTTTAAAGCTCTCCAGAGTTCGTAATTGATCATGTCAACTTTTTGGTTAAATTTAAAATGGTTGACTCGCAAATAATACGGCTGGAACAAAATTATAGGTGGTTGGCGATAGATTTTCTGTTTAAAAGCGTTAGCTAGTGAGGTGCTCTTTATGCAAGATGTGAGTTCAACGTACTGACAGTGGTGAGGGTTCGCTCTGAATATGACTTTCAATGAGATTTATCTTTGAGTAAATACAAGTAAAATACGTAGATGTTATTGTGAATACCTTCTATAAATATTTTTAGATTAATTTAACTGAACTTGTCATTCGCAAGCCGCAGCCTATCCCAAACCTTAGTGGAACAACTCGCAGAAGATTTTTACGTGTTTATAAATTAATGAAAGTAGCGCTTTACTGTAGATACGAAAGAGATACGTAATTTATGTTTATTCTTATAATAATCATCATTGAGAAAAAACGTGATATATGTTGACTGACCTTACTAATCGTTTCATTTTTATTTCTTATTTATTAATTGCCTCATTCTCTCTAATTGATTTATGTTCTTAAATTATTATATACCTACAACTGTATCCAACTTAATTATTTTACCTGGAGATAAATGATCAAGAAGCTAATATAAAAGATGATAGCTTTTACTACGACAGCAACATAACTAACTTGAAGTACCTACTACCGGATTGATCTATTACCCACTTGTTTGCCAGTATCTTTTATTTCCAGGTTCTCGGATTGTGGTAGTGCTAAGTCTCTTTTTGTATTTACTTAATTCTTTTTATTTAAGTTCTAAGTTATAGTAGAGTTTCACTAAAGTTGCAGTTGCTTTCAAGTGACGATGAAATCAAGAAAACTGGTTGTGAAGTGAAATTGAGGGAACGAACTTATTAATATTTTGCGATAGATTTTAAGCTTTAGGTTGGTAGCTACTAACTATCCAGTTTTTTTCGAAGAAATTCAACGCCAAGCTAAGATTTGAAGCGACGCCGACCGATGCAACTTCTGGGCACATCATCACTTAAAATCATAGCCTCAATATACCGCTGAAAGATTTTAATAGATTTTTTTTTGTCGAATTAAAACTTACATGATATTAAGAGATGATCAAAATAACTGAGGATCGAATCACAGACACAATATGACAATGTTGACAGATACATCTGACTTCAAAAAGGAGGATGTTATCAAATTCTTCTGTATGTTTTTTTTTAAACGATAGATTACACTTCCGAGGGGTTCCCGTTTCCACCACACCAGGATCTGATCCGTGGAATTTAGGGAAATTGAGAAAACCCTCGAATATTATAGACACACGTGTTTCATATATTCGTTTCCAATGCTATGAAGTATGGTCCCACAACTACACCTAAAATACCTACCACCTACATACTTAACTTAAAGTACGAAAAAGAAACTTTTTAATTAAAAACAAAACCGACTTCAAAGAATAAGCCATAAAAATGGACTAAAAATTAAATAAATATTAACTTTTTTGAACCTGCTTCTGTTTACTTCAATGTGTCCTTTGTTTTAATATAATTAGAAATTTTGGAGTTGGTGCCAGCTAGAGTTAAAAAATGTACTCATTTATAAATGCCTGCCAAATAACTGCCTAACCTTTATCACAATTACGTATAAACTAAATAAAGGACTAAAGTGTTTATGAAGAATAAAAATTGAATATATTTAGTGACGTACATTTACACCACTTTCTTATCCGTAAGCTGGCACCGATTTCAAAATTATTAATGATATTAAAACAAAGGATATATTGAAGTAAATAGAAGCAGATTAAAGAAGATATTATTGATTCACTTTTTTGTGCATTTTATGGCTTATCCTTTTAAAGTCGGTTTTTTATTTAATTGAAAAAAAAAATTTGGAATTAAGACTTGAAACGTCTTGTCATCGTCACCAGTCTTTTAAGGGCGAGTGCTGAAGGCGCTCAGTTGGCAGAACAGTGACTAGCGTAAAGGTTCCAGAGCGATATGTACCTCGGCTTGAGCTGTTGCCTGTGACTGTGAAATTTCGCGAAATTTGCTCTAAGGCATACACGAACTACTCAAGCAGTTAGCCTGTGATCAGTATACACGGACCGCTCTTGCAGCCATAGCAAACAGCTTGAACCTGCCATTGATAACTGCTGGAGCAGTTGGTCGCTCGACAAGTCACAATTTCAATGTCATTGAAGTCAATAGCAGCTTAGTTTTTGAGAAGAAGGACTAACACTGCCACTTTTGCTCAGACGGCGGCGACGTAGCAATAGAAAATTGTGGGTTCATCCAAAATACTTGAATTACGAAATTATCATAAAGAATGTAATCACTTGTTTTTGGAACTAAGACGTGATGAAGGTAAGTTTTTTAAATTATTTTTGATTTAAAAAGGGTGGGCAGAGGCGGGAGTCGTGTAACGTGGAATGAAAGCACGGGCACAGGGAACTGCGCGAAAGCAGTCGGCAGTTTGAACATTCAGTGTTTGCTTGGCGGCTGCTTGACCACGCGATGAAATTTCATCTTATACTCGACGTACTGTAGTATGTTGACGGCTGACGTCATAGTATTGGTAACGTAAATCTACAAGTTTTCCGCTTACCGAGAATCTCTCAACGTCGCTAAAGAAGTGTTCACTTCAAAAATTAAATACAAACCGGTAATATCATGATAGCTTAGTGAACTAAAGTACTATAACTAAGCAACGCCATTCTCAAATGCGACTTCTGCGGGAAATTTTGTTCGTCCGACCGCAATCTACATGACAGACGGTATTCAAACTCTGGTTATTCCCGTAAATGTTTTTGACTTGCATTTTTATTAAAAAATATTTAATTTTATCTTTTTAGTATGTCATTTACGTATGTGTAAAAATGTGTTTTCATACTTTGCAAAGGTTAGATATTCTATTTCATAACTAGGCATAATAGTCGCGACAAACAAAATATTAAATGAAGATATATATTTTTTTAGATAACTACCAAATGTTAATTTACACACGTTAAAGTAGTAAAACCTTAAAAAAATATAAATTTGAAATGTATCATTTAGGTAAAGCTTACCCACACGTCTCCACAACTCCCGTTTTCGAGTTATAATCTAACAAACGACAATAAGACAAACAAACAGACTTTACCTTTTATTTAATATGAGGATAACAAGTTTTATAAATCAAAATAAAAACCACCACACGACAGAAAGTGGGCTCGCTAAAGCCGCCGAGGACGTACATTACTAGTCTGTGGACACGACACGCTCTTATGAAGAGAAATGAATGATAGCTCTTAAATGTTGCCACTTATCTATATTTTATATCATAGACATTATTATATTATACTGTAAGTATGTTGTTTATTTATATCCTGTGATTAAGCATAAATGTATAGTAATACATTTATAATCTCTACTTATAATAAAAGGCTAGAGGGAAGAAATCTTTACATTGAAGATACATATTTCAGATAAAATACCATGAATCGACAACAGAACACATATCGATGGTTTTCGCTGGGTGCTTAGTTTCGGCGAGGTTTGGACTCTGCTGCGTTGCTAAACCAAGGGGGACGGGACATAGATAGATTGCATCTAGATGAATAATTTAGGCTGTCTATTACAATTTAATTATATGAATTCCACGTGAGCGGGCACAAGTAGTAATTTATATATATTTATAAAAACAAAAAATTCCATCCAAACTCGCTCGCAGTACGCTCGCTAAAAGTGGAGCAACATGTGCTAGTACACTCCAAGTAAGTGCATTCAAGTAATTTTTGAGCCCAGTCCCTCTTGTCAGCAATATTAAGCAAAACTCCTCCACCCTTCTCTCCATTACTTAAAAATTCGTATAATTTTCAAAAAAGAAACGAAAGTTAATTCGTAATCACCACTCAGAACTCCGTCCACCATATCATCAAAAATAAGCAAAGCGTAAAGCTTACGTTACGTTAAATGCTTACGTAATATTTTTACTGCTTCAATTAAAGTAGAAAACCTAGAAGAGAATTTAAATGCAAGCTTACGCGATCAACTTAATCTTACCCACTGGGTTTCAGAGCGTAGGACTTTCACATAAATCACGTGCCCTGATCAGGAGGTTAGCTATGAAATATCTTACCAGCGTTACAGAAGTAACAGGTAAAAGGTTCTGAAGTATCAAATGGTAAATTTCAATGAATATATAATCTCCAAGTTATACGGTTTCCTTTATTATAGGACCTTCTATGATTTTATTACGATTCTATGCAGTGCAAATGCATATACAGTAAGTGAAAAAAATGCACACTAATTTTCATGACATATTTTACCGATTTCATAATTAACGAAGCAGATTAATAAAGTAACTATTTATTGACTTTTTAGTGCATTTTTTATAGTTTATTCTTTTGAAGTCGGTTTGGTTTTTAATGAAAAAAGTTTTTTGTATATATATATTTTTAAATATTAGAAGATGGCCCAGTGTATAGTGCGGCTGGATTCCACCGCAATGGACGCGGTTTCGAGCCTACCTATCCAACTCTAAAATCAGCCTGAGCTGTCGGTGAAGGAAAACATCGTGAGGAAACCATAGCATGCTGATAGGGGATTTTCTAACAATGCCTATCTGGGTAACTACCATCCTCAAATTTAAAAAACTGTCGCCAAATATCAATAACTGTGCTCCAGTAGCATCGCTTGAGAACTAGTTTCTCTAGGCTTAGTGTGTTTACCAACCTATACCACATCCTCACTTAACATCAGGTGAAATAGTGGTCAAAGCACTGAGCCGTGTAAAAAAAAGCTATATTATCTTTTTGTCTTTGTTTGTGTATTGTGTTGTATGCCACAAATAGACAAATTTTCTTTCTTTCATCTGTATAAAGATGGTCAAAATCCAATGACACTGGTTGTAAATAAAACAAGAATCAATACGGACAAACGTTTACAATTGAATTCAGTTACCTTACTCAGAGTGCAAAAATACTCGAAGCATAATATATGGGTCGAGTGGGTGACTCACAATTTTCGGGATTCAAACTTTGTCAAGTTGCATACGTAAAAGAAGTGTTTGCGAGTTGGGAGTTTATATAAAAAAATATTGGATTGTTTTATTCAATATTTTAAATGAATACCAGCTGCGCTTGCGGGTCCGCTTACTTTTAGCAATATCTATTCTTTCCACTTATTTATTGAATTAAAACTACGATGGCGCAATATGTAGTGTGGTTGGATTCTGCGTCAATGGACGCAGGTCCCATCCAATCCTATCCAATCTTATATCGTACCTATCCAATTTTATACCGAGTCAGATCTTTCGTTGAAGGACAACATTGTGAAGAAACTATAGCATGATAGTAGGGGCATTTTCTGATAATCTACAAGTTTGAAAATCTATCGCCAAACATCAATAGGTGAGTTCCGGCAGCATCATTTCAAAGCTAGTACCTCTAGGCTTAGAGTGTGCTACCATCCTGGACCACATCGTCAGTTAACATCAGGTGAGTTTTTGGTCAAAACGCTTTGCTTAAACAGAATAAAAAAAGAATTATATAGCATTCAAATAATTACATTCTGAAAATAACAACATATTAGATAATTAGAATTAGATATTAGGTAATCGTTCTTTTTTTTTGTCGACTTTTTTATTTTTTCCTCGATAACTTTTTGCACAATTGTATTATACTAGCTGTGACACGGCTTTACCTGCATGGGATTCAGACAATTTGCAGCCTATATTCTCCTCCTGGATGCAATATATGTCATAACCAACTTTCATCGAAATCGGTACAGTAGTTTTTCCATGATTGCGGAAAAAATTAATAAACAGACAGACCGACATACAGACAGACAAAATATTTTAAAACTATCAAAATGTGTTCTGTAGGTGATTTTGAAGCCCCACATAGTATTTTTTCTTAAATATCTTAAATGTAAAGATTTCTTCTCGTTAGCCTTTTATTATAAGTACCTATAGATTAACATATGCTAGCAAAATATATATTTAATCCTGATCAGAGAATGTGTCTATGGTGTATGGGTTATTGAGTTTAAACAAAAATAAATGATGGACAGATAGATTATGCATTTTATAATAAAACTAGCTGTGCGCTAGCGACACCGCTCACGTATATTAACGTACAGACAGACAAATAGTCATTGCCTTTACATATAACATAAAGATGAAATATATAGAAAGGAAGTTGTTTGTGTGTTATTCTGATTACATTCCCTATATTATTTAATAAAATAAAGTATATACTAAAATTTGGCTAGAGAATAAATCCACGATTATAAAAAATAACGAACAGACAGATAGACGTTGCCTTTACATATAATGTAAGCATGTAAGAATAATTTATGCGGAAGGTTTCTTTTTCTCTGTTTTTTGGTATTATTTGTATTTTTCTAAATCCCTTATGTATATTTAGTAGGTTTAAAAAATTGAGTCAGGAAAGTATTTTCTCGTATACTTACTGCAAGCGAAACACAATGTTGGTTGCTTTACGACTTTTATACTCGAAACTGAAGTATTTAAAAAAGCTCGATTTGGAGCGTTGATGACTCAATAGTGTAGGAGGATACCGCGTCGATGGACGTAAGTTCGAATCAACCTAGTTTTATATCGAGGTTGAAAGTAAACATCGCTCGAATACCCGGCTTGTCACCACTATCAAGTTTGTAAATCTGTCGCCAAACCATCTAATATAGCTGTATTCCGGGAGCATCACTTGAGAGTCAGTACATCTAAGCTTAGCGTATTATAATTTTAGACCACATCACCACTTAACGTAACGTGAGACTTTGATCAAAGCTCTGACTAGTAAAACATAAATTAACACAAAAAAATCTCTAGGTACCTCTATACACTACAACGATTTCACGTTTTAATTTTACATTTCAGAATTATGTAATTAAAACGTGTGTTTTAATATTTTTTTTTTAGTCCCTTACTCATCTTAGGCATAACCCGAGACTTTGTTGTCTCTCTTTGTTTTATGTTATTGTTTGTATGTTTATTTTTAAAATAAATCGGTATATTTATTTATTAACTAGCTGTGTGACCCTAATTATTTTTCTAATTTTTTTTTGCTACTAATATTAAGTACATATTTCTTACAAATTCAAATAATTGCCAGTAAAACTGTGCATTGAATCGGATTTAATTACAATTTTTATCAGTCTTATTTATTAAAAACTTATTACACGGAGTAACTTTAGCTATCTAATAAAAATAGTCCCGTCCAAATCGGTCCAGCAATTCCGGAGATTAGCCGGAACGAACAGACAGATAGACAAATTGCATTTTTGGTATAGGTATTGTATATACATGCATATTATGTATTTAGTAAAAAAACAAACACTTCAATTTTAAATATTAAAATAAAAAAAATATTTTTCTTTAAACGATTCTACATCGCGCTATGGTTCTGTAACAGTAACAGTATATGCTCGAACCCTTGTGCTAGTTACCTTTATGCGGCTGATTTTTTTATGCCTTCAGCACTCGCCCCCAGAGTTCGGTGAAGCTATAAAGGCCACTTTGGTTAACAGCATCAGCTAGTTTAGAAAAAAAAAACAGTATACGCTTTAATTTTATTCATATATTATCTATACCTTTTTTTTCTCTTATTTTCCTTTCTTTATTTTGTTTCCTTACATTTTTTTGTCATTTATTACAATACATACATTACATTAGATTACTATTTCTACGTCTGACAAATGTCACGACCTCATGCCTGCCAACCCTGATGAGAGATACGTGATGTTATGTATATATATGTACACCAAATTGTACCAGAATTAAATTAGATTACCCGTCTTTATTCATTAGTCTAATACTTCACCATCTATCACCAGGACAGAAGGGGACGGAATAGTGAAAAGTTGTAAAAAAAAAAACCACTTGATTAATGGACGACCCTTTACCCGTAAAAGATTATCTTCAAATTTAACACATGAGATCACAATTTTTATCCACATACCCATGAAACCAACGCAGAAATCATAAAAGATTCTTGACTGCTTCTAATCCTGAAAATAAGCTTACCAATCTCTATATAAATAAATAATTTAGACTTCTTATAATATACATTTTACTATAAAAATATACGAAGAGTAAGTAGTTTTTTTTAAAGTGCTTCAATTAATCCAGGGCCAGAATCGAGAATATTGGACGTGGGACGTAGTTTCTGTTGTTTTTAATTATGATAGCATTGTTAATTTGTGCAAATTAATCTATTGCATAGTGGCATTTTCTAATGAGCCCGCCTGGGTAGCTGCCACCCTCAAGTTTGAAAACCTGTCGCTAAATACTAATAGGTGTGTTCCGGTAGTATCACTTGAGAACTAGTACCTAGGTTTATTGTGTTTACCACCCTGGAACACATCGTCACTTAACATCAGGTTAACAACAACAATCACTTAACAACAAAGCACTGAGCCTATATCGTATAAAAAAACCTTCGTTTATGTAACCGTTAGTAGAAAAGAAATCTAAAATATAATGTATGAATAGTATTACTTAAGTATCAGTGGACTTGGAGCGGGGTCTATGCTATGTTTAGTTTTGACGACATGAGGAAGGGTCTAAATGATGATTACGTAAGCAACAATGTTTATTTACTTACTTTTCCTTTAAATATTTTGCCAGTGTTTAATTGAATGAAGATTATTAATGCAGGAAAAATCTACACAAGATACCCACCCACTCTGGGTAGCAAAGAGTTAGAATGTCAAATACTTACTAAAACACTTCAATACACGTTGGTTTGCCTATTTGGCCAGGTGGCCAGGACATAAACCAATCAGCAAGACAATTAAACGTCTCAGTAACACTTAAACTATTTATAAACCAACAAAAAAATTCTATTTATTTATTTATTGTACCAACCAAGTGAACATCGACATAATTTATAAGTTACATTGGCGTTATAGGTGCGCTAGATGCCACCTCAATTACAGGCACAAATCACAAGCTCAAAACATCAGCTCATGTAAACAATTGAATATATAAATTATATTATAAAAAAAGAGAAAATACTAACATTAATAACACCATTACAGTTTTAACAACCATATTAAGTACAAAATAAATTCATCTCATCTAAGCGTTTCTCGGATCTCTGGGGGACTCGAGCCCCCCAAAAGAACACACTGACACCGTCACTGGGCACAGGGTATTGCATCGATACATCAACAGGTAATCTATATGGTACGTGAGCGGTCTAGTTCACATATTGAATTTAATTTATAACATATTGAACACACATGAAGGTGGAAACTTCTGGATATGTCATTTTAACAGCATTAATATGGACAACTAGAATTGTCTTTATGCCATGCCTTCGACTTTTGTTATTTCATTATAGTATTATAAAAGTTCTCTATAGGCGGGTTTCAATATTGAATCTTAAACGTTAAGATTAAGATCAACTCAAAAAAATATCAGTTTTTCTGCCTGGTCACTGACACTGATCTAACACACTTTATAGTTTCGCCACACAGCGGGCGGGTCTGATCGCCAGAGCGATTTTTCTACAAAAACCGAGCGCTATCTATTCAGTAGTAAAATCGCGCTAGCGTCCCGAATCGCCTGCAGTACGACGAAACTATTTCAGAAAAAAAAGAATAATCGAAAAACAGATTGAGATCGCATATTGAACTGGTTGTGCCGGAAATATGACCGAGAACATAATAATATTTAATTCTAATTATACTAATTATAATTCTACTCTAATTATAATATAACTATACTATACCAAGAATGCATGGTATATAGTCAAATACACAAATTTAATCAATTAAAGAAAACAACTGCTACATGACAGACTGAGATCCCTCCAAAAACTCGAGCATCTCCTCTCGGACCTCACCAAGATTCTTAAATGCTTTTATCTCGGAACTTTATCCAGCCGAATGTTTTTTTTTCAGGATACATATTATATTTAAGTACTAGCAATGTGCCCGTGGCACCGCCTACGTTTCATATATTCGCAATATAGTTTTAAAATAATTATTGGAAAATAACATTTTGATGGTGCTATCCATTGAATCGTGTTTTGTTCACAGGTTCACGAGTTTTAATTTTTATACCTGTAGCCCTAATTACTTTCGTAAAATAACTAGTCTAAGTTACGTGGAACAACTTCAGTTATCTGCTAGAAAAAGAGACGACAAAATCGGTCCAGCCGTTCCGGAGATTAGCCGGAACAAACAAACAGAAAGACAAAAAATTTAAAAATCGTGGTTTTGTTGTAGAGATGTCATATGTATTTAGTAAAAAGTTCTTATTTAGATTTTACAAACAGACAATTCAATTTTATATTAGGTATTAAGATATTAAGATAAATCTGTTGTTTACAATTAATTAAACACCGGTCAACTATATTGCAATTAATTAAGAAGAAGATTCCCTACACTGAAGAACTGACATAAATTCATAATTAAAAACACTCTATTCCACATCCATAGATTGATGTTTTTTTTTATTAACTCAACGTTACAGGTTGCTTGCTCGCTAATAAATTATTCTGATGCGAGACTATCAAAGAAACATTTGCCAGTGTCAAGTAATGTAATGAAGGTAAAGCTTCAAGGCAAAGTCGATATAGTTCTTAATTTCTTTCTATGACGTCTAAGTTACTGAGGGATCGTCCATTAAACACGTGAGCTCCAAGGGATTCAGAAAAAAATATATCATAAAGGCGGTCATAAAGAAGGTGCAGTGAGATATCAAGTGTAGGTTTCTTTGTCATCAAATACGCGTTATTTAAACAGAAAACGTGACTTGACCCTGACTCGCCGTTATTGGGGGAGACATATGTCCAGCAGTGTGCGTGTTATGGTTGAATGGATGGATTTAAGGTTTAAAAAATATAACATACTTTGTAGTAAAAGAAGTCGAAGTACTAAAAAAATAGTTTTTCCAATGTTTTGTGTTTCACTTCTGTCGGCAGTCCTCAGGGCTGCCTAGTTTTTTTTTATAAGATTGTTCTAACATTACCTGTAAACAATCTTTGAAGCTATTAAAGATGTGATGAATAGATTTTAATATTGAAAACATGGACAGTAGGTATTGGTTTTAATTTTATACTTCCTCGTACGATATTTTGTACGTTATTAGGTAATATATATGTAAGGTCATTTAAACATTCATTTCAATTCTCCGCTTATAAACTCCTTTTATTTAGATTATGTAATTTCTTTTTAAACTCTACTTTATTGATGGTCGACTAAGAAACAATGTATATGTAAAAAAATATTTATGAGATGTCATTACATTGAATACCTAATAAGAAATAAATAAATATAAAAATATAGTATAAAGAAATAAAGTGAAGCAATAGCTTTAAATGTTGTTTCTCTATATTACAAATGCGTAAAATATAATATTTAATTAGTAAGTTAGGTTATTAATGAGGAGTTATTTTGTGTATATATTTTTATGCATGATAACATTGTATTTAATATTATAATAAATGCTCTTTATTACAGAGCAACTATTAAGTTTGTTGTTTCGATAAATACTTATTACCTCAACTACATAACTCATGACAAAAAAGAAAAAAAACGTATATGCAAAAATTTATGTATTTCTTAATTCTTAAATTAAGACCAGATGGTCATTTTAAAACTGTTTACAACCATCAGGAAATACAGGAACACTGAAACAAAATGCAACTTATTTGTACATAATGTAATAACTGAATCTCGCACATATTGTCGCGTATATAAGATATTTTCTATGTTCAAATATCTATTTAAATCTGAAACATTAATTATAAAAAAGAAAAAATTAAAGATATTTTGTAGTAATCAATGTGTTATATATTTATATTAGCTGTGCCTGCGACTTCGTTCGCGTTTCATTTACAAAAGAATTAATTGGACCAAATTGTCAATCTAGACCACTCTCAAATCCGCAGGAATAGACACAAAAAATTTCATTAAAATCGGTTAAGCCGTTTAGGAGGAGTTTAGTCACATACACACCGACAAAAGATTTATATATGTTTATATTTTACTTAGATATATAATTGGTTTGGATACACGGAGAGGATGGATGAAAGTAGATTGACGAAATAAATTTACAAGGCTAGTGTGGCTGGGCTATCTGGTAAGGGTCATCCTAGCCGAACGTGTCTCGCACAAATCGAGGACGTTCTGGAGAAATGCCGCGGACAAAAGTATGCGCAACAGTCGTATATCAGGATCGTAGCAGGTAGGTTGTAATCTCTGCCTACCCTAATTGGATAAAGGCGTGATGTTGTATATGTAATGTATAAAGATATGCGCTCGGAAAAGTAGGTATTTCAGAAATTTACAGGTATCGCGTTGCGCCCCAGAGAAAGAATGATAAAACACGAAAGAGACAACTGCAGCTCGGGCTGATTTTATCTATGCAAAATAGACGAAAACACCACTTCGTAGTACCCTGTTTCCTACTACAAAACTGAACTGATTTTTATATTTTTGTTTCAGTTTTAGAATAATAAACAGGAATGCACAGGCAAAACGTACAGACGTTTTGCTATTTTTAATTTTATCCATCAAATTTGTTTGACGAACGTCTGAAAATGACGGTAAAAAGTCGAGCATTTCTTTCCTTATCCAAATGCTCCCAGTCTCTACAATAGCTAATTTATGTAAAAAATAAAAAAGTACGGGCATAGCGGTGGTAGATATATGTATATTATTTGTTATAATTTTTTTTACCATAATGCTATTATCCAGGGAGGAAACAGGGGACTAAGTTTGTTTGGAATAAATTGCCGCTAGGATGTCCTGTTTATATTAACATGATACTTTAAGATAACTTTCTGAGCTATTCTGGTAACTTTGGGTTCAACGTTTGTGTAAAAATAAAATGTTCAATCAGAAGGTTGAATATGAAGTACATATTTCATAATAAATGTGTCTACTTTTATAAACGAAAATGTGGATCTGTGCGAGTGAGAAAACGTAATAATGTTGGTATTTACGTGACTATTAATATGTAGATATAGAACAGATACAATACTATACTTTCTTAGTTACCTCTGTATTCATATATATATATATATATATATATATATATATATATATATTGTAATAGGTACATAGTATATAAAATGTGATAACACTTTAATTTACTTAATGAGAGTGGGATGTAAAAGACATCTTAATAGCAACGAAAATTTCAAGCGATTTTAGATATTATGATAAAGTTTGGTAACACCTTTAAATCTAGTTTCAACGCCAGAACAATAAGGTTCTCTAGGATATTTATATCATATATGCTAGCGCTGTCGAATGAGTCACCCAGCACAATCTTAGGGCACGGCACGACTCTTCAGAAAGGGACTGAAAAACCCCCCAAGGTTGGCAACGCAATAATAATAGCACTAGTGTTGCGGTTATCTATAGGTGTCATTTTTGAAGTTTCAATAAAGTAATCAAGCTGAGGTGAGACATTGCATAAGCGCAACACTTTGTTTACTGAACTAAACTTGTAACTTGTAATACACAAATTTATAAATTGCATCTAACATTATACCGACTGTAAAAGAACATTTTATATAGAAATACTACTAACAGAAACTCCACGCAATGGTGCCTACGACGCCCGTGACCTGTTTCTTCGCAATACCACCAGTCGTAATCACTCTGTACACGATCCCGATTGTAAAGGACGTCAAATAAATGCAGTCGTAGAGGAAGGCGTACCACACGTATATATTCACAACAGTGTACTTCTCCTAATAAATTAATAATTAAAATGAATCCAACATACACGTTTATAACTTTTTATTGAAGTGAAAATTATGGCTCGAAACGCCTATAATTTTAAAACAAGACAAATGTTAATTTTTACGTTAATGTTATCGTAATAAATTTATGAAACCGTTTATATTCGTATATTTTGTTTTTTTTTTGTATTTATTTCAAAATTACATTTTGCAATATGTAAAGATGCGGGAATATTTATAAATGTTGAGCGAAAA
Organism: Samia ricini; assembly: GCA_014132275.2. Classification (NCBI taxonomy): domain Eukaryota; kingdom Metazoa; phylum Arthropoda; class Insecta; order Lepidoptera; family Saturniidae; genus Samia; species Samia ricini. The sequence continues at coordinate 28,336,374 of AP028158.1, forward strand.
TAAGATTCGCAAAATAATCTAGATTAGACATTTGATGCAATGAAAAAAAGTAAATGTATTTTAAATGAAATTAATGAAAATGAGACTGACAACAACATACAGAGTGGTAGTTGTTTGTTATTTTTGTTTGAAATAAAAAGTAGATAGACATACATACAACAATAATTCCCAGCATGAGTAGTCCGCTAGCGAGCAACAAACAAACGGTCCACAGTATATAAACAACTTTTAAATAATAAAAAGCATCGTTTCGCTCCGGGAATAACATTTCCATGTATTTATCAACGGTTTTAAGTTCGTACGTTGCCCAGATCTGTGTTTTAAAATAATAAATTTGAATAGAAATCTAGACGATATATAAACATTACACAATGGGAGGGTTTTTGTACTCGAAAGAGTGGCGTCAATACAAACCATACATAAGGTTATAACGCTAAAACGATAGTTCATACAAAAAATCGCATAACATTGAAACCGAAAATTTTTGTATGTATGTGAAAGTGACTCGGAGTTATGCAATCACCGGCACGTAACTTGCCATTTTAAGTCTAATTTGAAATAGTTTCAATTCGCGTGTGACTACTGCCGCTCTGAATGTTTAGTTGTATGACATACACATGGTGAAAAACCTGCCTTAGTGATTTATGATTTCGCTCACAGCGTACTGTAGTTTGTTGACGGCTGACGTCATAGCACTGGTAACGCGAATCCTTCCCCTACCCAGAATAACTCGACGCCGCTAAAGAAGTTTTTACTTCAATAACATATTATTGAAACTAGTAAAGGTAAATGAAAGGTCTATTTGCAACGTAAGATCCTGAGGATTTTACAAAAGGAATCTTTAAGAGAAAATTTATAGGGGATGTATGTCAATTTGTAAAGGATTTAGTTTTTATTCGATAAACATTTTTTTGTTTAGGTTCTCGAGTCTTCATGTATAAAAGGTGACATCTTTCTATCTGCCTGTCTGTTAGTCCGCTAATAAATCGACAATCACTAGACGAATTTTCATGGTTATAATGAAAAAACGAAGAAAAAACTTATACTTGCAAGAGATTTTTTAAATCTCATAAAACTTGAAAAGAGACCTAAGAAGTCTTAAAACTGTACAGAAATACTTACAAATGTAATCAAACATATCAAAATCGCTGCCGCTTTCAGAGGTATGCATCCGCAACATTTGATAGGGAAGCCTAAGAAGTCTACCGGACTGGACCGTATTGGTTTTACTGGCGCATCGTCGTAAAAAGTCGGTTGTGGACACGCGCACAAACCTAAACTGAAATGAAACATCATATTAAAATACATATGCATATGCGTATATATACTAAGCATCAAAATAATTAATGGACATTAACCAAGTTAACTGCAATCACAAAATAAAGTGTTCACTTCGAACTGGGCAGGTTCTTGTACTCGTTCATCTCCTCATGACTTCTTGTCGAAAGACAAGAATGCAAGGAAGGGAGGGATGGGGACTCTTTGGTTTAGCGGATGTAAAAAGGGAGTGAGCAGCTGATACCAGGCTGCCCCGCCTCGGAAGGAAGATAAAGGAAGCGGCCTGGTTTTTGGGCCTGCCATTGGGGCGACCCGGGACGTTCAATCCCGTATCGCCCTTCTAACACGGCGATTGATACCGTGAGGTTTTAAAGGGTATTCATGGCGTTTAAACCCGGGAGAGTAACACATACCCTCCTAGCATTAGGGTTGGCAGGGGGCATACGTAAATACATTTTCCACGTAAAAAAAAGGTTCTCATGCACTAGCATAACTGGCATTACACTGCATTCCGCACTCTGGCTCACTATATGTAGGTAAATGGGTTATATAAGAGTTTTTGACCTCCGTAGTTTCCATCAACCTCCGTAGACTTAGGTCGACGCGAGTTCCGTAACACTTTTTGCGCTTGTGTTAGTTACAACTCTACCAGCTGAGGCTCACCCACCAAAAGTTGGTTACATTGTCAAAAATCCCTGCCGGTCAACAGCAGTTAGTTAAAAAAAAACATTAACTTTTTTTTGCATGCGATGTGAATAAAATTTTAAAGTCACTTCATGCGATAAGCGTCAGAACATTAGCAGGACGAATAGAAGTACGTAATGAGAGAAAAAAGTCAGAAATAATAACAACGCTATACTTCTTGACAGTAGAATTATTTTCTCCTCTTTGTGCTATATTCGTTCTAGAGGAAGCGTGCTTTATTTTGGAAAATGGGCATACATATTTTTTTTTTGCCTATTTCTCGATATCGATCTGTCTTTGTTATAAAGACTTTCACTTTACAATTTAATTGTAATGAGTATTGGTAGTCTAGGAAATATATCGCGCTGACAAAGGTTGTGTAAGAACTTCCCTGGTTGGGGATCAAAGTACACCTTAAGCCGCTACCGAACATTACGATTTTTGGCGGCACCTCAGTCTGGCATGTAGTAGCTGTGATATATTTAATTCAATAATTTATGTTACTGGATCCCATATTGTGTGGTTTTGGTGGCATTTTATAATTTTGTTATTGTATACAAGCGAAGTGAATTAAAAATAACGGCAAGAAGCGTTTATTCTGAGATGGCAAGAGAATCTAATAGAATATTCTAAAAGGAATGCTATCGTCTTGCTAGGGTGTTGATACATGTTTGAACTTCAGAATAAGCAGTATGGACAAACGTCTCTTAGCCTGTCCCATCGAACAAATTTTTCGACTATTACTAAACATCTGACATTTATTTAGTAACTGTGCCCGCCTTTAACACTCACTATTTTCCTAATTTAGTATGTCTTATACACATCTCATTTCGTTTTCTTATAAATTTGCTACTTTAGTATGCTATTTTAAGAAACACTTTATTTATTTAACAATTTATTATAAGTATACATTTACTGTCATGTTATCGGAATGAATGACATAATAAAAAATTTCAACAATAAATAAGACATAAAAAGGATTTACTATTTAAAAAATACTTATTTATTGTACCAAACTGGCGTTTATTATTTTGAATACTCGTAAAAACAATATATAGTGCTAGTTACAACGACCTAATAAAAACTTATATCCTAACACGATAGAATCTAACCAGTCTGCGGGATTTGTGGTAACTCAAACAATAACTCAGACGTCATTCATGAAAGTGAAGCGTAGAGTACGTCGTTCTGTTTGGAGTAACTTTCAATAATCCGAGAGAGTTATTCCCCGGCACGAACGCCTGGTATCGAGGGAATCCCCTGTTATATAACAATTTAACGGGATATACTTTTACCGTGGATTTTTTATACGATCCCGTAAATTTCGCAAATAAATTTTATCATCTCATTAAATTATTGTTCCTATTCTATTACTTAAATACATATAATTTAATCAGGATTTGAAACTACTATATTTAATTACCTTGAAAAAATATGTAGATAAAAACCTTTGCGTGGTTTAAGTCTGTGTATAAAAATAATTTACTGAAATATTTTGTCATGTAACCTTTATGCTTGACCGCAATAAAACCTCTCGTTTATGGCAAATATTACTATTAAAACAATTATTTATTTCATCGTAATCTCAATTGATAATAAAATTGTTTCATTTTAAACATTTCCAGAACGTTCTTCTTTTCTGTTGTGTTTAAAGTTCTGTTACAAATATGCGGTTGGCGACAAATTTGAAAAGTATGTATTTTATAAATCTATTGCTACCGCGTTGCGTCCCAAAGAAAGAGATATAAAACACGAAAGGAACATCTGCAGTTCGGGCTAACTTTCCCTATGCAAAATAGATATAAAATAAGAAAAACTTTGGCTTTGCCTCTACAACTTATTTATTACTCTTAAGGGATATTTAACAAACATAGCATATGCATGGACGATAAATTAATATGATACCAACCTTACCTACTTACTTATGAAGCGATGATGGCGCAGCGGGTAATGCGGCCGGATTCCGCAACAATCGACGCGGGTTCGATCCCCACCTATCCGATTCTAAAATCAGCCTGAGCTTTCGGTTAAGGATAACATCATGAGTAAACCATAGCATGCATGGTGGGTGGCAGGGCATTTTCTAATGATGCCCGCCTGGGTAGGTACCACTCTCAAGTTTGAAAACCTGTCGCCAAATACCAATAGGTGTGTTCCGGCAGCATCACTTGAGAACAGATACTTCTAGGCTTACTGTGCTATACTATCCATGACCACATCTCATCACTTAAGATCAGGTGAGAATGTGGCCAAAGCACTGAAACTATACCGTGTAAAAAAAACTACACGAATTCAGAAATTGGGACATGGCTTTAACGCGAACAGTTAAAAATATCGGGTCGATAATTAATTATCACACATGTATCAAACTGACAGTTTGCGTTACACTTATACTAGAACTAGCTATCTGCCCGCGGCTTCGCCCATGTTTTATATATTCTTCACTGCGTAATATAATTGTATAATAATCATAATAATGTTTTAATTCTACTGTCCATTCAGTCCTATTTTGTTCAATTTCAAGTAGACTAAATTACGAGGAGTAACTACAGCTATCTGCGCAAAAAATCCCGATTTTTAACTTATTTTTCAGTCCAGCCATTTCGGAGATTAGCCGAAACAATCAGACAGGCAGACATAAAAAAATCTGTTTTTGGTATAGGTACCGTGTATACTACATTCATATATATTTAGTAAAAGTTGTTATATTGATATTCCAAACAGACACTCCAATTTTATTTATTAGTATATAGATATAACATGGGCTGTATCGTCACTTAACATCAGATCAAAGCCCTTAAGTATATTATGAATACAGAATTCTTAAATATGGAAGGAATTTTGCATACTAATATAAACTAATTTTTAGATGTAAAATAAAATGGTTTTTAAAGAAAAATAAAAAAAAACAAGAAAAATGTTGTTCTATAGATTTAAAAGAAAAGCTAGAAGCGGTTGTCGGCCACACAGTGCGCTCAGTACGGCCACTAGACTGCATCCGAGTGGCGTCCTCTTGACCCGTATCTCGGAGTCTCCACTGTAGGGTTCACACAATGAACCTTTTATTTCATCATTCTATACACCTCTAGAATACCGGGTAAATACTGAAAAAGGTAGCTTCGAGTAACATTCGCTGATAGAGTATTTTGATCCTTTACTTTTTTTAAGTGTTTTTTAAAAAAGTATTTAACCGGTTAAGCACTAACCCTTTTTTTTTTTGACGAGAGGAATGCATTTACGCACTGGTAAGGCCAGTTGCATTAGGAGGATCAAGTCCCCCCAATGCAAAAGGAAGGGGGTGTGGAGGGACGTCTCCACACCAGTGTGGGACTCACCCGGCGAGAATCGCCGGAAATACCCACTAAGCCCCCCGGAGCCGCCCGCCGCATTTGGTATGGGGACGATACGGGATGGCTTTCGCAAGCACCTCGTCGCCCCTTGCGCCAAGCCCAATGGGCCTCGTCCATTCGTTAGCCCATTGGGGATGGGGGTGAGAATACCGATACCACAGGCTTTCTCCCCACCCACCTCTTAGTCCTCCTCTCAAAGAGAAGCATTCAACGTCCGGGGGGAAGAGAAGTGATTACCGCTCGAAAACTATAACCACCTCTCCCCCCCCCCCCACACATCCTTCTCCATTACTAGTGCAGGTGACTCTCTCCTCATCTCATCTCGCAACGGCGAGACATAGCGAGGAGAGTCCACCAACACCAGCCCTTCCATTACACCGTCCTGCACCCTTACGGTGCACCCCTCGGAAAAGGTGCCCTCGTCACCGGAGGCCGACAAAACACCCCAAATGTGATGTCGGTCCTCCCTTCCCGCATCCGTGCAGACAGCACACTTCGGCGTTTCCGCCGCGCAGTCCACTGCCTTATGGACCTGAACCCCGCAGCGGAAACACTGTAGCCCCCTCTCAACTACCGCCGAGCACATCGCACGAATGTGCCCAAGGCCCAAGCACTAGAAGCATCATAGACTTTGCCTCAAGTGCACAAGCCCTAGCAACACTCCATCCAACCACCACCTGTCCCCTCTTTACCAACTTTATCCCCGCCTCAACCGGCAACGACAAAAATATCGCCCCGGTACCCCCCCTTATCGTCCGAATTGGACCAGCCTTCACCTCCTCCACCCTAATTGCTATCTCCTGTGAGACCAACCAAGCGGACATCGATCCGCCTCGTTGGCCTGGAGACCACAGCGACCTCCGCTATGGCCACCCGCAGACTGGCTGCAAGGGCATCCGCGCGCTCCACGACACAGGGACCCGAGATCTCCATGATCCGTGCCCCTGCAGCAGTTGGGCGACACGATACGCCCTCGATCCCCAAGTCCTGCAATCCCACCTAACTAACCTGGCTGACATGATACGACAGGCGATCGAAGTTAACAGTCTCCTAAGTAGGGATGTGAATCCTTTCGGAAAAAGATCGATTTTGATCAACAATCGAGAAACATCGAGGTTCAAAAGATCGATATTTTAAAGTAATAAAGTATCGGTTTTTAGAGTATCCTTTTTGTTTTCTAGGATATAATGATTATCTGTAAATAGGCAAAAATAAAACAGTTCAGGGTCATTTTTTTCTAAGTAGGTTAGTTTAGTTGCTTTAGAACTGTTAATAAAAAAAATGAAAACAGCTTTTGCAATAAATAATGATTATAGTCTAATTTCTACCATTGGAAGAACACTATTTACGAATAAAAGTCAAATAAAATAAGTCGAAAAATGAATGATATCTCGGACCTCAATGTATTTTGAATTAATTTAATATATCGATCTATTTGAAAAATCTTATTCTCCACCCATATTTAGGTGACTGATGACCTGATTATTTTAACTTTTATTTTGATCTATGTAAAAACAAAGATTGACATGAAAATAAACAATTAACAATTGTATAAATTTATGAAAAACCGATATATATATATATATATATATACCAAAATGTTTTTTTAAATTTTTAAATTAATATTGAATACTATAAAAATCATTTATGCGGTAAGGTGCTTTTAGCTGCGAGCAATGAGCGTTTGCCGTAATTGAAACATATTTTCGGTGTTATATTAAAAATAGAAATAATGGAGATAGAGTTCTGGAGTTGAGATATTTTATTATAAATTTCCTACCCTTTAAAGATCTTTTTTTAATTCCTTAAATATGTGTCGAGTACCCGTAAAAATAAGATAATAGGAAAACAATGGAAAGCTGGCGTAAACGCCAGGTAAGTGCTCAAGGGGTTAATAGTATTCCAGTAAATTAACGAAAAACAAATTACCTCTTTTTGAAAATCTTATTTTGTTAATAACAATTGCAATTATTTGTTAGCAAATAAATCATCGAGATGTTTCTACATGCCATTCCGAATCGAATGAGCTATCACTCGTATTTTTAGGACCTCTATCAAGAAGTAACACATTATTGAACATGTTAACTGGACTAGAACTCTGACGTTCTCAGTAATTTGTTTTGTATCTTGTTCTTGTTAAAGGATATTTATGAGATAATTTTGTATCGTGGGGAAATCTTATATACATATATCGCCATCCCCAGGCAGCGATAGGTGGGAATATCAGATTCTTACTGAGTAAAGCCCCACGGTGTTCCTTCGTTCATTTTTTGGATCAGCTACCAAAGACAATAGATAATAACCAGTCATCATATTTACATGTCTACCTAAGTCTAATTAGCTATAGGCATCGTTACTACTCCTTCGGATCTGAAATTTAAAAAAATATAAATAGCTTCCTATTATTAATTGAAGTGAGTTTCTCATGATAAAATACATATCGTTACAGTTCTTTGTGATAATAAGAAAATAATTTGCCGTTACAATATTGCTTTCTTATACGCTATGTAAGTAGGTACCTAAATTGTGTCTATCAAAATATAAATTTCTAAGTCACACTATTACGTTACATTGATGTATTATTAAAGTGGATATTTTTTGATATTTGCAGACTGCGGTTAGTATTCTTTCTCAAATTTGATTATGATGATGCTTCATTTGGGAGTACGGTCGGATTCAGAGTCGATAGATATAGGTTCGAACTCACCTATTCAACTCTTTAATGAGCTTGAGCTTTCGGTAAATTAAAACTTCGCGAGGAAATCATAGCACGGTGATAGGGTTTTTTCTATTAACGACTGTTTGGGTAGCTACCATCGTCAATTTCAAAACCTGTCGCCAAGGATCAACATGTGTGTTCCGCCAGCATCATTTGAGAGCCAGTCACTTAAATCGTGTGAACTAATAAATTAAAACTATACTAATAAATAAAATTACATTATCTGTTTGTAATGTTAAAATATTTTATTTATTTATTATAAAGAAATAATGTTATTTTTTTTATTTATAACTAAATTTACATGAATGTATATACGACAACTATGCCAAAAATACAATTTTTATACATCTGTCGGTTTGTTCCGGGTAATCTTCGGAACGGCTGGATTGATTTTGACAGGACTTTTTGGTTGATAGCTGAAGTTACTTTTCTTTTCAAAAATAATTAGGCTTCTGCACAAAAAAAACGAAAACTCATGAAATTGTAAATAAAATCCGATTTCATGCACAGTTGTACGGGCAGGTATTTGAATTTGTGAGAAATATCTCTGCTTAATGCTAGTGGTTTTTTTTAAAATAATTACGGTTCAGTATGATCAAAATATATTCTACTATGCAGTGAAAAATACAAGAAACGCGGGCGCAGCCGCGTTCACACAGATAAGTTGAAACTTTCAGAGAAGGAAAAAATTCTTTCAGAAATCTTGATATATTTGTAGGCTATTTATACCCAGCTGCTACCCTTAGAATTTTAATCTACCTCCATCCCTCTCTGGTGATACGGAGAGAGGTTTTGGACTAACTCCCTCTCTACCCAAAATCACGGGTATTTTATTGGTTCAATGTATTGTTTTCCAATTTCAGCATATTATCTTTAAATACAGGACAAATTGAAAAATACTTTATTCAAATAAGGCTGTGATATGGCTCATAAACGTCAAAATACTACAACCGTTTCGGAAAACAATCCAGTCATCGAGAAGAACCGGCAAGAAACTCGATCTGTTTTTTTTTGCATGTTTTTTTTTGAAACTATACAACTAATAGTTACAAAGTTTTTATTATTAGATGAGCAGAGAATGCTGGCACAGATCACCATTGGTCCGCCCAATAATAACATATACAAATTGAAACTTGCTTGACATGGTGGCTGAACTTATTGGAACGAAGTTCCTTATGGGGCGTTTCGGAGCGGTACTCTAGCCGGCAAAAAACGTTCGTAACGTTAAAAAAAGCGTAACCTTTATTTAGTAATTAAATTTCAGCAAAATAGATTTCGCCTCCTTGGCACAATTGTTTAGCGCGTTCGGCTGTTAACCGAAAGGTTGGTGGTACGAGCCGACCCGGGGGCGTAATTATTTTATTTTTAATTTTTCGATAAGTATGTATAATTCGTAACTCAACACAAAAATCTCACTTTTAATGTTTATTTTACACAAAATTTATCTAGTCAATCATAAAACATTTCAGTATATTTTTTTTTCTTCTCTGTTATTTTTTGTTTAATATTGACGTACTTTAAAGTTATTTAAATAACGTATTTAGAAATAGATTATTTTTACAAACCAAAGTTTTTTTATTATATATTTTGTTCTAATTTCAGCCACTAAGCAAATATTACAGTCCGTTCACTATTAAAAGACCCACCGTTCAGAAGTTGGTAGCTCTGACTAGTCGGGTTGCATATTTTCCCATTTTGTGCCTCTCAAAAATTAGGGTAAATGGAGAAGGTTGGATAAATTGTGACAAAAGATTAATTTAGTGACTAAAATTAGTCATTTAATTTAAGTGAATTATAGTTTGAAAACGAAACGTAAATAACAATACTATTGATGGATATCTCACCACAGCTAAACTAAGGAAAGCTCTCGAGGCTTATTTCACATAGGAAACAACATGCAATAAATATCTGCAAATCGCCATAATTACTGAATAACAAACATGAACATTTTCGTTAGTATTATGTTAGTGTTTGTCAAAGAAAATATCATTTTGTATGTATTTTGCGAGAAAATTTTACCTTTTCAATTAAATAGGGTAAATGTCATATGAACACCTATTCAAAATATACTTATTTTTACGATAAAAATCTTACAATCAGAATGTTCTAAAGGACAATGACGTCACTAATCAAGTTCAAGCATGCTACTTTAATTTTTTATGTATTTGTGTCTCCAAAGTACAATATCATGTCTCTACATTAATAACTTCCATTTTGAACTACATTTTTTCTATTTCAATTCGATGAATCTCGAGATTTTGTTTCTCGATGTCATTCAATTTTAGTCATTCTCTTGGTGTGTATTTTTCCCAGGGTTCTAATGTTATTGAGAAGTAATTACAGCAACGACCGCTACCTTCATGATTCTAATAACTGTTTTATCGGAAATATCTGGCACACACAAAATAAATAAACTAAACATTAACAGGTAACAATAATTACATAATATAATGATTACACAGAGAGCGAGAAGTAGCAAATTAATTTGAAATATGATAATTATGGAATACTGTGGAATACAATCATCTCTAAAGTTTCTTTCCCCTCCCGCCCCTAGTACTTTTTTTACTACTTTCTGGATAGATAGCAATTATCGTACTTATATCCCCAATACAAAATGTATACTAAAAAAAATGAATCATATTTGTCAAATTATACGGAGTTTAAATATAAAGGTGTGGCAATTTGATTTTACTAGCCTGTCATGCCAACACACAAGACCGTCCTATATTTAATGGAATAATCGGATATTTTGTTTGCTTTTTTTTCTCTTTCACAAAAAACACGAACCTTCAATACAATTTCACTTGCATTACTTTTGAACGTCTGTAGCATAATTAAGTTAATAAAAAACCCTAATTTCTATTCTAAAATTACAGCGCTTGGATTTGACAGAATCGATTGATTTTCCAATAACGGTCTGTAGTGCCAACATAAAGGAATGGGAGTCAAGGGACAAGTTTTAGTGAACGGACTATAATTATACTTGACACATATTTTTTGTTTTTTTTCCTTTTATTTATAGTCTGCGTGAGGACTGTTATTATTATTGCAGTTTGCTATTATTATCATTATTATTCATGTAAATAGCTGTTTCTTTGTATTTTATTATTGTACTGGAAATAAGAGATGGCGCTTTATGTTATAATATTCAAACGAATTCTCGCTGAAGTAATTAGCTAAACGTTCAAAGTTTCAACACTAGATGGCGTAGCACAATGTTTAATTTTTAGTTAAGAAGGGATAATAATAATTTAAGATATTTTCTTCATAACGAGTAATTGTCTAATTATTACACGTAGGACTTATCTAGTTTTGTTTTTGTTTTTCTATTTCTGTTTTAACTAAAAACTTCGTTCCATACGGGGATCCTCCGACCGCACAATTTTTTTTTGTCCTGTAAATCGGTAATGTGCTTTGGGATTTTATTACTTCTATAACATTTGCTATGTATAATCGAAATTAATAATCCGGATCTTTTTCAGTTTCGAGATAGCGCGTTTTACGAAAAAATAAATACGCTTGATATCTCACTGCACTCTTGTAATATTGCGTGATATTTTCCCAAGCCCCTCGCTCTCAAATCGAGCCTCACGTAATTAATAGACGATGTCCAAGTTGAAAATCACTTGAGAACCAGTTTCTTTCGTTTTAAAATTTATAGCATACTAGCTGTTCTCGCGCTTCCGCTCGCGTACCTATCATATTTTCTATACTACATAATTATTCACTGCGTAATATAGTTTTTAAATTATCATTGAAAATGAATGAATCCTATTTTATTAAAACGCTTTTATTACACAGTAACACTGATTATTATTAACTCGGATTTTATTCAAAATTTCATGACTTTTCATTTTTGTAAAATATTGACCTAATTATTTCCCTAAAAAAATTTGTACTAACAGAAAACAAACATTTCTCACAAATTCAAACACTTTACACTACAACTGTGCATTCAATCGATTTTTTTTTACAATTTCATATAAGTTCTAATTTTAAAATGAAGTAAGTTACGCTTTAGAACTTCGGTCCAGCCGTTTCCGAGATTAGCCGGAACAAACCGACACATAGACATTTTTTTTTGTTTTATATAAGTGCTTTATATACATTCATATGTAATATAATGTATATTCAAAAATCTTTTAAAATACTAGCAGTCATTCAATTTGTCATTCAAATTTTAACATTATTTTTTTTTATTTCAATACGATTTATGTTTACGTGACAACCCTTGTTTATTCGCTATCGTGTTAATTTTAACGTATGAAGGGTCGTGTGGTTCTTTCTTTTTATTTTCTTTGTGGCTTCTTTCAGGAAACCTTCACGTGTAAGTACACGATTGTTATCGATTGATCAAGTCCACTTAATGTTCGGAAATAACTACTTTGTTTAATATCACGTAGTTTTTTATTTATTTAGCAAAACATGTTTATTTCACAGTTAACATTAACTGAATCTTATTATTTACAAGCTGTGCCCGCGGCTTTTCCCGCTTGACATTCAGAAAATTTGCATCCTATGTTGTCTCCCTGGATGCAATATATGTCATTACTAAATTTCATCGAATCCGGTTCAGTAGTTTTTTTTGCGTGATAAACGAAGAACTTAATAAACATATAGACAATTTTTTTTAAACTATCGAAATATGTTCTGTTGACGATTCTGAAGCCCGATTCTGAAGTCTTCAATGTACAAATTTCGTCTCGTTAGCCTTTTTATTATAAGTATGTAATGAACCACACTCCCTGTTATTGGTAATTCAGCAAATCTGTAATCACCCTCCGACCATGATAACGTAAACATTATCGTTATTTTTATAAAATCAGTTTAAAGAAATCAAACATTATTTACGTAATCATCAGTCTGATGAATGAACCGAACCGACTTTCTTATCCTTCAAATCATCAAAAATAAGCAAAGTTTAGACCACCTCGCCTCAATTGGTACTTAAGTAACACTTGAATGATCCTTCAAGTTATTTATAGTTAACATAACTAGTTAAGTAGTAACTACAGCTATCTAAGAAAAAAAAATCCAATCGTAATCCGTCCAGTCGTTCCGCAGATCAGCTTCCGGCTGACAGACAGACAGACAGACAAAAAAAATTTAAAAACTGTATTTTTGGTATAGTTATCGTATATACATACTTTCATGTGTATTTAGTTGAAACTTGTTATTTTGACATTGCAAACAGACACTTCAATTTTATTTACAAGTATAGATATGAGTGATGGAAAAGTAGGTGAAGGTCAAAGAAAATGCGAGAATATGAGAGAAAAGGGAGTAAAGGAAAAGATGACGGCTAATTGGAAGGATGGATGCAGAAAATATACCGCGTCAACACCAAGTGAGTGGAAACCAGAGATGAGAATGATGAAGGAACAATAACTATGTTCCGGTTCCCTTGGGAATCAGTATCTCTATATTTAGCTTTCGGCCTTAATTTCATTACCCATTTATTGCTATTTTTTTTTTCATAAACAATGGTACGTATTACCTTCATTTATAACTAAAAAAACTTACATCTACAATCTGACTTAATCATCATACAAATTTGCATCGCTTTTTAACAGGATATAGAATGTGTCTGGAAGTTTTTGCGTAATGCATACAAAAATAGACAGAGACATATAATTAGAAATAATAAATAGAATAAGAGGTAATTTAAAACGTGTTTTTCTCTTCTGTTCTGTTCTGTTACTCTACAGTTTTATTATAAGTATAAATGTAGATTTTTCTAAAATAAAATGTACGTTAAAATTATGTTTCATTGCAGCTTAAAGTTACCGTGTTGGCTGGCGCTTGCCGATTGAACCTGCGCCATAAATTTAACGTTGTAGCCCAGTACAGCACAGGTCTAGCTGGCGACCGGCGAGTCAGTCGTTCTCTCACCTTCCTAAAGGTTGTACGTATAACCATTTTCCTCACGTATCGTGGTTTATTAATCTGAAACGCGTATTGGATAAGTTCGAACTTGAAAATTTATATACGAACTGTGTGATGTTTTTAGTGACTTTTGTGCTAGTGTGTGTTTCTTAAAGGTGAGTTTATGCATTTTTAAGATAATTTTCTCTCGTATATATATAAATTAATTAATACTTTCAGTATTTGTAATAACAAGTGACGTTTAAATAATTTGAAATTCTTTTTAATACACGGCAAAAATATAAATATAAAAATAAAGTAACGTTCGTTGGTCTGCATTAATTGAAAATGGTTGAATTGATTTTGAACAAAATCACTACTAAATGTTCGTAGTTAATTTTTATGAGTTTCATTTTTTTATGCGGAACACTAGTTAATTATTTCTGAAAATTAAATGCACCCAAGTTACCCGGAGTAACTTCAGCTATCTACCAAAAAAAGTCCCGTCAAAATAGGTCCAGCCATTCCGGAACGTTGCCATTACAAACAGACAGATAGGCAAACAAAAATTTGAAAAATTGTATTTTTACCTATTATTATATATACGAGTACATTCATATCTATTCAACAAAAAAAATATGCATTCACAAGTATTGAAATGTATTTTTATTTATTTCACAATCTGATTTATAGAAAAATTGAAAAAATACCGGGAAAGTCCCCAAAAAATAGTTTGCTATGGTTCGTAAATTTATGTAAAGCTTTTTTTTTAAAATAGAAAAAAAAATGGGAAAGAAGGAATTGATTGAAATTTGACCAAGGCCCGTTTGTAGTGTTAGCAAATACAAAAAAAAAATATTTATTTTTATTTAGAAATTTATCGGCTTTCGTGCCTTGATAATAACCGCTGTACACTATTAAAAAAACCAGCCATAGTGACACGTTAAGGCAACTCGCGTTCCGAAAAAAATAAGTGAATATCCAGGTGTAACTAAAGGTTTTACACATGATTTTACAGATGATAATTGTAAATAAATTCGCCTGTATCTTTGTCATTATTTTTGGACTGTATTATTCTACTAATATTTTCAAGGCGAAAATTTGTGAGTTTTTATGTTTGTTACTTCTTCACGGTCAAACGGCTAGACCAATGTTGATAAAATTTAGTACGGTGGTAGCCGACACCCTGGAATAACACATAAGGTACTTTTTATCTCGTATCCATACTAGCTTGCTTTATCTGTCTATCTGTTAAATTTTCACACTAAACCACTGAATAGATTTATATAAAATTTGAAAATGTGATAGATTGCATTCAAACCGAGAATATAGGCTGCAAATTGTCTGAATTCCACGCGAACGAAGCCGCGGGCACAGCTAGTATTTAATAATAAAGAAAAGATCAGAAGAACCAAAGTAACCGACATTGCCCGAAGAATTGACAAACTTAAGTGGCAGTGGGCTGGGCACATTGCTCGTAGAACCGATGCTCGATGAAGCCAACGGGTTGTCGAATGGCTGCTGCATACTGGAAAACAAGATGGACCGACGACCTGGTTTTTTCAGAACTTCATCATTTTTAATTTTTTTTAAATTAACAGATAGAATAACTTATGAGGGAAAAGTAAACTAAATCAGTACAATGAAGACATTTTTAGCTATATTTATTGTTAGCTTCATTAAAATTCATATGCTGATTTCAAATGAACATTACGCAGATATTTCAATTACTGATTATAAACAATTTATCAACTTAATATTTGATGTTAGTTAATCGTTATAACGGTAATTCGTATCATGTAGAATATATACTCATATTAAAAGGCTAAGAAATAATACTATGCGGGGCTTCATAATCGACTACAGAACACATTTTTATAGTTTCTATTTCGCCATTCACGAAAAAATCACTGAACCGATTTCGATGAAATTTGGTATGGTATTTGTTTATACTGTACAGTAACATCTAGCTTATATGTATTTATATAATTGTTACGGCCGCGATGCTTGCCTTCGTCCAAGCACCGTGGAACCGTAGGGTGGGCGGGTTGTCTCACTCACACTAGATGGTAGGTGTGAGCGCCGGTGGCCCGCCTCGTGGTGAACACCGGATGCCCGTTGTTTGACAAACTGACTCGCCGGAGTAGTTAGTGATGTGCGAGCGAGATAGCAATCACGGTAGAGCAGGACGGAAAATAAAACGCGAACTTGTCGAGTGAGCGAGAGGTGAGCCGAATCTTGCTGTTTCTTCTTAGTGATCTTCAATGTTTGCGAGTACCGTTGCGCTCTCATTTTTCGGTACCGCCCGGTCGGCTTATATCCCAGAGACCGGGCGAGGTACCTTACCGTAACGTAGACACCTCAAAATGAGGCGTCTCGACGATCTATTTTCATTATGTCCGGCTCACCTTTCTTTATTTATTTTCATTAATAAATATCTTATATATACGTATTTTACATAAATCTATTCTATAAACAATACCTTATTCAATAAAACATACAGTAACACTATAAAGCTATTCTATATAAAGTTACGATCAAAAAACCTCTCAATGAACCGCTTACGCTTCACAATATTCAAGAAATAATGTCTGTACAACTAAAACTTATTGGCTATGTGTGTTATTTCTGTTATGTATCCAAATCTATTATATTTAACATGAATTCTAACATAAGTTGTGGGTGAAACCTATTGTAGACAGCTTACTACATGATATTTAAAGAACAATGCTCGCAGAACTAAATCTTAATATGTATGTGTGTTGTTTTCGATCTTATTATCTCTTAATTCTATTTCAACATACATTTAAATACGTAATATTTAATTCTACACATAAGCGGCACAAGTTCAGATACATATTCAATAGTTGTTGCGCAGTATATTCTAGCGCTACGTTAATAATATATATAGTTGTCTTTATTTAATCGTAATCTATACATTCTATAAAATCTTATAATAAACTATTTCTAATGTTCGTTGGATCGGTCGCCAACATCCTCCCCCTCGTGCGCAGCACCAACTCCTTGTCTTGGCGACTCTGCTTCCATCGCTCCCGGCTGCTCGCTCCCGTGCTCGTCCTCCGAGGCTGGAACCAGCAGCACTGCCTTGGAGCTCGGTCTCTTCAATATCCCGCCAGGAGTGCGTAAGCGCTGATTTTTCCGAAACTTTCCCATTGGCTCCGCTTCAATAATAATTTCTCAGCTTTTTCTAAGTAAGTCGCGTCGATATACAAGAGTCGTGTGCTGTCTCTTATCGCGACTGTTTCTATTTTCGCGAGATTTTTCTTTTTGTTAGTGATTCTCCACGTCGGGTCGTTATTTTCGATTTTCTTCGATACGTTCGTAGCTTCTTTTCGCGCCCTGCATAGCGCGATGAATTGTAGCACTCTCGCGGTTGCTCTCCATAACCTACGCCAGCTTGAAAATCTCTCAGGGTCCGGCGTGGGATATCCATTTGACGTCGTCAGGGTTGCTATCGTGAACCTGTCCTTCTCTTCGCCGGTCGATTCTACCTTGACAGTCCGCGGTTCAGGCCAGCTGTCTTCTTCGCGTCGCAGGAAGGCGGGACCGTTGAACCAGCGATGATCCGCGTCGAAACCTCTGGGGGTCTTTCGTGTGGCATCGTCGGCTGGATTCTGCGATGTGGGTACCCAGCGCCATTCTTTGGGTTTGGACGTGTCCTCTATCTCGGCGAGACGATGTGCGACGAACGGCTTGAAAGACCTCGGGTCGGACTTTATCCATGACAGGACTGTGCTGGAGTCGGTCCAGTAGGTTTTTTCTTCGTCACCCGGACGCTCAGCTCTTCTTCTATGGATCGTGCCATGCGAGTGCCGAGTAGCGCAGCTTGTAACTCTAGCCTTGGAATAGACACGGGTCTGAGTGGTGTGACCCGCGCCTTTCCGGCTAGTAGCGCGACGTGATGATGTCCTTCGCTGACTCGTTCTCTCCAGTACGCCGCACACGCGTACGCGGATTCGCTGGCGTCGGTGAACACGTGTAGCTCCCCCTCAGTGTTCGAATGCGTGAAACACCTCGGTACGCGTAGGTTCCTCAGAGTGCGTAGATTTTCTACGTAGCTTTTCCATGCTTCGATGTCTTTCCCGACGATGGCTTCGTCCCAGTCGACACCGCTGCGCCAGACGCTTTGTATGAGCGCCTTGCCTTGAATAAGTACCGGCGACGCTATTCCCATGGGGTCGAAGGTTGACATCACGGTGCTTGTGATCTGTCGCTTGGTCGGTGCCTCGTTAGCTGCGGTGTCGTCGTCGAATTCGCGCAGGTTCGTTCTGAAACCTACTTCATCTTCGGCGGTGAACCAACGCATGCCCAGCGTCTTCTCTTCTTTCGATCCGAGTTCGACTTCGCTCGGTCCGGTGCTCGGCGCTAATCTTCTCACTACGTCGGTCCTGTTCGACGCCCAGCCTCTTAGCGTGAATTTCGCTTGCTTGTGTATTGCGTCGACTTCGCTCGCTATCTTGGCAGCCTGATCTTCACTATCGAAGCTTTGCAAGTAGTCATCCATGTAGTGATTGTGTTCTATCGCTTGCACGGCCTCTGGATATTGATGCTGGTAGTCTGCAGCGTTCTTGTTCTTCACGAAAATCGCTGCGCTGGGTGAGCAGGCGGCCCCGAAGATCACTGACGTCATTCTATACTCGTTCAATGCTCCGCTGCGTCGACCCCCTCTCCACAGGAATCTTAAGCTGTCGCGGTCCTCTGGTCGTATTCTTATCTGAAGAAACATTTCTTTGATGTCAGCCACAACCGCGACTGCCCCCTGTCGGAATCGTAATAGTACTCCGAACAGTGATTGAAGCAGGTCTGGCCCGGGTAGGAGCAGGTCGTTGAGGCTCTTGCCTCCGAATTTCGCGGCGGCGTCGAATACTATTCGCTTCTTGCCTTTCGTAGGATGCGTCACGGCGAAGTGCGGAAGATACCATTTTCGTGTCGATGTTGATGCGTGTTCGACTTTCTCCGCATATCCATTTTTCAATAAATTTTCTATTTGTTCTTCGTATTCTTTCTTCAATCCGGCGTCGCGGTCGAGTTTCCTTTCGACGCCCTTCAGTCTCGATTCCGCTGACTTATAATTGTCAGGCAGAGCATCGTTGTCATTTTTCCATACGAGACCGACTTCGTAGCGTCCGTCGCTCAAACGGTGGCTAGTCTCGTTCAATATTTTCAATGCTCTGGCTTCCATGTCGGTGCTGGGATGCTTCGGTTGAACTCCCAATGACTCAATGGCGAAATGATCTTTGATCATCTTTTCTATTTTCTCTTCGGACGTCACTACGTGTGCGCATGTGACGAAGTTGATCATCTTCGCTGCGCCTCCATCGTAGCCGTGTAGCACCCACCCTAGGTCGGTGAGGGATGCCACTGGTTGATCTTGTCTTCCTTTGCGTGTCGTTCGCGAGACGATGAGCGCCCAGTTGTCTTGCCCGATCAATAATTTAGGCGATTCTTCTCGATATGACAACTGGTCCGCTATCTTCTTTAGGTGCGTGCATCTTTTAATAATCTTCTCGTCTAGAGCCTGCGGCGTTAGACGCATGTCGTCGATCGTTCGTGCCCCGATGACGCTCCGCTTGCGTGAGTGATGGAGTCCTCTTATCTTCATATTGAGTTTCATGGAGTCCTTTTTCAATAATGATTTTCCTCCAACTGTTTCTAGGCGGAGTGCTTCCTTGGGCCCGTCGAGTCCTATTTCTGCTGCGATCGACGAGTCGAGTAGTGTGACCGTCGATCCTTCGTCCAGCAGAGCCAGTACCTTCTTCGATCCCGTCGGTCCATATATGTCGACAGGAATCATCTTTAAATAGGCTCGGGCGCTTCGCGTATTGTTCGCGGGAAGCCTCACGTTGTTTGCGACTTCTGTGTTCTCTTGCTTCGGTTCTTCGGGTTTGTTCTCGTAATGAAGCGTCTTGTGATGCCAGCGTTTGCATATAGGGCACGGCGGTCGCTTGCACGACTCTTTGCGATGTCGCCCCTGCAGACACTTGTAACATAATCGCGATTCTTTTGCGATCTGCCACTTCATTTTCGTAGGTGCCTGCAGGTACCTTGAGCACTCGTTTAGATAGTGCTCTTCTCGACAATGTGGACACGGTGGCTTCTCCATCCCGATGCGATCGACCGTCGTGTGCGCAGCTTGCCGCCTCATCGGTGGTCGCTTGTCGACGGTTTCTTGCGTAGCGTGGGGTCCGCATCGGTCTGCCATCTTGTTCAGGAACTTTCCCATAGAGTTCAAGTCTTGATCTTCGTCCGCTTTGTCCGCGATGTAGTCGTACCAGCGGAACTTCAATAGTGGAGGCATCTTGTCGGTGATGCTTCTCAATATCTCAGGCGACAGTAGATATTGTGGTTTCTTGAGACCTCGTATCGTTGCGACGGTGTTGCTGACGCTGCTTGCTAACGCACATATGTCGTGAGCGGTTTCGCGGATCTTCGGTAGATTTCTTATCTTCTCTAATTCCGCTAGCACCAATGCGTCTGCTCTTCCATATCGTCGCTTTAATGCTTCTATGATTTCGCCAGGTGTCGCCTCGGAGTACAGCTGGCTCTCGACGCCCTCTCGTGCAGATCCGCGTAATGCGCGTCTCAGACGCGCCATGTTTTGCGCGTCCGAGAATAGCGGTGCGGTGTCTTCGTATACTGCTTTGAAGGCGATCCATTCTCTGCTGTCGCCGTCGAACGCCGGTAGGTGGTGCATGTATTCAGGTTGCACCCCCTGCCCTCTATGTGGTACGTCGCGTATCGCTTTCACGATTGCCTCTGCCAGTTTTCTATTGTCGTTCCGGGTTGAGTCGATCTTCTCCTCAGGTTTAGCAGTGGATGTCGGAGCGTTTTTTTCAATTTTTTCGATAGGTGCTTGCTCCGGGTGTCCCTTGGCGGATATTCTTTCCACTGTAGCTTGAACCCATTCTTGGACGTTTTCTTCCCGGTCGACTGGTTCTTCTATGACAGAGTCTTCTTCCTCATTCGATGCTTGAATCAGCTCTAGCCGTATCTTCGCAGCTGCTGTAGCCGCTTGAGCTTCTTTTAATTCGCGCTCGGCTAGTTCGGCTCGTGCTTCTAATTCCTTCACTCTTCGTGTTGACTTCGTTGAAGCGGCACGACGATCTTTTCCCTTCAATGTCGCAGTTTCTTTGCTTGATGTTTCGTGGGTTGTTCCAGTTCCCGATGTCTCGTACGTTTCGTAGGATGTGGCTTCCGTCGTGCTTGATTCTTGTTGGACGGTTTCAGGTGACTGCTCCTTCGGTGATGAACCCTTTTGGCTTCTGGTGACTGGCATCTTGATGTCCACCGGATCCGGCTGCCGAAGGACCAACTGTTACGGCCGCGATGCTTGCCTTCGTCCAAGCACCGTGGAACCGTAGGGTGGGCGGGTTGTCTCACTCACACTAGATGGTAGGTGTGAGCGCCGGTGGCCCGCCTCGTGGTGAACACCGGATGCCCGTTGTTTGACAAACTGACTCGCCGGAGTAGTTAGTGATGTGCGAGCGAGATAGCAATCACGGTAGAGCAGGACGGAAAATAAAACGCGAACTTGTCGAGTGAGCGAGAGGTGAGCCGAATCTTGCTGTTTCTTCTTAGTGATCTTCAATGTTTGCGAGTACCGTTGCGCTCTCATTTTTCGGTACCGCCCGGTCGGCTTATATCCCAGAGACCGGGCGAGGTACCTTACCGTAACGTAGACACCTCAAAATGAGGCGTCTCGACGATCTATTTTCATTATGTCCGGCTCACCTTTCTTTATTTATTTTCATTAATAAATATCTTATATATACGTATTTTACATAAATCTATTCTATAAACAATACCTTATTCAATAAAACATACAGTAACACTATAAAGCTATTCTATATAAAGTTACGATCAAAAAACCTCTCAATGAACCGCTTACGCTTCACAATATTCAAGAAATAATGTCTGTACAACTAAAACTTATTGGCTATGTGTGTTATTTCTGTTATGTATCCAAATCTATTATATTTAACATGAATTCTAACATAAGTTGTGGGTGAAACCTATTGTAGACAGCTTACTACATGATATTTAAAGAACAATGCTCGCAGAACTAAATCTTAATATGTATGTGTGTTGTTTTCGATCTTATTATCTCTTAATTCTATTTCAACATACATTTAAATACGTAATATTTAATTCTACACATAAGCGGCACAAGTTCAGATACATATTCAATAGTTGTTGCGCAGTATATTCTAGCGCTACGTTAATAATATATATAGTTGTCTTTATTTAATCGTAATCTATACATTCTATAAAATCTTATAATAAACTATTTCTAATGTTCGTTGGATCGGTCGCCAACAATAATGTATGTATAGCGTCTATGTAGAATCATTAAATAAAACCATAATAATGAAGTGTATGGATAAGAACATTATAAATGAATAGCCTAAGATGGAACGGGAATATCTTGGTAGCAATATATATTGCATCTAGAAGGAGAATATAAGGCGTCTATTAGAATATAATTGTCTGAATTCCATGCGAGTGAAGTCGTGGGCACAGTTGTGCCAGAATGTGCCTAAAAAGGAACGTTTTGCTGTGCACCGGAGTGTGCTAGTCCCTACACTTATGTATGGTAAGGAGTGCTGGGCCTGACAGAAGAAACATGAAAGTAGAGATAAGAAGTCTAAAAACTGGCATGAGAATAATAGATAAAGTAAGTAATAGTGTGGTGTGGCAGAGGATGTAGTGAAGAAAAAAGGATGCTTAATTGGTTTATAGGATGGATGGAACAAGATTGACGAAACAAATTTACAAGGCGATTGTTAGTGGACAAGCTGGTAAGGGTCGGTTTAGGTGAACGTATCTCGACCAGATCGAGGACGTTCTGGAGAAAGGCCAGGTCAAAAGTACCCGTAACCGAAGAGCATGTATGAAGGTGCTTATGAAAGTAGAAGAAGCGAAAGACGTGTGCCCTACCCTTATAAGAGAGAGGTGTAACTTTTGTTTGTATGTTATATTAACTTAATCTTCATGTATATAAGGGAATCTTTGAACTCAATGTTCATTGACTTAACAATAATTTAAAAGCATGTCCTTTTGTCCTGACTAGGATCTTGTGAGAGATCTATTTTCATAATATCAAATTAAATCAAATGGGACAAGTATCATGTGAAATAAGTGAAAATATGTAGTAGACATTTTATTTTGTCATAATGTTATGAATCAATCAATATTATGACACACGTAAAAGTTGGATAAACTCTCCATGCACGTTTTTAAAGATGTTACGATTAAAAGAATGCATGAAATCAAATATTTGTAAAAAAAACATATTGTGCTTACTGAATTCGGCTAACTATAAAAGCGTGTTTATTTCATTTTTGAACTATAATTTATCTAAGATATTAAGTTTATATTTACATATTTTTCAATGTTCAGCTTGAAACACGTCACCATCAGATTATTTATTCAAAGTCTTGGTTAAGGCACTCTTTTTTTCATTTTAATTTAATTTAATTCATAGATTCTTTCCCTTACTGTTACAGTTAATACAGTTGTTATATGAATGAATTCTTTATTGTACCAATAATCTGTACACTGGCGAACTTAATACCACAAGGTATCTTATACCAGCTAACCAGCGATAATGCAGAAATAACAAAAAAGTAGGTGCTATTCGAAAAAAAAAATTAAATATACATACATAAATATACTATATATAAATACATACATACATTTATAAATGTATATGCTTAGATAATATACATGTAAATTAAGAATTACAATTATATTACAATAATAGAGATAGATTTAAAGAGATGAACATAAGATATCATTATTTTTCATAGAAATAGTTTTTTTTATTGTTTTTTTTTACGTAATTTACTTCTTTTACTTCCCGTGCCACTTCTTTGAGAGAGGCGCGTTTACAGAAACAAATAAATACGCTCATATTTCAATTTATTTTCCAAAGTCCGACGTCTCAAGAGAATAACATCGTAACTGTGAAAATTATATTTATTAAAATTGCTTGCTCAGTAACAGACAAAGACAGAGATGACTTTTAAAGGTTATTTTAAAGCATTTATAAATTCTTGAAGAGTAAGACTAAGAGAAAGTAATTTTTCATTGATGAAACAAAAAAAAACATTAATGATCGCCGACCGATTACAAAATGTTCATCATTATTTATTTTATTTTAGCTAATCTATACTAATATTATTATAAAGAGGAAATATTTGTATTTTTGTATATCACGAATAAACTTAAAAACTACTTGACCCATTTGTATGAAATTTGGTATGGAGATAGTTTACAGCCTAGGGAATAACATAGCAGTTTTTATTCCGAAAATCCCACGGGAACGGGAACTACGCGGGTAAAACCACGGAGATCAGCTAGTATTTAAAGTATGGATTACTTAAATTACTCCTTAGTTTTATTGTAGTTTTATGTTTTATTACTTATCTGGAGGCGGAGAGAAACAAATCAAAATTATAAACTCTGTAAAGGGCAATAAACAAGGATTTATTATAATTATAAAATTGTTCATTATACTAAAATTATCTTTTAGACAATTATAAGGGGCTTTTTAAGTGCATAATTTCTCCTCTCCTTTGTCAGTAATAGCCAGTAAATTTTCTTATCGCACTCCCACGGTTACATAAGAAAAAAAAGAAGTGAAATAAATAAAATTATCACACAATTGTGTTCACTTCTATGTAAAGTTTACCTCATCTATACTAATAAATAAAATTGAAGTATTTGTTTGTTAATATCAAAATAACTTTTTTTACTGAGTATATATAAATGTATATACGATACCTATACCAAAAATTTCTATCTTTCTGTCTGTTTGTCTCTTTGTTCTGGGTCATCTACGGAACGGCTGAAGTTACTCCGCGTAACTTAGGGTAATTTTGTTTTGCGAAAATAATTAGGGTTTCGCATTAAAAATGTAGAACTAATGAAATTGTGAATAAAATCCCACTCAATGTACACTTTTACTGCCAGGTATTGGAATTTATGAGCAATATCTTTGCTTAATATCAGTAATAAAATATATTTTTGAATATAAATAGGGTTCCGTATTAAAAAAAAATACTTTTAAAAATATATGAACGCGGGCGCAACCGCGGACACAATGCTAGTTCATTAATAAACTATATACCAAAAACTGAACAGAAATATATCTATAATTTAAATAAAGCTAATAAATAAAGTCAGTGACTTTCGAGTTTTAAGACAATTAAAAGATAGACAAAGAGACAGAGTGGGATTGTTTTTTATAGTAACCATATATATCGTTAAAAGATAAATTTAGATGTCAAATTTTAATTAGTTGTTAGAATTCAATCAAGAAATAGAGAAAGTACTGTTTACGTTGTAGAAAAGTTGTCAAATTCAATTTTAAATAAAAAGTCTTTTTTTTCTACGTTTGCAATTACGCTAAATGGAATGTGAAAAAAAATTATAAATAGCAATGATATAATCGCGGGCTATTTAGCTATAAATTGTAAAATATAATTTTATTATCTTATAAATGAGAAAGATTGCAGTAAAGAAAATCATTACAAAGATTATTATTTGTCATTGTTTAAACATTGTAAATAATTTAAAATGATATCTGACATATTATAACATTTTAATCCGTTTTAATGGTTTGTTTCATATTTCCTTATTATCTAATTAGTTGAAAGCGACGATTGTTGATTGTAGTGTGATCCGCTTGATGGTCGCTGAATGAACATATTCTTTTATGTAATTATCTTTTGGTGAAGAAAAATATAATGTTGACATTATTTTATGATGGTATTTTTAATGTGTGTATGGGTACATTCTACCCTTTTGTCTCAAACTCTATCGCTTGGAACATATACGTAGGTGTTATCCGGCAGCGTCTCTTCGAAGACTGTGTCTCTAGGCTGATAAAATTGTGAATAATATATAAAATTATGTTTGAAGGAAGCTGCTATACGGTACTACAGGGGGTTTTAAAATATTGGTTAATTTGTTACTTTTGAATCCAACATAATAATTAACTGGGCTGAACATAACCTGTAATATTTCACAGCAACCTACCAATAACATTATAGGTCTTAAAAGTCAAATGAAATCGATAATCAAAACATCGCTTAATTCTCTGTACTAGCGACCCGTACCGATTTTGTATAGAAATCTATACATATAAATAAAATTGAAGTGTCTCCTTGTAATATCCAAATAACAACTTTTTACTGAATACATGTGAATATATATGTATATATGACACGTATAATAAAAACAGAATTTTTTATTTTTTTGTCTGTTTATCTATTTGCTCCGGGTAATCTCCGGAACGGTTGGACCGATCATGACGGGACGTTTTTTGGCAAATAGCTGAAGTTACTCCGCGTAACTTAGGGCACTTTAATTTTTCGAAATTTATTAGGGTTCCGCGTAAAAAAATTAAAAATCATGAAATTGTCAACAAAATACGATGCAATGGACACCATCAAAATGATTATTTAAAAACTATTATACGCAGTAAAGAATTTATAAAACGCGGGTACAAAACTAGTTATAAATAAAATCCGATTCAGTGCATTGTTTTACTGACAGGTATTTGAATCTGTGAGAAGTGTCTTAACTTACTGTTAGTAGAAAAAAATAAAAATAATTAGTGTTCCGTGTAAAATAATGAGAACCCTAAAAATTATAAAGAAAAATCGAATCACTGGACAGCACCATGAAAACATTATTTTCCAATAATTGTTTAAAAACTATATTACGCGGTGAAGAATACTTGAAATGGTGGCGGAGCCGCGGCACATAGCTAGTACCTGATAAAAAGGATGGCTGTCCATATTAAATGAAATATTTATAGCTGTAATCTTGTTGTGGGTCGATAGTGGTCAGTGGAGTTGAGTATCTCATCAATCATTTATTCCAGGATTACCTGTCGGTTAAGGCAATACCTCGCCGTGTTTATGAGATGGAGTGTTATATTAACATAAAGGCTAGAAAGAAAGAAATAAATATATCAAAATGAATTAATGGTGCGATGATGGTGCATTTAAGTTTGTTAGGATTCCGCGTCGATGTGACGCAGTTTCAAAACTGCGTTTCCATCTGCGTTGATATTAATGTATTTAAAAGTCCATGGTACTTTATTATACTACTGCTATATCTGCGTTAATTAGATTCCATACAACTAATTTCTATTAATATAATTAAAATTCTTATAGCTGGCCGCTTTGCTGATGATATAGTAGTCATGGCTGAGACCGTAGAAGACCCAGTTACGATGCTCGGTGACCTCAGTAGAGCTTACAAATGAGTTGGCCTTAAAATGAATATGGACAAGACGAAAGTAATTTCTAATGTCCATGTTGCGCAAACTCCTATAAAAATCGGTAACTCTATGCTCGAAACTGTTGACGGTTATATGTATCTGGGACAAACTGGCCAGTTAGGTAGATACGACTTCAAGATTAATCGTCGAATCCAACTCGGCTGAGCCGGGTCCGGGAAGCTACGCAGAATCTTCTCGTCCGAGATACTGTAGTGTCTCAAGACGAAAGACTTCGACCAGTGAGTGTTGTCAGTGATGACATACGGCACTGAGACGTGGTCGCTCACAATGGGCCTAATAAAGCTCATAGTTGCTCAAAGGCAATGGAGAGGCCTATGCTTGGAATTTCACTGCGTGATCGAATCAGGAATGAGGAGATCCGCCGGAGAACTAAAGTAACCGACATTGCCCGAAGAATTGCTAATTTTAAGTGGCAGTGGGCTGGGCACCTTGCTCGCAGAACCGATGCCTGATGGGGCCAACAGGTTCTCGAATGGGTATCATGCACCGGAAGATCTAGTGTGGGTAGACCCGCTACAAGGTGTACCGACGACCGACATCTTTCGGTTGAATGGATGGATAGCTGGTCAATCACACAATAGTTGTTAGTCGGTCAAAAGAGAATTTCTTGCTGTATTTTGAAATGCTTTTGAAAAACTTTTGATGGTAAAAGATATCACTATGAAGCCAATAATTATGATCAGTGACATTTATAGGTAGTTTTTCTGTAGTGTATTTTTTGAAATTCACTACCAGGTGTACTAAAGTCAAGTCAAAGATTTTGATTGTTAACAAAGTCAATGATTATGATTTTTAACAAAATACCCCTGTATTTTGTCACTCTCACGTTGCAAATCCAAACATTGCGTTTAAAAATTGTTCTCCAGATTTAAAGTGTTAGTATTACATCGTCACTTAATACCAGGTGAGATTGTATCCAAATGCTGAACGGAAAAAATGCCGTAAAAAACTTTACGCTTTACCTGTGAACATATTCACCGTAAAATTCTGTTTAACTGAATTACTGAATGAGTGTACGAAATTTCATAACCTACCATTTAAATATTTTTAAATTGAATATAGGTAAGCACATAGGTACTTTAGTTTATTTCGTAGTAGAATTGTGCCTGAAAAGTCTAAATTACTTTCTCGCGTGACGTGATCACGTTTCGTAGGTTTTTCTTTTAATTTGCTTTGTATTATTATTTTCTTTTGTTAATTATTCCTACCTACATAGAATTTAAATATTTTAACAATAGTCCGTTCACATTTATTTTACCTCTGAAGTCTAATTTTGGTATGTTCGTATTACTAGCTATCGCGTAGTCAAAATATTTTGTCAACCGTTTTGGATTTTTACTTTTTTATTTATTTATTTAAATCGTAAAACATGCCAAAACACATTCTTCTATCTATACGCACATTCTCTGAAAGAGAAAGATCAAATAAAACTCCGTTAATTCCATTCGTCAACGATTTGCCGCCATGACTCGTACGTAAAATAGTGTTGTCTGATTATGAAATTTTTTTACATTTTATAGAAATAAATCTCTAAAAGTTATCTCGGTTTATTATATAATAAATAAAAAAAAGCCTTGATTTGTATCATAATGCAATAAATAAATAAATATTATATTATTTTTTTCTACAAGGGAGACGTTGCAGCTTCAATGTCTCAATACTAAGTACTTCACGAGAAGTACGTATCCAAACAAAAGAATTTTGATTGAAACGCACCAAAAATAAAATGTGAAAACAAAAACAATAATATGTTGTTTTTATTGATCTACAGTTAAGGGTTTTTAGCGAAACATATATCTTACACCTGATGTATACCTGGCTCATCGACATACCAAAGCAGTCAGTAGCTACAGGGTTTCTTTTGCCGTGATAACTCATGTCTCCGGTCAGTCAATTTTGAATCTGCAAGGTTTTTCAACCCTCATTCAAATTGTATATTCAATGAAATGAAGGCAATAATACATTTCAAACATGGTAACACAATATTCAGAACGACAACTTTACGGCTATAGTAAACCAACTATGAACGAAATGTTATGTAACTGTGAAGTCAATTATTTTAGATCTTTTATTTAAAATTACTTACCTGAAAACATTAAAGTAGGATCCTTTAAATATAGAGTAAAAACATTAAGAGCGATAGTATCATACAAAGATTCGCTTATTATTGAAGCCGAAAAAGCCTTAATATATGTGTGTGTAAGCAACATGGAATTAAGTAATCATCGGCAAGAAATGAAAGCTGTACGTGGCCTTTTAAGACCAACTTGAAATGGCTTCACTTCGCGTGCGACTACTGTAGTATTTTAATTATATGCTTTTACATATATCTACATAATAGTTAATGGAAAATGTGATACAGTTCACAAAACAACGGCGCAATCAGTGACCGTTTCCACCAGCAGTTGTAGTCATTTTGTCAGGCTACACATTTACATAGTACGGCCATGTATCTGTGACTCTGTACACCAAGCCACAAGATTATTTTATAGAAGGGAGATGAAAGCATAGGTTTGTAAAAAAGAAATGAAAAGATAAGGTTATAAGGAGTGGTGGATTTTAGTTTGCTGCCGCCTTAGGCCCTATTTATTAAATACAAGTAAACTTTCAATTATGAAATAAACGAATTATTATATAATGAATTTTATTAACTTAATTGAGAATCTGCATCTTTTTTAATTTTCATGTTTTAAATATAGTATTCAATATGAATTATAGATATAACATACAGACGATATTTTTAAATACCACTTTCATGAATTAATATCTGAAATCAAATACATATATTTCTTGCATTATTATCATAATATAAACCACTATTATAATTTATTATGTCCAAATATTTTGTTCATAACAGTAACCAATCAAATAACACGGACGGCCATATTGACTTCGGACTAAGGCGTGCGGTTAATTGTGTCCCAGTTAATAATAGTATTTATTTCGCACGTTTTCTATCGAACTATTGTAGTTTGCCGACACACTAACAGAGATAGATATATAGCCCAACAAATACGTGGAAGAAAGAGAGAGATAGCTGAAGAAAAATATGCCCAGTAGCGTTTATTTATTATCAGGCTAAGGACGTCGGCCGTTGAGTAATGAGATGAAATGAACATGGCGCTGGTATAAGCTAATATAAAATATGCACTTGTCTATACTAATAAAATAAAAATGAAGTGTCTGTTTGTAACAACAAAATAACAATTTTTTTCAATTTTTGCCTGTCTGTCCGCCTGTTTGTTCCGGGTAATCTCCGGAACGGCTGGACCGATTTTTATAGAACTTTTTTTTTTTTGTTAGATAGCTGAAGTTTCGTATAAAAAAATTAAAACGCAGTGAAGAATATATGAAACGCGGGCGCAGCCGAGGGAGCACAGCTAGTATAAAATATATGCTTATGACATATAAAAATATGTCTATACTCATTTTTTTTTTTTCATTATATCTATACTAATAATAAATCTGTAAGCTCTGTCAGTACATTTATTTTTCCAAAATCGTGTCTCTGCTTTATTTTTGTGACGGGAGAGTCTGAATGGTGATGACGTATCCATTATTACGAATTTGTTTTCGATTTTTTTGCCAAAGTCATGCCAATGCTTACTTAATCATAAGAGGGAAGGGTGATTCGAAAATGACAAAAATTTTCCTTACGCTATGATTTAACGATATAACGCTATAATATAGGGAAATTGACGTTGAAAAAAAGTTAAACTGTTTTCTAATCTGGCAACCCTATCTTTGGATGAAAACTTTATGCATAATTTTCCCGCGTCGTTAATACCGCGGTATCATAAATCAATATGATTCATTGTCTCGACACCACCAAACATCTCTCGACATACATATTTTCCGAGCAGGCGGTCTAATTTTTGACATACAATATTAATGGTTTTTCATTTTCATATCGTTTGATTGAAAAACGTGTTACAATAAATATTATTATTGTTCACCCTATAGAAAAAGAAATAGATTAAGCATATGAAACAAGTCTATTGATTAAGTTCATGACATAAGTTCTAAAGAGAAAAGAGCGTGTGGCAAAGAAAAGTCTCGTCAAAATCGGATCAGCCGTTCCGGATATTACCCGGAACAAGCTGACGGACACAAAAATAAAAAAAAAGGTATTTTTGGTAGAGGTATCGAAAACACATTAATATTTATTTAGTAAAAAGACACGTTTTGACATTACAAACGGACACTTCAATTTTATTTATTGGTCTAGATAAAAAACACCGGTATAAATAAAAAAAACTTAATGTTAAATATATATATATAAATTTGAGACGTCAGAAATATTACTACTGCACTTCATCTGATATTACATAAAGTATTAAGATTAAAGGCATGTTGCTTGTCGCTGAGATCATTGCTAACTACAGCAGACAAAGGAGAGTTTGGTTGTGAAAAATATCCAATAACATTATGAATACGTAATACTTGATCGACCCCTAACCACACCACACCAGCATAGAGATAAAACTTTAAAAATACAATATCAAACGTACACTGCATTATTAGTACTCGTAAAGTGCGTGCGTAAAATATCTTTGACTCGATCCCATCTAGTATACTCTTGCTCTGGAATTACTCTCGCGCCCACGTAATCGCTGCTCCATCTTCCATAATTCACCACGCCTCGCATATTTTAAATTGCTCAGGCCCCAGTCCCCCGGGGTAATAAAAAAAATGTATATATTTATTCCACTGCAAGTTCAACTTCTAGCCTTTAGATAGAGATAGACATAACATCATAAATAAACCTTACATTATATAAAAAACAACGTCTATCTGTTCGTTAGTTGGCTTATTACTCCAGAAACTTTAAACTAATTTACTTTATTTTCTAAAACTGTTTATTTTGTAAAATTCAAGGTACTAATAGTAGAACATATTACAAACAATTTATTTCCATAGTAAAAAGGTAAGTCTCAGTCAATATATAAAGCTAATAAATAATCTTACTATACTGGACCACATCGTCACTTAACATCAGGTGTGATTGTTGTCAAAGCATCGATCATTAGCTTATATGGTATAAAAATAAGTGTTTTTGGAAAATCTCCATTTTACATACGGGGAATCCCACGCGGTCGGGGTTGCCAGTACAGCTAATAGGTACATATTTAGAACGTAAACAACGTGAGTTGAACCTTGAAGGCAAGGATTTGGTATTTTTCTTCATGATATCCGGGTCAAGGTTTATTTATTTGATGTTGAAATCGTCTTATAGGTTTTTTTTTCTCTATTAATAATAACACTAATTTTTTGTGGGAACTTTCCTACTACATGTTTTCAACAGAAATGTTGAATGATTATTTTTTTTTCATGTAATCAAAAAATATACCACAAATATATAAAACTGCCCACCAAAAATAAAATTAAACTCTAATCAAAAATAAAAAAGTTTGAATTTTATTTTATAGAGCGCTCTATACTAAACTATGACGTCACTTTATGTTTACGTGCTTCTTACAAGTTCTATAGAATAACATTCAGTTTACTAGAAAGGGATAGAAGTTACCCGCGTAATTCCCATCTAAAACTTTTGAACCTCAGAATTTTATATTTTTTGCATGTTTTATATTATTTTTAATTCATGATAAGTATTTATCTAATAAGTGATTCTATAATTCTAAGCAAAAAAAACGGAAAGACAGACAGAGGAATGTTGCTTTTCATAATATTTATTTATTTATCAATTCACAGTATGTGATACAAGTTTGTTTGTCTACGATTTAAATGGTACCAAATTTGAAGTATTTTTTTTATAACGATCAAGTTTATAATAGTTATTATTATGTGTATATATAAAGTGCATATGTGTGTATGTGGTAAATAGAATTTTACCTAATATAAATAAACTTGTCTAATAATGTGTTTTTAATAATAGATAAGGATATTATTATTTGAATATACGCAATAAATTTCATATTACTTGTGTAAACAATGAGTATGTTCTTATTACACATGAATGATTATAACAGATTAAACTAAGAAGATAAACATAATATTCTTAGTTACATATAAGAACGATGAAATTGTTATAATACGGTAAACCCTATCGCGTAGTTACGTGCCCGTGAATATTTGAATTTAAAATAAATATCTGTATAGTTTGGCGAACATGTTTTTTCTTACTATGTTAATAAAACTTTAATATCATTATTAGTTCGTGATTCATTAACCATAGCCTTTAATAGTAACATAGATAATCTTTACGTAACTTTGTAAGCTAATTTATTATTCTATAACCTATATGTCTTTCACAGGTTTTCCCTTGGGTCTTCTTCGATCTTCTCTTAAACATAAAAAAAGGTTTATGATTATATTTTAAGAAAGATTAATTAATGAATAAAAATATTAATTACTATTAAGATTCATTAATTATTATTTTTTTATATTTGATAGGTAAGTAAAAACGCAGTGGTGCTCGGAGTAGGAGTGAACCAATCAAATGATGTTCAGTTCCTCTTATGTTTCTTGATTAATCAACTAATAAGGGTTTTTTGCTTTGTTGGTGCTTTGCTTTATTATATCTACCCCTGCAGCATAATTTATATCTTCATCACATGGCATCTTAATAAAATTGTAATAAAATGATAAAATACAAAATTATAATAAAGACATGACTTTGTTACTCTAAGAATTGCAGCGGCAGAAAAGTTTTTACACTTAAATGCTGTTTTAAAACCTTCCTTACCCGACGTAGAGCGATTCTCGGTAAGAGAAAAATTTATAGATTCTCGTTACCAATACTATGACGTCAGCCGTCAACATGTTACAGTCCGTCCGTTCAACTGAAAGACGTCCACTGGAGGACATAGGTCTCCCCAAAAGGACTTCACAATGCCATAATCGCTACGCTTGGCCGGCGTGCTGGCGATCGCGCTAGGTGTTTGTAGTACTCAGAGTATGCTGCTGCCCATCTCCTGGTTTATCCTTTGGTCGTAAAAACGACACCCACGGGAACAATATGGAGTGGTACTGTTCTTAGCTGGCACCATACGACAAATGCTACATGCAACAGTATGTTAAGTAAAAGATGGCGTTTAAGTGCTGGCGGTCAAAGATAAATAATGAAATGTATACTTACGCAGCATATCGTGTATTTTGATTATGAATAAACTATTTGAAAGTGTACATAATTATTGCTCGAAGCGCCAATAGATGTAAAAACCCAATAAATCTTAAATGTTAGGATATGTTAATAATTTTTTGTAGGGCATTTTTTGCTTTCTAGTAGAGGATTTTAAAAATAATGCCCGCCTTGGTAGCTACCGCCACCAAGTTAGAAAACATGTCGCCAAATACCAATAGGCGTGTTCCGGCAGTATCGCTTGAGAACCAGTACTTCTTTAGTGTGTTTACTATCCTGGACCACATCGTCACTAAATATCAGGTGAGATTGTGGTCAAAGCAATGAGCCTATACCGTGTAAAAAAATGTAATCTAAAGATTAAAAAAAAAACAGTTTTTCTAAAGTTTCTTTTATGAGACAGTTCTGACATTACTTATAAATGAAGGTATATTTAACGAACCTAGTTAGTACATGGCAATTTTTAATGATATATTGTTGAGAGGGTGGAGATTTTTCTTTCATAACCCTCATTTATACTGTATTAAGGTTTATAATTCATTTATTATTTTACATTTGAGCATTGGATAATCTGTAATTTCAGTTTTCGATAAGCGATTAAAGATTCTATTTCGATTACAAAGTGAGGTTTGGCCGACAGTCAGAATATAATATTCGATGACACAAAACCGGAGATTATCCGAGATCGGTCCAGTAAGAGGATCTTAGACGTAGCACGTTAAGGCGGCGAACTTTTATAAAAGTTTCTATGTATAGATGTATAGATATGTTTGCGTTTTTTTTATTATGAAGATTTGACAAATATTGTCGTGATAACTTATTCAATTGAGTAGATGACTTGGAGAAACAGGTGACGAAAAAAAAAAAATAATTTAAGATTTTTTAACGAAGAAGAGAAAATTAAGAAGGATTCAATTGTAACGTTATTTGTTATTTTTACGTGAATCGTAGACAGGAAAATACAGATATTCTTTATTTTTTCTGTACACAAAGCAATAACGCTGTAGAACTTTGCCTAATAGAAGCGGTACCAATGAGTACGTTGAATTTTTAATACGAACTTCTTGAAACATTTTTTTATAAAATAAAATGTATTATTATTTAAAAAAAAAACTTAAAATAGTTTTAATTGACGCACCAATAACTCAATGAATGTAATCTATACTAATAAATAAAATTGCGGTGTCTGTTTGTAATGTCAAAATGATTTTTTTTACTAAGTAGATATGAAATTATTATATATACGATAGCTATACCAAATATACAATTTTTTTAAATTTTTTTGTCTGTCTGTTTGTTCCGGGTAATCTCTGGAACGGCTAGATGGATTTTTACAGGACATTTTTAGGTAGATAGCTGAAGTTACTCCGCGTAACTTAGGGTACTTTTAATTTTAGAAACAATTAGGGTTCATTTAGGGTTCAAACAATTAGGCTTGAATTTATAACAAAATTATGACTTCAACTTACTACTAAAAAATATTAGGGTTTCGTATAAAAAAAATTAAATGCAGTTAAGAATATATGAAACGCGGGTGTAGCCGCGGGCACACATCTAGTATTTTAAATTTTATAATTTGTTTTGTTAAATTTGATATAGTAAAGTTTCATTGAAAAGATAATGTTATAATCAATTTATAAGTAAAAAAACCTTTGAAGAATAAACAAACATACTATTTCTAATTTTTTACATTTATCCTAATAACTACTATAGAATAAAATTCAGCGTACTTCTTAATTGACCCAGTTTATAACGTAAATAATAAAAATTCAGGCAACGACAAAGCGCCATAGTGATTAGATGTACGGTTTGAATACCAGCCGATTTCTAATATATATATATATATGTATGTGCACACGTATGCAAATATATTAACCAACAATTCTAGATATTTCGGAAAAGGTGAATAATTTATTTCACCAGCCTGTCTAATGAAGTTCATACGTCAAACTAAAATCATTAGTGTGAAACAAAAGTCGGAAAGGAAGAGACGCCTTGCCAAAGAATATTATTATTAAACGAGAAACTTCGAAATTGTTTAGCAAACAAAATATCGAACAGCTTTCTGACGAATATACCGAAAACCGTCGATCATAATCTGCTTTATTATAACAAGAGAAATAGTAAGAACAACAACAACAACAAAAAACTCAATAATGTTCTATAATCCGCATAATTTACTTTATGCCCTGGTTATAACCACAGTATAAAGAAAACAGATGGTTAAATGCGTGCAAGAAAAGAAGTTATAATCACGGATAGATACTACTAAGAAATAACAACATGTTTTGTTTAGTTATATCGTTTTATAACCAAAACTTTTGATTATATCTTTTTAAGAACTTATATATATATTGTGGCCCGAGGACCTGATGAAGGTTGCGGGATTCTCCTGGATGCAGGTGGTGCAAGACCGGTCGTTGTGATGATCTTTGTACATCAGTGGACGTCTTTCTTCTGAATGTATGGATGGATGAACTATACAGTATTATAGGAACGTTATTTGCGTGAAATAATACCAAAAAGAACTGACTGCGATCGTCAACCCTCCTGCCAAGCGTGGTGATTATGGCAAATCCCCCCGTTTATGGGAGGAGACATATGTCGAGCAGTGGACTCTTTCAGTCGAATCAATCTTCATTATCAGAAATGAGATATGCTTTTTGCATTTAACCAAAAAAAAAACCAGGCGGTTTTATTGCCATCATGGTCATCATCAGCTCGCGTTATTTGGCTCTGTATTAGTTAATTTGAAGGCATTTTGAACTAAAGTAAAGTACATTAAATATAGTAACATGGATTTGAGTTCTGAGATGTCAAAAAAATCTTTTAAATTTTTCTCAAGATGCCCATCGTTTCATTAAAGTAATGATGCGTTGGTATTAGATTGTAACAATATTATAAAAAAGTGATACTTCCAGGATTGTGTAGATAATTCATACGTTACCTTAAATTAATTTGCATGAGAACAAAAAAAAACAATAGAATTTGGTTAATAATTACGATACTTTGCTGTTTAATTAAACTCAGATATCTCAAATGCTTTGCGTGCGTAGTGAAATTGCGTTCTTCTTAGACCGATATTTCTACAGTAGACATTCGTATTAGTTTGTCTACAATATCATAAAGTATTCTCACAGATTTTAATCTGTAATGGTAAAATTTATCACAGCTAGAACAAATCGTAAATCAAGAATGGTCGGTACACGGAAATTAACCCTGCAAGTGGTTTTTTTTGTTAAAACAAATAAAAGCGTAAACAAATCGAGCCAGCTGCACTCTCTCGGCTGTGGTATAAAACGGATAAATGAAAATAACACCGTCGGCGGCGTACCGGTTCCCTTGTAACCGTGTTTGAATATATCGAGTAATTTTCTTTTAAATTATACAAGGGTACCCGTTCTATGTGCGCCGCGGGGCAACTGAATGAATTGAGCCGTGAAAAAACAACCCTACGCTACTATATAATAAACGGGGCTAAAGAGGTTTTTATTTACCCTATAGTTGGTTACCTACATTTTCGTCGACGATATTTTTAAATTTTATTTTCGTATATGTAATATTTTAAATTTTATTTTCGACATGATGGTAGGGTATTTTCTAATAATGCCCGCCTGGGTAGCTAACACCCTCAAGTTTGAAAAGCTGTCGCCAAATACTAATTGGTTGTGTTCCGGCAGCATCACTTGAGAACCAGTACCTCTAGGCTAAGTGTGTATAGTAAGTGTAAGTGTGTATCCTGCACCACATCGTCACTTAACATAAGGTGAGATTGTGATCAAAGCACTGAGGCAGGCATTATTAGAAAATTCTATGGTTTCGTCACGATGTTTTCCTTCACCAAATATAGACCCTTAAAGGTAATCTCAAATGACCTATTACCTCTTTTACTCTTCATTTTTATACAGAGCGTTACATTATTATTAATACATATTCAAAGTTGGTTTTATTGAGATCTTAAGGGTATTTTGAATATCTCTGGTGTTCTACTTACGATAGTTTGGTCGTAAAATAGAATGACTTATGTTGTTTTTTTCAATTCGACATCGAAAACATCATAGACGAGTTCGGAGGAACTACGTACATACATTTTATTAATATACTAACTTTACACGTGGCACAGTTCACTTAACTATTATGATTTTTCTCTAAATTATACTTATAAATCTCTTAACTATACATAGGCAGTGAGTCGAAGGATATAATCCCTGCCTACCCTTATAAAAGAGGCGTGATGCTATTATATATGTATGTGTAATTAACTCTACAAAATTCGCTTTTTTTAACTACAATTCTCACATTGTCTCTAGAAAGTATAAAAAAAATCGATTATAAAAAAGCAAGACACTTTTTTTCCGAAGCAGTAGTTTTTATAAGTAGGAAATGTGATCCAACGTTCTCTCATATGAAAATGGACTGCTTTATCCTTTGTCATTAAACTTTTCGTTTTCATTGTTTCCCAGTGTGGAGCCACGGAGTACAATAAATATAATTTTATATTATAACTCATATTTGAAATTAAAAAATATATTATTATTTTTATAATAACACTTTATGGTAGATCATTTTTATTTTTAGATTAGCCATTGCACGTCTAATACTAGATGAAACTTGATATGATTGCAAGTGGCGATTGCTTCCCATATATTGGAAAGTCTACCTTCAGTTTCAAGTGATAATAAGATGCACTGCACTCAAGTTACAATTGACATGAAAGATAAATCAGTGGATTAAGTTAGTTAGGATTTTTCAGTGGTAGCGGACGATAGACGTAGGTTAAAATCTAGCTATACTCTTCAAAGCCTGTACTTTCGAAAAAGGACAACCATAGCATGTTGATAGGGTATCTTCCTTACGTTTATATTTTGGCGGAATCTCTCGAGAGCCAGTTCGTTTAAGTTTGTCATGTTTAACATCTTGGCTTGCTTCGTCATTTAGCCTGAAGAGAGATTGTAATAAAAAAATTGTGCCAATACAAAAATGAAAAAAAAAAAAATACATTGTATGTCGGAAGTGAGCATTACCCAACAATGGGAACCTTGTACGCTTATCTATACTTCTATCTATAAAAGATGTAAATTTGATTTTTTGTTTATTCTTGCTAAACTCAAAAATTGCTTAACCGATTTTAAGAGTTATTTCACATTTTAAAAGCTTAATTATCTGTTAGCAGCATAGGTTTTACATTTTAAAGCGATGATGGCGTAGTGGATAGTTTGGCCTGGACGCGGGTTCAAACCCACCTAATCTAACTCTAAAATCAGCCTGAGCTTTTGGTAAAAGGAACATCGTGAGGAAACCATAGTATGGTGGTAGGGCATTTTCTAACAATGCTCGCCTGGGTAGCTACCAGCCTCAAGTTTGAAAACCTGTCGCAAAATACCAATAGGTGTGTTCCGGCAGCATCACTTCAGAATCAGTATCTCCAGACTTAGTGTGTGTTTACCCATCCTGGAACTCATCGTCACTTAACATCAGATGAGATTGTGGTCAAAGTACTGAGCCTACACCGTGAAAAAAAAGAAGATTAAAGAATCGCTAGTAATTAATATATTGGATATTATAACATAGAAAAAGTTTAATATCTACACCGGTGGTTTCGTTTGTAAAAAGAAAAAAAAACATTGTAAAAATATTTTCGTGAGATATATAAAATGTTATGTGTTAAAACAGAATGAGGAAAAAAAATTTAATATTTAATTTTAAAAAACGATTAAATATTATTTAGAAAACGTCCGTCTCGTGGCCATCGCATACAACGACGAACCTCCTACGAACATATGTATAAAAACAAAACTTTTAAAACGAAAAAAAAAAAAAAAAAACTACATTGCCCCGGTCCGTGTTAATAAATATTTGCCTTTGTGAAAACACATATTCGATACCTGAACTGAAAAATAATTTCTGTTTATTTTCAGAAATTATTTTACGTGATGTCGTCGTGATAGATTTAATTAATTTTTATATCATTTAAAAACGTATTTTTTTTCATTTATATAAACTTTATGTGTATACCGGTTTCTAGATAGGAAAATTTACAATAAATTTATTTATTTTCAGACAAGATAAAAAACAATTATGATGACGTTAACAGCATCTTTGATGATATGATGAAAAATATCCCAAATTTTACTTAGGTAAATACTTGCACGGCTTCCTTATGGTTCCGTAGATAAACCCGCCCGATTTTGTAAGGAAGGTTTGATTTTTTTTGGGTTACACGGCGTCGAGTTACTCTTTATTACTTTATTGTCAGACAATTTATTCCATAAACACTATAGCATAAGTACTTTATTACTTCTAGCAACATAAAAACAAGTTGTTTTTTTTTTATAAATAAATATTGTAACCAGGGCCAGATTAGGGATGACATGGATCTCACGTGATTGGTTACTCGTATATATTATGTGGTACGTCTAAGTAGAAGACGCTTTAATAGCGTATTTCTAAATTTGCACCGATTAAATTGTTTCACTTCGTACGTTATATTTTATTGTTAGAAATGCTAGTGATTTCGCGTGCATATTACGACTTTTTGATTAATTAATAACGGCATTATAGGAAACGATGACGATTATTTATCAATCGACTTTATCACTGTTTTTTTTCTTCAAACTGTCTTACATTGTTGATGTTAAAGGTCTTGAAAGCTTCAAGTTTGCTTTATTATGAGCCTCTAGGATAAATCACAACGGTGTGAATCTCAGCTTGACAGATCAAGATTACTGAAATGAAAATTCATCCTAACTAACCTGGTCCATTAAATAATTAACTTACATAATATATGTACATAGCGTGTCGCATGCATATGTATGATATGCAGTATACTGAATGCTAGTACATTAAATCATACTTTACCCCCTCTGAATCTTCAACATAAGAGCTTCCCCATGTGTATAGTACCGCAGTCGGAGAGTTCACTGTTATTGCCATATATTTATAGACATATAACTCAATTTAACAAATTATACTATAAAAACTAACAAAAGAATATATCTATGTAATAAAAAAGAATTATGCAAATCGAAGTACTGGTTTTTTAATTATAACCGATTAAGACAGACAAGAGATTCGGACTCTTAAAATATTTACGGATAAATATCACACTAAATCTAGAGTGATAAGGGCCCTGCCCTCACTCGATCCTCCTCTGCCTGTAACATTGTATGAAGAATAAACAAGCTAGTTACAGTTAACACGTTTTTATCTCTATAAACATAATCGTAAATCTCGTCTCGATAGTAAAACAAATCGTTTTCACGACAATGCCATTTAAGTAAATATTTGATAGATTTTCACCACGCTGTTATATGTAGTCAGCAGTAAGTTGAATAAAGTCAGAGGTTTGCATTTTTTTTGCTATGGTGTTTTGTTTCTGATACAATTTTTTGTTATAGAGAATAAAGATTACAAATAAACTTAACAATAGTCTTACTAGATATTATGTGATACAAATCTCAATATATCAAATAGCCTGATCACAAAGCTTCAAACTTGAATTTTCAAACGTTTTTTTTTACAATGTTCTCCATCACCGAAAACTCAGGCTCACTTCAGAGTTGAATAGGTGGGTTTGAAGCTGCGTCGTTTAACCAGCGGAATCCAACCAAATTACATATTGAGCCAAACTAACTTGAATGGTTTATGTTTTCTCCGTCTATGTCTTCACTGCATATTTTTTTTGTACGGAACCCTAATTATTATCTTTAACATAACTTGTTACTAAGATAAAGAAAATATATTTCTCACAAATTTAAATATTTGTCAGAGAAACTGTGCGTTGAATCAGATTTTATTCTTCATTTCTTCATTCTTTATCACAGAAACTTCATGTGTTAATTCTTTTACGCGAAACCCTTATTATTTTCGAAAAACAAAGGGTACCCTGAGTACTACGCGTTGTAATTTCAGCTACGTAACAAAAAAAGTTAGACAGACAGACAGGAACAAACAGACAGACAGAAATGTTAAAAATTATATTTTTGGTATCGTATATATGTTACATTCATATGTATTAAAAAATGTTATTTTGACATTACAAATGGACACTTCAATTTTTTTTTATTTGAATGGATTGTTATGATATTCGAGATATATATTTTTAACTGTCTTTAACTTGGGAATACATAAAAAAATAAATAGCAGATCATAGATAAATTATATTTTCTCGTCTTTGATCAGACGTTCTAAAATTTGAAATGATAATATATCTGTAATTTCAAAAAAGAATTATGTAAATTGGTTTAGTCATAGACATAGAGACAGACATATAGCCGTTTTAAAAATGTAAGAATACATTTATGCTTAGGTTCATAGAGACCATGGTTTAAGTTCTTCTTAAGTTCCCCTACAATTTGATATGAAAAATTGAAAATTTAAGACTTTAATTGAATTGTCAAACACGAGAAACCCACGGGCGCATCAAGTCGATAATATATCGTGGAAGCGTACCCTTGAAGTTGTGTATTTTATGATGTCATGTAAAGTTTGCGGTCGAGTCACCAAGGGTGTTTCGAACGGACATGTTTTCGACCAACTTACACATATATACGCGTTGATGTATGGCCACTGGTATCTCGAATTTAATGTCTTCGACCGTCCGTTGGGATGTAAAGTTTTTAAAACTCTGTAGAATTTATAATATCTATTAAACTCTTTATGGTCTAACTTTTTTCGAATGTATTTAGGTTTAAATTAATTGTTTGTACACGAAGGCGGATGTGAGTTTAGCGGACTCGTTAGTAATGTTGTTTTTTGTTGTGATATAGACATGTCATGGGGTGAGATGAAAGTCAACTAGAAAAGTATTAAGTATGAAGATTTTTTTCTAACTAGCTAATGCTGTTGACCGGAAGGGTCTTTACAGCTTCACCGTGGTTTTGTACGTGAGTGCTGAAGGCACTCTGCCGCAAAAAGGTAACTAGCACTGTATGAAGATGGATAGATAGATATACGAGTAAAGGGAGACCGTTGATGGTACGGATGATGACATGCGTATTGATGGTACGATCTTACTTCCTGACTCTGTAAACCTTATATTGATTGTTTGAATTTATTTCCATTAAGACATCACGTTCA
This sequence comes from Samia ricini, assembly GCA_014132275.2. Lineage (NCBI taxonomy): Eukaryota > Metazoa > Arthropoda > Insecta > Lepidoptera > Saturniidae > Samia > Samia ricini. The sequence goes on from AP028158.1 coordinate 28,379,789, forward strand.
TGTGTCACAAAGTGTCTGGTGGTATAGCATTTCTTAATAAAGCGATGATACTTCAGTTTGTGGTGTGGATAGTTTGTGCATTAATGAACATAGATCCTAACGTACATATGTATATAGTGAGCCTGAGAAACCATAGCGTAGTGGTAGGAAATTTTCTAATAATGCCCGTTGAACTAGCTATTCTCAAGTCTGAAGCTTTTTCTTTATTCAGTGCTCTTACATCTCAGGCATGATCCGAGCTTTGTTTACTTTTTTTGTGGCCTTCCCAATTTTTTTTTTTCATCTTATTTCTATTTTACAATCTTATTCTATTTCTTATCGATGTGTTCCTATTGCATTGTGGTTATGTCGAATCTTTGTATTTACTTAACTCCTATTTTTAATTTACAATCCTTATTTTATTTCTTATCTCTTGTTCTATTACATTGAAGATTTATAGGTCTATCTCAATCAAACATCTATAGGTGTGTTTTGTACCACTGGCGCTGGCAAAGCAAATATAGGTTAACATAAAAAATTGGCTACGATTCCTAATAGTACTACTACTCCATTATTCATATGATCTGTTAAGAGGACACTGCGGCAGGACTTTAAATAAACAGTTTTTTATAGTAACTCGGCAAAATGACAGCATTGTGCCAATCCAAAGCAGTGACGACCGTCGAGAGATTGGCTATCCATCGTAAGTCGTCCATATCATGTCGGCCTCCTGCACGGATATCTCTTCACGCTACGTTGGAAGGACCTGATGTTATAGGAAGAATGGAATGCATCGGCCGGGAGATTATTCCATAGGTTTACAGTACGGCAAAGGTATGACGATTCGAAATGTTTAGTTCGTGTCTGGATGGAGATGCCGAAACCCCGCGCGTGTGGTTCAAACACAAGTTTTATACACTTTTTTGACTCAGGCACTTTATTGTATGTGAGAATCAGGGATAGAATGATTGAATACATTAGAGGAAGATTCAAAGTGGCACCAATGACAAAGAAGGTAAGGAGCAGGCGTCTGTCTTGGTATGAGTATGCAATGCGCAGAGAGAAGAGGACATTGTAAGAAAGGTCTTAGATATGAACGTGAACGGGTATAGGGGAAGAGAAAGAAGAAGAAAGGAGAGAATAGAAAATATGGATGAACTGTGTGAAAGATGCGCTTAAAAAAAAGAGTGAATGTAAGTATGATCTCAAATAGAAGTGAATGGAAGAGGCAACCGTGTTGCGCCGTCTCCAAATAAAAATGGGATGGTAGGGAGATGATGGATGATGGGAGATAACGATGAATATAGGGATGTAACAAATTGCAATAATATCATATTACTCATTTGAACTTTCGAATTCATCGTTAACTCTATTGTTTTGTTCCATTACTCTTCCACTTCCGAACAATGATGTGAGACAGGATTTAATCACAGTTTGTAATTGAGTTTATCGACGAGTGAACCGTTTAACGGCTCAATCGAAAACAATTAAAAGTTAAATTACTCTATCTTGTTCGTAACGATAGGCGAATACTTGAGAAATAAAGCCGTACTGGGTATGGCTATATCGACTGTTCCTAAAAAGTTATTTGACATTTTCTCATAGATAATGGTGGTTTTTGATTGTTTATGATGGTTTTATAAAAATATACAAAGTTTCTTTCCTCCAGCACAGTACCACCAACCAATAAAGTTATAACTTGATGTAGAAATATCTACATATATCTATACTAATAAATAAAATGACACTTCAATTTGTAATATTTACTAAATAGATATGAATGTGTATACGATTACATATCCCAAACATACAATTTTTTAAATCTTTTTCTGTCTGTTTGTTCTGGGTAATCTTCGGAACGGCTGGACCGATTTTGGCGGGACTTTTTTTTGGGAGATAGCTGAACTTACTCCTGTAACTTAGGCTGCTTTTATTTTTCGAAAACAATTAGGATTCCGTGTAAAAAATTAAAACTCATGAAATTGTGAATAAAATCCGATTCATGCACAGTTTTACTGGCAAGTATTTGAATTTGTGAGCAATATCTTTGCTTAATGTTGTAGCAAAAAAATATGTGAAAAATAATTAGGGTTTCTATAAAAAATTAAAAACTATATTACGCGGACACACAGCTAGTTTTTTAATAAACCTGATTGTATTTATTGCATTATTATAATATAAATTATTCAGTATATGTTTATTTCTCAGAGAAAATATAGACAGTAGCGGCACGCTATAATGCCCGTTTTGACACATTTCAAATGTCAAAATAAGTTATCATTTCACACTGCAGCTACTATAGTTATATAAAGGCGAATCCGCATAGTAGTACTTAAACATATAAATTACTATATAAACTGTAGAACCTTTAAGATTTCCACTAATGTAGAACATTCCAGAAAATCGACAACGTTTAATCTGTAGTCCTTTTAGCTATAAATTGCTCATGTTGTTTCTTATCAACACACAATGGGTTTAAATGGAGAGAAAGGGTGCGGAAAGGGGTGTAAACGGGGTGGAACGTCGGTACATGCAGCTTATGGGTTGTTGCCACAACAGGCTTGGGGGATTACCTCGACGCCGGAAGACCGTATTGTAAGCTCTTCGTCTTGATCACTTAGGACATGTGTTGATAAAGTTAAGCGTCGGTTAAGTTGTGTTAAGCGAAGTTTCAGTTTTGGTGCTTCTATTAAAGCGATGGCGGTTTAATGGTAACGAGCCAGGTTTTTACGTCGAGAGACGGTACGAATCCTGTAATTATCACGAATCACATTTATTTATTTTATATTACATTTTATTATACTCCATTAATCATACTCCATACTTAAGTGCATATTTCGAACCAGATGGAAATCCACCCGGCTTCGCTCGGGTGAAATGTTACTCATAATACACAATCTTTTACAAAATGTAAGTAGATTTATGGCGGTACTGTGCCGGTCCGGACGGAACTGTAACTTCGCTGATACGTGTGAATCAGCCTTAACGAACTCAAAATGGCATCCGAACGGCCAATATAGCGACTGCCACTTGCACCATTAAATTTTAGCAAAATACTCGAAATTCCTAATTTTGCGAATATACGTTTTCGATTTGAAATCATTATTTTTTTTTGTGTTTTATTATTCAGGTAAAGTTTCAATCGAGTTTACCGTACCCCTTGACCGAATTATTAATATAGATTATTTGTGATTAGTATGAAGACAGCTGACAGGATTATCTTACAGGAAAATTTCCAGAAAATCAAATTTACAATACAATGAGATGTTAAGATTTGAAAACTGAACAACTTTGTTGTTGGTCTTTGTCTTGCTCAGGGGTCTGATTCTTTCGTTTATTACCACGCCAACTGGCACCCGCAACTTAGTTCTATTTACATAACGTTATCATTTAATGATCGATCACTATGAAAAGAGTACCTACTATGTAAAAGAAAAAAAACAGGCAGCCATGGGAGTTGCCGACAGAGAAAACTTTGAAAGAGACGTGTTTTTTGTTGTTGAAATAATATCACGAATAATTACATTTTCATAGTTTATTCGTTGAAATTATAAACAATTGTCTGGTTTTTGTATCTTTATTAAAGTGAAGTGAAGTTAATCCGTATAAAATTAAGACATACTCTTTGTTACTTTATATATTCAAGCATTTAGGGGAAAGTGTATTGCTTCGGTGGCGCAGTTGTATTACGGTGCGACTGTCGTTCTGAGGTCTTGGGTTCGATCCCCGGGTCGGGTCAAGTGGTATTGAGTTTTACTACTCAGTATCATCTCGGAGTCTGGAATTTGTGCTCGATATGGCGACAAGCTCCGCCCCCTGTCACATCTGGGACGGAACTAAGCTCGGCGAAATGTGGGTTGTGTATTTCGCTATTTCACCTCTGCCTAACCCTTCGGGGATAACAGGCGTCAGCTTATGTTATTGTTATGTTATTTTAGATGTGGTAACACGAAACCTTAGGAATGTGCCATCATACGTAACATTCCTTTCCACCAGAGATTAATAATAAAACTCTGACAAATGTTTCTGCGACGCCAAGAAAAGAAAAAAATACATTCCATGGGAAATTCCATGTCGTTAACAAGCAGGTTGAAAGATAATATCACATTCCATTGGTAGCGCGAATCTATAAGTTTTACCCCTACCGAGAATTGCTCTACTCCGCTAATGAAGTTTTCATTTCAAAAACTAAATAAAAGAAGTCAAATTTGTCTTTACACAAAATTATAACCTAAATCTGTTAAATCGTTTGTCAATTATTATGGGACAAATATTCATATTTACGATACTATATTAAATTTTAATAAATAATATATTACATTTTGATGTCTCCATCATATCCAAAAAAAGTAAGAATATACAAAAAGTCTTCTTTACATTTCGTTTCCGTAACGTGGGAATACCGTCCTTATCTGTATTGACTCATTTCAGTGTGTCACAGTATTGTTAATAAACAGTACGTAAACATCTAACATGCTCGGCGCAGAGAGGCATTTTAACATTGTGAATCTGAAAAAAAATGACTGAAAAATCGTTTTTCTTTGCTTACTAGTGTTAATTCCATTAGTATTTAAAATACAAAAACCGTTTTCGATCTAAAAAAAAATACTTTATTATCTTTTACTACATAAACCATTTTCGTAGTTCAATCACGACCTACATAATATGTTAGGTTATATGGTCACGGCTGCCGACTTAAGAATTCTTTTTTCGAATTGAGTTAATGTTTTTGAACGAAATGGCCTTGATAGTTTCACCGAACTTTTGTGTCGAGCACTTGTGGCGCTCAGCCGGGAGAGTGGTGGTTAGCAAAACGGTACCAAAGTGGCACAGATCTTGGCTTGGGCTGCTATCTTAGACGTAAGTTCCGCGGGATTTGTCCTAGCTGTATCTCGAGGTTCGTACCGTTTTAGTAGCCTTTATGCTAGTTACCTTTTGCGGCTGAGTGCCTTCAGCACTCGTTCCCAAAGTTACGGTGAAACCTTTTGAGTCGGAAGAGTCAAAAATTACAATTTACAAAATTTCAAAGTTTTTAAAGAGAAACAAATTTTTTCATGTCAATAATAAATTGTACTTGCATAAATAAAGTTTTTTCATAAAAACAAAAGCTAATCTATTTATTAAGTAATGCCTAAAACTCTCTAGATCGATTAGGTCGATTTTTTAAATATTTTTTATACAATAATAACATTTGCGTTAGCAACTAAAGAGCCGCAGCTTCACTTCCAAATAGCCGCATGTGGCTCGCGAGCCGCAGGTTACCGGCCCCTGGGGTAGTTCATCAATTTCCCAGTGTATCAAGCTGACGGCAAATACAGAAGTCTGCCTGGTTAGCGATCGGAACATATTGTGGGTCATTGACCATTGACCATGGACTCGTAGTGCTTAAGCGTTTCAAAACACCATTTCGTAGTCCCAATTGGAAGTCAAAATTAAAACGTTTAAACTAATTAAAAAAAAGACTAATCTAAACATATTGGAACGATACAATTTAAAACCAAACATTTTATTGCACAATATTTTATACTATAGGGTTTCCGTTACAATCGTCAAGTTGCAATACCGTTGACGATATATTAATATTCAAATAATGCGAAACATTGATTTAAAATGAACATATAAATTTTAATAAAGCTAACACTATTAATAAATCTCTGAGCAGTGAAATACATACAAAATTCTGGCAGTCAGGTGTATAAAATATTTTTCCAATCTTATTTCTATAAAAAATCTATCTAATAACCGGTTGCCATCTTGCTAAAATTCTCGACTGACTCCTCATAATACTAGTTTAAGGACTAGTCAATAATATTTAAGTTAGTTGACAATGCAAATATTAATTATAATTTCTAATGTAGAGTTTTTACCATGCCTATATATATATATATATTTACCCTTTGCTCTACGAGATCTTTAATTTGACTTCAAATAATAATTGTTATCTTAATATGCTTACGCGAGACATAACATAATTGTTAATCTGAGGAAATGAATATACATAAACATCCATAAAATTACATGTTATTAAAAAGCCAAATTACATGTTATTTATAAGGTATAATTGTGTGCATATTTAAGTGTTATAAAAATCAAAATCTTTGGTCTAACTTTTGTCATGCCTATACTTATATCGAGAACGAACTAAACGATAATCATATTTATTTTTTAAAATCAAAGGTAATTTATCAGGCCAAGAACTAGTAAATACATTGTAAGATTGTATAAATAATTAAATTTTATTTTTTAAATAAAATGATAAAAAAAATACATTACATTATTTAAAAATAAGAGTGTAACCCAAATAGATTATAACCTTACCACAGCACATTTCTTTTATAGACTTGAAAGTTACATTACTGTCTAATAATTGTCTGATCTTTATTATATAATAACAGAAGTATTAACAAACGGGGTCAACAGGAAATTTTATCTGAAACCAAAATACGGCGCAATAAAGATACGCTGAACAAATCTGTTATGAACATTCAAATTTTTCAAGCCTGCTGGTTTTACCTTTTCAGCGGACAGTCTAAATTCAATGTGATTCGCACAACTTTTTGTAAAGTTTAATTTTCGGTTTGATATTTTTTTCATATTTCTTTATAAAAATGGAAGGTGAAATTTGCAGGTAATAAAATACGAATTTAATAGCATCAACCATTATTTTTCGGACTGACTAACGCTGTTAATCTTACGAGCTTTGGTAGTTTCTCTGGGCTCGATGATTGATCGTAACCAAAGTTATCCGTTAAGCGAGCATAAATAAAAATTATAAGAATCTATCTTCCGTGTATTGTAATATACAGTGTCTTGTCAGTACATGACAATATCTGTGTACCACTTTGGCAACGGCTGCAAGAGTTTTATCACGTCTTGTCGGCTGTCAGGGTCAAACCGAGACCTCATAATCTAAACTTCAGGGGTTTTGCATTTTAACGAAACAGACTAATAAAATAAAAAATACACTTTGAAACTTATTTCTTCATAATACCATAATAGGGTTGCCTGGAAGAAATCAATGTTAGCAATAGCGCTGCTCTTTGTGCTGTATACTTGTTATAATGTAATATTAAATGACAATCATAAAATAACAACGAAATTCCTATAAAAGAGGGATCTTACGAGGATCATAACACGCACAATACTGCACATAACACGCGGGTGCATGGTTTGTGCAAGGAACCTTTTGTTATCTTAGTGTTTGTTTGTAATGTCAAATTACAATTTTTTTACTATATAGATATGAATGTACATATATAATATGATATTATAAATCTACCAAAAATACATTTTAAAATTTTTAATCGACTTCAAAAAGGAGGATGTTATTATTTCGTCTGTATTTTTTTGTATGTTTGTTACGTGATTTCGTGTGTGGAATTGTGTGGAACGACTTGCAAAATTTTTTAATCGAAGCAGTACTCTCCTGTATTGGAAATACCTTATAACAATTACATATAAGCTAAATAAAGGACTAGGGTGATTTTAAAGAACAATTAATCAAAATCGAATATAATTAGCGACGTACATTCACAGCACTTTGTTGTCCGTAAGCTGGCACCGATTTCAAAATTAACAAAGCAGATTAATAAAGTAATTAATAATTTACTTTTTAGTGCATTTTTATAGTTAATTCTTTTCAAGTAGGTTATGTTTTTGATTTAAAAAATGTTTTTTGTGTGTCTGTTTGTGCCGGGTAATCTTCGGAAGCATTCCCTATCGCTTCCTACATTTAACCGCTTGTATCACAGACTTACTATTTATTTATTTACATTAAAATTCACAGACATGACATTTATTAACCAATTAATTATTTGTTAGTTAATAATACCTATTATGTTGTTTTTTAATAAATAAAAAACCAGTCAATTATTCTGCCATATTCTAGGTCTAGTAAAAAATTACTGCTGAGGAAGGGCATTTAAAATTTTTTAACAAAATATTTAATTTCTAATGAAATACTTAGAAATTAGTTTATACCTCCTTTTTCAATAAAACCCTTCACGAGTAATGAAGTTTCTTTATTTTCATTCTTTATTTCTATTTCTCATAGTGACCCTTTTTCTATTTCAGATAAAACACAATGGGTATTTGGAACTCCAATTCATGTTCGAAATCGTTTACATCGAAATCGATCAACTTCACCTGAGTAAAAACCTATTATGTGAACCATGAAACTTGAGGTCCTGTTCAGCGTCGACCTAGGGAACTTCACATTGGACCTAAGAGATCTGTCCACATCAATGTATCTAACGGACAGTTACGTGAACAAAACCTTCGATGTAAACGAAACAACCAACGATTTGGTCTACTCAGACTATTTTGAAGACGATCCACTGATTATTTTCCTGGTTATTTTAAAATGCATCATAATGGTGTTCATAATCTTAGCGGCCATATTCGGTAACCTGCTCGTGATCGTTTCAGTCATGAGACATAGAAAACTTCGAGTAATTACTAATTATTTTGTAGTCTCCTTAGCATTAGCCGATATGCTTGTCGCTATATGGGCCATGTGCTTCAATTTTAGCGTCGAGATCACCAACGGCGAATGGCTCTTTGGTTATTTCATGTGCGACGTGTGGAATTCCCTGGATGTTTACTTTTCATCGGCGAGTATTCTCCATCTATGCTGCATTAGCGTCGATAGATACTACGCAATAGTCCAGCCATTGGACTACCCGTTGATAATGACGACAGCGAAGCTCGGCATAATGCTGGCGGTGGTCTGGTGCAGCCCGGCATTAGTTTCATTCCTACCGATATTTATGGGCTGGTACACAACGGAAGATCATTTGGACTTCAGGAGACGTTTCCCAAAAGTGTGTAGTTTTACTGTGAACAAAGTGTACGCTGTGGTATCTAGCAGTGTCAGTTTTTGGATCCCCGGTGTGATTATGCTGTTTATGTACTATCGAATTTATGTGGAGGCAGATCGTCAGGAGAGAATGTTGTATAGGTATGTATATGCATACATATTAATAATTCAATTAACAAAAATTTGTCACAATAAATTACTTTCACATTGCAATACACAAACTTTGTTTAAAAATTGGTTTGTATAAATAACTATATAAGTACTCTGTCTTATAATCTCTACTAAGATATAAAATGAAAGTGTCTGTTTGTAATCTCAAAATGTATTTTTTTACTAAATAGATATTAATGTACACGACATGTATAACAAAAAACAATTTTTAAAATTGTTGTCTGTCTGTCAGTCTGCTTGCTTCGGGTAATCTCCCGATTTTCACGTGACTTTTTTTGTTACATAGCTGAAGTTACTCCGCGTAACCTTAAGTTTTCATTAGTAAAAATTATAACTCATGATATTGGGAATAAAATTCGATTCAATGCACAGTTCTACTGACAGGTGAACGTCACCCGTCACGTTACAGACATTTGAATTTGTGCAAAATATCTTTACTTAATGATATTAGCAAAAAAAAAATTGGAAAATAATTAGGGTTTTGCATAAAAAAATGAAAATGCAGTGAAGAATATATTAAAAGCGGGCACCACCGCGGGCACACAGTACTGTAATAAGGTTAAGACTCGTGCGAACGAAATTTCTAGTTTGAAACATTTTAGGGAACATGGTAATGCAAGAGTGACAGTAAAAGATACGTCTCATATACTAAAAAACTAAAAGATCAGATACTCAATATCTTGCGACCACCATGTTTTTTTTTTCGTGTTGAGATTATTTTCAATTAGGTTCTTTGAATTTCATCTACAACCTTCTTGTTAACTATTGCAAAATTTAAAAAAAAAAAACTAGAATAGATAATTAGATTCCCTATGCCCAACCTATCAGGATCGTACAAGACGCAATTTGCTAAAGTTTAACACCGCACCTAAAAATTTGGTGATAGAAAATTATTGCTGACGACGGCTGTTATATGAAAAATTGCAATTTGAGTCACTATCTCCTTAACCACCTATATTCATTAAGCTAAATTTCGTTAGGAACTTTTTGGTTTTTTTATATTCTGGACACAGTAATCGATTCTTGATTGTATTTACTCGTCGTATATTATATACGGTGCTGACCTTCTAAAATAAATTTAATTATCTAAAAAAATTCAATCATCCACAGTTCATTACAGCGATCGCTCGATGTTAACAATTTATATCGCATAAATAAACTTAGATTGGTATTCAATTTTACCTCGAGAGTTTATTAATTTGACTCATCGATTAAATTGGAAAATAAACTAAGACTTTATTGCTTCGGCAATTAATGTTATTTACTAAAGCCGGCCGAATTGGAGCGTCTGATAAAACGTATTATTTATATAATCGTGGAATCCGAATTAATATGAGTCTGACATTTTGACTTTAGTGAAAAAGGACGAAGCTTAGTTTGGACTTTATCGAATTTTAGGAACAGCTCTGTCCGAGATGTAAGTACATATAAATGCAAACTTTTGGCTAAAACATGATTTCAAATAATTCTTTTTTACATTAAACACTGATAAGCGGATATTTTCTTTCAACGATATACAACTTTTTGGTGTATTCTTTTTAATTGTAATTTAAGTGTATTATTTATAATGTATTTCAAATAGGTAGTTATTTCATAATTTCTCAGAGGTTCAAAGCATCATCACATATTGCATATTTTAAGATTAACAATATAATGATTAAAGTAATTCTTGCACCATTTAAATTCGTTTATGGTTAAATAAATGCTCGATATATTTAGTACCTATTTAAATAGAATAACGTAGGTTGATTGAGATATTAGGTTAGGTTATTATCGCTTAGAATAATAAGCGTATAGTGTAAGTCAAACATCAACTGTAGCTGGAATTCGTCAAATGGAGACATTTCGTAACGATTCGCATTTGTTAGGTTTGCCTTTGTTGTAATGACTACCCTTTATTCTCTTATATGCATAGAATACTGTCGACATACAATATGGTGTTGTGGCGATTATGGTAATCCCCTCCTTATTAGGGGAGAGACATATGCCCAGCAGTGGACGTCTTTAGTTTGACTGAAAATAAATATAATAAAAAAGCCTTTAATCAATAACTTATTGATACAAAATATTATAACAAACTTTTAAATATAATACAAAATGTCGTTAACTTAACTAATATATTATAGTCGCCTCCTCGGCATCGAATATATTTTCTTGTTTCTTGCAATTGTGGGCCAGCCTCTTCTAGCGCGCTCGCTAATTATCTTTGTGCATCGATTGCTTCCCATTCGAAATACTTATTTCACTTTAAAATTCTTGTGCTTTTGATTATGTTCACTACTTTTGCTTTTTTGTTTATATAAAATATACAGCCTAACTATTGCGTTTCGATTCGACTCTGCTAGTGGACGCTAGCCGTGAAACAGAGGCCATTAATGCTTATCGATTTACTGCCACTGCAGACGCGTTGTTAAAAAACTCTACATATCATTGATATATCGTAGGCCTTTGAACTTGTATCATTAATAACGTTCAAAATCAGTTAAGCATACGATGGCAATTAGAAACGTTAGCGCATTGGCTGAAATAGTATCTGATAATGTAAAAAGTTTTCTCCCACTAGCGTGTTGTTGAACGAATATCTTTTAGTTTGCTTTATAAGTGGATGCAAACTCAATTTCTACCTTCGATTGTTAAATTAAATTTTGGGTTTTCGTTTGACTGAATTAGATTACAATTTAGAATTATATTCCAGAGCAAATTGGTCGAAAGATAAATTGAATTTGTATTTTAAGCAAATTTATTCTGATATCTAGAGGTAATAAATTTTTAGTTATATATAATTAATAAGTTTGGCATTAAAGTTCTTGAAATTGTTATAGTGATTAAGATTGTAGCATGCCTCGGTGACTACTCGGAAACGTTCGATCGTAGGGGACGCATATCATGCGTAATATTTTTTTTTGGAATATTAAATTGTGAATATTAATTACCATGATTTGTGAACGTACTAAAAAATAAACGTATGGTTATTCCAGGTTATTTTCACATCGATTAACCGCTACAAAGACATGCGTAAACTCTTTGTTCCTAGGCAGTAGAGGTAATGCCTGTCAGGGTGTCTGAAGAATGCATGTATTTGCGCCTCCTGTAGCCCTGACGTCGTTACACCGGTTAGGTAATTTTATGAATATGTTAGACAGTCGGTGGAAGTCTCAAGCTGAAATCAACCTGACACAAAGATCGACTCTCGGGAAGATGGATGAGTCTGCCGTGTGGAGCAGCGGACGCATATACTGCATATGCGTACGTTCGTCCGTGCAATGAGCAGATTTTTACCACCTTAAAAAAAAGTAGAAGTAATGCGTGAGCAATGTGTACTCCCTTGCCAAATAAGTGAATGGGGTAAAAGTACCGTAGAGCTTCAGTCGGTAACAATTTCCCTTCATTCTTCTGCGGCGAGGTAGGTTTCTTAGGTATGATAACCTTACTAAAAATAAGTCAATACTCACCGGCGGATCATTTCCAGAATATAATTATTAACGTATGAATTATTTAACTAGTTATATTTAAATCATTCATTATGTCATCTTCTTAATGTTCTTTCATGGGACAAAAGGTTTATCCTGAACGAAGACACGTCGAAGAAAAAACGCATTGCACCGAAAAGTATCATTAAAGCGGGTTATTTAGTATATGCATGGTGAATGCAAATTAGTCGGACACCAATGCATACCATACACGGATTTATTATCGTAAACTATAGTTACATAAATATCAGTTTGTACAAGTTAAAAATTTGATAATCATTTTATATCTTTAAAGGCCAGTTACGACTAGTTACAGCAATTCTGTTTCCATTAAAATATATATATATAGGTCAATAGTTCGGAATATCAACGATACACAAACGTCAAAGTGACGTGTACAGAGCCTAGATTGGAGAGGGTAAACGTAAGAACGTGCACTCTGTATCGACGATTGAATACGGTACTATCGGTTGAATAAGCAACACTAGCCTAGGAACTGTAATGTGTATATTGAAAAGTATTTAAAGTCAAGCTGTATTGTGATTTACCTACACTGTGTAATAAAAATTAGTATTTGGAACATACGAAGTATTTATTTCTCGCCCGGATCCCTGCTGATGCCCACAATGAGCGACCGTGAAGATAACGAGTCTCCGATATCAGAAGTGGGATCTCAACGGGCTGAAAAACCGCTAAATCATGAAGAATTATGGCGACAACTTATTGAAAAACAGAACCAAAATATGATGGCGCTGATCTCTACGCTACGACCGCATGAATCAAGTCGTCGCTTCACTCTACCAGAATTCAACCCTGATAAAAAAGAAAGTGACGCAAGATCTTGGTGTGCAACAGCGGATATTTGTTTCGAAGACAACCCACCACTTGGCGGTCAACTCATTGTTGTCATTAGCAAGGCTCTGAAAGGTACCCTCATTAACTTACATAGTGAAAAATTAAAAGACAACGAGTCGTTAGCTGCATGCGCGAGTCGGATTATTACCTCATTGATGAGCCGTTGGAAAGATTGCACCAAAGAACAGATCGCCGTAGCAACCGCCCTAGCGCACTTTTCTCAACACGACTCACGATTACAACGTCTTGCTTTTACAACGGAAATTACTTCCCGCCAGCAACTAAAAAAACAATTGCAGGCTTTTTCGTATCAAAAGCGAAAAGCTCCTACAGCAGAGGCGTTGTCAACAGCTGATAGCAAGCGAGCAAAATTTTACAAGCAGCCTACATTAAAGTGTTTTGGCTGTGGGAAATTGTGTCACCGGCAGGCAAAGCCCAAAAACTACAAGCCGAAATCTCCTGTGAAGACTGACGTAGCTTCCACTTCTCATCATGTAGAAAAATCAACAAGCATTAGATGTTTCAAGTGTGGAATATTGGGACATGTGGCAAGCCGCTGTACTGCAGGAACTGGCTCCCGCAGTGGCAACACCAGCGCTAGTACATCGGCCGAGCGTCGTGTCGACCTGTGCGTAGTAGAACCTCCTACTGGATACCTTCAACATCGCGGTGAGTCTTATGTTTTTCACTATGATTCTGGTGCTGAGTGTTTATTAATAAAGGAAAGTTTGGCTACGAACTTTAGCGGAAAACGTAGTTGTAATATTGTCTCGCTGACAGGTATTGGCCAAAGCAGTGTAAAATCAACAGAACAAATTTTAACTAAAGTTATGATCAATGAGCACTCGTTAGAATTGTTGTTACATGTTTTTGCCTGATATTTATTTACGCAGTGACATAATGATTGGTCGTGAAATTATGAATTTAGGATTTTCGATTGTGATGACGAGTACTAGCTTTCAATTGTTAAAAAATAATGTTGTTAATAGCTGCACTATCCAAAACTCTTCGGCTGTTTTTAAATGTATCGATACAGATATACCCTTTGAACATAGATCACAACTTTTAAAGATATTAAATCATTATTCGAAATATTTTGTAACCGGTATGCCTACTACACGCGTTATGACAGGTGAATTAGAGATACGGTTAAAGGATCCGAGCAAAACGGTTCAAAGACGTCCTTATAGGTTATCGGTTGAGGAACGTAACGTTATGCGAAATAAAGTTGACGAACTTTTACAGGCAAATATAATTAGGCCAAGCTGTTCGCCTTTTGCTAGCCCAGCTTTGTTAGTTAAAAAACAGGACGGGTCCGACAGGATGTGTATTGACTACCGGGAACTGAATGAAAATACCATTTCTGATAGATATCCCCTCCCCATCATTACTGATTTAATATCACGTTTACAAATGCCTTTTGGTTTGAAGAATGCTATAACTGTATTTCAAAGAGCTATCGTAAATGCATTAGGAAACTTGGCACGTGATTACGTCATTGTTTACGTTGATGACGTCATGATTCAGGTTGAATCGGAAGAACAGGGGCTTGACAGACTTAATACCGTCCTTGAAGTTCTCACCAAATCCGGGGGTTTTCTTTAAATTCTAAAAAATGCTCTTTTCTTAAATCTAAAATTGAGTTCTTAGGCTATGAGGTAGAAAACGGTAACGTTAGACCAAATAAGCGAAAAATAGAATCACTCACTGCATTACCACCTCCTGAAACCGTTACGCAATTAAGGCAATTCATAGGATTAGCTTCTTATTTTCGACAATTTGTTGCACAGTTTGCGTGTTTAATGGCTCCACTTTATAGATTAACATCCCTCAAAGGCAATTTCATTTGGAAACCTGAGCATGAAGAAATCAGACAACAAGTAATTTTAATATTGACTAATGAACCGATTTTAAAAATCTTTAGTCGTAGCCTCCCTGTAGAACTTCATACAGACGCAAGTTCAGAGGGGTACGGCGCTATTTTATTTCAAATTCATAACAATAAACGTCATGTCATAGCTTATTTTAGCAAACGTACATCTCCCGCGGAATCACGATACCATTCATACAAACATTTTAGACAATACTTGCTGGACGTACATTTTTCGTAGTGACGGAGTGTAATTCATTAAAGTCTTCCCAACGTAAAGTGGATTTGACGCCTAGAGTGCATAGGTGGTGGTCCTATCTTCAATGTTTTGACTTCGATGTCGAATATAGACCAGGCAAACATATGGCACATGCTGACTTGTTGTCTCGAAACCCTTTACCATCGTCATCGAACAATAGTCGCCCTTGTAGTAAAGTAGAGCACAAGCGAGTAAATATAGTCGAGCTCTCTTCAAATTGGTTAGCCGCTGAACAGCAGCAAGATAGCGAAATAATCAAAATTATCGATGATATGGATAACAGTAAGTTAGAGAATAGTTTAGCCAATACATATGTCCTTAGATCCAGTATTCTACACAGAAAGGTACAACGTAACGGTAGGACACGGTGTCTTCCGATTGTACCACATGCATTGAAATGGTCGGTCATAAATAACATTCATGATTCCCTTATTCACCTTGGGTGGGAGAAAACGCTCGAGAAAGCGTATGATCATTATTGGTTTGAGGGAATGTCCCGCTATGTAAAATGGTTTGTAGATAGCTGTGTAACATGTAAGGTAGCTAAATCTCGATCAGGTAAAATACAAGCCGAACTTCACCCCATACCTAAGGTTACGTCGCCCTGGCATACCATTCACATCGACGCCATAGGCAAACTTAGCGGGAAAAATGATGTAAAAGAGTACGCTTTTGTTGTAATTGATGCCTTTACAAAATTCGTTTTATTGTATCACACTGCTAATGTTGACACAAAAAGTAGTATTAGTATTCAAAGCGGTAACAAATAGTGTAGCATTTTTTGGAACACCCACTCGTATCATCGCTGACCAAGGGAGGTGTTTTACGAGCAAAGAATTTCGGGAATTTTGTGATAGCAAAAATATAAACCTTCATTTAATTGCCACCGGCTCTTCTCGTGCGAACGGGCAGGTTCAAAGAGTCATGAGCGTACTGAAGTCGATGCTTACGGCAGTAGAGATTAACTCTGAAAAATCGTGGCAGGATTCATTAGGAGACGTGCAATTAGCTCTCAATTGTACTATCAATAGGGTACTAAGTGCTCACCACTCGAGCTTATGATCGGTAGGGTAGCCAGGCCACTGTCATTGATGACCAGCGAGGTACAAAATAACGAAATATCCATTGATTTAGACGCACTAAGAGAAAGCGCAGCTAACAATATAGGAAAATCGGCTGAATATGATAAGGAAAGGTTTAATAGTACAAAGGCAAAGCTTAATAAATTTACAGTAGGCGAGTTTGTATTAATTGAAAACGAAGAAAGAAATCAAACGAGATGACTGTTGATTTGAGAGTCACAGGGATGACTGTTGATTTGAGAGTCACAGGGATGACTGTTGATTTGAGAGCCACAGGGATGACTGTTGATTTATGAATCACAGGGATGACTATCATTGAACACTTGTAGTCACAGGGTTGACTTAAGTGTACGTGCGTATGTGTCAATTTCACGGTCACAGGGATGACTTAGTTACTGTGTACATGAATTGTACGGGGAGAACTTGCAGCAGTAGTCAATCATTTATTTTCGTTTGTGTAATCTTTCAATGTTGTTATAGAATTTGTGTTATAGTAGAGTGGTCAGATATGGCCGAGCGTGAATGATACTGTGCGGTATTTGCTTTTGTTTCAGATTAACACACGAGGACGTGTGTAACCAGGATGGCCGT
Source organism: Samia ricini (assembly GCA_014132275.2). Taxonomy (NCBI): domain Eukaryota; kingdom Metazoa; phylum Arthropoda; class Insecta; order Lepidoptera; family Saturniidae; genus Samia; species Samia ricini. The sequence continues at coordinate 28,396,884 of AP028158.1, forward strand.
GTCGCATCCGGGTCAGTAGTTCGGAATATCAACGATACACAAACGTCAAAGTGACGTGTACAGAGCCTAGATTGGAGAGGGTAAACATAAGAACGTGCACTCTGTATTCGACGATTGATTACGGTACTATCGGTTGAATAAGCAACACTAGCCTAGGAACTGTAATGTGTATATTAAAAAGTATTTAAAGTCAAGCTGTATTGTGATTTACCTACACCGTGTAATAAAAATTAGTATTTGGAACATACGAAGTATTTATTTCTCGCCCGGATCCCTGCTGATGCCCACATGATGAGCGACCGTGAAGATAACGAGTCTCCGATATATATAATATTCACATTATGACTTCATCTATCTACTTTGTGATTTCTCCTCTTGAGATTTATATTTTAAAAGATCACATAAAAGTCGCTGGTTTGATATTTGCATCCACCCATCCAAATTGCTAAGTAGAAATAAAATAGAAAAGAAAATGTAATTATTATTACACGAAAATACTTCGTAATTCTTTGTCTCACAAACAAAGCAAATTCATTTTCATTTTAATAATTCCATATATAACCAAGTGGGCGTTGACATTTTTTACAATCTTAAGATCAGCGTCTACCTGAGCAGAAACGCGTTGAGCTGACCAGAATGTGTCGACTGTTGAAGAATGATTGCTTGTATTTAGAGCTCAATACAAAGACTAAATATAGTGGTAGGCCATTTTAATAATGCCCCTATAGGCAGCTACCACTTTCAAACTTGAAAACCTGTCGCCAAGCACTAATAGGCATATTCTGGGAGTACCAGTTGAGGTCCATTACCTTCTAGCTTAAGTGCTTTTATCATTCTGGACTGTATCGTCATTTCACATCAGGTGGGATTATGCTCACTCCGTGCCTGGGATTATGCTTAAAGCGCTTAGCCTATTATATTAGCCTATAAAAATTGTGTAAAAAAAATCCTATGAAAATTGTAGCGAGGAATATTGTATTAAATTTAAAATACTTAATATGTCGATTACCTATAAAAATGAGACAATAGGAAGACAGTAGAAAAACAATGGAAAGCTGGCGTAAACGCCAGGTTAGTGTTCAAGTGTTAATAAATAAATAAAAACGAAATGAAAAAATAAAGTAATATAATTAAAACCGAAGGTTCTGTTTCTCTTTAAACACCATAATTATATAAAAATACAACGAATAAAAACCTGCTCTATCAATCGCGGAAAGTTCCTTAAGGTCCTCCCTGGCCAGCATAGAAACCCGTCCTATATAGCACGGTAATATTTTTTTACCAGAATTTGTTGAACGGTACGCCTATATCGTAATAGTTATCCGATCTTCTATGATCTTCGCTTGCCTCGTCAAAAATTCTAAACGGTATAATGTTATTATAGTGTTGCCGGATTTTTTATTGTCCATCAATTTACTAGTTTCAATAAATTACCCGTCGAGTGTTCTTTATTCTTCATCACTCATAGTGTGTCTGATTACATTACTCTATATAGTAATCTAAAAATTGGTTGAAATATGGTTTTTGCATTTTTTTACGTTGTCCGTCTCTCGACCCCTTTTTATAATGACTCGTAAGATATAATATAAAATTGACAGTTGACGTAAATAGAAAACCTTTGGGTTTTCTCAATGAATTAAATAAATAAAAATAACGATCATATATAAATAATCCAGCCTCCCGAACAAGCCGGCTTCCGAATAGGCTTTAGCATCGTAGAGCACATACATAAGCTAGGGCAGGTTATACCAGGTAAAACATCTGCTGTCAGGGTCATAAGGCGGGCGAATGCACCAGCGATGTAGAGTTCTGCATACTCTGCAACGGTGCATTCAAGCCCGCCTTACACAGGCTGGGCGGCAGGACTTGCCCAAGTGTCAAGCCCGACCCGCCACCTCCCAAAGGGGGCAAGAAGAAGAAGACCCCTGCGTCGTCGGCCGCCAAAGTGTCGGCGACACAGGAGATGGAGCGCCCATCTTGCTCCTCCTCAGCCGTCAAGAAGCCGCGTGGCGGCGAATCCCTGGGGGGCTCAGCACCCCAGGCCGCAACCAAAGCGGGGCCCGGGGGCGGTGGGTGCGGGCACACTCACCGTCCCAGCAGTTAAATCTGCACGGGTTGGGAGGTCGAGGCGCACCGAGTATCCCGGTTGCGCCTCCCACGGTCGACGTCGAGAGGGGGGTCGTATCACTCCTTGACCCCCCTCAGACCATCTAGACGGCGGCTCTTCGGAGCCAAGCGCGCGGTGAGGGAGCGGCGTCAATGCGCGAGCTATATCCCGAGCCCTTGACACACATGCGCTGTTGAGGATACCAAGGGGTTTTAGTCGGTAGGAGTCCGACACTGTTCCGCTCTCCTGCCCGGGAGAGCGGTTCGTCCATGAGGATTTCCCCTTGTAAAAAAAAAAAAAGGTAAAACATCTGCTATCGACATTGAAAAAACTACTCTGTCAAGCGACGCGTTGATGATATTCGATTCGTTTCATTATCGATATAATTTACTAATTCATCTGGTTCTTTTCTGTTACTTTATTGTTTTTTTTTACTATAGACCTCACCTTTAATTGGTTCTAATTAAACTATTTTTAAATTTATAAATAAAGCAAAAGTTTGAAAGAATGTTGTTGTCATTATAGTACACTAATAAATATATGTATTATACATATGTATATCAGTTATTTGCTTTGAATTCTTTATTACAACAAACAAAAAATCAATTTCGACAGGTGAATCTTAGAAAAGGACATGATACAGTATTATTATTTAAGTGATGTATTGTATGTTTTCTTTTTACTGCAAATTATAACCAAAATATGATATTTTCAGGATTGTACTCGTATTTGAGAGGTATAGAAATTCATTAATAAATTGGTAATGCACGGCTAATAAGACTAAACAATATAGGAAATAAAAAAATGACAGTTAGAATGTATCCATACATGCTTCTATTTGGCATGACTCGGCGCTCCTGGTCGACGTGGTTTATAACTCAAACATTTTAACGTTATAAAGTAGTGACGTATCGACATAAGATTATCTTGGCAAAAATATACGTTTCTCTTTCTCACAATAGAAAAATTACAAGAAGAGTGAACGGTGTAGCTTCGATATTATGAGATACGTTAACGTTAACGTTTGAAATTATTAATAAATGACTGTATTAAAAGCAATTCTAATAATTGTATAATATTTTATACCCACTTTCCATCTTTATCTTTTCAACTTTCATCTGTTAGGAATTTTAAAGTTATTTTAATTGAAGTAATGCAAAATATCTTCTGATATGATATTTTATATAGAATCTAAAATATTCCACTTACAAAGGCAGAATTAAATTATAGTCATAAATTATAAACCTGCCGCCAACCGCTCTTGTCACCGTTCATCGTGCCGCTGTAATGCTCTCTCTATAATTCTCACGCGCAAATCAGATTATGCGTCTCGCTCTCACACGTTTCATGATGATTCTGATAGATGGCCCGGCCCATCTATATGAGTTATTTTTAAAAAATGACAGTATGTGTGTGGAGATCTCTACCATGAGATGCATAAGATCTTCACATTTCTCTTTCTGTACTAGTTTACTATAAACATTGGAATACCAGAATGTAAGAGATACTAGCCTACTAGTCTAATTCATATTCACTGTAAATTTTAGATTTTGCATACTATTTAATTCTTACACTAAAATCTGTTAGATTATTTAAAAAATTCAATGTTGTTATTTTGGTTTAACTAAACTAAACTAAACTAAGCTAATAGAGATTAAAAGCGACAGAATAAATGGTGGCAAAAAAAAATTGCAATAAAGAAACCATAACAAATATTTGTATTCAATGTAGTGAAAATTGTATTTAATGAGACTTAAAAAAAACTAGAATAAGAAATGTTGTTAATAGCTATAATAAGAATTTTAAAATAAAATTAAACTAGCTATAAGGAACGCAAACAAGATCTCGGATCTATGTCTGAGGATAGAAGCTTAAATAAAATAAAAAAATAAAAAAACTACTAACTAAACTAAAAACTAGATTTATAACAACATTTAACTGCAAGAACTCAACTTCTCCGAAATGCCTTGACGTACAAAACCATGCTCTTGTGATTTTAATTCGAGTGAAAAAAGATACTGTGTTAAGATAGAAATTATCCTAGAGGGTTAGATATTAAAAAATATCTAAAAAAATCTTTTGAAGTGATATTGGCGCAGTGGGTGGTACGGCCGGATTCCGCGTCAATAGACGCGGGTTAAAGCCCACCTATCCAACTCTAAAATCAGCCTGAAATATTGGTGAAGGAAAACATCGTGAGGAAACCATAGCATCCGTCTGGGTACCCTTAAGTTCGAAAACCTGTCACCAAATATCAATAGGTGTGTTCCGGCAGCATCACTTGAGAACTAACAGTAGTCTTAGAGTGTTTACAATCCTGGACCACATCGTCACTTAAGATCAGTTGAGATTGTGGTCAAAGCCCTGAGTTTATACCGTGTAAAAAAAAATCAAACCTTTAAGCAAATTAGATAGTTTATAACTAATTAACATGCGATTGGTGGACTCTTATTCCATGGGCAGTGGTACTTCTTTCATTTATATCACTAATAATAGTTGTTTTATAGTTTATTTCTTCGCTAAAACATTGATGTCTTTAGAACATTTTTAATATCATACAGAGCAAATTTAATAACGCCCACCTGCCATGACAAGTATGCGTTTCAAATAACTCCCGGTAAACTTATATCCTCGGAGTTACCAATAAAGCGAGTAAGCGTTTTTAAGATTAAATTTCCGAGGCGGATTATAATCATATTAAACGGGAAATGTAAACGTAGCTAGTTCTACACAGATTTATACATGCAATTTAAAGAGGATAAAAATTGTTCATACAGACAGTGTAAACGTACGCTGCTTGTCTGGATAGTCACTAACTTATAGCTTGTATCAGTGAGTTTTTTTTTCATTCATCTAATACAAAAATTATTTACATGATCATTGCATATTTACATAAAGGTTTCCTTTATGTATTATGAGACTTTGATCAAAAAAACTTAAAATTTGATTTATTAAAAGATTTTTTTTTTGCCGGCTTCATATGTTTACCATTAGATCTAAAAATTTTAATAACAATCACATAATTTGGTTCATTTCTTTAGCTATAAATCGGATAGGCATGATTTTAATCTATATATTTGTAAAGAAAATGGGGTTCCCTTGACGCACGATCACCTCAAAACGACTGCACATATCGGGATGGGGCTACTCGACTAAAGGGCTATCGACCCTTTTTCTTTTTTTTTATCGATTTACTCTTACGTATTTTCCCGCTAATAAAAACAAAAGACTGTCTTTTTTCTTCATTCATTTGTTTTTTTTAGGTAAGGTATAAATTAAATGTTACATGCCCCTTTTCACATATACCGGACATATGAAACACGGGCGGAACCGCGGGTTCACAGCTAGTATTATATATAGATAAGGCTATAAAATTAATTGTTAAAAAGTTTATTTTCTTGTTTAAATTGTCTATTTAACAGAAGTAAAGTAGCGGCGCTTCTCCTGGACAAACATCTTCAAATCAATGGCATATCGATGGGAGAGGTGATCAGGGAGCGGCAGAGTATACAGATGCAGCCGATGGCTAGCAGTAAGATGAAGAGGGAGAGGAAAGCTGCTCGGACCCTGGGTATCATCATGTCAGCATTTCTCGCTTGCTGGCTACCGTTCTTTTTATGGTAAGTAGCGAGAGAAGCGATGATGGCTTAGTCTTTAATCCAGACGGATTTCGTGTCAATAGACGCAGGTTCAAATCCACCTATCCAACTCTAAACCAGCCTGTGCTTTCAGTAAAGGCAAACGTCGTGAGGAAACCATAGCTTGGTAGTGAGGCGTTGTCAAATAATGCCCGCCTGGGTATCTACCACACTCAAGTTAGAAAACCTGTCACCAAATACCAATAGGTGTGTTCCGGCACCATCACTTGAGAATCAGTACCTATGCTTAGTGTGTTTACCATCCCGGACCACATCGTCACTTAACATCAGGTGAGATTGTGGTCAAAGCACTAAGACTACACTGTGTATAAAAGGTCTGGTGTTACACTTTGTATTTGTCGGAATTACTGATACTTAAAAAATTAGGCAGTCATGAGAACTCCCGACAGAAGTGACAAATCGAAATTTTGCAAAAAAACTATGTTTATTACATAGGACCCAGGGTTTAAACAAATTTAAAACAAATTATATATTTTAATACAGTAATTTTATTACAATACTTTTTTATAAAGTTCTACTAACGGTGCAGTTGAATAATATAAGTTTATAAATAATTATTTTGCAATACATTACAATAGAAGTACTGTATAAATCTGATAATTTAAACCAATAAACAAAAAATTTAAGAAATTAAGTAAAATTTTAATAGAATTTATAATCAAGAATATTATCTATGAACATAACTCTATGAAGTCATTACTAAATACTAACTAATAACACTAACGATAACTAAATAATGTCAATTTTTTCAACCCAAATATTAATACCAATCTATAACTATAATAATAAATAAAATTGAAGTGTCTGTTTGTAACGACAAATGTTTTTTTTTACAAAATAAAAAAAAAACAAATTATTCCTCGGAAAAAAAAAAAAAACACAAAAATTTGAATAAAATCCGATTCAGCGCAAAGTTTTACGGGTAAGTGCTTGGATTTACGAGAAATATGTTTACTTTATCTTAGTACTAAATTTTTTTTAGAAAAATAATTAGGGTTCCGTATAAAAAAATAAAACTGAGACGCAGGCGCAGCCGCCGCGTGCGTACAACTATTATTGGAATACATTCGAAAATAAATGTTTTGTTGTTCTACATGGAATGGGTTATCTGGCGCAATACTTAACATTAGCATATCATTAACGTGGTCACGGCATGTTGGTGACGCGAACTCATAAGTTTTGCCTGTACAAAAATTTCTCAACGCGGCTAAAGAAATTTTAGCTTTAATGACCTAATCTCCCTTTCCCTTAGACACAATTTCGAGACTTTGTCATTTCTTTTACCTATTTTTTTATTTTCATTTCTTTTTCTTTGCTATTTAACTTTTTCCCACATCTTTTTTTTTTTTTTCATTCTCTCTTTTGGTTACTCATTCCTGTTGTATTACTTTCATTTACAATTAACACGATTTTCAGTACATTTTTTTAATTTCTTGTTCATTTAATTTTTACTGCACCGAAAACAACATTATAGATAAAGTTCAACAAAAAATAATAAGAATGCTTTGTTCGTATATTGAAAAGTCAATGAAAAAAACCAATGTTGTAAATTAAATTTGCGTCTTATGAATATTAATAAAGGGGGCTGATTGTCTGTTTGTACAAGAATCAAGGCTCTTAGGTACTTCCTAAAATGCGGGTTCAGGACTTAAGGAGGTTGGGCTTTCGTTCCCAGCTGAGGTGTCTACCATAATGACAAGTTTCAGCATGTAGCATTTCGGGATCAGCCAATGTAGATCCAATAGTTAGCACGGTATCAAGGTGATTTAGGCTAACTGGATCGCAGACACCATATACTTGTAAAAATCTCATCAAAGTTACATATTAAGGCGCATCGCCTTTCAAAATTAGCAAGTATATCCAGACGTGTGTTGAAGGTTTAACTTGAATAGATGTAAGTTACAATGGTAATGGCGACATTCGCTGGATTCTTAATTTAAATGTTTACACTACAAACTTTATTTAGTTTTTATGTAAAGCGTCATAAGGTAAATTATCCTAATAAATATCGAATACTAGGGTATTATTAGCTATAGAAGCTGTTATAATAAAGTTTTATTTGCCTTAGGTACATAATAACAGCGCTGTGCGGTGATGCTTGCCCCTCACCACCGCCTGTCGTAGCTGCAGTGTTCTGGGTGGGGTACTTCAATTCCGCTCTCAATCCGCTCATTTACGCTTACTTCAACAGGGATTTCAGAGCGGCTTTCAGGAAAACACTGAATTCTTGCTGCAGGTAATTGCTTTATTTGTCATCGTACTGTATTTATTTTAAGGTTATTAGATAGCGTAAGGAATTTTGTTAGTAAAGTGTCTAATTGGCATATAAATTTTGAACTATCACATCTTGAATTCTTAATATTAGTAATTTAGCATATAAAACGCATACTTTCTGCGAAAACTTTAACCTTGGATGCAATCGCTAGAGTTTAAAATAGTTACAGTGAGGGTCGTTCCAAATTAATACTCCGCTAAGTCTCGTGTCTTCGCACTACGAGACCTCAGTTTTGCTCAAGTACGTAATTCTTGAAAAATCCCAAAGTAAAGAGTAAGTATTGGGATAATTTAAGAGCATAAATTAACGATATAATCATACACCATGAAATAAATTGCAATTACCGTTTTGCAAATTGCAAAATCTCTTATAAATCTAACAATGAGTATGAAAAGAGAATTAGTGTATTGAAAATTCTTGTTAATTCATCAGATCCTATATTCAATAAGGTAATATATGAGAAGCTTAATATCAATATATAAAAGCTGGAAGTTATTTTTTCTTAAAAAAACAATTCTAATGTGTATTCTTGCTTTTCCTCTTCCTATCCTTTTAAACCACGAGTTTTGGATGGAAGCGAATTATTCGAATTTATTCATGTTGTTTTTATAAATTTTATTTGATGTCTTCTCTTCTTTCTCGATGGAGGCGCATCAAAACTGTAAAAAAAAAATCTATAACACCACGCTATGTATTTCTCATAGAAGCTTATAAATGTCACAGTATTGGTGATTTATTTGGGGATTAGAATAATAGTAGATATAAGGTCTTAAACAGGAAAAAAAATTAATGCATAAAACTTCATTTGAAGTTTTTGAAACCCCACAGAAAGGCAACATCAAAGCGCCAGGAATTGGCTTTGAACAGCGATCAAACATGCTCTAATATATTAATAAGGTACAGGATAATAGGGTCCAGCTCCACCAATTACCTTCCTGTGACATATATAAAATAGAACAGTAGGTCTAAATTATTTTTGAAAATGTAGATAGTAATGCAGTAAACGAAGCCTTGAATGAATAATACATAATAATTTTAGTTTAAAACGTTTTAAATATAACAATAACAAATTATTGGACACCAATTGGAAATTGCTTCATATGTAGGTTTAGATGCAAGATACAATGATGTAGCTGGTAAAAGTTCAGTAATAAATTCTAATTTTAAAGACACGTTATGTAAAATGAAGCAGCTGGGATCCCTCGTTTCTTTTTCAACTAAAGTTCGGTATGTGAGAAAATAACTAAAGCGTAGGGTTGGAAGCGTAAAGTTGCCTAATGGAGTGGAAACCAAAGAAAAATAGTTACGTATTTTCTTTTTAAAATTTTCGGAGGGTCGCCTTCTAGATAGTTTTAGTTTTTATTTATTTGTTCAAAATAAGTCGATAAAATTTACGACCATTATTGAATTTTTTTTTTCAGTGAAAAAAAAAAAAAACCATTTTATACATATCTTGCGCTATAAAGCATGTTTGTTTTCCTATGGCTTTATAAAGTTATACTTATATTGTTTCAAAATAAAAATACCTTTAATAATTTTTGTCTAAACGCAGGTAATAACTGTGATGAGGATAAAACGTGATCTTCTTATACATTCCCTCTCTCCAGTTATTATATATTAATAGCCAGTTTCCAATATATTATCTTATTGAGAATTAGATCTGATCAATTAAGAATATCTTTCGGTGCTAATTCCTTTTCAACTTCACTGTTACATTTTTAAAAGATTATTTCAAGATATTTATTGCAACCTTTATCTCAGTGTATGGTTACATTAATAATTTATGTATCTATGGCTACCAGGATTTTAAATGGTAAAGCTAATGGCGTTTTGGGAATCAATGCAGTGCATGGAGTTGGTGTGAATATTTGAGCTAGATAAAATATTTATCCTTTAGGTAAAGTTAGTCAGGACTTTACAAATTGACTGAAACAAATGATAAATTAAAAATTATGTATAACTGAATGCGTGTGTCAAATGTTATATCAAAGATCAGAATGAAGTGAAATAGCAAACTGTAAATAATAAATTATACGCAAAAAGGCGATACACAAACTAACAGAATGTAATAAGACTGAACAAAAAATCAGATTAAAATGTAAAATAGGTTAAGTGAACAAAATGTACTTTAGAAATAAGTATATATAAGAACTAAATTATAAGAATTATTGAATAAATAAAGATCCGACAAAACATAATGTAACAAAACAATAGATAAGAAATAGAATAAGATTGTAAAATAGAAATAAGATGAAAATAATAAAGGCACATTAAAATAGGGGAAAGCCACAAAAAAGTAGAGAAAACTCGGATAATGTCTGAGATATAAGGAGAATGACTAAATCAATAAAAAAAAGTTAGTCAGGAAATATTAGTGGAAATAAAAGTTTATAAGGTCCTAGCTACCGAACTATGTTGAACAAACATCAAAGTTATAAAATTAACGAGAGTTGAAGGGTCGATCTGACTGACGTCTTGTTATTTCAAGCGTTAGGGATAATGGCCTCTAGTTCCGGCCTATTTCAGCTTTGGATATAGGTATGTCAGCAGTAAACGTGTAAGGTTGGTTTATAAACTATCGTATTTGGTTATTATTGTAGAATTTTTTGTTCGTTTCTTATCCTTATCTATATCTATACTAATAAATAAAAGTGTCTGTTTGTAATGTCAAAATAACATTTTTTTTACTAAATACATATGAATGTTTATCAAAGTACCTATACCAAAAATAGAATTTTTGTCTGTCTGTCCATCCGTCTGTTTGTTCCGGGTAATCTCCGGAACGGGTGGACCGATTTTGAAGAGACTTTTTTGTTAGACAGCTGAAATTACTCCGGGTAACTTAAGTACTTTTGATTTTCGAAAAAAAAAAATTGTACTAGGATAAAGAAAAAATATTGCTTATTTGTTATTATTATATTTCTACAAACTAGAAACACACCTCGTTCCGAATCCAAAATTAAATGGGCAACTAAATAGATGCAATTCTACTAGTTTATCTCGGTAATTGATTTACAAGACAGTATCCAACAATCTTGCATCCGTGAAACATGATTATCATTTAAATAATGTATGTATATATATATATGCATATTCTATTTTACTTTTATTTTTTTTACCTTTTTATCGTTAGATAACTAATATTGTCATTATGTTCAACGTCCTTTCTACCTATGAAGCGTCCATTTATGATACGTTCCTCAAATAAAGTTACGACTAAGGACACGCACACTCGCAATCGTTGCGCACACAACATTCTGGGCGTAGAGTGAAAATCAGCGCTGGTGGCTTCACCTCCTTCAGCATATATGCTGACTCGACAACTTTTTGTAACACACACACTTATTTTATTTTTGTCTCTCGGTTTTTTTTTAATTATTTTATTTTTTGTGATATTCTTTGTCCCGTTTTTGATTGTATATTATGTGTTTAACAAATAAATTTATTTTCTTTCTTTATTTCTTATTTTCTTTTTTTCGTTTACCTTTAACTACATTCTCCCTCGCTCTTTTCGAAATATAAATGACTAAAATAGTGTTAATGCCAATTTTTTAATTATATTATTGACGATTTTGTTCACAGGTCATTATGCGGTGATCTAAGCCGACGCTACTGTTGCCAACGGCCTCGTCGTGATCCACATCACTCCAACGCATCATCTGACATTCACATGAATAACTGTATAAAGTCAACATCAGCTGACGTGCTTAGAGCTCACCAAGCCTCATCATCACGCCCCGACGAAATAGTATTCGATTCGTAAATATTAAAAAGCTAACTCTCGTAATATTCTAAATATAATATAATTTTTTGTCTTCTACATTAGGAATTTCTGCTTACAATAATTAAGGATTCATAAGATAATACTTTAATCTAATCAATTATTTCATTTAGCTGATATAAGAATGAAAAACCTAAATAAAAAAAAAACGATTTAATTCTTAGCAACAGTAGCATTTTCAAAAACTGTTATCATCTCTTGTCCCAAAATGAGATTTGGCTTTCGGCGAAGGAAAAATTCCTACGGAATGAAACCAATGGTGGTAGGAAATTTTAAAATGAGGACGTGACTCTGTATACGCAAAAATCCAAAATAAAAGACTTGTTTTCTTACAAAAAAATTTCCTAAATACAAATGTCTTCACCATATACTATAGAGCATACTTTACTATAGAGCAAGTCACTGACCTGGGTATCACTACAGCTTTTGAAAAAGTCCGAAAATAAATATCTCCGTCAGTTATATAATAGTACATTATTGCAAACGTTGTGAAATGGACAATTGCAGGTCGAGTATGAGTTTGAAGGCCGAGCCGTAGGTGAGGACTTCACTAATATGAGACAGGCAATTGCCGTTTCCGCCGAGGCGTATATTGTTGTTTTTTCAAAAGAATTCAGCAAACATACTTTTTTATATTACACACTTAATTTAATTAATATTAAAAGTTACATTAGTATCATGACGAATTTTCAGCTTTGCTGCCAATTTTCTATTTATCATCTGTGTCGAAAGGCAAGCGCATTTATGGCTGTACAGCCACGTGAACGCAATTTGTACAAAGCAAAGAGACTTACTTTGGTATGCCAAGAATGATACAAGAGATCCAATCAAAGAGTATTTAAAAACCCCAGCACGCTGTTTCATACAACATTGCTGGAGCGTTGTAATGTTCTAAATTCAAAAAACGCTCCTGCAAATGATTTGATTTTCTTTGTTCGTAAATTCGATACTTCACGTGTTCTTTTTTCGAAAATAATGAGAATAATTCCATGCATTTCTGAGAAAAATTATTTTAAAATATACAAAATACGCGAAGCCCTTTGAGGTTCGTCAATTACAATTTTGAATAGACAGACCATGCGATTCGTGCTGCATATTCCAGTATTATGGTTGACTCACATATTGATTGGTTCTACATTAAAATATATTGCAAGTATATTCGATTCGATTCGATGCGCCCGTTCCTTTCTGCTACATCAAATAAGATGAGATTTTGTTCAAACTTTATAATGCCTCAATATGTAAATCTTACACAATAGAAGTGTGAATATTGGTTGTGACTAAAGTATTTTAAAATATTATTTATTCGTTTATATAATTATATCTACTTCGAATGTATATAAGTGACATTTCTTTTTTAATTGAAACCACACTGCTGATTTGCTTTTTTTATTATAAGGAGATTGTTCGTCATTATACTAAATCAAAACATGTAGGTTGCAATTTGTGAAGTATCGATTGACAGAAGGCTATCAGTATTTTTCTCTTATATTACATTATTCTAATGATTGGTATATTATCTTAATACAAAAGATTTGCATTCGCTACTAGAATTTTGAAACAATTTTTTGTGTAATATTGTATAGCACATTATTTTTCATATTTTATCAGTTACAAAAATAATATTTTATTTTCACAAATTTAGTAGCTAATATAGAATGGCATAAACTACTCAATAAATTATTAATCAAAAGCTCACCAACCAACAAAAATTTAAAAGAGGCATCTAGTAATAAATTCAAGAAATTGTCAGTAGATTTAACAAAAAACCAATTGATATACGAGCTGATATTAGATTTAGGATTTAGATTAGTTACGTGCTTAGGAATTGATATATGTTCGTCCTAATTTAACCTTATTTTGGAACTATATAATATAACTATCCTAATGCACTTTAAAGTCTGGAAATAGAAATGATTTATCTGATGCGTGAATTTCGATGAATTGAAGCAATCTTCTCTTTTTCATTTTCTCAAATGACTTGGCGAGTTTAGATTATGAAAGGGAAAAGGAGAAAATTTTGTAATCCAATAGAATATTTCAAATTCCCAAAGTCCAAATACAATACCCAAATTGATCGAGTTAACGACATGAAAATGAAGGCATCTGTTGAATCTCTAAAATTATTATTAAATTACTTGGGGTAACATTATGAAAATGCCTTGGATTCCGCTTCGATGCATTTTACAGCATCGCTTTATTTGCAGACCTTACACGCTACGTTGATATTGAAGGTAAACTGTATAATAAAATAGTTTTGAAGTCAGTAGAATGGATTATACTTTGCAAGATAAACATCCATTGAATAAATTAATAATGAAAAACAATTCTCAACATTCAGCCCAAACAAAATATATTAAAAGTCCATTAAAACACATTCACTATTTTTAGTAGTGATGCCGAGAAACAATAAAAAAAAATATATGCTTCGAACCGCAAGAAAAATTACATACTCAACTAATAAACTATTTACAAGAATAGATCTGCATTATTTAGTCTTTCCAGGTTATTTCACTTTACGGGATTCTATATGAACCTTTAGATTGCATATATTATGCAGTATTTATATTATGAATTAATTAGTTTAATGACAAATTTTAACTAATTATTTTATTTTCAATACACTTTTCTTGATAAATTAATACCTTTTACCTATTTCGTAAGCGATGATGGCGCAGCGGTTAGTGCGACCGGACTCCGCATCAATCGACGCGGGTTAATCCCCACCTATCCAACTCTAAAATCGGCCTGAAAGGAAAACATCGTGAGGAAACCATAGCATGGTGGTAGGGCATTTTTTAATGATGCCCGCCTGGGTAGCTACCACCCTCAAGTTTGAAAACCTGTGTGTTTAGAAATAGGTGTGTTCCGGCAGCATCACTTGAGAACAAATACCTCTAGGCTTAGATTGTGATCAAAGCACTGAACTTATTCCGTGTAAAAAAAAATATATATTCAGTACTAGCTGTGCAAATTTATTAACTAGCAAAACAACTGCTAATAGACTATCAAATTTCATTTAATCTTCACTGCGTGATATAAATAGTGTATTTATAATCATTGTAAAATAATGTTTTGATGGTTTTTTTTCCATTAAATCGTATTTTATTCACTAGTTGAATTAATTCATGAGTTTAAATTTTTATTAAAATAATTATTATAAAATAAAAGTAGCATTAGCTACGAGGAATAACTTCAGCTATCTGCCAGAAGAAGTCCCGACAGAATCGGTTAAGCCTTTCCGGAGATTAACCGGTAGATACAGCCGGACAAAAATTTTATAAACTGATATTTTGTTATACTCGTAGGTACCGGATATATATATATGTATTGATATGTATTTATTAAAATGTATTTTTTTTTTATATTACAAACAGACATTTCAATTGTATTTATTAGTGTAGATTTGGGGGGGGGGAGTGGGGCAAATTGCATTTAGAAGCGATTCCCGATGGGGCCAACGGGTTCTTAAGTAGCTACCACGTACCGAAAGATGCAATGTGGGTAGCTTCCCAACAAGATGAACCGATGATCCGGTGAAGGTCGTGAGAGTCATCCAGGTTACACAAGACCGGTTATTGTGGAGTTTCTTAGGGGTGGTCTGAGCCCAACATGGGGGTGTGTTTCGTGTCTAATGATGATGATAATCAGTGAAAATTTCAATCTACACACAAATATGCTAAACTGCTTATTTATGAATTCATCTAACCATTAAATGCAACGTTCGAGTAAACTCTCTTAAATAAATAATACTCCGTATTCAAGGTATTTTAGTCAACCTACACGATATTTTATTACCTATTTAGTTCAATTTAGCAACAATGTCAGTATATCTGTCTCGAGAGCGAATAGATTATGTAAGAATGTAGTCATAATAAACAGAAGTATATTTCCAGTGCTATATCTAAGAACTAGGAAAGGTTTCCTAAATTTCAAGCACCAAAAAATACATTCACACCTGAAAGATAGAACAAAAAGTGAATAGAACTAAAATACATAGTGACCGATTATTGATCCGATGGCAGCTGGTCTGTGCATTGACACGCACTGACAAAATTATTATTTAGCTTTTGCATGTGTTTACTCATTTTAATAATGTATGCTTAACTTGAAAAAAAAAACTTTGCACAAATCTTGTGCTATAGTTGTGAGTATGATTGTTTACTTTTATCACTCTGTAATAGTTTTCATGTTTTGACTACAATTTCACTTGATGTTAATTGACGATGTGATCCAAGATGGTACCTAGAGGTACTGGTTCTCAAGTGATGCTGCCGGAATACACCTATTGGTATTTGACGACAGGTTTTCAAAGGGCGGTAGCTACCCAGACGGGTATTATTAGAAAATGCTCTACCATTACGCTATGTTTTCCTCACGATGGTTCGCTTAAGCTCATTATAGAATCGGATAGATGAGTTCGAACCTGCGTCCATCGATGCAGAATCTGATCAGTTATTATTGTTATTCACCTAACTTAAAAAGTTAGCTTAAATAACTTTCTTAATATATATGAAGGTGGTAAATTGATATCATAACAATGTGTCTCTATAGATTGATAGAATAATGTTAATGCTATTTATTATACGACTGAATATAACCCGTACCTCTTAACGTATCTAAGAATAAAGAACTAAAAGATATTCCAATGTAACTAAAGACAAAAATAAATGTTACGAATGTAGTGAAAATAGAGAGATATTTAATAGCAACGGTCTGGATCCAGTACAGGCGAATGCATCATCAAAAATACATACCCTATACTCGGCATCGCTAGGGGGATTAAAATATACCAATCGATATATTGGCTAAGGTCGTTCAACGGGTATTTCACATTCTGCAGTTAATGTTCTTTTTTTTACTGCTATCAAATTATTTTTGATTTTTAGCACAAACCAATGTATTATTTTTATTATATTTTGCATAACTTATATTTCTAAACATTGAGTGTTTTATACATTTCAAGTTAGAATAACTTTGTAAAAAAGGACTGCCCTTATCCCATTTTTATATGGGGTCGGCACAACATGTCTTCCTTTACGAATCCATGTTGCTTTAAGTTTTGGCTATTTATTTTATGACCGGCCACCTGCCTGACGTCAACACTCCTTGGGTATGCTAGTTTTAATGGTTAACCGCCAATTACTGTCCGAGCGTAGATAAATGACCATGTTTCCTTTCTGTCACTTCGTACGACACCCTACAGGTTAGGAAAGGGTGGCATTCTAGGACCGCCACACACACGACTAAAAAAATACTGTATAATAACCACAAAAAGGCTGTCATTTTCAAAACCAAATAGATTTTCACTTAATAATAACAGTTGTCAAAATTTACACGAACAACAGCTTCATTTTAGGTAACAATATATTTAGAAAGTTAAACAAAAGTTTACGAAGTGGGCAACTACTGAATTATGTACGTGGAATAATATCGACAGATGCAAGACGATACATTTCTAACTTAATTGAATTTGCTTATACTTATGACGAATAACAGCAGTGAACGCAAGAAAAGATGGTCGAACACGTATAATTGAATTGGCGAGTATAGTTGAATTCTCTTGAAAACTAAATTATCTAATTACGCATGCATATACCCTTTTTTTGTCGAGGGGAATGTATTTACGCACTACCCCTACCAAGTTCATTAGGAGAATCAAAGTCCCCCCAATGAAGTTGGTAGGGGGGTGTGGAGGGACGTTTCCACACCAGTGTGGAACTCACCCAGCGAGAAGCGCCGAAAATACCCTCTACACCCCCCGGGGTCACCCGCTACATTTAGGGGATGATACGGGATCGGTGTCACATGCACCGCGTCATCTCCTGCGGCAGGCCCAACAGGGCCACGTCCATTAATTAGCCCGTTGGGGATGTGGGGGAAGTCGCTGCCTGACCCACACCTCTTCGCCCGATTCTCCAGAGAGAATTTTCGTCCGGCGGAAGGGGTGGTTACCAACTGACACACAGTCTCTCCACCCCTCCCCCCTCATAGAAGAAAAAGAACAAGAAATGAAATCATCTGCCAGCTGAAGAGGAAGGTCTCTCTCGTCTCACTCGTCTTGGCAGCCGACAAGAGGCGTGCATATACCCTGCATAATACAATAAAAAGCACAATGCGCGTGCATGTAAGTAAAATTAGGAGAGAATAAAACATCCTAACAGTCTCGTTAGGACCATTTCATTTAAATGGTTCATTTCACCTAAGAACTGAGCGCTCAACGCAAATACTTTTTTTTACACTGAACATTGTCATTTGGTTTTCAGCTTTAATATCTTTAAGCAAAAAATTAAAAGACTTATATATCGAATCTGTACAAATTTCGAATGCTACGTACTTTTTTACGAACTGACGAATACTGTGGACCTAAAGGGCCTTAACAGCTTCACTGATAATTGGGGGGAGTGTTTATGCACTCAGTTAAAAAAGGTAACTAGCACAAGGGCACAAAGGGATATGAATCTCGACTATAATTTTCACCTCTTCTTACCCATTTTATTCTATCTCGCTCTTTCATATATTTCATTTAACTTCATCCTATCCCTTTCAAATTTATCCAATAATATTAAGCAAAACTTTCGTCATTATTAGAATTACTTATACAGTGTTTATATAGGATCAATTTGAGCGTGAAATTGATAACGACGCTGTATTTGATCAAGGAGTTTGAGGGTTTGTTTGCACAATGTGTTTCTCTAACAGTTCACGTGTACTCCATATAATCAATTTGTCTGTGTCTGCGCTCTGTTTAAACTAATACAGTATCGTGGATAGTTAGTTGAATTATTTTTTAAATGAAACTCCATTGTGTATGTGTAGAGAAATGAAATCTGATGAGTGGCGTTTGTACTTTGTTATTTAAAATTAAAATTTATTTATATAGTCGAAGAGATTTAATGTTCTAGTCTCAAAAATATCATATATGCAATTTTACAATACTACGTGTGGTTGGTTGTTGAAAATAATACAAAGTTGGTCTGAAATAACTAGTATTCAGGGCCGTAATAAATTAAAAGAAAATATCAAAAGTTTATGCGGGAATTTCTGACATTTTTTTTCGAACATTCTTCCCTTATTTTATAGTTTTCTTAATGTTGAAATAATTCTACGAAATGTGCATTCTGAAATGTCACAGAAAATCTCTGAAAAAAGTTGTTGTAAAGATTCACCATTTTGTAAAAATGCTTTATTATTTGAAAAGCAGTACAAAGTGGACCTTGTATTCAGTGGCCATAATCAATTAAAACAAATGAGAATATGTAAAGACGTTAACCAATTAGAGATACTAATAAATTTATGAACGATTTAAGTTCATATGCGAAGTTGTCAAATACTTACATATACGATGGTTTATATGTATATAGAGAAAGCTTCTAAAGTAACTTCGTAGATAGAGTTTTAAGTGGAGGGCAAATTAATTAATGGTGGGTAATGGTTTGCTAACTCTCTTTCGAAGATTAGACAAGGACTTTTAAATAGAAAATAGATAATTGATAAATAGGCAAACGTAAATGAGTTGTAGTTTGTAAACACAGTACAATGGACAATTTGGATGTCATAATAAAATTATTGTTAATAAAATGTTATTGGGTATGTGTGTATAACATATTTGTGTTGTTTTTTTCATAGGTAAATAAAAATAGATATAATAAATAATATACACTCCTTGACATAGTTCGAGGAAGACTAAAAAGGGCTATTATTTTTACCAAACTTCAATTTACGTGTTACTTGTTTATATTTATAACATATTAATTTTGAAAATAAGATGAATCATTTTTTTCTTTACACATAACTATTACATATTATATTTCATTCAAAGTTTGGTTACTTTTTGTGTTTATTCGTATACTAGCTGTGTGCCCGTGTTTAAGCCCTCGTTTATATATTCTTCACTGCATTTTTTTTATTATGTAACCCTAATTTTTATTGCCACTAACATTAAGCACAGATATTTTTTACAAATACCTGTCAGTAAAACTGTGCATTAAATCAGGTTTTATGTGTTTTAATTTGTTTACCAGAATCCCTAATTATTTTTGTCTATTTAAAGTTACGCGGAATTACTTCAGTTATCTCGTTAAATCGGTACAGCCGTTCTAGATATCACCCGGAAAAAACAAAAAGACAGAAAGAAATTGATATAGGTATCGTATATACATTTATATATATATAATTAAAAATTGTTATTTTGGCATTACATGCAGATACTTCAATTTTATTTATTACTATAGATGAATTTCGTACATTTTTGCTAATAATAAATATAGTATAAATTTTGGTTATAATATAATAATTAAAAATAAATGTAATTTATTATATTATCATAATGATTTTGTTAAATAATTGAATATATTTACTTTTTTACTTATACAATAATTAATTTGTTTTTAAAACATTCATAGGCAATGTAAAACTCAAACGTTTACCTGTGAAAAAATTTCTTGAAGCTGTTTTATATGATAAAGTTTTTTTATATAATACAATAATTAATTTTATAATTATATAATAGATATTATTAAAGAATTAAATATCGATGTTAGAAATTTAAAGATTTTATAAAATGTACATACTTATATTAGGTAAGTTCCCAACGTGCAATTGCAAGGTAATACTTTTTTTGGATGCATGTGTATAAACTAGAGTATTTATGAATTTTATTTTATTATTATTTGAAATCGACATAAACAAAATTATATAATATCTTTCAATCATATTTAGATATCTTAAGTGAGCAGTAATATTTTGATTTCTCTTACATAATATTTGTAATATACGAGTTTTTGATAATAAAGACACCAAAGATTGTTGTTGAATTATTTTAAGTCTTTCGATATATATTATGCTTTTCTTACGGGTATTAATTTTATATATATATATATATATATATATATATATATATTAAATATAATATAATAATAATATAATTAAAAAGTATAATTAAAGATTAGACATTATTACAAGTTATAATTGTCAAATTACGTTAAAATATAATATAAAAAAAAACTTGTGTAATAATTTTTAAAATGTAAATAAAAATAATTCGGTATTCTTTGTTGGTTTTATTTTACGTAGGTATCCCACAAATATAGGTTTAAATGGATATAATTATAGGTATACTAGCTGGTGTACGCAGCTCCGTCCGCGTTTTGTACATTTTTACTACATACCTAAAACAAATGAATGAAGAAAAATGAGAGTCTTTTATTTTTATTATCGGAAAAATGTACATAAGAGTAAATCGGAGGAAAAAACAGACATGATAGTAAATTGAAAAAGGTCGACGGAATCCAAAAAATAAATAGCCATCTACGAGAAATTCCGCGTCGAATGATAGTAGTCTCATCCCGATATGTTCCGTAGTTTTGAGGTGATGGTGCGTCAAAGCAACTCATTTACCTTGTATATATATAGAAAATTAGATTTATACTCGTACATATGTATGTCTAATTACGATCGGCATAATTCTAATATAAGAAATAAAGCTTTTTAGCTAATAGTGTTTGGTTTTACATCAAAATTCCATAAAAGATTACCGATTTACCAGGCAATAAGTTTAAGCCAAATAGTGTCAAATAGGTTTTAATGTCCAAAGGTTATTATAGGGTGGATCATTATGTGAACGATAGTGATATCTGGAAATGACACACCTCTTATGATCACATTATATTGTTGGGGGATTTTAATGTTAATATTCTAATTACTAATGATGCTAAAACTAAAAAAATATGTAGTTTTTTTTGAGAAGCCTTAGCCTTACCCAGTTAGTCACATCCCCTACAAATTTCACACAGAATAGTGAGACATTGATAGACCTTCTATGTACTGATATTTTGGCAAAGCGGGTATCTGTCGATGACTTTCGATCTATTAACGGTCATTCTGTCATTATCAGTGAGTTTCTTATTAAAAAAGATAAATTTAAACCGCATATAGTACAGTACAGACCTATCAATGATATTAATGATGATAGCCTCAAAGAGTGTTTAAAAATAACTAATTGGGACTGTTTAAGTACTGAATATAACAACGTCAGCGAGTTGGTTTCAGAACTAAATAAATGTATTATGGTTTTGTTTGATATTCACGCACCTCTTAAAACTACTCTAATAAAGAACATTTATTACCCGTGGATAACAAATACAATTAAACATATGATGAGTTTACGAGACAGGGCATTAGCAAAATATCGTAAAACAAAATCTGAAGTAAAAAAGAAGTATTACAAGGAGTTAAAACTACAGGTGGTTACTGCTTTGCACAGAGAAAAGTCTGCTTTCTTTAAATACAACATAAACAATAAAATTAAGGACCCTAAGTCACTATGGAATAATATCAAGAATACTCTAACCCCTTCAAACAAGAATCTAGAACTCCCAGCCCATCTTACTAATCCAAATGAAATAAATGAGTACTTTTTAAATGTCCCTGGCAAGGATAAAACTAATATTTCGCATTTGACATACTATCAATATCACTTACATAATAGTGATATAAACACTTTCAGCATCAAACCGGTCTCGGAAAAATTAATATTTCGGTTAATCCAGACCCTACAATCAAATGCTGAGGGTTGTGACTGCATTAATCTTAAGATGCTTTTATTAACACTACCTTATACACTAAAACCAATAACAGATGTTATAAATTTGTCAGTAACAACCTCCACGTTTCCTGAGTCTTGGAAAACTGCAAAAGTGAGACCTATACCAAAAAAACCCAATCCACAGGGGCTTGCGGATCTACGACCAATTAGCATACTACCATGTCTATCAAAGGTTCTGGAAAGGGTGGTGAGTGAGCAATTGACATCTTTTCTCGAAAGACACAAAATCTTACCAACTTTGCAGTCAGGTTTCAGAAAGCGACGTAGCACCTCCACAGCGCTAATTGATGTAACGGACAATATATTATCGGCGCAAGACCAAGGCATGTGTACATTGTTGGTACTGTTGGACTTCTCCCGCGCTTTCGACTGTATTAATGTTCCCCTTTTTTTGTCCAAACTTCATTATTACGGATTTGATCAGAAGGCTGTACAGTGGTTTCACAGCTATTTACACAATCGCAAACAATTCGTTGAATTGCAATTATGCGATGGTTCAAAAAAAAAATCAGATATTATGACAGTGACTAGAGGTGTGCCTCAAGGCTCTATCCTTGGACCAATAATTTTTATTCTTTACTGCGCTGACATTACAGCATGTTTCCAGAATTGTCGCTACCACATATATGCTGATGATGTTCAATTGTATATTTCATTTAAAATCAGTGAATACCAGGCTGCAGTAAGAGATGTAAATGAAGATCTAAATAAAGTAGCCATATGGTCTGAAAAAAATTGCCTTGTGTTAAATCCAAATAAAACTAAATACTTAGTTTTCGGCACTGATCAACAACTCAGGAGATTACCAACAGTTTTAAATGTTACACTATTGGGGAAGCCATTGGAGAGAGTTAAAGAGGCTCGGAATCTTGGACTTATTATGGACGAAAATTTGCGTTTTGAAAATCACATAATCTCTGCGGTCCAAAATTGTTTCTACCGTTTAAGAATATTGTATAAGATAAGACCATACTTATCGGAAGAAATACGTACACAATTAGTTGAGTCATTAGTTCTGTCTAAACTCAACTATGCGGACACTGTATATGGGCCACGGTTATTCGCTCGAACAAAGCGACTTATCCAGAGAGTGCAGAATGCTACAGCTCGGTTTTGCTTCTCGATTCCCCCTCGCAATCACATAACCCCTTTCTTTAACCAGCATGCCATTCTTAAAATGAGGTCTCGTCGTAAATTACATTTGGCTTGTCTCTTATTTGGTATCATCAAATATCAAGAACCATCCTACTTGTATAGGAAACTAACTTGGGTGTCGAGTAAGAGGGAATGTGCAAGTAGAAAATTGTTAATACCAAAACACAAGTCAGCAACGTTTAGAGGAAGCTTTCGTTATGCTGCATCCAAGGTCTGGAACAATATACCACCGCCTTTGAAAGTGCTAAACACAATAGCTACTTTCAAAACACGACTGCGAATATTTCTTTTGGATGCACAACGGAAACTTAGCGATATTGACAGGGATCTCTCTCTTATATAAATAGCCTATTATTATTTATTATTGATTTACTCATTAATGCGTTTTTACACACAAAATACTTTATAAAAACAACTTTCCTTTTTAGCTATTTGTTTATATGTATGTATATCTATATGTATGTACATTCGTGTTATAATTTAATATTTATCCCCTATATCTAAATGTATGTACTATTGTGTTATCTGTAATAATAATCCATATATGGCGTATCACACTCCGTGACATAATGATGATGGATCATTTTCAAGTCCAGGCTGAAAACCAGCGCTTTTGCAACCTTCGTTGCAAGAGCAATTAGCTGAGTCTGGGGTCTTTTTTCCAGCGTAGTACAGCACTTACAGTAAAATTATGGTTGTAATGTATATATACTAATAAAATATGTGCTGTGTATATGGTGGAAATAAACAAATTCTTTCTTTCTTTTTCTTTCTTTTTCTTTTTTCTTTTTCTTTCTTTCTTTTACTTCCGCTAACAACGGTTATAACCACAATGTACAGTTTTTATATAAAAAAAAATACATGTACATTCGCCAGAACACAACTATAGCTCTTTGTAATTAGATTTTCTTCTTTGCAAGGCGACTAACTTCTAAAGTGTTATAATTACAATGACATTTAGATTATTTATAATAAATCTTGTGGAACAATAAAATAAACTAAGTTATGTCAGTTTTTTTTGCATTTTGGCGGTTTAAGTAAATAAGAGGTTTATTTAACGACAATGTTATATTTATTATTTCTTTTTTTGTGATTAAATATAATGACTTTCAAGTTAGTGTGATTCTGTTAATTTAAGGGGGGTGTAGATATTAAATAAAATAAAAACAACCAGATTGCTCGATATTTTCTAGAGATATCGTTCAAATAAGATAAAACAAAGTTTTAATTAAAAAGAATAGATAAAAAAAAACTATAGCAGACTCTCTATTTTGAGGTTTAATTCTGATAATTTTACATATATTTTTTGGGCGGTCACTTGAAGGTGGACCACACAGTATATATATTAATTCGTAGATTAAGTAACATTAACAAACAAAATGACGGAAACTATAGAAATTTCTCGAAATTCTGATACATAAAACATAACTTAAACTAGTTAAGCTGTTATTGCAAAATCTCCCAGGTAATGTGCATATTATTAAATCGAATAGTTTTTAAACTTTGTATACCGAGACCATGGATGGAACTTAAATCGTAAATGTATAATGTACGAGGTAATATTAAAGTTTGAATAAAGTATGCTACGAGTTAGGGTAAAGAATTGTAAAATTTATTCTATGGGTATATCTCACATAATTTTTTCGAGAAAATTCCACCGTCTGGTTTACGGTGCGCATTTACTCATAGACAACTGCTCAGGCTACTTTTCCAATGGAAAAGCATTTTTCATTTTCCAGTTCGTTGACAACATACGTCTATGGTAACGACCGGGCAATGAAACAAATTATTGTCTAATCTATGTAAATAAATAAAATTGAAGTGTCTGTTTGTAATATCAAAATATTTTTTTTACTAAACACATATAGAATATAATATATATAGAATACCAATACTAAAACAGGATTTTTAAAGTTTTTGTCTGGCTGTGTGTTTGTTCGAAATAATCTCCGGAACAGCTGGACCGCTTTTGACGGGACTTCTATTGGTAGATTTGGTTACTCCGCGTAACTTAGAGTACTTTTGCTTGTACAAAATAAATAGGGTTGCCCGTAAAAAAATTAATGACATTGTGAATAAAATCCGATTCAATGTACTGGCATTTATTGGAATTTGTGAGAAAAATATTTGCTTAATGTTACAGCAAAAAAAATTTGGACAATAATTAGGGTTCAGATTGACAAACTGATCGGGAGACATATTGGCAGACAGATCGACAGACTGATCTGCAGACAGATCGATGGATTGATCGGTAGACTGATTGACTGAAAAAATTACGTGTTTATTTACTTCTGACCAGAAGGAAATTTATACAAGATTATGCTTCTAGCTTGAATATTGACGAACTTTCTACACAAGCTTTCAACCTCTAACTCACCCTTTTAACATTTTGAAAAACGGCGATATACTAACTTATTTACTTCTAACCAGAAGCGAGTATATGAAATTAAATGCTACTTCAAAAATGTCGAACTTTCCATACAAACCTACATCCCGTATCACAAGTTATCCACTATCCACCATTAATTCACCTTCTTAAGGGTTACATTTTGAAAAACAGTGATTTACTTATTTATTTATTTCTAACCACAGGCACATATATTAAATTTCATGCTTCTAGATTTAAGAATGACGAACTTATCATATAAGCTTGCAACCTCTAATTCACCCTCTTAGAGGTGCAATTATGAAAAACTCCGATATACGTCTAGATTTATTTTTGACCACAAGTGTGTATATTTAATTTCGTGACTCCTTTTTTAAAAATGACTGACTTTCATACAACGGTTCATCCCCTATTTTACCCCCTTACGGGTGAAATTTCCAAAAATCCTTTCTTAGTTGATCCCTACATCATAAAAGGTACCTACTGCCAAAATTTCAAGTTTATAGTCCCAGCGGTTTAGGCTCTGCAATGATGAATTAGTCAATCAAGACAAGTAATTTTATATATAGATAATAAACAAATATTTTCTTTTCTATCTTCACAAGTATCAAAACTTTTGAGAGGTATTATAACCGATGATAGCTTCGGAGAAAAGTAAAATTCTTTTTACTTCTCGATAAAGCCGAAACGCAATTTTAGTATGAAAATATTTTCGATGAAATAAAGTACAAGAGGTTGAATGATTTATTTGGGAAGTGGATATTGAGTTAACTTTTTTTTAGGACTTCATATTACATAATGAAAACACAGAACTTTTATAAGATAACTGTAATGTGGGGTAAAAAGTCAGTCTACCTTCTTGCTAAGCGACGCTGACTTTTTAACGCTGTGGCTAAAAACTTACTTTAGGATGCACTTTTCAGAGTATCTTCCTAGACGTAGGAGGAAAAAATGAATGGGACAAGGTCAGACAGGCGGTAACTTAATGGGGCTGCGAAATCTGTAAATTAAAAAACTCAGGAGCATATTTTTAAGCTATACATGCGATCGAGAACCTAGGTATCACAGATAGGGCCGGGATGAAGATAGCCTAAAAAATTATCTCACAGAAGCTTATTTGTTGGGAGGATTGAGAAAGAAAACCTCCTCAAAAATTAAAAAGAATAAATCGTCTTGAAAATATTAATAGGAAAAAATGCTCTAAATACCACCATATATTATTTAACTAGCTGTGCCAGCAGAATCGCCCGCGTGGAGTCAGTTTGTGACTACAAGAGATCCTACATAGATATTATACATTTTTTGCACATTTATCAACGATTATATTTATTTTTCATTATCTACTCAATTATGCGTACAAACAATTGACTAAGTTTATCTACATAAAATTATCTTAATGATAAAGATACTCTCTGTTGTAAAGATTAATATGCCAGGCCTAATAATGACGACTAAATTTAATTTTTGCATTGTTTTCTACATATTTTATTTCTATTTTAGTTATTCTGTGTTATTTATAAGAGATACGTATACTTTATTTTTTTTAGATCTAATAAAGATTGGGTCAGTTCGGGCGCTTCACGCCCGGGCGAGTCCCACACTGGTGCGGAGACGTCCCTTAATGCAATGGGTAAGGGTAGTGCGTAAATGCATTTACCCCCGTCAAAAAAAAGAAAAAAAAAAAGATTAACATTTTTGCAATATATAGTTTTGATGTATCATGGACTATTTAGTCAGCGCAAGCTTATAAAGCAGCTCGGAAGCGCTTTATCTTCTGGCTTGGATTACGAAAACCATTACTTCAACCTGAATTCTTATAATTACTAGAATAATGTATATTCTATGCTACTTCTGGATAAATTAGCTTTATAATTGCGAAAGAAATGTTAAAATCGGTTCATTAGTTTCAAAGTTCATCGATTACAAACAAACAAATCTTTCATCTTTATAATATTAATTAATATAGGTAGATAACATAGAAAGTATATCAAATCTTCGCCAGATAATAGAATATTTGTGATTTAGATAAAAAATCCAATAAATGGATTTGATTGTTCTCAAGTTATTGTCATAATCGCCACGCTCCGAGGATGCTGCCCAGTGCCTGCCTATAGCCTGGTTTAATCCTTAGTCGCCTTTTACGACATCCACGGAAAGATGTGGGGTGGTACTATTCTTAGCCCGTACCGCACGGACAGTGCTATAGTTTGAAAATTATTAAAGAACAAACATACATGTTTGTAAATACATGCATATCGTCCCGACTTCTCTATTATTGCTAGCCGTAATTGAAACAATATTACAGGTACCCTTTTTCAATAAAGATTCCCAGTAAATAAGAGTACCAACCAGAGGTATTCGTTTGTGAAAGTCAAAGATTGATTGCTGAATAATAATTAAGGAGCTGTTTACGTGAAACGAATTCTTTTGATCATCGCAACGAAACGAAATATTTTATATGTAGATATTTTAGAAGCCTAATTATTATTTGATAAATTATTGTCTCTCTTTTATACAATATTCTATTTTGTTTATTTAATAATGATAAAAAACCTTAAAAATTTTTAGATTTTTAGAAATTTAGATTAGTTGGATTGTATTAGAAAAGACAGGTCAAATTGTTGGTGAGTGATATTGAGCACAGGAAAAAACTTTAACACAACATAACATAACATAAACTCACGCCTGTTATCCCCGAAGGGTTAGACAGAGGTGAAATAGCGAAATACACCACCCACATTTCGCTGAGCTTAGTTCAGTCCCAGATGTAAAAGGGGGCGAGCCTGTCGCCATATCGGGCACAAATTCCAAACTCCGGGATGATACTGAGTAGAAAAACCCTATACCACTTGACCCGACCCGGGGATCGAACCCGAGATCTCAGAACGGCAGTCGCACCGTAATACAACTGCGCCACCGAGGCAAAAACTTTAAATGAAATCGTACTTATTTTTAAGATCCATCACTTGAGAACTAGTACCTCTAGGCTTAGTGCGTCTATCATCTTCGACCTCGTCTTCACATCAGGTAAGGTTGTGGTCAAAACGCTGAGCCTTTACAGTGTAAAAAATGAATTTCAAAAAGGATAATGTAACAAAATCGCCGGTAGAAATTAGTTCATTATATAATTTGTCGACAAATTTTTTAGGCCTTTGAGAGTCCGTCCCTAACACTCATGTCCCAGTGGTGATAATTTATGACGAACGTTGGTCGGACCGAGTAAAGTAATACCCCGAGGTTGCTTATTTATTTGTTAATTTTAAACAGCGGTAATAAAGTACCGTCGTTATGTAATTTTTTATAAATAAATCAGTGTATTAAGAACAAAATTAATTAACCATGGACTTACTTTAATTCGTGTTGGTCAAAAGTCGATTCGACACAGTTTCTAAAAAAATTAACATAAATATTACATATCGATTGCTCGCTCGTATACAGCTATTAAAAACATAGGTTAAAAAAATTATAAAGGTAACACATAAGAAATATATACATATAAATATGTAAATTGATACACGTTCAAAATTTATGTTCATTTAATTCACAAAAAATCATTTTAAAAAAAAGTCATTTCGGTGATTGTAAGTTAGGAAATTTTCTCATGAAAATTGTAATTCTAAAATAATACAATATTGCTCGAAGAATTACCAAACTAAAGTAGTAAACAGCTGGACATATTTAAAATCAGTTAATTTTAAATATGGAATGGGAAAACTTAAAAAAAAAAAAAAAAAATTACAGCTGGACATATTGCTTGTAGAACCGATGCCTGATGAAGCCAAAGTATTCTCGATTGGCTACCTCGTACACCGGAAAACGTAACGTGGGTAGACCCCCAACAAGATGCTTCGAGGACCTGGTCAAGATCGCGGGAATCGGCTATAGCTGTGGAATGATTTATAATTCTGTTTATATTTATTTATTTTTTTCTATTCACTCTTTACACTATAGACAGAAAATAAATATTGCGTATTTTGTATCTTATTAATAAAGGGTGGAAATTTTATGGCCCCAGATATTAAAGCATGTAGCGAGCGCGTAGGTAAGTACCTGGCCATAAATAACCTAGTTAGTTACTCGTACTGTCAAGTGATTACTCTGAATCGATTTATGGGCATATATAACATCCTTGGTATTTTATTGCATGTACCATTATTGTGCCTCGTAAAAGTAATGGCTATAGAAACGTACGCTGTGAGCCTAAGGATGCAGGTTCGACGATGATGGTTATTTGATATTAGTGTAAACTTTACGAAAGCCTAATCTATATCTTTATTAACCCATAGGTAGACTTAGGTAGACCCAAATTACTCTCTGCCTGCTGACGCGGTATAGCTCCGTGTTCAGTGTACCCCAAGTCACATTAAGGTTTGTTACTGATATAAAAATTCACTCACTTTGCTTCTGGAATGTCCAGCCTTCCCCTTTGAGGTGTAGTTAGGTTCGTGGCTCCTTCACAGGTGGCTTATCAACAACTGTTTTACGCCTCGGTGGCGCAGTTGTATTACGGTGCGACTGCCGTTCTGAGGTCTCGGGTTCGATTCCCGGGTCGGTTCAAGTGGTATTGGGTTTTTCCACTCAGTATCATCCCGGAGTTTGGAATTTGTGCCCGATATGGCGACAGGCTCGCCCCCTGTCACATCTGGGACGGAACTAAGCTCGGCGAAATGTGGGTGGTGTAGTTCGCTATTTCACCTATGCCTAACCTTTCGGGGATAACAGGCGTGAGATTATGTTATGTTATGTTCTACGCACGGTGCACAACACTATTAACGTACTTGACGGTCGAACAATCGTTTTCGTAATGACGTTTTGACAAAAATACACATCCAGTCGGAATTTCGATTCGAGCTCTCGATCACAATCTTATACTTGGCATACTGTAGCATGTTGTGAGCTGACGTCATAGCATTGGTAACGCGATTCTTTAAGTTGTCCTCCTAACGAGAATCACCATTCATTATAAAGTATTTAGAAATTGTTTTAAAGATACTGAACGGCTAGGCATAGTTAGTATTTATTTATAATCATCTTAAAAAAAAAAACAACAACCAGAAAACCCCCGCAGCGAATTAACCAGCAAAATTCTCGCTTAATCTCATTAATATTAAATTAAATTAATAAGGCGCAAGACGCAGTAGCTTCAATAACTACGTTTCGTACACACGAAATAACTGAATGGAAGAGCTTATGATGAGCAGATACGTCCCAAAATCTATGTCGGCACGTTTGTGACAAGAATTATCCAGAAAATCCTTAAAAAGGACTCAGTAATAACAATTACGTAAAAACACAATAAATTTACACTTTTAAATGTTGTCCACTCTCTCAATGTACACTGTACAACGTACATACGACACTTGTTGTAAAAATATAACAAGTATTTCTTTAGAGAGAATTCAAGTATCCCTGCACTACTGCGTCTTATTAACCACTCGTATGAACGCGGGTGAGGTGGTACGATCTGACGTTGACAGGTGAACGAAATGCCACTTGTAACGTCTAACAACTCGCAAACACTTGTGGTGCCGCCGCCGGAAGCTGGGCGATGAAGTCGTGAACCGTCGACGGAAGTAGGACGACAACAGAAGATCTGACAAAGAATGGCCGCATAATTTATTAGTGAGTTTAGATGCATTTACAGACATCCAGAGAAAAAAATTACGTAAATCTAGAGGTGCTATATATTTTTTTTTTTACAAACATTGCCAAATTATTAGTTTTCCATATGTATTGTAAAACTATAGTAGCACTAAATCTTTGAAACTTTAATAAAGCTCGTTTTATGAGATTTTTTTTTAAATTTTTATGTCCACGATTTCTATTTGTTTTTCGTTTAAATAAATCAACTAGAATAAAAATTTAAAAAAATCCTGTGTCGTTTCTAGTAAAGATATATTTTAACGCAATGAGATTTTTGTATAGAAAATATTTACGCAAGTTATTTGGTTTTAGTAACCTTCAAGATTGTCTTGAAAACCGCCAGGTTAATTCCACACGTGTAAGTAATGAATTGAAAAAATAAATATTTCGAGTTCTAATAAAAATGAGAAGACTTGGTGGTTTAATTATTTAAGCTCTAAAATACTTAAAGGGTGATGTATATGCTATCTGTGCTCAGAGTTCTCCTCAGGAATGAGGAGATTCGCAGAAGAACCAAAGTATCTGACATTGTCGGAAGAATTGCCAAACTAAAGTGGAAGTGGTCTGGACACATGTCTCGTGTAATCGATCCTTAATGGGGCCAACGGGCTTTCTTACAGGACGACGTAGCGTGGGTAGGCACCCATAAATGTGGTCCGAAGACCTAGTGAAGGTCGAGGGATGCGGCTGGCGCAAAACTGACCGTTCTGAAGATCTTTTTAATTTCTCAGTTATTCGCTAATTTGTAATGGTAGTGGATGACGGTAATAGAACATTCTTATTTAAATATCTTTTATGAATACCCTAAAGTTATATTTTTCGGAATTGCCACCATATTTTATAAGAAACCTTCATACATATTATGTTCAGGATTAGGACTGAACGATAAAAAATTGAACTACCCACGTTGTTCAAGTTGTGTATTTCTATAAATATCTTAGAATAGTTGAACGACCGTACATTTCTTCGCAGAATATTGACGGCTGTGAATGTACGGTGGCTATATATTTTTTATTTGTGAGCCTCAGAGACCCACCTGTATTGGCGATGTGCCGCCGATCCTCTAGGGGCGAAGTTGAGCCTTTCTAACGTGATTACAGCATTTATGTATGGTTCAAGTTATAAGAGATATTTGTTTGTAACTTTTTGTTCATATTTTCGTATTTTTTATTTTTTTATATTATAAATAATCGAATTATAGGTAATCAGTATAGATGGTCACCCTTTGTTTTGTAATATAGTATACTGAATATTCACTCGTATTATCATAGTAAATATTGGGATAAAACAGTAGAATATCTAATACGATAGGACTGATCCGAATAGGAATAGAGAATCTGACATCGGAACACAGCGAATAGATTCTTGATGAGAGATTCTAAAATCTGAGGGCGGTAGCTAGCCAAGCGGTCTAAAATGCCTTAAACACCATGCTTCATATCGTTATGATGTTTTCTTTCAATAAGTTCAAGCTTACAAGATTCAAATTCACGCACATTAAACGATATGAATTATTGACATTCTTAACCGCTAGAAGAAAGATTACATATATCACGTAAAACACTTAAATAATTAAAAACAGTTCAGTTTGCAGTTACAGTTACAAAACATAGAACTACAAACTTCTCTATAGTTCGATAATACTTTTTTTTAACGTGGGATAATCTTACATAAGATACCCCGGTAGCGAAAAGTGCTATATCAGATTCATAGTGACTACAACTACACGGTGTTACTTCGTTAACCTATTCGATGAAGGAGCAGGAACTGCTTGTGCATTACCACTTTTTCTTCAACCATTGCTGGTATCCTTCGTCGCTATGATAGGGCCAGTGTTGAAAGACCCTTTGGCGAACTAATAGGCATATCGAACGTTAACACGCTTCAATTCTCTTGTGCATTTATTGCAAGGAGACCAATAATACTTCATAGACTGGCTTTATGATACATTCATTTTTCGCAACCTTTACTCGGTGGTGTTACATTTACAGAACTATATTATATAGCTGCATATAGTTATATAGCCACATAGAATCAACATCAGTATACTGCTGCAAATATTAAAGATAAAAAAAAAAATCGCTTGTAATTTATACCACAGAACTATTCATAGATATATAATACTATAGCGATACGTATATATGTAATTTAATATTTTCAGGTGTACCCGACGCATCGGTGCTTAAACTTTATCTATGCATCCGTTGTTTTTATATCGGGATTTTGAAATAGCATTTTTGAATTTATTTTATACGTGTAGTACAAGTTATATCTCTATATTTTTTTCCTTCTTTATTTACACAGATCTTTTGCTATTTGTATGGCAGTCTCATCGGAGCATATTATACAAATATATCAAACGCAGATAAACACGAAAGAATAAACTAATCTGATTATTCGATGAGGGAAAACATCGTATGACATGGTGGTACGGGATTTTTTAATGAGGCCCGCTTCAATTTCTACCGCCCATAAGTTTGAAACCCTTTTGCCAAACACCAATGGGTGTGTTCCGGCAGCATCACTTGAAAGCCGTGAAAATCATTTTTAATTAAACATGTCCACTAAATTGAAAGCTAAAAGCTGTTTTTGGTTTGACATCACGTCAGCATCATTCAGAATTAATTGATAAAGGTAGAGTTTACAAGAGAGATCGTATTCGATTATTTTTTGTCGATTTATTTCACTACAACTTATTCCATATACAAAGGATCGTTGAAGAATATCACAAGCAATATTTGGACATTTCAATACCCCCTCTCCCTCTTGTTAACATTAATTAAGCAACGCTCAAACAATAATAAAAAAGCATGTCTCGTGTTAATCTATCGTGCCGTGTGGTGCCAGCTAAGAATAATGCCATGCCATATGTTCCCGTGGGTGTCGTAAAAGGAGACAATGGGATAAACCAGGGGATGGGCAGCAGCATCCACAAACTATCCTGAACAAATCATCCTGAGAATCACAAAGACCTACTACGATCGCCAACCCGTCTGCCAAGCGTGGCGATTACGGCAATCCATCCCTTATTGGGGGAGACCTATGTCCAGTAGTGGACATCTAATGGTTGAATAGGTAAATAGATAGAAATCTATTCACTGGTTTTCGAAGTTATAAGGGTATTATTAAACAGACAAGAATACGTCGTCTATTATAATACTATTACGTAAGAATGAAGAACATCTTCGCTTAGAACTCACGGTTGCGAAATTTGTACTGTTCAATTGTTTCGTTTTAATATAAAATGAATTATCGTGCGGTGTTAATTACAGCGATTTTGGTTACTGTAAAAATATCCATACGTTTTAGGTCAGTAACGATTAAGTTTTTGTATTAAAATATAGCCACATAGATTCGTAGTTGGCAACACCAGTTCACATCTACACTCTGCGTTGAGTTCCTTTTCAAGATGATTGTTCGTAACGATATGAAACAACGTAAAAAATAATAATTCATTAATAGTTCTGTAAATTGTGATTGTAAAAGATAAATAAACTATGCATAAGTAGTTATCATTTACTCACACTTAAGTTTAAGATTAATTTGGTTCTTAATCTTTAAGTTTTAAGGGTTGTAAGAGTGATGGCATTTATGACACACCGCAAAGTCACATCAAATTTATGTCGCTAACCCATGATATTTACGCTGAACTGAAGGATAGTTGGAAACACATAGGCAATTGACATACCAGAAGTATCTATTTATAAATGGATTAGGCTAAAGTAAATATGATTTTGTTTGAACTCTTAGTACATATTACTTAATTTTCTCTGTAATTTTCGAAATGAAACGAGACGCAAAATAAAATTTATTTATTATTTCCATCGATCAAATCAATATTTTATATGTGTTCTAGTAAAAAAGGTCATTATTGTTTTCTTTATTACATCAAAATCACATTACGTAAAAGGCAACGACGTATCTGTCTGCCTGTTCATTAATATATACGGGTACACAGTAGAAAATAAATCTATTTCCTTAAGTTTGGTTCCATGGCTCGGTTAGTCATAAATATGAATTAAAACGCTACAAGTGAAACCATACCCCACCTGCCGTATACACGAATAGAATGGATCACGAATTTAATGTTTATTTAACAATTCCGAATGTTTATTCGCACAAGGGATGGATAAACTATCAACTCCGGTATGCGTTTGTAGACATATTTTCATTTGATTACACACAGAGTTTAATATTATTATGTTGGCACAACTGTCGAGAATGTATACAAACAGTGCAAAATAATGGTTTTCATTTTATGGAGACGAAGCCAATTTGTGTAAAACACTTATTGCATAATGCAATATTTGTATATTTATATATTATGAATGGAATACCGCGATGAAGCGATGACGGCGCAGTGGACAGTGCGGACAGATTCCGCGTCAATAGACGCGAGTTCAAACCCATCTATCAACTCTAAAATCAGACTGAGCTTTCCATGAAGGAAAACATCGTGAGGAAACCATAGCTTGGTGGTCGGGCATTTTAAAATAAATGCCTAAAATAGATTGTGGTCATAGCACAGAACCTATAACGTGTACAAAAAACTTATAATAAACAATTCAGTTATATAGACCTCATCGACTTCAAACATGATAACAATATACCTAAGAACTGTTTTAGAGACTAAACAAAAGTATCTCTAATAAAGAAATAACAAAAAATATCTATACTCATTATATATCCATCCATCCATATATATATATATATATATATATATATATATATATATACATGTATATTATATGCAAACAGAACCGCGGCCACAACTAATATAATATACAGGTAAATCTAATTAATATGTCGATTACCCATAAAAATGAGACAACAGGAAGACAATAGGAAAACAATGGAATGCTGGCGTAAACGCCAGGTAGGTGCTCGTTAAAAGGTTAAATCGTAAATTCAATTCAATCGATTCTATTCAATCTTATGTTACTCGAATAAACAAGAATGTCGTTTTATATGATTGTCGTTAATAACAGACAATTAAAATAAACAATGTGTTGCTTTATGAATAAAGAAACGACATTAAAAGAATATTTTTTGACATAACAATTTCTTATAATACTATTACAAAATCCATATTTTTATTATTTTAAAACTATTTGACATAACACTCGATGTCATAGCTGCCAGGTCGTTTCTCCTAATCAGACAAACTTAAAGATATAAAACTTCTTTACATAATAAATAAAATTAAAGAAATAGATTTTCTTTACATATACAGAAAATAGTTACTATTAACTAATGTACTTTAGGAATTTTAACTTAACTTTTCTTGAACATTAAAAAGTACACACTATTAAAGACACTATTAGGGACTTCCAGTTTCTTTTTTCAATTTGTTCACAGAAATAAAGTAAGTTAACTAAAATAAAAATAAAAATTATCGTCTCATAGTCAGTTAAATATAAAAGTTAATGATGTCACATCGTTAATCACGAGATAAACTAATTAATTATGTTATGGAATA
Source organism: Samia ricini (assembly GCA_014132275.2). Classification (NCBI taxonomy): domain Eukaryota; kingdom Metazoa; phylum Arthropoda; class Insecta; order Lepidoptera; family Saturniidae; genus Samia; species Samia ricini. Next base: position 28,433,975 of record AP028158.1, read on the forward strand.
TGATACTAAAGCAATTAAAATTGCAAAAATTAATTATTTCCAAGGCACGTTCGACACGACGTTACCTTCGACGCAGCGCGTCCTGAAAGCGACCAACATACATATACCTACATATTACGATTTGTTATACATAGATTACTAAGGAAATTTTTAATTATAAAAAGAAATTATAATACTGTAATTATTAGTGGATTGGTAAATACATTAGATCACTTTGTTGTCCTTGCGTATGCAAATTAACGTAAAGCCAAAATTCGTATCACTTTGGTGCCCTTGTGCTAATTACCTCTTATGACTGAGCGTCTTTAGCGTTCGTCCCCAAAGTTCGGTGTAGTTTTTAAGACACTTCCAGTCAACAGCATTAGACAGTAAAAAAAAAATGACTTTTTTTTCATTCCACCTTATCTTATTTCAGAATTTTTTACCAATAAAATATAAAATGTTTTTTCAAATTCTTAAGCGAAGATAGCTCAGTGGTAATTTGGTCGATCATCGCATCTATAGATGAGCATTCGAATTGTACAAAAACGTTTTCGAAATCAAATGTATCACCATCACTTCTAGGCTTAGTGTGTTTACCATCTTAACGGCCCAGGACGTGTTCCGATCCCCAACTGGTGAGTCTCCTGTACCCGTCGCCAGCGTGATACAGTCACAGTTTCTTGCACTAGTATAACGTGCATTACACTGCGTACTGAATTATCTCGTATCTTAGAAAGTTTGAAAGCCGTAGCTTCCCTTAACTATCCAAGTTTTAGCGCAAAACAAACTTCCGCAGAATTTACATCTCAGATAGCGGCCAAATCGAGGCCCGTAAAACATTTGTACCCTTGCGAAAGGCTACCAGTCTCCCGATCGATCGCCTTAAGAGGACCGGCAACAGATTTGAAAGATAGGTTTTTCAAAAATCTATTGGTATCACGTTGCGCCCCAAAGAAAGAGTTATAAAAACACGAAAGGAACAACTGCAATTTGGGCTAATTTTGGGCCACAAACTTTGAACTCGGGCTGCAAAATTAATGAAAAGATCACTTCGTAGGACCCTGTTTCCTCCTCCAAAACTAAACCGATTTTTAAGTTTATTTCAGTTCTAGAATAAGAAAGACTTGCTTGTTTTTATTTTATTTAATAATTTTGTTTGAGGAACGTCTTAAAATGACGTTAAAAATCGAGGATTAACGGTGATGGATATAATATATGTATTCGTATAACAATATGGTAAATATAATCCTATTATCCAGGGTAGAAATAAAAGACTACGTTTCTATGGAATAAATGCCACTGTGCTATGATATGCATCCTCTTAAAAGCTTATCCCAAAAATACAGTGAAGCTGTCAAGGCCATTCTGGACAACAGCTTTTATTCAGTAGGAAAAAAAATATGTCACCATCTTAGATTATATATAAAAAATAGATGAATATAGGTAAAAATCTAAAAACTCAAATTACCGAAAGGGCAATGGAGAGGGCTATGCTCGAAGTTTAACTGCCTGATCGAATCAGATCAGCAGAAGAACTACAGTAACCGCTATTGTAAGAAGAATTACCAAACTTCGAATGAGTTGAGCACATTGATCGTAGTAACGATGCCCGTTGAGGACAACGGGTCCTCAAATGGCTACCACGTACCAGAAGACGCAACGTGGGTTTGCCCTCCACAAGATGGACCGACGATCTGGTGGAGGGAGTCCGCTGGATACGGGTAGCGCAAGACTGGTCATTTTGGAGACCTTAGGGGAGATCTATGTTCAGCAGTGGACGTCTTTCGGTTGAACGGAGATCAAAATTTATAAAGAAGAATTATTTACTTACCAAAACATATATACATTTCTTTAATAGCTACTGTAGAAATCTAGTGAGATTTTATTTACATAGAAAACCATAAAAGAAATCACTAACAGAAATACTTAGGTACAGGAATTTAGGCCATTTATTTCCATTAAAAGTGTAATGGCTGCCTCCGTGGGCTAGTGAGTTTAATAGACTAGGAATCTTTATCGCTTTTGGATACATTCGGTAATTGTCCAAAAGTAGTAAACATCGGAAACGTCGAGCAATTGAAATAAATGTATTTCGCCTCTACTATTGCGTTAAAGAGACTGCTCTCAAATTATATCTACAGATTGTACATTTGTTGTTTTTTACTGTACTTTATTTATTAACGTTAAATTTAATTATCTCAATTTTAAAAAAAACTTGATTGATTTGAAGAAGTTGTAACTATAATGAGTTTAGAACAGTGATTCCCAAACAGTGGTTCGCATAAATCAAACTATGGTCCTCGAATGATTTAAAATTCCACGTAAGGTGCTTCGCCCTGTAACGAATAGTTCTGTTGTAACTGCTCAGTAACTCAGTTTGTAGAAGAAGTACTTGGAGGTTGGTAGAGTATGCGACCGATCGCCCCTCCAAAGATGCGACGACCGCGTAATATCTTCACCGACTCTGACTATCAGTAGCATAAATGGGTTCTCCCCGCATCAACTGCGTAAACTTGCGTGTCAGCGCATAAGCCCGCGTAACCACTGTTCCTGCCGCTGGGGACGCGCGGCTAACTTTGCTCCCGCACGCACTCTGGGTTCCCTTGAGGAGGCGGCCCAAGACGTGCTTAGTTCCCCAACTGGAGTGGCTCTTGACACCATTGCCAGCGCGATACAGTGTAGCATAACACTGCACACACTCCTGCACATAACACGCAGGTACTTAGTCCTGTAAGGAACCTTTTTATTATTATTATTATTAAACAAAATGTAGGGCTTAACTAGGTTAACTCAAGGATGAACATTCTCAAACGAGAATTGAGTGAAGGGGCGGGGGTAGAGTGCCAGAGACAAATAATAAAATTTATACTTAGGCAGACTAATGTTGTCTTGATTATGAATAAAATAAATAAAAACGTACATTATTATTGCTACCAATAAATGTAAATACTAGACAAATGTTACATGTTAATTATTTCAATTATTTGTTATCTAATGTAAACATACCAAAAAACAATTATTCCATAGATTCGAATTTTCATTTCTGTCGGCAGTCCCAATGGCAGCCTATTTTTTTTTTGAGTATATTTGTAAAATGACTGTTCTTCAATTGATATTAGGGACAGGCCAAAAACGATGAGAATATATCGACGGTCGGTATCATAATGCTTGCTATATCTAGCACGGATAAAGACTCCAGGTAGTTCTGTATATAAAATTGCTGATTACGTAACATGATGTGTGTAATTGTTGCAACACATAGTGGGCATGTCTGGACGCCAGCGCGATGATCCTATACAAGATATCGTAACGACGCGAACAGACCGCGACCTTTTCTAAAGTAAAATCGTTTTAGCGTCCCGACCCACCCGCTATATGTTGAAACCATTAACGTACAATTATGATGTGGATTGTGTACAATCGATACTTAGTTACGAGTAGTTGGTAAGTTTCAACTAGTATGTAAAATAAATTATATTCCATTTCAAAATAATATCATACAACACATAATGTACTTCAAAAATAAACCAAAAACCATTATACCACCCATAAAAGCAACACAATCAGTCGGTATTTTTCCCAGCAGTCGGGCAATTATAAGTTAATGAAATAGTAACGTTTTATAATAATTGTAAGTTACTGATGTTTTGACTGAGACCTAATTATGTGAAAATAATATCAGACTTGTTAGTTCTATTTTATCAAATCGATGTAGGTAAAAAAATTAATTATATTTCCAACTCCTACTGTACTTAGAACAATTTTAAAAGATAATAATAAATTAAATTTGAAAAACTAAAACCTTACCATAATGTGATCATACCAATAAAAATATTAAAAAAAATCGATGGTATAGTTTCTGGAAAAAATGTATGCAACATCAAAGGAAATTGAAAACTGTTTTTTTTCATTGTCTACTTTCCTCTCCCCACACCGTCCTATAAAATGCAAAAAAGAAAAACATTGCGTGTTATTATTTATTTAATATACTACAGAGAAGATTTTAAAAATAAATTTAAATTTAATTAATCAAATGGAAAAAAAAATATTCAACGCCTATCTAGACGGGGCGAAATCTAGTCTAGTGATTAAATCTAGATCCAACAATAGCCTGCACCAGGTCTCGTGTCAAACATGGACACACGTTCAAAGCGTTGTAAAGGATTTTAACCCTTACTGTATGAGGGCTAAGGTTTATAGTTTCTTGAATATAAATTTAATTTTAACGGATTGGACAACCTTTTAGTTATATTATTTGATACGTGTATATTCATGACTTATTGTGTTCCGGTGGAGGCAGAGGTTCATAGTAATTTTTATTCACCGCTGATAGCTCAGTTCGTAGTTCGGTCGGACGTAGGTTCAAACCCACCTATCCAATTCTTTAAACAAACTTGAGGTTTTGGTGAAGAAAAATATAGTGAGGAACCTAGAGCATGGTGGTATTTTCTAATAATGCCCGCCTGGGGGTAGCTACCATCCTCAAGTTTGAAAACCTGTCGCCAAATACCAATAGGTGTGTTCCGGCAGCATCACTTGAGAACCAATACCTCTAGACTTAGTTTGTTTACCATCCTGGACCACATCATCATTTAACGTCAGGTGAGATTGTGACCACTGACCACTGAGCATATACCGTGTAAAGAAAAAGTAGCTACCGCCCTGAACTTTACAAACTTATCGCCAAGCACGAATACATGTGTTCCGACAATATCACTTAAGAACCTTAAGGCTTACTATGTTTACCCTTCTTGAGCACATCGTCACTTAACATCAGGAGAGATTGTGGCCTAGGCGCTTATTCTTTACAATATAAAAATTCTATAATTTAAGACGAGAATCAAATATCAATATAGACAATAGAGAGGCACTAATAGACAAACGGACAGATGTCCGTTCATAACAATGAAAGCTAGAATTGAATAAATAAATCTAGAAACTAATACCTTAAACATAAAACCTATTCGCATAACTTTCTTTGAGTTTTATTTTATTCCCACTGTGAAGGGTGTTTATATTACGCGCTACTCTCGGTTTGTAAGACTTACGATTTACTTTATACAGGGACGTAATTAAGTATATTTATATCAATGTATGTCGGAATGGAGTATATAGAATATATAATTAATATATATATATATATACTTGGGTCACAAATTAACATCTTTTAATAATAGTTCTAGTAACGAAATTCAAAGGAACCCTTGAAACCGGTATTGGGGCTATAAAGAAATAATAAAGAATCAAGAAGTAGATATATGCATCAAAAGGAAACTTTATGAAGCAACGATTCTCCCATGTTTGACATATGGATGTCAAAGATGGTCTTTGAAAAAAGAAGACTAGAATAGACTAGCTGTCTGACAAAGGAAGATGGAAAGGAGTATGCTGGGAATAAGGTTAAAAGATAGAGCTGGTAACAAAATTATTAAAAGTAAGAAAAAAATAACGAACGTAATAAATAGGATAAGGAAATTGAAATGGAACTGGGCTGGACATGTATCTCGAATGAAAAGTAGATGGATATAGTTAAGTAACGAGTGGCTGCCTAGAAGTAGCCAAAGAAAATGAGGTAGACCGTTTAGAAGATGAGAAGACATCTTTAGAGAGCGCGCTGGTCCTTGCTGGCCCACTATTGCAAGGAACATGGAAATATGGTAGGTAATGAGGGAGGCCTACGCCGAGGAGGCGACTATAACCTATTAGTTTAAATTTTCTTTAAATTCTCTGTATTTTTAATGTGTCATTTAATATTTATAAGTTATAGATTAAAGGCTTTTTATTTTATTTTATATCAATGTATAATATAACAATCATCAACGTATGTAATAACCTTTTTTTTACGGGGGGAAATGCATTTACGCACTACCCTAGAATGTATGTAATAACCTGGGAGACACTATCCAGTTAGGTAGATCCAACTTCGAGCAATGATAACCTCATCGTCGAATCTAACTCGGGTGGGCCGCGTTTGGGAAGCTACGTAGAATATTCTCGTCCGAGATACCGCAAAGTCACAAGACAAAATTCTTCGACCTGTGAGTGTTGCCAGTGATGACTTATGGCACTGAGACGTGGTCGCTTCCAATGGGCCTAATCAAAACGCTCAATGTTACCCAAAGGGTAATGGAGAGGTCTATGCTCGGAATTTCCCTGCTTGATCGAATCAGAAATAAGGAGATCCGGAGAAGAACCAAAGTAACCGACATTGTCCGAAGTATTACTTAACTTAAGTGGCAGTGAGCTAGGCACATTGCTCGTAAAACTGATCCCCGATGGGGGCAACAGGTTTTCGAATCGCTGACGCGCACTGGAAGACGCATCGTGGGTAGGCCCCAACAAGGTGGACCGACGACCTGGTGGAGATTACGGGTGGCGCAAGGCCGGTCGTTGTAAAGATCTTTGCGGGAGACTTATGTCAAGCAGTTTACGTGTTCCGGTTGAATGGGTGGATATTAACGTCATATCCCCCAAATAAAATAAATTCTTAAATGAAGATGAATAAAATAAGAGAAATATTACCAATAATATTATTTGTATATTTATTCTTTTTTGTTATATAACCATGACAACGTTATATTATATTATGTTATGTCAGCTTTAGAACTTGTCAATCCCCGCACCTCGCCTCTATTCTACTTTCATCTCACTTGTCTTTTTCTTACACCTCGCCACTTCTCTCTCTAGCTTCACCTCACCCTGAATCTACTGGATATACCTATATTACAAAATATTAAGACTGATGTAAATAGATTTAGTCATGTGATGCCGACTAGGAATAGTAAACTTCAATACTGTATAGTTTTTGATCATGTTTCTTGTAAAAATTTGTTCTTTTGTCATAGGTCTTTTAATATCAATTTTTTTTTTGCACAAGTCAATGTTAGTATTAATTCCCATATATTCCCTTGAGACCGTCCCTGGCCTGTAAGACTCGCAGTGAGAAACTCGTGTTTACATTCTATGCGATACGCCCTATAGAAACACAACAACAAAAGTTGACGTCTTGTATTGTAAATGTGTTTTCTTATACAGCGACCAGACAATGTTTCAACATACAGACTGCTTTCACGTCTCGATTGACTCGTACAGACTATAAAAGGGCTGTGAGTGTTTTGAAAATTGTTTGTTAGTTGTTTTTTATCTTGCCATTTCAATAAGTCTTTGAAATTGTTATGTGTGCTCGTAAAAGCTTCGATAAGTTAGAACTTACAAACGGACAGAATTACTTTAATACTAGAAACAATCCTAAAATAGACATCCCGTCTTAGTTGGGCAAATAAATGTTTCTTAATTAATTAAATTCTAAGAAAAGTTTGAAAGTGCAATACCGATTTGCCGGGCGAAGTTCAAGTAGCATTAAAAGCGAGTGTTATATTCAAAAGTTTATAATAATGGGCTGGATTATTATATGAATGATGATGGCGTCTGGCATTAACTTCTGTTACTTACAGCTATTTAAATAATATGCAGTTAATGATAATAAAAGGGTTGTTAAAAAAAATACAAAAGTATTCATATAAAACCTTTCGATTTTTATTTTACAACTAACTAACAATCTTGACCTTGAAGTCTTTGAAAACTCCAGCAGGCTTTGTGGTGAGCACTTAGGGTACTCAACCAGGAAATGGTATCCCCACCACCATTGTTTTTAGTATTCACTTACACTACCACTATAAGGTACAGAAAAGCCAATGTCTAATATATTATACTACCTGCTTATAAAATAGGTGAGGGCAAATACAAATGCGGGTTATTCTTGTAGAGAACAAAATAAAATTAACCTTTATTATACGTCAAAGTTATTTTTATCCACATGCGTGTAGCAAAACCATATCGCGTTTTGTACAACAGAGAAAACATAATTAGCTGTACGCTCAATCTAACACATCCTTAAGTGTGTCGTTTTAATTTATAAAACTATAATACATTAGTAGGTTTCGCAATACTGAGACACAATACTTGGACAGGTATGAATCTCGACTTGGGCTATTACTGGCATGTAAATTAGTTTTTTTACACGGTATAGGCTCAGCGCTTTAATCACGATCTCACCTGATGTTAAATGACCATGTGGTCCAGGATTTGAAACACACTAAGCCTAAATACTAGGTCTCAAGTGCTTCCGCCAGAACACATCTATTGGTATTTGGCGTCAGGTTTTCAAACTTGAGGGTGATAACTACCTCGATAGGCTTAATTAGAAAATGCCCTACCACCATGTTATCACGATGTTTTCCTTCACCGAATTTTTTTCCTTTTCGCTGTTAGTATAAGGGAGCAGAGCCGTGGGCAGACAGCTAGTATAATAATTAGGCCAAGGACAGAGCCGATGTATTTTGCGTTTGGTTACCAGTATGTGACACACAGCGTGTTACATAATATGTCGCTAAGACGTAAAATATCAATGTGTCGCGCTAGCAGCGTATGCAAGAACTTCCCCAGTTGAGGATCGGAGCACGCTCTAACTCAATATTGACATCAACTCTTCTATATTATAGTTAGAATGTTTTCCGAACCGGTGGTAGTGTTTTGCCGTTCATGAGTACCTACATAAGATTTAAATTGAATAAACTGTAATGGTTTCTCAGCTCAACAGTGTAGTAAATTCGAAAAGAAAACAGGCGAAAACACACAAAAATATATTTTAATGTATAAAAATAGATTAAAATTAAGACTTACTGTTCCTCTTGATGGCGTGTCAGCGATTTCATTCTATTTATCATATTAATGGCGGAGCAAAATGTATTTTATCTCGAGGGTTTTCGAGTTCAAAATCCCCTGTATGTATTCGAGCTACATTGTACTTAGGGATTGTCGCAGGCATCGCATCACGAGTCGCCTTTAAATGATTCTCCTAAACAAAAAAAATGTAAAGAAGATAAATGTTCCTTCTGTGTATTTTCGTTAAGAAAGATGAAAACAATACAAAATGGTAGGTATCGAATTGGATTGTCATGAGATCCCGAAATTGATAGCAAATAGTTAATTATTTATGTTAGTACAATTATTCTTATTGTTTGTCAGGTCATTTGACAGTATAGTTTACAATTGCTTATCCGTCATACGTTAGTGTACCCTTTACGGTTACATGACGCGATAAGTTTATGTACGTATAAAATGTATTAATAGTAATTACAGCATTACATATCTGATTAAATCATAGCTTTTATTTATAAATATATTTATTACATTTCAATCATTCTCAAAGGATCAAGCTGTAGAGAAATAACACGATCATTACAGACGCACGAACGATTAATAATTGAGAATTGAAATTTCATCTTTCAACATACATAGCATATAATTAATTATATTCTTACTTAAGGAAATTGAAATTAAAACTTTTTTTTTATTTTACAATTCGGTAGCTTTCATTGGCATCACCATTCATTTAATTGGTTTTATTATAAAAATACGTAAATGTCCTCATAAATACGAAGCAATCGTACGAAATATCAACCTTTGACGCCTAAAATAAAAACAGTTATCTGGCGGATTTTTTATTTCTCCTTTTTCTTAGTTAATGGCAATCTGTGAGTTATAAAATTTTGCGAGTGTACAATATAGGTAGGTGTATAGTATATATAATCCAATGTTATAAAAATATACGGATGAAAAAAAATGAACATATCATGTTAAACTTCTAATAACTATAAATATCATTTCTGTATACATAGAAGATAAAAGATTTCATTTGGATGTCGTTCAGAAATTACACTCCTATTCCTTACAGGATGACATGCGTTGCGTGTCAGGTGGCTCGCCAGTATCGCCCGTGACGTTTCACCCGCCAAGACAGCGACAAATCACAAATGAAATATAATAGCCGGAATTAGAATCTATTAGGACCCGTGACCCCCACGCTGAGTATTTTAAAACGAAACTTTCTCACTTTTTGAAATGAAGTAGAAAGAATAAAATTCGAAAACCACGTCACACGATTATAATCATGCGAGTGCCAGAATAATAATAATAATATTAACGTCACATTTTTTTTATTAATTAAAGAAGTCAAGTGTGTGAGAGAAAGAAACAAAAATAATTAGCAGGTTAAACTTTTTCACTGTAACATTATTAATTTATTGTCTTACACTATATTCGTCCTTAACCCCTTGAGCACAAACCTGGCGTCTACGCCAGCTTTCCACTGTTTTCCTATTGTCTCATTTTTATGAGTAATCGACATATTAAGAAAACATATTCAGACTATATTTTAGAAAGTAGTTTTTCTCTTTCTATAAATATGTTTGTCTCTTTCTCGGAAACGAATCGGTAGGCTACAGAAAGTGTAACTTACGTAATTTTAATGGTTATATGTTGAGTTTTACATAAGCATTTGCATATTTTTGATGACATGGTAGAAGAGGAAGGTTCTGAATATGGCTTCTATCTATATTCTACATATATACTTTGTATTATATAATAAGAAACATAACAGTTTTTTTTTATTCGGGCGAATTTTTTTGATTTGTTTCTTACATAATTCTTAAAAACAGGTTCATTTTATAAATCTTTTTTAATAATTATAATAATTTATCAGTGTAAAAAATTGAACATAATCTTATACCTACATTATAAAATAAACATAAAAGTATTGGGAACATAACTTAATAATTTATTTATTTATTTATTAATCATTAGTTGAGTACATCTGCCTGCCAAATTAGGATTCCCTGTATCTTGGCAGTTGGTTTGGTCCATCTGTCATTTCAATATTTTAACATATAGATATTTAATAAGGAGTGTCAATAAATTTACGCCCAACCCAACCACTACCGTATGTATTTGTATCAGAATGTACGAACTTATATATATTTATATATGTTTTTAAGATTTATATACCTATTTTAATTTAGTAAATATAGCATTTATTTTAGCTTTTGAATTAATTTGTTTTATTTAACATTAGTATTATACTATTATTAAAATTAGTTAGAGAAGGAATAAAATAAAACAAATACCAAATACGTGAGTCATAGTGAGAGCTCAGACTAACTTAAATAAATTCTGAAATAATATCAAATGCTTATTATTTTTTTCTTTTTTCAAGTTTATTTTACACGGATTATTCCATATTAAATAGCTAGTTATTATATAAATATGTAACGTATTACTATATACGACCTATATTTACGACTTTTAATTTCCTTTCTTAGCTCAAATTTAGAATTATTTAGTATCAGCGCGCACGTTGTTTTTTTTTTTGCTTGAGTGCCTTTCAATACAGCCTGACAAAACCGTTACTATTTTTCAGACCAACAGCTTTAGCGAAGGTAAAAAAAACGTAAGATTTCACATCCAACTATGCATTACACTAATACCTGTCAGCCCATTTTTAAATCAATCACTCAGTTTACTATAAATTATTATGTTTTGAATAGCTATATTAGTTTTTACTTCCAAATCGCATTGTTGCAGAAAATTTTGATACAGATTTTATGACCCCCACTAAATATAACCCTGTTTATATTATACCAAAGGATATGTGTGTCACCGGTAGACATATTGTTTTGTTATTCTGAAACAGTTTGCCCGTTGTCATACCAGCTAGTTTCAATCTGTGAAAATAACATTAGAGAGCCGGAAAATACACGACTTATCTTATTAGACTTGGATTTTTTTTTTAATTTACCGAGTAATTTGTAACCAAATTATTTTTTCAGAAAATAAATTTTGAAAAATGCATAATTAAAAACACAGTAGCCTTCAAATCTTCACCAGTAAGATAAACGAACTTGCGATAAATTTCTCTCACTTTCATGATATAAATATAAGATGCTTTCAAGATATATGTAGATATGAAACTCAACTATAATCATGACAACTCAGATTTCGAATTTGCGAGAATTTCGCATAACTTATTTATGTTGGTTGTATAGTGTTGCGAAATTTACTTATTAAATAGATGATGATGATAAATAGTTTTTTACTATTTTTGTTTATATATTACTAGCAGTGCGCCCGCGGCTCCGTCCGCGTTTCATAAATTATTCACTGCGTAATATAGTTTTGAAATAATTTATACCTAACCAAAAAAAAATACAAACGAATGAAGAAAAACGCGTCTTTTGTTTTTATTAGTGGAAAAAATGTACATTAGTGTAAATCGAAAAAAAATGAGAAAGGATCGATGGAATCCAAAAATTAACCATCTACAAAAAATTCCGCGTCAAATGATATGTTGTCCCATCCCGATTTAATCAGTAGTTTTGAGGTGATGATGCGACAAAGGAACCCAATATTTCTTATATAAATGTAGACAGATTTGGTTTTGCCAGCCATCATCGAGCTCATGACCAGATCTAGTTAGGTTTTCCGTTGACGGATACGTCAAGGAGGATGATGATTTTCATATTTGTAATGTTGCTTGAAAAATATTTTAATTTTCATGAAATATCTTACCATACTTCCTTGGTAATTTTACTCGTGGATATAATTAATTAGTATAAACAACAGTGAAGATTCAGAATATATGGTTTTCATAAATTAAATTTCTGAACACTGAACATAACAAGATTCATGAAAGTTTGAGGGTAATAATAACTTATAGATTTGATTTAACTTTAAGTTTGTAAGTTGCGATGGAACTTACATGTTCTTATTGAATAAATAAATGAAACATTCAAGAATAAATTCTTGGACACTTATACAAAACAAAAATCGATCTTTATTTTTTTTTTGCACCAGGGCATTTAGTTATCTACGTTACTGGATGTAGACCAGCATGATGATTGCGACTGTATATAGATTCTTATCTATCAGCAATCTTTATTGTTCTTGGACTGTATATTACTCAGCATCAGATGAAACGCCGGTTTTCCTCAGCTCGAATTAGGGATGTTCATCTACAAAAAATATCGATATTTTTTTCGATATCATAATATATCGTTATGTCGTATCGATATTATGCTATTTATCGAACAAATTAATATATTTTCGATATATCGTATGTAATTTGTATTCAATCAGGCTATAATAAAACACAAAGTCAGGACATCAGTCCAGTCGCGTAGCTAGTATGGGTGTCATCCCAAGAATTAAAACTCAACTCAAGTCAGACATTTTATAATTATCTATTGTTGCAATTGATATTTGTGCAATCGACCAAATTATTGTGACTTTTTGACACCCGGTGCGGAATAGAAGATAAATTCAGAGTAGCCATCATCAAAATAAAGTAGATATAGTGTATTTTAATTGAATGAAATAGATCGATATCCAATTATTCGATATGATAGTGTTAAACGTTCGATAAATCGAGTGTATGTTCGATATTTTACTGAATAATATATCGATCAGTCCTAACTCAAATAAAAAAATAATTTTATTGAATGGTTATTAACATAAAAAAGAATCTATACGAATAGTAATACAAGCAAATGAAATAACTATCCAAGACCCAGTATGGTAATACAGGGCCTTCGGGTAAAACTAATAAAGCAAGATTGCTAATATTAGAAGCCCTCGTGGTCCTTGGATTACTAACAACCGGGAACTGTGGACTTTAATTGGAGTTGCCGCAGATAAATGAGGTAAGGAAAGGGATGGACGTTTTTGTAAAATAAATTTATCTACCTGTTGTGATGTATGTATAATCTATATATGTAAGTCAACGTGAATACGTAATAAACGAATCAGTCGAGATTCAACATTCTGCGAGTTTAATTGTCTCCTCTATACCCAACCTCACACTATTTATTTTTCAAAACATTACTATATATTAATTGCTATATACCCTATAGCCTAGGTTCGCAGCGACGGCGTAACGCCCCCTTGTGGAAGTAGAAGACCCCCAGAGAAAAATTAGGGTGCATTGAGATAGCGCAGCGTGGGCGTGGGCAAATTAAAAATATAATCTAAATAGTTTAAAAAAACTACAATGGGGACCCCAGAAAAAACATATTCTCAAAGTGAGCGGTGAGCGAAATAAGGTTGAGAAACAGTGTTATAAAGGCTCGGAGTTTTGAATTCAATCTCACCTGATGTTTAGTGATGATGTGACCCAAGATGGTAAACACACTAAGGTTTAAACTTCAAGTTAAGAAAAAACGGTGCCAATTTACGGACAACAAAGTGTTGTAAATGTATCTCGGTAATTATAATCGAATCTGATTAATTGTTTTTTAAAATCACCTTAGTACTAAGGGTAAGTTTATTTAAGTTTATATGTGATGAGGTTTAGGCAGTTATTTATAAATTAGTACAGTGATTAACTCTAACTGGCACTGACTACAAAATTATTAATGGTATTAAAACAAAGGATATATCGACGTAAACAGGAGTAGATTAATAAAGTATTAACTTATTTACTTGCTAGTGCATTCTTAGAGTATATTATTTTAATATAGGTTTTTTGTTTTTATTTAAAAAAATCTACTTTTAATGTAAGTTTGTACTTTTAGGTATAGTTTTGATACCAGTTTTTTTTATTTATTAACTAAAAAATAGTTTTGTTTCCATATTAACAATGGGACCACCTCTGGTATGTATCGACTCGAATAGATCAAAATTACATATCAGTTCACAATTGACGGAGAAATCGCGTAACAAATAGATAAAAAAGAACAAACAGACGAATTGAAAACCCGTTTAAAGTCGGTTAAAAAGCAGATCAAGTGATAGAATTTTGACATTCATAAGCGCCTTATGAGGGGCTAAATTGAATAAAGTATTTTTGAATTTTTACGTGAGAATGATGTACTGATAAACAGTAATACTGAAATTGCATAAATCGACAAAAAAAAATTATTCAACTGTTTTATCTTTGCTTATTTTTATAAAGTTTCTCACTGGATTATAATTCTTAAACATGCAACGGTCTAAATAAGATATATTAAATAAAATCACGCAGTTGGCAATTTTATTCTCAACTTTCATCTTATGTATATTTACTTGATAAAATATATATCTATGCCAAATGTTTGCCAAATGTAAATTGGTTGGTTTAACATTGCTTACTTATATATGCGTAATAATAATGTCCCTTAACCTTGCACCTGAACGGGGTTTATTAGCACGTGTCTCAGGTGTCTGTGTCTTCCCCGATATTGATGATTTGCATATTTACTTACTCTTAACTAATATTAAACTAAAAAGGTTTCCTATATTTTTATACACTCTGTAAATTATAATGTATAAAACCTGCTAATCCTTAGAAGTATATGTGTGTAAAACCATATGACATGTTTTTTTGTAATTTCCATAGAATGCTTTTTGTTTACGAAATAATACACAAACATACTGTGTCATATCTACGACATATTTGGCCATTTCTAATAACTAAATTTATAAAATAATATTAAGAAAAAGTGTACTTTTATTCCATTTCATATGGGAATATTGAAGCGTCTAGTATTAGCTGTCAAATTAATAAATGCGTGCTTATTCTAATCAAATCTCAATTTATTGATTATAGAATACTGCTTATCGAGGTTCGAATCAATGTAAATCTAAGATAAAACTTTTAAAGGATTAATTATTTTACTTAGGAAGTTTTAAAGATATCCTCGTCAACTTTACATTGTAATACATAGTCTGTACCCGTCTGTTTCGCTTCATGAAAGTGCTTTTGAAGTGATGATGGCGCATTGGATACTGCGGCCGGATTCCACGTCAATCGACGCGGGTTCGATCCCAAATATTCAACTCTATAATCGGCCTGAGCTTTCGGTGAAAATATCGTGAGGAAACCATAGCCTGTTAGGGCATATTCTAATGATGCCTGCCTGGGTAGCTATCACCTTCAAGTTTGAAGCCACCAAATACCAATAGGTGTGTTCCGACAACATCACTTGAGAACCAGTACCTATTTTTAGTGTGTTTACCATGCTGGACCATATCGTCACTTAATATCAGGTGAGATTGTGGTGAAAGCACTAAGCCATGTAAAAAAAAATGAATCTAACTCGGCAGAGCTATTAAGCTACTAGACTGCGCGCAAAGCTTATTGCCAGCATAGGGTTGTAAATTTTACCGAACACCTATGACGGGAAATTCATACTTTCCACAAATTTATTGCTTTGAACGATGTAGGTATTTGTAGTTTAACGTTCTTTAATTATTACTATTATAAACTGTTTTCAGACTAAGCATATTAATTACCCATATTTCTCATTAATTGAACTACATAATATAAATTTGATTTTTTTTTCTATGGATTATTCAAAAAAGGGAAGTGAAAGAATTTTTAAAGAGTCGGCATCGCGCATGTGATTCCTTTGGTGTTTCAGGTGTCCATAGGCTACGGTGAGCGCTTACTATCAAACGAATCGTATCTCTGTTTGCCACTTACATGGTATAATGATAAAGTATTTGCCGAATTTTATCCAAATGGGTGCAATCGTCCACACACTTAAAAATATTCACATTAATAAATTACAACGTCATATACTAGGCTCGGTTATAGTTAAGAACTATGTCAATTTTCTCATCTATACTAATAAATAAAATGTGAAATATCTGTTCGTAATGTCGAAAGTATTATTTTTTTTATTAAATAGATATGAATGTATATACGATATATAGGTATGATATATAACAAAAATACAATTTTTAAAATTATTGTATGTCTGTTTGTAATCATCAAACGGCTGGACCGACTTCGACGGAACTTTTTTTGGTAGATAGCTGAAGTTACTCCGGGTAACTTAGGTACTTTTTTCACCCCATCAAAAAAAAAAAAAGGTACTTTTAATTTTAGAAAACAATTGGGGTTACGTATAAAACATTAAAACGCAGTGAAGAATATATGAAACGCAGACGCAGCCGCGGGCACACAGTTAGTAATTACATAAAAACTTCATCAAAATAAGTGAAGCCGTTTAGGCTGAGAAGAATTATGAACACTTACATACATGCACATGCATACATTTCATTCATAAACATATTGGTAAAATACATATAAAAGTGGGTAGACACACATGTAGTTATAGATCAAATGGAGATATTAGAGATGCGGTAATAAATTATGACAGTATTCACTGCGAAGTTACATATCCGACGCGGTCGCATTAGTACCAAAATCCGAATGCAAGCTTTCTCTCTTAATCATATGACATACTGTTGATAAAACTGACAAACTAAAAATAATATTTAATTATTTTTTTCTAACTTATTATAAAACTTCTCCCTGGTTGTGCGTTAGTGTATCTACAACTCAATGATCAATCAATGGACCAATACCTATGATTTTTTTAAATCATGATTTATGAGGATAATATTGAATTGATTTAATAAAAATTATCTATCATAAAATATTTTTTTGTAATACTTGACATAAAATATGTAAAAGATGTAATGCACTTAATAATAATTATAAATTACTGAAAAAAAAATTAATAATAATTGCTGTAAGCAAGCGACGCCGCGGGTACATATAGCTAACATTGTAAAATTTCAAACTGAACATTAAAATATTACATCAAATATACGTCGGATAGAAACAGAAAACTACGAATATTAACGTCAGAACGTTGAAATTTTAAAAGTCAGATAAACGTGTAGTGAAACAGAAAGAGACAAATATCATAAAGACTACTTTACTACAATACTTTTTGACTATAAAATGACTCCTTTTTGTGCTATTTTCGTTTATGATGAATTAAGAACATGAAGTTATCATTCATATTTTTATCTCTTTTTCGGTCTCTCATATATATCCCTTAACAATAAATTGTCTTACTATAGTGTTCTCTTTAATAAATGAAACGAACGATTAGTTTCAATGCTTTATTTTTACTAGTCGCACACGCGCGTTGTTTTGTTCATACATATCTTTTAAACATTTAAATAACCTAAAAGTTTGTGTATTCTGTACACGCATTCTTTTTTTTTTACTGTATGATATAAAGCAATATAAGAACTTATACGTATATATAGATTTGAAAACTCTAATTCCAATTATGTGATTTATTCGTTTTTCTCAGAAAAAAAATCTAAAATCTTAATTTTTTTAACCCAAAACAATTATCTAGTGTACTTTATATTCTAGTGTACAAAACTTTAACAACAATATATATTTTCTCTTGATACGATCAGAGATGGTATGACATAATTTTCATTTCTTCCTAAAAAACATTTAAATAAATTCACTGGAATACACCAATAGACAGTTGAATATCTATTCTGAACTTCTATCTTGTTATATTTAAATGCAATCATCGAATAGTTGTCAAATCTTGCTAACCGTATGTCACACATGCAACAGACAAAATGGCGGTAATTTCACAGTACAGCGCGCTACTGAATCTGGCTCCAGAGATGTTCTACGAAATATTCCAAACAGAACGGGATAATGGACCATGACGTTTTACTATTACTTAAACAAAAAGAAAACATTACGACTCGTTCTTATTGGGGTAGAAAAAGAGGATGAAATACCAACATGTCATATACATTAGCTGTCAATGTTATTGAAGATCTTCAATGTCCTTACGTCATTTGTACACTCTTGATGCATTTTTATTCATTAACCCCTTGAGCACTAACTTGGTGTTTACGCCAGCTTTCCATTGTGGTTTACAATTGCCTCATTTTAATGAGTAATCGACAAATGAAGTATTAGTTTTTTATCAGTTTTATGCGCTTTTAGACAATTTAATACGCGTCAATTAAAGCCCATTTTTTTTTCTAATGTTATATGATGTGTTTTTTAAATCGGTAGGAAAAGAAGTTAAGGGAAGGAGCTGGCTTAAGCAATATTTTTGTAATGTTTTAATTAAATGGAAACTTAATTATTACATCACAAATCATTGAAAGAAAGGATAAAATGAATGTGAAAATACATATTTCTATTACAAACACAGTGGGTTAGAAGATCCGCGATTAAATTAAATTGAAACAATTTCGTTGTAATTAGTAAGACGTGTGTCAAATATGACATTATCTGGGTTGCAATCTGTACCCGGGACCTTTCACTCCGTTATCTGTAGGGCACTTTGAACATAAATTTGAGTAATGCTCAAGGCCTTGAAAGTTTGTATGGCTCCGTGTGATGTAGTAAAATAATTACCACCTTTAGAAGAAGAATTAAACCTTAATAAAGTTTAATTCAGAGTTAAAACATAAAAAGGAAATTTAATATGTCGATTACCCATAAAAATAAGACAATAGAAAAACAACGAAAAGCTGGCGTAAACGCCAGGTAAGTGCTCAAAGGGTTAAGGAATCATGTTCTATTCTAAAATTTACCTGTAAAATGTTTTTTTTTTTGTTTTTAATTGGCATAATAAATAATTCAAACTGATTAACTGATAAATCTTAATTTACATCATTAAATTTTAAAGAAACTGACATGACATTGACATTTATATTAGCAACATTGATGACTAAGTATTATAATTATTGTAATTATTTTATTGTTGTAAAAATATTGTATTTAGGTTTCATTTTTACTATAAAAACTTTTTATGGTTTTAATACATGAAATAAAAAGTTTTAGTTAAAGAATAAGTAACACAAAACCCCTAAAATTAAGAAAACCGATCACCCATTCACTTCGTCCTCGTTATGGTTCATTATTTTATACATCGAAAATATTTATTTTTTCTATTTTCTCGTAAAAAGTATTTTAATAGCAATAATAAAACATACATATAATAGGTTTTCAGTTAAGTAATTATATTAGGAAGAGTCAATTAATTAAATATTTTTTAATTAATAATCAATCCTTTATAAAGTTAGACGAGGCGTTCGGTTCGCGGACTAATTTAACAAAGTTGTGTACAGTCCGATGCAAAATCGATTACATTTTTATATCGGAATTTACATAACATTTTTTTTACAAAGATTATTTTACCTTGATAATACTATGTGGTTAAATGACATACAAATTCAACCCATGCATTACATATATTGTTACGCACGTGGGTAGCTTGCATAGTTTTATTCCCCACTCCTTCTCATCCATAATAGAACAACGCCAGCCAGTCTACTGACATAGTAGGTAAATTAGAACTAACAAATGATTTCGAAAACCTTTGCCATACTGTGTATGTAGATTCCCTCATTTTTATGGCATTAGGTCTTTCGAAAGAGACGTAAAGAGACATTTTAGTAGGCTGGCAATAACGGCACCGACTGCCTGTGGAATTTATCACTCATAGTCGCCATTGTTTTTTCGTCTGTATTATACTTACCATGAAGTACTGTACTTTGCTGAGCTAATATTTAAAAAAAATACGTGTTTTACTAAGAAAAAATTTATTAACATTTATACACAAAGCTTATCACAATAATCCACAATGCTTTATAATTTTCACTATTTACTTGTAGCATTCTCAGATCGCTTGTGACTCTCTTCTTGCTTTTCGTTCCGACGTTCATATGTAACTAAACCGACTCTACACGCGTGATCCACTTATTGGTTCAAAGGGGTTCCAAAATGATCTACAAAGATCCAATGACTTTAATTCTCTATTTACTATTTGGTTGCTTACAACATCTTCTTTCCTTAATGTTTATTTACTCCTATTATGTCATTTGCAGTTCCAAAAATCAATGTTTTTTTATGAGTGTCGACCCTTTCAGGAGCTTTCTCTTTTTTTCGTTTCTATAAAAGGCATTACCAAAAATTAATCACTTATTAGTTTTCGATTTCTTTTTCATAAATATGTCAATGCTTACATAATCATGGGAGGAAGGATAAGAGCTATGCTTACACAATACTTGTGGTTGGTGAAAGCCGCGGATTTGAACTATATAATTTACTACATTTCAGCTTTAAGTGAAAAAAAACATAGTAATAACACCATATTATAGATAGGGCATTTTAAATTGTCGCCTGGCTAACTTTGGCACCTCCAAATTTGTCTAGTTTTAATATGTTGCAGTCATAGACCTACCTCGGTGGTGCAGTTGTATTACGGTACGACTGTCGTTCTGACGTCTCGGATTCAATCTCCGAGTCGGGTCAAATGATATTGGGTTTTTCTATATCATCCCGGAGTCTGGTATTTGTGCCCGATATGGCAACAGGCTCGTCTCCTGTCACATCTGGAACGGAACAAAGCTCGGCGAAATCTGGGCGGTGAAGTTCGCTATATCACCTCTGCCTAACCCTTCGGGGATATCAGGTGTGAGCTTAGATTATGTTATATTTTCGACCATATTGTCATCATCAGGTAGAATTGTGATCAAAACGCTGTGCATACACAGTACAAAATTAGGTATTTATGACTAGCCTATCACCGTAAATGACAAAACCTTTGATGGGAAATAAATAATAAAATATTTTGTAATTTTGCACTTGACTGTACTAGCGAAGTGCTTAAGACTATTATACCGGGCCATTAGCAACCGCATAGAAAGCGGCCGACGGTAAGTGATTACTAAATATTAATACATAAACATAATTTTATATTTATATTGTGTATGTAATCGGAAGAACCTAGAAAGGTAATCGGATATATTTTTTTAATATCGTGCAAGTGTAACGTTTTAATGTAATCTCACTTAATGTTAAGTGGCGATGAGAGATAAAATATGGTAACAAATAAAACACAGACATTGACATTTGTCGAAAGAAAATTAAAGAATGAGTAATATGATTTCATGATGTTTTATCGTCACAACTAGCTGTGTGTCCGCGGCTCCGCCAGCTTTTCATATATTCTTCACTGCGTAACTTCACAGTTTTTAAATAATCATTGGAAAATAATGTTTTGATGGTACTGTTCACTGAACAATATTTTACTCACAATTACATGAGTTTTATTTTTTTATATGGACCTTCATTAATTTCGAAAAATTATAGGCCACTTAGTCTAAGTTACGCAGAGTAACTGCAACTATCTGCCAAAAAAGTCCCGTGAAAATCAGTTCAGCCATCCCGGAGATTAGGTACCCGTTACAAACAGACAGACAGACAAATTAAAAAAAAAATGTGTTTTTGTGTGTATGTATCATATATATATTCATATGTATATTTAGTAAAAAAGTTGTTACTTTGATACTACAAACAGACACTTCAATTTTATTTATTAGTATTGATTAGAAAATAAATTACAATTTATAAAAGAATTTAGACTATTCAGCACTATAGCCAATATTAATAATTATACCTTTTCCTTCTTAATTGATCTAATCTTGTGTTTACGTTTGTAAGCTCCAGCAAAACATGTAGCTCATCTTGCTAGAACTTTTTATGAGGTTTTCGTGGCACCTTAGAATAAACGTTTCGCATAATTATTTCCACTACACTTCACCTGTGCACAATAACCAACACTATTATCATACAAAACGCCACCAAAATTACACAATATAGGGTCAAATACGCAATTGAATGGATTAATACAGTAACAGTAATACAATACAGTAACTGGCACATGGCAGAGGTTCCGAAAAAACCCCACGCAAGATCATATCTGTTCTTGTTAATTATCTATTTAATTAGAAATTTTCTTTTCTATTTATATATAATTAATTGCACACATCTGTTACTTTTAATATTTTAAGTCGATTTTTTATTTCTATTTTTTCATTTGTAAAATAATATATTTACTTTGCATGTCGTTGCCTTTAATCAGGGTCACGTTTAAACAAAAATGACAAAACAAACACAAAGATAGTGTATTGGTGTGAACTCTGTTGATGACTTACGTAAATAAATAAATACCTAAATAACATAACCCGTTCAAATCATTATTAAAAAGCCGGTATATTTTATACGATTTTTCAGATTCAAACGACTTTGTAAGTGTCGTAAAAAGATACTGAGGGATGTGAACCAGGGGATGGGCAGCAGCGTCCTCTGGATACAAAAAAAAAACACCTTACTGCGAGCGCTAACCCGCCTGCCAAGCGTGGCGATTATCGCAATCTCCCCTTTTAATGGTGGAGACCTATGTCCAGTAGTGGGCGCTTTATGGTTGAGTGAATGAGCGCCAGCAATTAAACGACATCTTATACTGGATATACTTTACCATGTTAACGGTTGATTTCCCCTACTAAGAATTGTTCAAAGCTGCTATAGAAGTTTTCACTTTTTCAAAAAACTCCTAGTTAAGAAATTACTATAAAACTGTAGAAATGATTTAAATACGTAAATGTGGCATACTTATACACGGTATCGTGTCGGATAATTATTAATATCCGAAGTCGTGTTAGTTACGACCCATTTCGATGCAAATTGACCGAGAAGCGTGATCGTGCCCGAGTAACCTTCTTGCGGGGCGTGCAGACGAGCGAATCGTATAAAAATTTAATGAGATATTTTGACTTTTTGAAATTTTGAATCTACTTCATATTTACGTAGTGAGTGTTCGTTTATTAATTTGACTATGATATTATTGAAATCACTTTTCCTTATGTTTTCAATCTCCTGTCAACATTTCTAAACTCCATCGAAACCGATGACTCATATTGCTAGAACATCGAATTTCATGGTAACTCAGAATAAGCGTTTCTCGTCATTATTTCAAATATACTTCATTTATGCACAATAACCTAACTATACCATACAAAACGCCACCAAAACAATCTAATACAGGGTCAAAGACACAAGTTAATGAATAAAAAAAAAAAATTAATGCCTTAAAAAAGACTAAGATCCCGTCCAAAAAAAAAATAGAACACACCTTATAATTAAAAGTATACATCTTTTTTTTTTCGTTCCATACATTATTTCTTAAGGCAAAGGTACTAGACCATGCAGCCAAGTCTGACATTAGGAATACCTAAAACAACGCATTAACAAAATGGTGGTCCACTGTTAGAGATCCAAGGAAGTTGTTGGGAGATCTCAGAATCCACACTCTAAGTCATTATTTTAAAACATTTCCTTTGAGAATAATAACCAATTTATATCATGTAAAACGCCATAAAAATACTGCAAATATAGGATTACTATAGGTCACTATTACCACCAAAATCAGCCCAACAACCTCACATATACCTCTTCTATATTAGTAGTAGTAGATATAGTCGGCTAAGCAAAGGCTTTATCTGTCTATACTAACATTTCTGCAGTTCAACCTTATACCAATACTCTAGCAAAACAATGGCCATCTTACTATAACTTTTTATTGAATTTTGTTGCACCTTAGAATAAATGCTTCGTTTTCTTATTTGATGTTTTCGTTTTCTTCACCCCGATTTGATGTTTATTTGCGACTAAAATTAAGTCGGTGTACTACTTCTTTGTCATTTCGAGGGTTAAATTTTGATGAATTTCAAAATGTTAATTTAGTAAATAAGCCGGGAGGTGTTTTCACCGATACATGTTTATTATAGAGATAAATAATGCTAAATTTATATATAAACTAAAATTTAACTGCCATTTATTCAATTTTATTCAAGGCACAGAATATAAAGAGACGGTTGAAACGTTTCCAGGGTTCATTCTTGCGTTACTAAATTTGTATTTGCTCACGTTCAGAATACGGGTTAGATTCTATCTGCCCCTGTCACGAAAGAAATTCAATTGTGAACATTTATTTTCAGTTAGCCCACGGCTGAGTTAGAAAGTATTATGCAATTTAAAATTATTTACTTATATTATTAATGTTGAATGGTTTAAGTAAGGTATTGAAATAAACGTGCTGGTTGACATTTTTGGACGTCTTAATTCATTTTACACCTCATAAATTGTTGCTAATATGAGAAAATATATAGTAAAATCTGACCTGGACCTTACACCTGACATTTAAAATAATAAGTACTTATAATAAACAATTCAGTGATATAGATCTATTTAACTTCAAACTTCATAATAAAAAATATATCTAAAAACAGTTTTAATAACCAAATGAAAATCTCTCTAGTAAGAAAATGACACAAAATTTATACACAGCCATATATCCTTACATAAACATATCGACAAAGGTACATATACACATATACATACACTCGCGTACACACACACACACATACATACAGACATGTAAACATAGTCTTACAATTAGTTTTAAAATAGTGATAAATTCATTTTTGGCTCTTTATTTTATGTATCGGTTTAGTTTATATGTCTATTTTATATGAGCTGTGAATTGTAATGTAAATAAATGAATAAGCAATAGTAGTGTGGTCGGATTTCATGTGTCTAGTAGTCGCAATCAGGAGTACCACAAAAGTCCTACTACACCACAATAAGTGCTAAAGTATTTATTTAAGTAGGTTATACAGTGTGGCCCACCCTAAAAATGACCGCCCCATAATTTATAAAAATAAATGGAAAATTATCTGGATTAATCATCAAAATAGGGGATCTATGCGCTATATTTTTACTTTTTTGTTTTTATTAAGGGTTGACAAAGTTTTTTTTTGGTTGGCAAAGCTATTAGATTCATAATTAATAACAAGAACCCTTGACACACATTTACTCTTTGGTTTTATGACAGCATCAATCTAAATGGAACATCTGTCAAGTTTTATACAATTTCTTGATAAAATACGTAACAAGTTTTAGATAACAATTTGAACTGGAAATCACAGAGATACCAATATGACATTTATGGACAAATTACCGACTGTAATCAGCTGCTGCTTCTGCTGTTTCCTGAGAGCTGGTACCGTGATGATAGCTCTGTTTTCTTTCGTAAGTAAATACTTCTCAATTCCATTCCTTCTTAATTTAAGTTTGACAAAATAACTGCCTAATAATAACTTGATAGTAACTACCTGTATTTATTTTTATATTCTATATAGCCTCAGCTCTATGATTACAATCTCACTTGCTGTTAAGTGATGATAGGTGCTAATGTGGTAAACAGACTAAGGAAGAAATCTATCTTGTAAATAAATATCAATTAATATTTCAATACTGCGTCGAGTATAGAATGACACATTTCGGCGCGTCACGTTACTCCACATAAACCGTCTCACACGTATCTAACTTCCACCCATTCAACGGCAAGATGTCCACTGCTGGACATAGGTCTCTCCCAAAGATCTCCACAACGACCGGTCTTGCCCCACCCGCAATTATTCGATTCCCGAATTATCTAAATTATTTGATAGGTATCAAAAAAATAAGAATGATTATAAATATAAAGTAGAAACTCTCGACAGCTGGAGCATCATTAGCATACACTTTCTATAAAAACTAATACTCAGTACTTACTCAAGTAACTACAAATAGGATAATTTACAAACGAGACTATTTTTTTTCCAGTTGATCGGATTAATATTCGCTCCTAATGTCAGTCAGACGCCAGGGTTTTGGGATATGGATGAGGTTCTTTCCAACTACAGCACAGCCACGGAAAACGCCGTACAGATGACGATTGGAGTGATATCTATTCTGCTATGTGTATTCAGTGTGCTTCTCGTTATTGGCGCTTGTTGTGTTAGTATGTTACGTCATATTTTCAAATATAATAGAAGTAGTAAATGAAAATGTCTCGTAAATGCATCTCATGGCTGTCTACGATCTATTTCAAATACGGCTACTGTTTATATGAGATCATTTGCTCGTTTTATTTAATGTGGATTATGTCATCTGAAGCCTTTACGAATATTGAGAGCGGAGCGTAATATTGCAAAAAACTGTCAGGCGGTGATAATTCCGTTACAGATTTTGATACCTCGAGTTTTAAGAGTGTATAAAAGACAATGCAAGTCTTCATTGTGTCAGGAGGTTCCAATTCCATTATTAATTGTGTAAATATTTTTAAACAAACTCTGAAACTTAGCATTTGGTAACGTACAAATGAATGCCTATGGAAAGGCGTAGGTTGAATTAACAGGCTTTGATCATTGATTTGATTTGATTATCAATCACTGATTGCTTCCAAAACTCTATGGATCATGAAGAACTATTTCGTTTAATCTCTTCTATATTTATTCTTTATTTACAGAATGTTCCAATTCTAATAGAGTTGTACCAGTGGGGTCGCCCTCGCCTACAGCAGTATTGTGGTTTTCCTGTTCTTCATATTGTCTATTTTCTGCTTCTTCGTTCATACGAATTGTTTTTTTTTAGCCGGTGGTGTCTTATGTGGTCTTATCATTTGCATTATACTGTGTAAGTTTCCCTAATATTTTAGTTACTTTAATTTAGAAATTCAATTGCCTAATTCAGTATATGTGTAGAGACTTGCTGTTTATATGTTTTGCCTGAACGTCTAGATTTTGTATCTATGTTTAGATTTTAAATTATCAGATTTATAATTATTTTTTTCTATAAAAATTGAAACAGTTTTCATCATAGAGTTCTGTTATTTGATATAATCTAAATATAGAACCGAACTCAGTTTATGAGTAACACATTCTACATAAGTATACGATACATTCAATACTTGACTGTAATCCATTAAAAAAAAAATTATCCATTTAAAGTCGTAAAATAATATGGTTTGAGATAATTTAGAAGACCAAGTATTTCTAGACGTAAGGAAAAAACGTACACAAAAACGCCTTTATACGAATATTACGCGTGATAAGAGGAATATGAAATTTGGCGCAGTTAAAGTTTACACATAACACACAATACTCTGTAGATGAAGTGCATAAAGCTAGTATTTTTATAAGTGTCATCTGCATAAATACATTAAATAATATAAGAAACATTACACACACTACATACATTATATACTATGTTATACATACACAAACATACATTATCATTATCTCTTAGGATTACCGACAGATAATGAATCACGTGTCATTGTCAGACATAACTTTTATTCACTCCGTGGATAGAACGTTTACTTTTGAGAAAGTTTTACTTTAAGCAATTAACAACGAAAGGCATAAAAACTGTAATCATTCCTAAAATCAATTATTAGTTTATAAAAGAAAGTATTATATATAATTTTATAAACGTAATTAAAACAAATTATTTTAATTACAATATCGGGATAAGACCAGTTCATTTTATATGGTCTATATAATAACAAATCTTTCTTATTTCTGATATATTTTTTCAGTTTTTTATACTATCGGTTTCAGCGCTTTGACCAGCTGATGTTAAGTAACGATTTGGTCCAGGATGGTAAACACACCAAGCCAGAGCTACTAGTTCTCAATTGATGCAGCTAGGATACTCCTGTATGGCGACAAGTTTTCAAACTTGAAGCTGTTAGCTACCCAGGCGGGCATTATTAGAAAATGACCTACTATCGTGTTATGGTTTACGCACGATGTTTTCCTTCGCCGAATGATTAGGCTCAATGTAAAATTTGATAGGTGGGTTCGAACCTGCACCCATCGACGCAGAATCCATCATTTTTACACGTCCAGTAAGTAGCACACAACTTATCATAGAAAGATCCTATAGCTCCATACACTCCTACCGTGGAACGTCTTATGATATTCCTTGAACATATTAAATTTAATTACATCTTATAACTTTCACAGTAACTGCGTATTTCATTATGGTCGTAAACAGCCTCAGGATGTCCCTCAAATACCTCGCCGGGGATGAAGTTGATCTATAAATTACTGTTGAAAAAATATTAATAAAGAAAATGATAAAATCCCATATATATCTCTCTATACAGTTTTTTTATACTTATCGTAAGTAACTGGTTTTGGGAACGTAAAAGTAGATATAAAAGTGACTAGCTGACAATGAATCGTCTATACTATTGACCGGATAAGAAATGTACAGTTAACGATGTTACTATACTATTGACCTGGTATTTTACTACTGACCATAAATAAATGGATTTATTTAGATAATTTTAGAGTATAGGTACATAACAACAGGTTTGTAGTATTTGAAAGACTATACATTATTTTCCTGGTATTTTTATTATCCTTTTGAAAATGTACTAATACTAAATTATTAATTAATTATAACCTGTGATATGTTTTATGGTGACCATAGACATTTATTGCTAGAATTAGATTTATTTTGTGTTGTCTACAAATTTCGTGCTGTGATTGCCTTAAAAAGCCTATTGTAGGAGTAATTATAATTAAATTCTAGATTTCTAATCTTTGTAATAAATTGATACATAGTTTTAAATAAATAGTATGAAAGTGTAGTAGGAGAAATAACAAGTTTTGTTCCTATGCTTTTTGATATTTTTTATAGTGAATAATGTCTTTACACATTCTTCCTGCTATCTCTAACCCGGGAGTAAAATCTCCCGGATTAGAGATGCCAGTGTGGTATGTTGGACTCGCCCGGCGTGAAGCCCCGGGAATATCCACTCAAACCCACTTCACCCAACGCCGCCTCCTTGAGGCGACACGGGATTAATGATGTTATTTGATCTGCCTCTCTGTATATATCCAGGTCATATGGAATGATTTAATAACTTGAAATATTAAAGAAATAGGGAAAAGGAATAAACATTACATTATCCGTAATTAGAACCGATTCAATATTTGAAATATATTATACGTGTCAATCATTAGGTAACTAATTAATAGTAGCAGGTTCAAATAAGATACTATACTGTTTATCAGTGACATACTGTGATTTTAAATGGAAAATTTCCTAATGAAACCTGTTAATTGCTTCTTAATTTACTTCATAATATAAAAGACCCGCTTTGAAACCTCAATTAACGAACAAATTAATTTCTCCATTCATTTTGAATTATAAACGATGTATATTTAATTTAATCTTGTAATGATAATAAAGTCAACAACAGTTCAACTAATGTTATAATTAAAAACATTTTTTAGCAATTTGGACTTTGAAAGCTGGTTGGAGCATTTTCGTCAGGGTGAGGTAATGATTTTGTAAATATAATAACCTATTCAGTCAGTATAAACTTAGTCAAATTTACTAGTTCACAATAGTGGAGGGAAGAAAAATTGCAATTAAAAAGAAACATTGTCTTAATGATTCAATCTACATTGAATAAATCTTGATAATTTTTACGCCATTTAACCCAATTTTAAGTGTGCAGCCTTGATTCTAGCTATCATGTTTTACTATTTTGCTTAAGGAATCTTTTAAATAGGATAATCA
Source organism: Samia ricini (assembly GCA_014132275.2). Taxonomy (NCBI): domain Eukaryota; kingdom Metazoa; phylum Arthropoda; class Insecta; order Lepidoptera; family Saturniidae; genus Samia; species Samia ricini. The sequence continues at coordinate 28,463,823 of AP028158.1, forward strand.
ATAATTAAAATAAAAATATTAGGAGAAACGTGTTGACGACTGTACTAGTATCAATTCTATCACAGTTGGTAATATCTACTACATACGTGATTACATACACAACTCTTAACAGAGTAACATAAAGTTAAATGGACCTACTACTATTAATTTTTTGTGTATGATGTCACGAAGAAAACCTAATTAAAATATTGTCGAGGAAGAACAACTTGTTAAATAATTACAACGGAGGCTGAGGTTCCTAACGATATATACGATATAACAATTCCTAACAGTAAAACCTCTTTCTCAGTTCTAACCTTATTTTGAATTATCAATGAAAACTTATCTCGCTTACCTCTATCAACACTATATTAAATGACATTTAAAAGTGATATTATTGTGGAGAGTAAATTAATAAGTAATAATTATGTGCGAAATATTTCCAGAATTTGAGACTTGTTGTTTTATATTTTCATTGAGAATAGGCATGCTTATGATATCTGTTTTGGCTGTTGTAAGTATAACTCAGTTACGTTTATTATTTACAAACGATCTGTAATGATACTGAGTATTCGATTGATAAAGGCTTTACTTTGCGAAGATCCATTATAAATAATATAATGGAATGAAGCAAAGTATTATTAATCAATTAATATTAATGATATTGAGGATATTTACTAAGATAATTTATAAACATAATAATAGTTTAAAGATTTTACTAAACAATAAAACAGGTCTGTGAAACGAATTTTTTTTAATAGTTATTTTTTCTAACTTTTAATAATTATTCAAGAAGTAATATACACCACGTCACATTTACCAGATTCATATCACATGATATTTTGAGAAGTATTAGTACTAATAGTACAACTAAAAAAAACCTTGATAAATAAAATGGGTGCGAAACATTTAATTCTCCAAACTGTGTTAGTCTATAATTATTAAAATAAATCACAAAGATATATTTAGATAATAAATTGTTAGATAGATAGAGCAAATGTTAGTCGCTAAAGAAAAGGGTATTTGCTCAAAGCAAAGATTCAGTATACCTAAGCTTTGAGAGAACTCTATGTATGGAAAAATGGATTGATGATAATAATGATTTTTGAAATATTTTTCAGTCAACTGGAGGTATAACACTGAGCGCGATTGAACAAAATTCTGCTGTCAATTATAATAATCTCAAACATGTAACAAAAATCAGAGGTATCGTAAATGATTCCTATTGAAGCCTAATTTTCAAATGTTTTATAACAATTACCTTATCGTTGTTTTCTTAAATGCGAAATTTTATTCAAAGTTAACTTGTCTAATGGAACATTTTTCGGGTAGAATCAACGATAATTAAATAATTCAATAGTATAATTTCCATTAAAAAACTTGTTGTGTACTTGAGTTATTCTGACCATAGTTTTCGAAATTAATAAGCTTTACGTCTATTGAATACATTTGATTTCTTTCATGTATTTCCAGGAAGTATAAATATGAACTCTTCTTTTAAGAATTATTCCTTTTATTATTATAGTTTTTTTCAGATACAAATGCGGCTCTGGAGCATTTTAGTGCATTAATAAAATCAGCTTTAACTGTGATGGCCGTGTCTTTTATGCTGATGGGTTTATTACTGTTGTTTGCTACATTATGGGTGAATATTCTACATTGATTTACTCTTTTTTGAGGTGGTAATATGACCATGATATGAGTTTCAATAAGTGTGATCGAACAAGGTTAAACAGAATGGTAATAACAATTTAAAATCTGAGACCAAATGCTTTTGAGGTGATATAAAATTCCAGTTTATAATTCATATTAGGATTCATAAGGAATTATCACATTTTGACCTAATTAATTTTATTAGCTGATATGTTAAATAAAGTAATCTTAAATTTTGAGTGCTTTAACATTTTGATAACATAATTATAACCATATCTGACAGCCATATTATATAAATAAATAATGCATAAATAATATCCAAGCTATCGTTTAATTGAATTTGATTTTGTTATAATGCGTTAAACACATTCCAGGATTCCGAAGGTTTCGTACAAATCTTCGTATGGGTGATATTTCTAAATGTGCTCATAGGATTTGTTATCGTGGCAGCCATATGTTATGATTGTGTCATGAAGGAGAACGAGTGTATAATGGCTGGAATGGATTGGCTCTCGGCTTCAATTCTCCTTATCATTATTGTAATCTATTTGTTTTGTAAGTTATCTAAACTGTTTCTAATATCAAGAAAATGTCTTTTTTTATTTGGTTATAACAGCAAAAAATGATCAGCTATTTATTGTAAGCAGTGGGCTGGGTATATTGCTCGTAGAATCGATGCCTCAATCGGCCAACGAGGTCTCGAATGGCTACCACATATTGGAAAACGCAGCGTGGCTAGATCTCCAACAAGATGGATTGAAAACCTGGTGAAGGTCGCGGGAATCGGCTGGATGCAAGCGGTGCAAACCGATCGTTGTGGAGAACTATGGCCAGCAGTGTGAAATTCGTTTGATTTACATGAAACTATATATCTCAAATCAAAATCAGATTATTTTAAGCCTATATATGTGTTTAAAAACGTGAAGCTTAAGTAGGGTCGGGCGATCACAATACGTCTCATTACGTCGCAGATATCTAAGTTATAAAGCATTGCATAAGCTTGCACAGCCCCTCTTTGTAATGACAATAGATAATTTGATACAAATTGTTACTAAGTTAAATTGCGTTAATATTCTGCCGTCTGCATCATAAAGTACATAAAGTAACTATTCCTATATTGATGAAATATAGTAATATTATTAAGAAATATAAAATTAATAATATTGCTACTTTCCTGAAAAGGCATACAAATACACAGAAAGTCTTCATTGATTAAGATACTATGACCGCAAACAAAATTTTAGTAGGTACCCTCTTATAGCATACTTTTTAAAGTGAAACTTTTCCATCGCTTCAATTTTTTTTGTCCATCTAGCGCATGTCGCATTACAGCCGGCCGCGAAGTAGGGGTAAAGTGAAAGGCGCTCGGGAGAGCAGGCAAGGTCAATATGGTGGCAGCTATGACTCGCATCTAACCGTGTCGCATTTATATTCTCACTCATTCATGCAAATTCTCCGGGGTATTTGTGTTTCGAAATATTTTATGTTACCAAAAAATAAGTAAACAATGACTTGTTAACTTGAAAGTTTTATTTTCATCTTGTTTTCATAAAACCACACAATGTTTTTTTACCTTCATAACATACTTGACTAAAGAATTCTTTCCCGAGGATCGTAGAAATTATAGTAGGTCCTTCAAAAACTTGCTATGGTGAAAAAATGAAGTTCAAGTAATTTCATTTTCTTTTCAGTATGGATATATTTCATAAGTGTTGCGAACAGTTATGTTTTAAATTATAACATTGTTTAAAGGATCTAATCGAAGAAACAAAATTACTTCAAGATTTTTTTTTCTTACAAGGATTATTATGTAACTTTAATTAATGTTGATTTTAACACTGTCTCTAATGAAAAATAACATCATATTTTAACGATTTTTTTTTTATGTAAGCAATCATGTTTTTTGTTGAATTCAGTTTATAATCTATTAAAGTTGTCTGAAAAACTTAATAAATGTTTATCTGTCATCTCGGGTTTTCGGCTTATTTTGCTAACTTTTTTGTCTATATAAAATTCCATTTGAGTAGAGAATATTTTATATATTTGAAGTGAACACTTCTTTAGAGGAGTTGAGTAATTCTCGGTAGAGGAAAAACTTATAGATTCACATTACTAATGGAATGTGGCACCAGCTATCAACCTGCTGTCAACGACATGGAAAGTTTTTTTTTTTCTTATATTACGCACGGCAGAAGCATTTGCCAGTGTCGATTTTTGTTTCAAAGATCTTTTAGTAATGTTGCTGATTTAACCATTGTATTAAAAACATAGGAAGTTAAATGAATAAACAATGTAAATTTAGGATTGAGTAAATGGATAAAAATCTTCTACAATATTTATATATACACACACACATCATATCCATACTAAAGAAGTCATTTCTAAATAATTATTCGTGCTGCTATCATTTAAGCAGCATGGCTGCCTAGGTTTTTTTTAAATATAATTTTTGGTTTCTTTTATACAAGATACTCGGGTGAATTAGTACCGTGTGTGCTAGCTTATTCAAATCTTGGTATTTTTTTAAGGTTTTATTAAATTTTAAGTTAGGTGGTGATAAGAAATGTATAATGTGCTCCGGAGGCCCTGGCATCTTTGCGCCGGTTAGGGACGTGGAGTGTTTAGTCAGTCGGCTGCGGCCAACCTGACACACGGACACCTAAGTCAATTGACTCGGTGTCTATGGTCTGTCGCGAGGATCACACGTGTGCGAAAAACTGGGTTTTTCGGCGCACGTCCGAGCGTTCAACGAGCAGATTTAAACCACGTTAAAAAAAAAAAAAAAAAGGTGGTGATAAGAAGGGTGGTAGATTTTTCCGCCCTAAAGTTTGAAAACCTGTCGCCAAACACTAATAGGTATGTTCAGGCCGTATCACTTGAGAATTAGCTTAAGTGTGTTTACCATTCTGGACCACAGGTCACTTCAAATCAGGTGTGATTGTGGTCAAAGCATTAGGCCTATACAGTGTAAAAGTCTATATCAAAAAAATACAATCATGGAGTTTCCACTGTTGACCACTTACGATAAATGTGTTTTATGTATTTTATGTGACAGATTGTTAGGATATACTGTATATTTGCAAATGCATATAGTCTCATGCCATTTACACCTACAATCTTTAATTTCTTAATCATTCTAAAGTTGACTGGTAGAAATTGCTTTAGGCATTACATCTACCATTATAATCTTACATATCTAAAATGGGTTTATAAATAAAGCTACAGTTAGATACCTAATAGTTACTAATAATAGCATAGAGTTCAGTACTTAACAAATAAAGCGTCAGCTACAAAAAACATTGATAAATGCCAATCTAAAAAAAATAAAAACTACTTAAGCCTCGACAAAAGGGACAGCATTAAGTTAATGCTACTTAGATACTAAGTAAAAAGGACAATAATGCCCTCAAACACTCAACAATGACAATGTACAAGTCATTAGACGCTAGACTAAGTTGAACTTATTAAACCTAAGATGGGGCGACAGATGTTTCACCTTTTTTTTTGCGATCCTCGGTGACGTAATGGAGTTAGTAGATAAAGGCAAAGATCCTTTTCGAAGGTACGCTTAATTACCACCAGTGTGACACGAGTGAGTAAAGAACATGTTCGGTGAATATTGTAGCTTAATTTTGCTTTCCCAATATATATTTGATAATTAAATGTACATACGCAAACACTTAGACAAATTTGATCAAGTAAACGACCGGCATAATGTTATTTTTTAGCCGTCCCATGCTTTGATTTGTAAGTCTAATAAAACTATTTTAGGTAATAGTTTTAGATTTCTAAGCTCATTACTGATTCACATAAGTGCAAGCTCGATGACAAGTAAGTTTTAATTTCAAAAGGCTATTACAGGGTGGATCATTACGTGAACGATAGTGTTGTCTGGAAATGACACACCTCTCTGTGCTTCCGTTTAAAACGGTTATAACTGTAATTTTTATATAAATACAAAAAAAAACAAGGTTGAGATTCTCACCGGAACCTCTCGATGACTGAGTTGTTTGGTCAATCACAACCGCGCCTTCTCAGGACCTAAAATTGAATAAAGTATTTTTTATTTATTGTCATTTCGAATGTTGAGATTTTCTAATGTTGAGAAATCCAATTTGTGTATATGAAAAACTTCAATAATATTGAACCGATCACCGTCAAAATTGGTGATATGCATTTTAGGATGAATTTCCAAGTTGACTTTTTTCACATGGTAACATTTAAATTATTAGTTTATAGCCTAAAAATAATTTAGAAAAAAAAAGTTTTTTGACGCCGTTTAAGCCTGCCTAAATGATAATATGCTTTCCATTCGTTTAACAGTATTTGTATTTTTTTTTATTTTATCAAAACGTACAAAATACATTTTTTATTTTTTAAAGGTGTCATAATAGAACAAAATCGACAATATTTGATCAGGTATTGCATATATAATAAGATAGAAAAAAATCTAAAATATGAAAAAACTGCATGACAAATGAATGGGGAAAATATCGTCATTTAGGCAGGGGTTTTTAACGGCGTCGAAATTTATTATTAAGGCTATAAACTAATATTTACTTGATACCCGGGAAAAAAAAAAAGGTTGGCAAATAACGGACACCCCTAATATTTATGTATTTTTCACGGTTTTTGAGTTTGCAACATTTTTTTTTATATATATAAGCTCGGCAAAGTTACTATTTAATGTGTCCGAGTACCCATAAAAATGAAACAATAGTAAGACAATAGGAAAACAATGGAAAGCTGGCGTAAACGCCAGGAAGGTGCTCAAGGGGTTAATATAATATCAATTAAAGTATAGTCTAAGAAGGGTGATAATTGATAGATGAGGATCTTTTGATAGCCGGCATCATAATGGAGGATGCTTGTAGTTAAAGACTCTAGATAGTCTAGATATATATTTTCTGATCACGGAATACGCCCCTTAACGTGTCCCTATGACGCGTTTGCCACATGTGTACTGTGGTCGCAGTTCAGATAGGCTACCATTAATAGCTTTATCAACCCTCTAACTGCTTGTACACTGGATGATTCTGGAATTTGATACGTTAAAACGTGGTTTTCACCTAGGTTGTGACTACCATACACGTAGTGAAAAACCCTCTATAGTTACACGTATTAGAGCGTCATGTTACAAGCCAGTCTAGATACAGCAGTTAGCAGTGTGTTAGGGCAATTGAGCTTCAAGCGTTCGCAAACACCGTACCCATGGAATATTGACATAATGAGACGTCAAGGCACTTCGGATCAGTTATTGTATACCGTAGAGCTATCTAGAGCTAAGTCATTTTGGCAAATTCGACTAAAAAACTAGGCAGCCACGTGGAGTACCCACAGAAGTTAAAAGTTTCATTTATAATTAATATTCATAATCAAAACATAAGATAGGCTGTGTAAGTAAACATTTTATTACTAATTATCTCTGAGCACCAGCATTTAAAAACGCAGTCTTATTTTTGACATACTGTAGCATGTTTACGGCTGACGTCATAGCATCGGTAACGCGAATCTATAAGTTTTTTCCGATATCGAGAATCACTTGACGCCGAAATGTCTTGGCTCGTTGTTCGGCATTTCGCGTCGATGCAAATGAAGCTGCTACCTACCTCGAAAAATATAATCAAACGTTGGTAAAATAACTGAGGACACGTGTGGAATCGCTCGCAGAATTTAATATTGTCGATATATATAAATAAGAATATTTTACGGAGCGTGTAATGTAGACTCCCGTATCATATTCAGTTACGTGTACGTGTAATGTTATTATGAGCTGGAGGTATCTTGTACATAATATGTCGGCATTTCGGTAAAAAGCGTTCGGACGAACATTGTCCTTGTAAATTTAATGGCAATATATACTAATATATATAATTGAAGTGCCTGTAAAGTCAAAATTATTTTTTTTTCACTAAATAGTTATGAATGTATATACGATACATATACTAAAAAAAACGTTTTTTAAAATGTTGACTGTCTGTCTGTTTGTTCTGGGTATTCTCCGGAACGGCTGGACCGTTATGAACGGAACTTTTTCATTAGATAGCTGAAGTTCACCGCGTAACAAAGACTACTTTATTTTTTCGAAAATAATTAGGATTCTGCGTAAAAAAAAAAAAAAATTAAAAGTTATAAAAATTGCAATACAATTCGATTTAATGCACCTTATTACGGGCAAGTACTTGAATTTATGAGAAATATGTTTTCTTTATCTTAGAATTAAAAAAAAAAAATTAGGGTTGCGTATAAAATAAAAATTTAAATGCAGTTAAGAATATATGAATTGCGAACGCAGCCACGGACACACAGCCGGTCTATAATAAATTTGACAATAATTTTTAAACACATTATAATTTTAAAGTGAAAAAAAAACAGTTATAATTAAATTATACATATCTGTCTATCTATTATATACTCGTTTGAAGAATTAATTTTGAGTTTTTTTTTAAACTCAAATAAAATAAACTCAAAAATTAACAGTTCCATATTAATAGTACCTAATAGTGTTAGGTTTTACAATAAAGTTCCAAAGCACATTATACATTTACCGGGAAATAAGTTCAGGTACGTTATCAAGCAAGATTTAATTTGGAAAGGTTATTATAGGATGGATCATTATGTGAACGATGTTGATGTCTGGAAGTGACAGCCTTGTCTATGCATCTACTAATAAACTTTGCAACTATGAGTTGGATCAGTGGCGTAGCGTGTGTGATGGCCGCCCGGGGCGGAAGACAATTTTGCCGCCAATTTATTTCAGTTTTTTATTTCAATCGGTCCGAATTGTGAAATTTTGCAACCCCCTAAAAAGAGCCGCCCGAGGAGGGCCGCCCCTGCCGCCCCCATACGCTACGCCACTGAGTAGTATAGTTCTAAAACGGAAACATTAATAAAACCAGATCGAGTTTTTTGTCGGTTCTACTCGTTAACTGGGTTGTTTTCCGAACCGATAGTACCTAGTACTTATCAGGACTTCAATAGGAAAAAGTATTTTTGAATTTGAACTGTACTTCGACCACAATCAACTAGTAATATTAAATAGTTTCAACATATATGTGATAGCGTTTTCTTGTGTTGGTGACGTTGCCACACCAAGGAATCGCCAAATACAGCACCTCGTGCGACACCTTCGTACATTAACTCATCTATCTTTAAATCTTAACGAATGCAGATATATATTTACATAACATTACTAAAGTACTAGCTATCTTTTTAGGTAATATTGTTATAGTAATGAGAAGTTGGAATAAATTAAATCTTAAATATTAACTTCCAGCTTACTAAATGAAAAAAAAACAATCCGATTTCAAATTCTAACCAATTTTTGGCAAAAAAAAACATTTGTACAATTCTTTGAAGACGTATAAGCCTGATAACTAAGCAAAAAATAAAAAATAATAATAATATGTAATTTATTTTAGTTTTTATAGAACTATAATTATCCAAATTATTTTAAAAATCCAGAATCTGACATTATTTGCGTTGTCCGCTTCACCTGAAATTCCCTCAATGGAGAATACCAATCAAGAAGAATCTGTATAGTGTCTATACTGAATAATGGTAAAATGATTTAAAATAAATTTGCGGTATGTCTGTTTATTTTTATGTTTTATTATTATTATCAAACGACATATAGTATTCAAGTATGAGGCAAGCAACCCTTTTAGATAATACTGCGCCATTTATACAGAGTCGTAAAAACGTAAACTGTTATGTAATGAGCTCTCATAGGGACGTCTTTCGAAATACCGATATATACAATTGACCTGAGTGGTATAAACTATTATATACAAGTGCCATGTGGTGTCGGCTAAGAATATTACCACCTATATCTACCCGTGGGTGAGGTAAAAGGCGACTAAGGAATATAAACCAGAGGATGGGCAGCAACATCCTCTGTGTACCAAAAACACCTGCCAGCCCGCCTGCCAAGCGTGGCGGTTATGGCAATTACTCCCTTACTGGGTAATTACTTACCTATTTCTAGCAGTGGACATCTTATGATTTAATGGTTGAATGGATGGATAAGTGACTTGATTTACAAATTCTTGAAATAACCATTCTCATTAATTAAAATCTTGTTTATGTTTGAATAGTAATCTAAACCGCATCAACTAATTTAGTAACTGTGAACATCTGAGATAGCGTTGCCAACCCGTACGATAAATATGGGGTCGTACGATAATTTAGCCACTGTACGATATACGGTGTAGAAAGTCTAAATTAAGTTAATGTACGATAATTTTCAAAAACATTATTGCCCAAAAATCACAGTACATAACCCATTTTCATAGGCAAAAATTAGTTTCAACTACTTTCAGTCCTCCTAACTTGTATGTAAAATCTAGAATTATTAGTCAAGTGAAAAAACATGAACTTTAGAACAATTTTATTAGTGGTTAAATACCTCGAACATATTTCCTGGTTTGTTGTAACTGTCTCAAAAGTAAACATTCTGTCTACGCGGTAAATTAATGTCTAGTCTGACGATGACACGCGATTGATAATGCATTGGTAATCGCGAAGGATAATGATAGATGTTTGTGTGTGTTAAACGCACGGCAGTTTTTGTCATATTTTTTATTACTATAATGTATTTATAATTGCAAATTATACAAAATTATTGCTTTCTGCACTCTTCCATATAAATTTTCATACTCCTTCGTCCGCGTTTTCGTAAAAAGCGATACAAAGTTTTTACTTCAAGTATTAATTACATATAGATTGCTGCTGCGTTATTTCCAATAACATATTACGATGAACGATGATGCCTTAGAATTCCCTCTAATCTTGGACTAATTCAGGAGCTGATTAACTCAAAACTTTAATGAGCAAAATAAAGAAAAAGTCTATGTTGAAAATATAGTCAATTTAAAAAAGGGTTAATCTGTAATTACTATATTTATAAATGTTGTAGTTAGTTCGTAAGTACATATAATAAACTTCCTAAAAGCTAACGTCCATTAGGCCGTAAGTGCGCATTAAACGTTGACGTCGCATCTGCTACACGATAGCGTCTCTATCATCTTTGTAAAACGAATTTAATATTCTTTACCTCACTTTACTGAGCATTAGAAAAGTTTTAAAATATTGTAATGTAATATTTTTTGATCTTAAAGAGAAACAGAATTATAAGAAACACATCACATTTTAAGAAACTTCGCAAATTAGATCCTTATTATACAAATAAAGAGTAACGTCTATCTGTTAGTTGGCTCGAGTTAACTCGATAACTAATGAATCGATTTGTATGAATTTTTTTAACCGTAAATATATAATTTAGTCAGGTTTTATATTTTGTTACGTTAAAGAAAAATATAACTTGAATTCTATACACTAAAACTTCCCATTGATAAAACCTGGCCTAATAATAAAAAATATATATTTAATATGACTTTTATTATAATTTTTTTTTTGCGTGGCATCTACAATTATAAAGACAATAAAAATGCAATTATTAAAGACAATATCAGTATTCAATATCTTGGATGTAGTAAATAAATCTTCTATAATCCGATTTGACAAAGAAGAAAGGCTAATAACTTCGCAGCCGAAAAAAATTGACAAACGGAAACTTATTTGCATCCAGGGGTGTTCCCTTCGCAAGATGTCGCTACCATTACGCATACTAAGAATTCGGATCGGATACACTCCACTGATTTTAATGGATACAAAAAGAGACTTTTAAATTGGATGTTACATTCCTTATGTATCGGAATTCTCTATGATACGAACCCCGTCATAAACGGATTATGTTCCTATTTGCTACTTCATCATTATCTACAAATCAAACTCAAGCCATACTTATCACTCAAAGAGTTATCAGAGGTTCAGAATATCGTTGAGTCATTTAAAAAATTGTTTGCTTAATATTTGTCTAATAACAAAGGCAGCAAATTGTTTTTAATGTTATTATATGTATATTACATTAAATATTTATTATTTTAACAGAATTCAATAATAAGTCGATTACCCACAAAAATGAGATAGTAGGAAAACAATGCAAACCTGGCGTAAACGCCAGGTTAGTGCTAAAGGAGTTAATCAATTAATATAAATAATAATCAATTAATATTTTCCTATTATTATAATACCTATATGACTACAGTAAGTATAAGCCTGAGCTTTCGGTGAAGGAAAACATCGTGATAAACCATAGCATGGTGCTAGGGCATTTTCTAATGATGCCCGCGTGGTTAGCTACCACCCTCAAGTTTGATAACCTGTCGCCAAATACCAATAGATGTGTCCCGGCAGCATCACTTGAAAACCAGTAGGTACCTCTAGGCTTCGTGTATTTACCATCCTGGACCACATTGTCACTTAACATCAGGTGAGATTGTGGTCAAAACACTGAGGCTATTCCGTGTAAAAAAAAGAGTATCTGATATAGTTTTATTAATTTTTGAAGGACTCAAAATGATTTTTAATGGACCTTGGCACCTTTGTTTTTATATCCATTTAACCAACATAACCACTCGAGCATGATAATGTCCTTTACTCAATAAAGTATATAATTTCTCAATTGCTATAATATTTCTTATGTTATATTTCGTCAAAATTAAAGCAAAGGTATCGTTTATAACAATGGTTCCCAACCAGTGGTCCCCAGGAGTCAAAATATTATAGAATTATAAATATCGGGAACGACTTTGTAAATTTTGCGGACGGTGCATCGCTGCGCATCAAATAGGGTATCTTTTTATGTTTGGTATTAATTCAGTTTGATTTTCCCAAGATGTCTCTCGTCAAGACAGGTTTGAGAACCACTGGTTTAAATGTTCAAAACCTTATTAAGAGGACATGCTAGCGCCATTTATTCCATACAAATATAGTTCCCTGTTTCCTCCCTGGATAATAGCATTATGGCAAATATTTTTATACCAATTAATATATATCCACCACCGCCATGCCCGTACGTTTTGATTTTTTCCATAAATTTGTTATTGTAGAAACTATGAGCCTTTGAAAATGAAAAAAAAAAAAAAATGTTCGTTTTTTACCGTCATTTTCAGACGTTCGTTGAACAAATTTGATGAATAAAATTTAAAAAAAAACAAAACTTAGAGGCATACCCAAAGTCTTATTCTATAAATGAAAGAAAATTAAAAATCGGTTCAGTTTTGGAGGAAGAAATAGGGCACTACGGAGTAATGTTTCCGTCTATGTTGCATATTTTGTAAAATCAGCCCGAGCTGCATTTGTCCCTTTCGTGTTTTGTAACTCTTTCTTTTGGGCGCAACGCGATAGCAATAGATTTCTGAAATAACTACTTTTCAAATCTATTTCTGACCGCATGTTCTCTTTAATCACTCTATTATTATCTCGTGTGTTTCGTATCATGGAACATTCTATTTCAGAACAGTAATGACATGAACGTCTTACAACAAAGAGAGTATAAATAAATGCGATCGAAATTTGAATATTCATTTTTGTATCTAATACGTAACCTATCCGTATCCTCTGAGTAGGTGCGACGTGCCGACATCGGCACGATACGAAGGATATCCCTCGGCGGAAATGAACGCCGCAAGGCTTCTCGTCTGACGACAAAGTCGACGCTAATGGCTTCTCTCCTGACGTTAGCGATTCGTTCACTTTTATCTCATATTGCATGGTAAAATTATAATAATTTACGTTTAATTTATATTTCAAATTGCCTATGCGTCCTAAGGGTGTGATAATCAGGACAAGCCTTGCAGAAAGTACGACCTATCAGAAATACATACATATATATGCATAAAACACAACAGGGTTAGTTACACCATTTATAACTCAAAAACGGCTGTACCGATTTTTATGATCTTACATTTGTTGGCTTTATCTGTACGCTTAATAGCATGATAACTATTAAGACAACGAAAAAATATTATGAAGAAATTCATTTCTTCATATACTTTGCATAAAACGGCTTTTTTTGATGATACCTCGACAACGGATCGACTGATTTCAATGACTTTTTCGGATATTGCGTTGATCGATGTGGGTTCAAAACCAGGATAGGTTACCTACAGTGAACCTGAAGGAAAACACCATTATGAAACCTTAGTACCACCAGCACTATCACCAGCTAACATTATCAAGTTTAAAATTTTAACGCCAATGTGTAGGTGTTTTTATTATTTAAACAACCAGTTACTACTCTAAGTTTAGTGTGGCTACCATCTTGATCACATGATCACTTAACATTAAGTAATATTGTAGCCAAAGCCTGCACGTGTACAACACGATGTAAAGTTAAATACAAAAACTAAAATAGAAGCTAGCTCTGAAGTGCTGCTATACCGTGTACTAACATACGCTTGTTTAATCAAGTAAGATAATGTTCTACAATCATCATCATCGTCGTCGCCATGCTCACAGTTTGTTATTTGGGGTCAGCGCAGTATATCTTCTTCTTCAATACATCTATATCAGCCACCATCTTTAATTACCCCTTTTGCTTTCTTATCTTCCCTCATACACTCCGTCCATGTTTTCTTTGGTCGTCCTCTCCCCTTCCTTCCCTCAACTTTCTTCGTCACATGCGTTTCGTATCTTCTCAATACATGCCCATACCAAGGGAAACGATTCCCTTTCATCTTTTCTATCACTGGAGCCACTTTCAAACTTCAACTAACATACTTGATCCTATTCATTCTGGTGACGTCACACATCCATTTCAACATTCGCATTCTGCTGAATCCAGTCGTTTTTCATCCATATTCTTACAAGCTCAACATTCTGATCCATACAGTACGACAGGTCTAATAACGGACTCTTATATATTCTGCCCTTCAGTTTTTAACGGGCATCCTGCAGTTGCAAGTTACGCCTGAGACCTGTCCCCATTTCATCCAACCTGAGTCGATATGAATGTTCCACAAATAAAACTTTATTCAATAATTCAAATAAATATAGCTTCCCAAAATTACCCAATCGCTAAAATATCCTTTATATCACATTCCGCAAAAGTCTACTACAAATTTTAGCAAAGTTACGTGTACAATCGATAAGGTAAGTGAGACTTTGTGAATGTATATATAAAATTCATTGAGTTACAACCTTTATATCACATAAGCGATCGGAGAATCGATTTGTACCTTTCCCTTTGTTTGTCACTTTGCTACTCCCTTTTCTAAGGACATTTTAACATATATACCGGAGTAAGGTCTGTCTACTTATTTTTTATTAAAACGACTTTTTTGTGCTTGTTACTGGACATTTGGTAGTTTGGAATATAATGTTATTTCACAAATGGTAACTTTTGCAGGTGAAAACTTTTTAGCCATTTTGTGGTTTGAAACTCCATAAAACGCCAAAAGGACATTCAAAGAAAACAAACACATATGTATATCTATAGGATTTACCGTGCGAGATGTTATAACTCTTATTATTATGTACAGAAAGTACACTTAGCGTCTTAGCTTATGTCGTTGTTTTAAAAAAAACATGTGAAATTTAGCAAGTTGACATTTTTAATTCAGTATATTATAAATTTCCATAAGTTCAGTCAATCAGGATTTAGAACTCGCGGAGTTCAGTTGTAACCATTCAAATAAAATTCGGAAGTCAGTGTTTAATGTAAATCTTGATGAAATTGTATATACATTTTTAGTAGTGCAACAGTGTAATTTTTTTTTTTTATTACAAACAGGAAGGGCCTCCTAACAGAGCGTACTATATATAATTCGTTACATAGAGTTTGTTATATTCACTCTATCTATCTTGTATATCATAGATTTTTTATTATGTCTTAAACATGATGTGCGAGCGGCTTTACTCACTTATTCTATACATTTTGTTCATATAATTTCCAATTTTTTTTTAAATATTGAAGCAATGTATTTACAATGAGTTTTGTGGTCATTTTATGTCGACTTCATTCGTTATTAGGTAACTTCATAACTATTGCATACCTTCTACCTAATATGACAAAATAAAAACTAAAACCCAATCAGAAAGTATATCTATGTTACAAAAAGGACCATGATTATCCAGTAATCGAGTTTTTTTTTATTTTTTATTATTAGTTGCTGTTGACTTAAGTCATATCAGCCCCATCATAACCTAATGTTACTAATTTTAAAGGTTTATTTCTTTACATACATCATCTTTCATAAAATCATCTATCAGTCAATTCACATAGCATTTTAGGAATCTCCTTAGTAGGATTTACTAAAATTCTATGGAACATTCCTACATTTAATTTATTTAACTTAAACTTATCAATAAAATCTATCCTAACATTATAATTTTTTACACATACCATTAGAACGTGATGCACGTCATCAATAGTACCTGCTTGCTGTACAACATGGCGACCTAACTATCTGCATAAGAAATTTAAATTATTCTGATGGAATGTGTTCGATCTTAACCTATGCAATTAAACTACAGAACATCTATTTAATTCAACATCACAGAACGAAGGTGTTCTAGGCGGATGACTTTGTAAGGTCTTATACCAAATTCCCTTCTCTTTAGATATTTCATCAAAATACTCTTTCCACATATAATATACTGTTTTTTTAATAGGTTTTATACTCTGTTTATCAAACGCTTTTCTTTATTTGTTTATTTATTTTTTTATAAATGCTCACTTTTCAGCTCTTAGAGTAAATATACAAATAAAATTGAACAATGGACTTGTTTATTTTTATAACATAAGGCTCGGGTCCGACGCCCGAAGCGTCTGCATTAGTTTCAATAAATATTATTATAATTCACAGTCAATACATGAAATGCCTTCAAATAGTAAACACGTATTTCAAGTTTTATTATAACCTAGCTGTGTGCCCACGGCTGCGCCGGCGTTTCATATGTTTGTATGAACCCTAATTATTTACCCAATTTTTTTATAGTACTAGTAGCGTGATAAAGGAAAAATATTTCTTATAAATTCAAGTACTTGCCCATAAAACTGTGCATTGAATCGAATTTTATTCAATTTTTTATGAGTTTTAATTTTCTTACTCGGGACCATAATTATTTTTGAAAATTAAAAGTACCCGAAGAAGAAGTTACCCGGAGTAACTTCAGCTATCTACCAAAAATAAAAAAAAAATGTATATTTGGTATAAGTATCGTATATACCTTCATATCTGTTTATAAAAAAAAATATCATTGCAAACAGACACTTCAATTTTATTTTTTAGTATAGACACGTTCGCTAAAAATATTTGTACTTATTGACGGACGACTTTTACATATTTTCAATAAAAAAAAAGTGGAAAAAAATTTTCTTCGAACTATCAATAATGATTGATATCTTAATTTGACCACTAATCGAAAATTAGTTTTTATAAATTCATGTAATAATTTAGTGCATTGTTATGGGTTCAATAAAATTTCCACGTTGATATTTTCTTAAATAAAAATTATGTCTTTAAGTCTAAGGAACGATTTTGTCCCTTTATGTGTGTTCTACGGTTTGAATAATGGGTTGTGTTCTCATGAACTGTTCGATATAATGCCGACCCCTAATTTCTACCATCGTACGGCTCCCCATCGGCAAGGAGTTTACCTGCATATCTTGGAGCCAAAATGGTCCTGGACAGTGCAGTTCCAGAGGAGTTTCCTCTCCTTCCTATCCGAATGTGGAAAGAGTTCCCGGCAACTGTGTTTGCCGGGGAATACAGTATGGGGTTCAAAAGGGGCGAGAGAAAGTTTTTCAAAGAGTTGACAATGCACACTTGATACCTCTGGTGTTGTAGGCGTCCATAGGCTATGGTAACCGCTTACCGTCAGGCGGATCGTATGTCTGTTGGCACTTTACTTTAATTATATAAAAAAATGTATATACAATACCCCATAAAATAAAGTCAGGAAATATGGAATACTAGGTACATGCCTACGGCTGTGCCCCCGTTTCGTGT
Organism: Samia ricini; assembly: GCA_014132275.2. Lineage (NCBI taxonomy): Eukaryota > Metazoa > Arthropoda > Insecta > Lepidoptera > Saturniidae > Samia > Samia ricini. The sequence continues at coordinate 28,481,312 of AP028158.1, forward strand.
ATTCTTCACAGCGTTTTAATTTTTTTTATAAGGAACTCTATTTATTTTCCTAAAAATATTTAGTGTTAAGATAAAGTAAACATATTTATTATAAACTATAGCACATTCCCGTAAAATTGTGCATTGAATCGGATTTTATTCAAATTATTTTAGTTTTTTTTAAAGTAAAATCCTAATTATTTTCTAAACTTAAAAGTAGCCTGATTACCAGGAGTAGCTTCAGCTACCTACTAAAAAAAAGTCTCGTCAAAATCGGTCCAGTCATTCCGGAGATTACCCATTACAAACAGACAGACAAAAAATTTAAAAATTGTGTTTTGTATAGGTATCCTATAGGTACGGTACATTCATATCTTTTTAGTAAAGAAAAAATAATTTTGTCATTACAAACAGACAGAATTTAATTTATTAGTATAGATAAAGAAGATATCAACAACAAGTATAAACATCGCGATCCCATAGGATAAGCTGCGAAATTGAGATAGATTACTTTGTATACCTACGTAACAGCTGCAGGAGGCGATGTTTCCAACGATATGAATGGGATGAAACAGGAAAATAATTTATATATTTTTTATAGAGAAATTTCCGTTCCCCTGTTTCTTCGTTCTCTTTTACCACTTAAAGAGTACATTAGAACATCATATTTTGTTATGGGAACTTTATTTCTATCATGATGCAAATAATAATTTAAAAAAATAAGCAACTATGAGGACGGCCGACAAAATTGGAAAACTCCTTTTTTTTAATTATTACAATACCTTTTTTTACATGAGACATGCTATACGCATCCTCCCTCTCATCTCTAATCCGGGAGTAAAATCTCCTGGATCAGATATGTCAGGGGAATATGTGGGATTCGCCCGGCGTGAAGCGCCAGTTTAACCCACTAAAACCCACGGTACCATCCGTCGCCTTTCTGTGTGGCGACACGGGATAGGGTAACATGCTCCGCATCGCCCCAGCAGCTGGCCCGACCAAGATTACATGACAAGTAAAAAACTTGCCATGCCGAATTGGGCCCATTCCTTATCCTATCCTTATCTTATCCCATCTTCCGTCCAGGAGGGAGCTCGGTACAAAGCAGCCCCCTCTTTCCCACCGCCAGCCAAAAGGTCCCGCCCCTCTTCTACTTGGGAGAATCGTGCTCTTCTGCCACTCACCCTCCTGCAGCAAAGAGGATCCGCCAAGGGATCCTCCTCCCACTGCCTCTCTGTAGCCTTCTTCTCCGGAGTGCCTCAAGTATCACGGCATGCAGGAGGCTGTTGAAGGTGTTGGCGATGTCGAAGGACTATTTTCCTGGGACGTAGCCACCATCGGTCACCTCTTTAACCTCATGAGGACTTCCACCGTCGAGCATGAGACACCGGTTAAATAATTCCCGTAATTGTTAACATTAATTAGGTAAATTTAACATATAACAATTGTCTGGTTTTTAAATCTTTCTATATTTTTATTTATAAATCTATTCTATATATTCATGTTGTAAGTAAAGCTTTAGTGTCAAAGTGTAAAGTTCAGTCAACCCTTCAGTGTGAATTAATGATATGATCATGATATCTTAGACATCCAAGCAAAACTGTACAAAAGCAATGATGGCGCAGTTGGCAGTGCGGCCGGATTTCGCTTCAATAGACGCGGTTTCGAGCCTACCTATCCAACTCTAAAATCAGTCTGAGTTGTCGGTGAAGGAAAGCATCGTGAGGAAACCATAGGTATGACATATTGTCTAATAATGACAGCCTGAGTAGCTACCACCCTCAAGTTTGAAAACCTGTCGCCAAATACCAATCCGGCATCATCACGTGAGAACCAGTACTAGGCTTACTGTGTTTATCATCGTGGATCACATCGCGCGGTCTCACCACATCAGTTAAGATTGTGGTCAAAGCACTGAGCCTATACTATGTAAGAAAGGGTCTATCTATGCATGAAAGAGAGTTTTATCAGCGGTTTTATGGGTAAGCGAGACGTATGAGAGTATGGACACCACATATTGCACACTAGCTGATCAAAATGAATGTGCATTTAGTGAATAACCAAATAAATAACCAAATTCAGTACATCGTAATTTATTTGAAGAGTATCGTAGTACCTAAAGAGTAAAGAGGAGGCGCATTATAGGCATGCCTACAGTTTTATAGGCGACAATTATTAATATTCTCGTAATGTTTTCTATTTAACCACAAGTCTAGTGCAATCGATCTGTCGCAATTTAATAAGCAGTAAATGAAATACAATCGAGCTTGTTTCTATAACGAAATAGAAAATTCGTCAATAGATTTTATTATAGCGGTTGTTTGGAATGAATGGTATTCGTTTCCAGGGTCATTTCATTACGAGGCATTCACTTCTCGCACTTTGAGAATGCGACGCGCGCTCCGTCCCCGGCGGCGGTATCCTAGTCCCAGGTCCTTTGAGGAATACTAATACAACGATAACGTATTTTCTACATCGTAACACTAGCCTATACTACCGGGTATGTCTACATTTTAGTATTGTTTTTATGAAATACATAATTATCTTAAAGTTAATAATAAAACACAACGAGTCGCTGGTACGGTTCACTAGGTCTATTCACTGATAAAGGAAAAGAAAACGAATATCGCTTGGTGTTTGATTGTAAGATGTATCGGAAGACGATCGTACAGCACAGCAAGAAGGGGAGAGACATTCAGATCCTTCTAGAAGGCAACTTGTTGGAAATTTTGTATTAAAAACGTAGCCACACAAGATGGGAGTTGACAGCACTGGTACACAGGATTACTCTATGATGCTTTTGTTCATTCAAGATGGTGGTTCTTTTATCATATCGAAATATCGTGTAACATTTATTATCGTAAATTATGTTATGACTATGATGTGTACAGTTTTATATAAAAAAAAAAAAAATTATATGTTATATTTATATTAAAAAAAACTAGATCGAGTTTCTTGCCGGTTCTTCTCGATTGGGTTGTTTTCCGAACCGGTGGTAGTGTTTTTGATGTTCATAAGCGCCTTCTTAGGACCTAAATTGAATGAAGATTTTTTATATTTTGTTTTTGTGAAAAAGTTGTGAAATATAATCATTAAATGAATAATCTACGTTGTAATTTAGACCCACGTCACGCACAAACAATAACACAACTTGATACAATTTAGTACTTAACATTTTTTTTTAATTTAAAAGCTAAAAGGCTTGTTAAAAAGTTCAATACCACTCTTAGAATTTAATCATAATGGTTTGGCTTCATAAAAACCGAAACTTATTCTAAAATTTGTCTTTTATGTATCCTTTTGTTTTTATTCGAGTTCTCGGAAATATGAATGCAATTCACCAGACGTGGAATTATAATAATATGTTTTTTTATCTCAGATTAACATCCAACATAGATTACCTAAAGTACAGGCCAAAAGATATAGATGAGAATATAATAGATATAAATAAGTCAGCGTCATCATGATTGTATTTAAAAATGCAACAGCGAGAGAAGGCACGAGTAAAGCTATTACTGAAAGGAATCAATTTCAACCAAGAAATCCTGTATTAACACGAGAACGTCCACCGTAGTGAGAATCTAGGGCATAATTTCTCGGGCCATTGATTCGATCTGTGAACCGAAAGAAAATGGACATCGTAAAACATAATATATTTTTACTCTTACACTAAATATAGACAGATATTTATAGACAAAACTAGCTTATACTCGCGGTCTCGCTCGGTTTAATATAGATTTTGTACATTAAACCGGTAATGTATGTACTGAATGTCCTTTTGCGTTTTTTACTAACGTGTATTTAAGTAATAAATAAATAAACTCACATTCCCATTTACAATAATTAGTTAGGATCAAATAAAGTAAAAGAAGAACCATTATAGGCTATTTTACTATTAATGTAAAAAATAGTAAAAATGTATTAATGAGGTACTTTTCGACGTAACTAAATAAATTTTATATTTTATTTCAAAGATTCAATATATTTTATCTATATTAAGTGATGGCGATTTTTTGTAACGAATGAATGACAGCATTTATTTATCGTATAATTTCGAACGAATAAATAATTCTAATGAACCTATTTAAAAAAAAAATAAGTTCAAAACATTTGTTTCTTAATAATCAGTTTCTTAGGCTTGTTTTGAGTGTTTATTAGTAATTAGTATTGTTACAGTTGTCGAAATTATGTAATAATCATCAGATTAAATATTTGTGGATAAAAACGATTTCCAAATTTTTTATTGCATACTTTTTCATATTGATAGCTTTATAAATAGCGATTAAACATAAAAAATACAATTCTTATTTCAATTAATTCAAATCGATCTTTTTCAGAAAGTATGACATCCATAGGTTGTTAATTAATACGTGACGTCACGAACTAAAGCAGCATAGAGGCCAGCGTTTTCACGCGGGAATTTATAATTTAAAAGACTTTTTAGGGCACTTAAACTTATCGAAAAAAAAATTGAAGGATTTACAAAAGACAAAATAAAAAATAATTATGTAATGCCCTGTTCTCTAGAAAATTTTATTGTACTTACAGTCTTATTATTCGCCCAACCCTTAGATCCAAACAACACGACATATCTTAATATTCTGGTGCCTTTTTTTTAAGATCCTTTGCTTACCGCGTGTAACTCCGAGACCTGACGTCATTTCATTCAGCATGCAAATGCAGAATAAATATCCTGTTCCTTACGTCCCGATCAATGTCACGCAACCAAAAATCAGAGCTGACTGGATAAACAAAATCTTGATGAACCACGGAAGTCGCAGAGTAAGTGCTCAGTTATTTTTTTTGCTAATTTTTAATTCTTCACTTATTAGTGTTTGTCGTCATTTTTCCGACCTACTCTGACCCTTAGTTGCATCACCCCCAATAAGAAAAATGTTATTGGCGAGCAACATACGTTTTTTTTCTAAACCAGTTAATGCTGTTGACCAGAAAGGCCTTCACAACTTCACCGTATCTTTGAGGCACTCGACGCAAAAGGTAACTACCACAAGGGTTCGAACCTCAACTTAGCCGCTACCTATGTTATAAAATTCTCGCGGAATTTAATCCTAGCTAAACCCTACAATTTTTATTTGTAAATAATAATAAAAAAAAAGTTTCCTTACAGGACCTATGTGCCTGCATGTTATGTGCAAGAGTGTGTATGCAGTGTTATGCGTGTAATGATTGATGCATGGTCAGTGTCACTGTGTGCATACGACAAAAAGCGGAAGAAAAACGGGCGACACTTAGACCATATGAACGCATTCGCCTGTTTCCTTCCTGAATAATGACATTATAGTTAATATTTTTTTACGGCCATGTACACCATAAACATGCCCCTATATTTCGATTATTTGCATAAATTATTTATTACAGATCCTAGACGCCTTAAAAAACTATAAAGATCCCGGTTTTAACATCGTATTCAGACGTCCGTTGAAAAATTTAACAAATTGAAAAAAAAAAAAAAAAAACAAAACGTAGATACATAACTAAAGTCATTTTTGTTTTATAATTGGTAGAAAAATTAGCATTGGTCCAGTTCTAGAAGAGGAAACAGGGGAATAAAATAATGATCTCGTTTATTTTAGAATAATTAACCAGAGCTGCAGTTGTCCCTTTCGCACTTGCGATAGCTATGGATGTCTGAAATATTTATTTTTCAAATACGTAGTTAACCGCGTTTCCCCGTAATGCATCCATAATAAATAGAAATAAATATTGACTTGGAGTTTTTGGCAGGAACTCAGTCTGTCATGTAGCAATTGTTTTCTTTAATTCATTAAATTTGTGTATTTGATGGGGTCATGCCTTGGTGGGGTTTTGTGTCATATAGTTTGGTTATTGTGTACAAGTTAAGTTTAGTATGAAAAAAATAACGCGTAGCATTTATTCTGAGGTGCCTTACAAAGCTCATGGAAAGTTCTAGCGGGAGTGACAGCTAATTGAGATTGCGGTTAAGTATTAGACAAAGATTTACCAAACATATCTTTAGTTTTTTTTTTTTTAATATTTTTGTCTAGACTTTATTGTATTGCATACGATGTGACTCCCTTATCTCTTAAGATAAAATTTCCTAGATAAAATGTAAAAATTCAAAGTAATAACTAAAACATCAATGAAGTAGTTACATCAAAGTTTGTCACCCATACCCGCAAGTAATAGCTAGTATAGTCAAATATAAGTCGATTTTACTTCGTTTTAATCATCCAATAATTAAAAAAATTGCAAGCAAACTTTAGTTAATTATACAGAGGAACTGATAATCCCACAAAACTCCTTTGCCAATGCATAAGACCATTCCCAGCACTAATTAGATTCGCGGTATTCATTAATAGTGGGTACCGCACTACAGATGGAGACTTGCAGTTTTAATAATTCCACTAAGAGAGAGGGAACTGCCGTAAATCAGTAGAATTAAACAGTTTTATGTTCGAAACTTAGCTACTTGCCGAGTTTTACATGAATAACTTATAACATGTCACTGTTAATTTCGAATATTAGTCGTTTCATGAGATAACTAATTTTTCCTTTTTAAAGTACCTAATTATTTATTTTGTATACCTTCAATATATGTTATAATAAATGTATTTAAATGGAGGATGATAATAAATGGTGATACCAGTTACCAGTTAAATTGACACGTATGCGGTAACAGTCCAATAATCGTCTCGATCGAGCGGAAGTACACCCAAGTAGTCTGGTGTCTTATACCATATATCTGAACGCCATGTGAAAAAATTGACGGCCGCATAACATCCACATCGATCCCGAGAATGAAGCTACACTCGCGAACGGAATCTTTCCGCCACAGCCAGGAACCCATGCACCCAACACTACGAAACTACCGTTTCTGCTGCTAGGTCCGCGCGACTATCTCCGCACCAATACTCACCCTGAAGTCTTCTCCGACTGCTGTGATTACCGGTTCAGATCCTCACTTTGGGAGGTTCCTTTATCCACCTGTATGCCGCTACTATGACAATTTCATGCATTAACATAACATACATTACATTGTGACCAACACTCCTGAAAGCTATAATCAGGTACATGGGTTCTATAAGTAACCTTAAGTTTCGCAGTTTCTTTTAACTAGAGCAAATTAGAATTCCAGGGCCCAAGCTGATGTCCACTACTAAGCTACCACTTTCTCGCCTAAACCCCCTAAGCGGTTGCTCCAAAATTCAGTAAAGCTGTCAAGGCTCTTCCGGCTTACAGCAAAAGTCATCACTAAGACAACCGACGATTTCCATGTGTGTGAGTTCGCATATACTATTCTATCATCAACTTTTACACTTGAGAGCTTGTGGCAGCCATCTTTTTTTACGGTATAAAGTGATGAAAACCTTCTAATTTTAAGTCTGTAACTTTTTCTTTTACTGTTGTTATCTGAAAGTTTTTTGTGTATGATATTTAATTTTATTTTTTATGAAATAGGGGCAAACGAGCCAGCGTTTCAACTTATGGTAAGTGATCACCTCCGTCCAAGGGCACCCACAACACCAGAGCAATCGCAGGTGCGTTGCTGGCCTTTAAGGTATGAGTGGGCTCTCTTCTTGAAGGTTCCCAAGTCGTACCGGTCTAGAAATTGCGCCGCCGCAAGTTGGTTTCACAAGATGGTTGTGCGAGGCAAAAAAGGTGATTTATCATGTTTATTGATGTTTTTCGTTGTAAGATATTTAAAACAAAATTAACTTGTCTTAAAAAAAAAACAATTTAAATAATTATATTTTTAGAAAGCTTTTCATTTGTTTTTCTACGAATTTTTTGTCAAATTACCTATTTGAATACAAATGACGGTGGCATTATAAATATTGGAAAGTCGACCGTTAGGTGTCCGGACTTCCTTCAGCTTATGATATTATTCATAAGAAATGCATTTTAATCTTTAGTTCTTTATATACGAAATTAAAATTTAATTAATGAATTAATAAAAACTAAGTATAGCAAAGTTTAGGGGCATACAAAGTATTCCAATATGCAGAATTTAAAATATAACCGATATAATTAATTTAAAAATAAAAATTATGAGAGATCCATTAAAGAGACAAGTGGATTGTGACAACGACAAGCCGGTCTAAGGTATCTTTAGCCTTGATCAGCATTTAAGCTCAAGTGCGATTTGTGTATTATATATTATTTGTAAATTAAAAAACAAATTGGTTTGTAAATGATGTTCGCCGATGATATCGTCCTGGTTGGTGAGTGTAGTCAAGAGGTACAAAAGAGACTTGACGAGTGGCGGCAAAGACTAGAGAAGGTAGGCCTCAAAGTCTGCAGAACAAAAACTGATAACTTATTCTGCGACTTTGACGGTATCTCCAGACTAAAAGCCAATAACGATCGGAGGAGGATCAGTACCAGTCTTCTGACTTCCGCCACCTCGGCTCACTCTTGAAGGGTGACAGTGAAATTTACCAAGAAATAATGCAAAGAATCAACTCAGGTTGGATGAAGTGACGACAGGTTTTTGGCATAATTTGTGACTCCAGGATATATGATTCCTTATATATAAGACCTGTCATATTTTATAGCTCAGAATGCTAGGTTAGCAAAATGATAGATGAGAAAAAGATTGCATGTAGCTGAGATGTGAATGTTGACATGTGTGTGTCGGTAGCAACATTTGAGAGTCAGTACGTCTAAGAAATACGTGTTTAGCATTCTGGACCAAATCGTCACTTATCATCAGGTGAGATTGTGGTCATACACTGAACCTATATAGTATTACCAATTTCTTGGATAACTTTGTGAATTATAATAGAATAAAAAATACTGATCATCTATATAAATAAATAAAATGTATGTATCTGTTTGTAATATTAAAATAAGATTTTACTAAATACGTATGAATGTATATACGGTACCTATAACAAAAACACAATTTTTGTTTATCTGTTTGTTCCGGCTAATTTACGGATCGACTGCACCGATTTTAACGGGATATCTTTGCTTTCTGTTAGCATAAATAAAGAAAAATAATTAGGGTTCCGCGTAAAAAAAATAAATCACATACAATTGTAAATATAAAATATTATTTATACTTTAATTTCTTTATACGTTCTAAAAAGTTACTGTCAAAAGAATTTAGGGTCTTTACAAAAAAAATAGACTTCATTCGTTTCCAATGATTATTTTATTACTATGTTACACGGAATAGATAAATCCCAATTGATTCGTGTCTATTCCGCGCTGCCAAAGTTTACCGCAAACGATAATAAAGAACAAAACATCTTTTGTCGTGATTATCAGCGGCAGACACGCGCCGAGCTTCATTGTCCTTCCCCTCCCAGATGAACACTTCTTAAATGATGTATCGCTCGCTTGTATCCTGATTTATTATCCTGGTAATAGACGTTACTAACCATTAAAACGACAGTCACTTCCAGATTAACTGATCCGTGGATACATACATACATAATATCACGCCCTTCTCCCGTGTGGGTAGGCAGAGATTACATATTTCCACTTTTTACGATCTTAGCACACCTTGTTCGCTTCCTCTACTTTGATGAGCGCTTTTATAGATGCTTGCCGGTTATGGGTACCTTTCACATGGCCTTTATTTAAGGCGTAGTCGATTTGGTCTAAATACGTTCGCCTAAGTCGACCCTTATCGACTTGCCTAGCCACGTGTGAAAAAAATCGTTGTTAAAGCCGAAGCATTAAAAAATGTACCTGGTCATATTCTTCGTCTTGAAAATTAGTACAATAATGAATGATGGATGTTTTTGCTGCTAAGTGAAGGTATCTAGATGCAGTTAGCGTTAACCACCTTTATCATAATTGACTTGGCACTTGAACAGTGACTTTGAAGACAGCCGTTTGCATTGCGTTTTAAGATGTGAATTATTTTTGCGCTACTATTCTTGGCGCCGACCAAGAATAGTTTCACCCCATATCTTCCTGTGGGTGTCGTAAAAGGCGACTAAGAGAAAAAACCAAGGGATGGGCAGCAGCTTCCTCTGAGAACCACAAACACCTACAGCGATCGCCAGCCCGCCTGCCAAGCGTGGCGATAAGAACAATCCCCTCCTTATCGGGGGAAACCTATGTCCAACAGTGAACGCCTTATGGTTGAATGGATGGAGGGATGGATGTGAATTATTACTATGTTTTCTTGGCACGCTAAATACGAAATGCCAAATGTATTTCGATTATAATCGACCAATCACAATACCTCATATGTTTCCATTTACGAAATACCACAGTTGAGAGAAATGGGCAGCGAAAATATTGTTAAAATAGTGAAATCTATGGAAATTAATTAGCATTTATTCTATTAGGACTTTAGTAAATTAGCTTAACGTTTGTTACGTGTGTCAGTAGATAACGCTTTCTTCAAATATCTAATCTGACATTGATTAATAAAAAAATAAAATAAATTATAAATCACGTAATAACAATTGTTAAATAATATATAAACCACAATTAATTGCGATCACACAATTTATAAACATATGTGGGGCAGTGCCGTCGTTGAGATAGTGAGAAAATTTAGAAATTAAATGTCATTGCAAAAAAAAAAAAAACCGTAACTACATAACAATAACGTTCAAAATTAAATACAATAGGCCGAGACGAAGAGAGTTATTTACTGCATAAACGCGGGCTACTTTACAGAACTGATTCGCTAATGTTTTCATTTTATGCGTGTTAATTAGACGGATGTTTGAGTTCAATTCCAACGCTTACTACCGGCTTGTATGGCAGGTTCTTTGTGTGCGTGTTTTGTGTTTACGAGTGTATGGTTATTATGATGATATACTTCGTAAGTGCGAAGTGTTTTGGGATTTTTTTAGTAAGGCTTTACAGCCTTATTCTTTATAGAATCGGGTTATATGAGCGCTCCGCCACTGCAAGTTATGGGCTTACCTCTTGGTCCCAAAAACCTCAATCGGTCAACTTACGAGGTTCTTAAAAAGCACTCAAACGTCATGTTAAATAATTTACTCCATAACACATGGTTACAGTTGCTACTAATCTAAAATAATTGACATTAATCCAAATGCAGCAGGTTTTTTTCGGTACATTTTTCATTTTCTTAGAATTTCCAAAATAATTCAATCAGTTTCAATAATTGATAAACCAGCTTAATCGTGATATTCCTCGCCGACCACAAACAAACTCAACAATACAATAATTAAGTTCGCAATAATTGATTCATTTAAGTCTCTAACTTGCAGACGTAGCGCAGGGACATTGGGAACAAAAGAACCTTTATTACAATAAACAACACACTCCTAATTTATTGTATTGTTAAATAAAACAAAACGTTTACAGAAGCTTTGTTAAGAAGTCTTTTGCTCGGAGCTAAACAAATTGTTAGTTATTTACTGTGATCTTAATAAGTTTTCTAAAATAAGCAGCCATTTGTATTTGTCGTTGTTTGTAATGCATTTCGATCTTACGATTGGTTCCCTTTATAAACGATTATTTTAGTAGTCATAAAAAATTATGGTTTATGGCACTCAATAATATCTCATTTATTACGCATGCAAGTTGATAAGGCATTTTCTACAACTAAATATGTATGTAAAATTATAACATATTCTACAGTCAACATTACTGTGCTGAAATGCTAAGCCTAATCATCATTTTCTTTCCAGTTTTCTCCAATAGGCATGATTTTATGTAACCTTCCTTCCTATGACGTCAACCTTCCTTAGGATCTCTTAGTTACAATATAATAGATATTTAGCAGCCATATATTTCAATAAGACATTAGGGTTTCTTTTCTTTTTTACGACGCAGCGTCTGTTTTTTAGTATTCATTTGTCTTAGATTATCTCGCACTTGTTTGAATGCAACTCCAAAGATACTTGTAAATTAGTAACCGCTAAACCTAATGCTACGCAAAAAAGTAGTGAAATGATTACCATAGACAAACTAAATAAAGTTGATTTTAGAACGGCAAAGAGTGTGTTGAATATTTTCAAGCATCTTGAAGACCTCAGAGTTAAAATCACTCCGATGCTTACCTCTCCTTAATCTCTAAATTAATGAATACATTATCCCTTCAGGTTTAATGGCGTGATGGCATACATTGTATGAATAGTATGAATGTACAACAGCATATTACATACAACGAGATGATTTTTAAAAACACTAATAACGCCAGCGATCAACTAAAATTATTCGTATAGCAGCGAAAAAATTAATACTCCCATATAATCACAGTATACACTATACAAATCCTTGACAGCACTCGTAAATCACTTCCCGTCTTTACTTCGATGTTAAAAATGTAATTGTACTTTTTTTTTCAATATGGCTACGCTATTTACCTAAGGGAGATTAACAGCTTCATTGTGCTTTGTGGGAAGCGCTTACGGAAGCGCGTTGTCCCTTTTAAACATGTTTAAAGGAGGTTTAGAAATACAAGAAAACGTTTTATGCATTTGTACTATCTTTTAAAATACTTTATCGGTACGTTTTAACGTTTTTTTTTTAAAATTAAATTTATGTTAACAAATAATTATAATAACAAATTATATTTGTTTAACGACAACATTTGTAATAGCATTAAATATGAAGGACAAAGTTAGGAATAATGTGATAAGAGAACGCTGTGGTGTGATGTAGGATGTAGCGACCAAGATAGAGAAAAAACATGCTTAGTTGGTTCAGGCACATGGATAGGATGGATGACAGAAGATTGACGAAACGAATTTATAAGGCGAGGGTGGCTGGGCATGTCGGCAAAGATCGTTCTAGGCGAACGTACTTTGACCAAATCGAGGACTTTGTAAATAAAGATCAGGTGAAAAGTATCCATAGTCGGCGAGCATCTTTGAAAGTAGAGGAAACGAAAGAGGCGTGTCAAGATCATAGCAAGTGAAAGGACGTACACTCTGCCTATATTATCTGTGTGTGTTTATGGCGGCGATTGTCGACAGTTTCAAGTCATTGTTTGATTGTAGACAGAATACACAGAGCATTAAGAGCCATTCAAGTATTATACTGAGCACCAATGAAGGCTTATATATGTCTTGCTTATTTTTGATGACATGGAAGGTGGGCGGCTCTAATTTGTGATTTCGCTAGGGATAATATGGTTGATGTTACTTTACTGATTCCGCTTCAAATGATTTTCAGCCATCACGTGTTTTGGAACCTGATTTGTTTATACTAATATGATTCAATAGATATAGATATTAATAATAATAGAAGAATAATATTAAAATGGAATTAGCAAAGTAACATCAACCATATTTATTTATAATGGATTTCTGCAATGTATCGCCTTCATCAATCGAATATTATGTTAGGGTTTTTTTTAGTTATTTACTTTTCATTGCTGAAGCGGATTTTCTAATAAAATATGGTATTGCTTTCGTTACTACAGGGAGTGGAAAGTATAAGAGTTTTGCTCGATTTAAATTTAGTTATCTCCATTGACTATTGTTAATATCTAAAATTCTGCTTACTCTATATGTACTTGAACGACGTCTTACAATCATGGTGCATGGGTACACATACACAGAAGTTTAGTTTCTATAATTGGAATTGTTAACTAATTGAAGAGCCTCATTCTGATGTTTTTTAAACTTTTAGACGGTCACATTCAGAGTTAGATGAGCAAACATAAGTCAGGGTTGCCTCGAAGGTTGTGCAGACACAAAAACAAATCCTAACAAGCCAACTGCCAGATGTTACAGCGAAATAACTTTAGGGGACATCGTTAAAAGTTTGTTTGTTTCATTGAAATTTACCTGCTACCTATCGAATATAGTGGCTAACTAAAGTTGACTGAAACCCTTAGGACAAGTTCTTGTAATTTACAATCTATAGTTAAGCTTACAATTGTAAAGCGAATTACTAGGTACTTTACAGTATTTGCTGCAGTTGATCAGCAATCAGACCATATTGAGAGCTCTTTAGATTTACTTAGGATAGGGGAACGATTGACAACTAAATTGTATTAACTGTTGTCTTCTAGTATTTGGAAAATTAAAACAGTTTTAGGTATGTTGTATCATGTATGTAAAAGCGAATTAAAAGAGTGGATGTGCAAAAATGAGATAGTTTAAAATAAGATTCCAAATAAGAAAGTGTATTTATTACAGTATACCTTAGAAAATTATTAAAGTGTCTAATATTTTATACTCTGAATAAATCCTATATTTATGTAATAATACATACTGTAACATATTTCTGCAGTCGCAAACTGTACTACTAAACATAACTGGCGTATGAATTAAAACGGATGTACGGTGAACATTATTCGCTAAATAACTTCACAGGCTGAACAGAAACTGAAAGGTCACACACCATGTAATAGAACTGAGAATAGAAATCACATATTGTAACTCTCGAGGTTAAAAACATTAACAAAATGCATCGTTAGTTCACGTTGTCGATCTTTTTTGCTTTCTTTTTCTAAGGAAAAAAAAATAAAAAAATCTTACAAAGAAATAGTAGAGTAATTTGGAATATTTAATAGAAAACTCATTCCAATACTAGATATAAATATACAACAAAAATAAACGTTTGCTTTTATCTAATCTTACATTTTTACCGTAGCTAATAATGAATCACTTGCATATTAAAACAACGTGAATCTATGTACCTATGTACTAAAAATTATTACTACCATTAATATGAGTTAAATCACTATTTTTGTAATTTTTGATCTGTCAATATCTATCCTTTAGTATGCTTATAAACACTAAACAGACTAACAGAATTCTTTGATTTAGTTTTAGTAAAATAATATAAATGTATATAAAGATTCAAGTTATATTTACGCAGCCCATCGTAATCATAAATTAGTTGATCATAAATAAACTATCTATATGACAATATACATGAGTGGTACCTGTGACAGAGAGGGTAAGGAGGAGGCATCTGTCTTGATATGGGCATGTAATGCGCAGAGAGGAACGAGGATGTTGTAAGACAGTTATCGGATATGAATGTGGACGGATATAGGGGAAGAGGAAGACCGAAGAAAAGATGTACGGACTGTGTGAAAGATGATATGCTTAGAAAGAGAGTGAATGCGGAAATGACCTCAAAGCGAGATGAATGAAAGAGGAAGATATCGACACCAACTAAAAATGGGATAAGGGCAGGGAGATGATTATTACTCGGAGTGGCAATATATGTAAAAACCAGACAAACCAGATAAATTTCGATTAAAAATGATTAATTTAATTATTCGTACTATAATTTGAACATTCAAAAAACCAAAGTTTCTAGTTTTCACTTCTGTCGGCAGTCCACTTGGCTGCGTAGTTTTTATTATTTAACTAGCTGTGCCCACTGCTTCACCAGCTTGGAATTCAGACCATTTGCAGACTATGTTCTTCCTCTGGATACAATATATGTCATTACTAAATTTCATCAAATTCAGTTCAGTAGTTTTTGCATGATTGGTGAACAAATTACGAACATACAGTCGACAAAAAAAAATTAAAACTTAAACCCCGCAGTATTTTTTCTTAAATATCATCAATGTACAGATTTAGTCTCGTTAGCCTTTTAATATAAGTATAGATTTCAATTGAAGACAATGAAGGACCATAGGAAATGCTAATAAAATAATAGTCAATTACAATATTTAAATAAAATAAAATGTATTTTTATAAATAACATACCTACATAATAATTGATTTCAAAACTAGTCAATTACAATACATTGATTACTTTATTTAAGACTAGCTGTGTGCCCGCCGCTGTGCCCGCGTTTCATATATTCTTCACAGCGTATTATATAGAACCCAAATTATTATCTGAAAAATTTTTAAGTACTAAAATAAAGTAAAAATGTTTCACATAAAATCAAACACTTGCCCGTAAAACTGTGTATTGAATCGGATTATATTCATTTTTTTATGAGTAAAAGAGACAGATAAAAATTGCATTTTTGGTATATGTATCGTCTATACATTCATATCTATTTAGTATTAAAAAAAATTTTTCATTACAAACAGACACTTCAATTTTATTTATTAGTACAGATAAAGCGCGGTCATTTTACAAAATTCGAATTCCCGTTACTTTTACCATGTATCTACTGTACTATGTACTTAAAGAAACAAATTAAAAATAACAGTTGTTGTTAATAATTAATAACCCCAGGATTTAGAAAATAATCATTTAAATGTGTTGTTTCTCACGTAATAAGACAGACAACTAAAGGTTAGACAGATAGACAGACGTTGCCTTGTATAATCTACTTATATATAAAAACAGAAATCCTTCAGGCCATGTCTACATTCTCGTTGAATTTATTTAGCTAACAATGCATATAAACAGATCGTTAAGCGCAAGCTATAATTCTGTTAATTACAGTTTTTTATATATTTACTACCTGTTTTACCCCGCGTTGTCTGGGTTACATTTACGTAAAAAAATAATAATTTGAAAGATATAATATTATTCCAGATAATTTGAAGCTGTAGACTGAATCCCCACTATCAACGTAGTAGGTCGTAAACTTGTATTTTCTTTTATAAATTAAGTATCTTACCGATATCAAATTTCCTATATACTTAACCTATATACTTTGCGCACTATTAAAAGAATTACTGAAACAAAAAAAAATACATTATACAATTTATAGTCAAAATATTATATACCTAGAAATTTAATATACTAAAGGAAGCACGTGACGATCGTTTATGAAAGCGCTCATGAGAATAGAACAAATGAAAGATTTGTGTTTCAGGTTCGTAGTAGGTGGAAAGATGTAGTCTCTACCTACCCCCATGGAAGAGAAGCGTGATGCTTAGCTATTCATGTAAATATATGCCTCGGTGGCGCAGTTGTATTACGGTGCGACTTCCGTTCTGAGGTCTCGGGTTCGATCCCCGGGTCGGGTCAAGTGGTATTGGGTTTTTCTACTCAGTATCATCCCGGAGTCTGGAATTTGTGCCCAATATGGCGACAGGCTCGCCCCCTGTCACATCTGGGACGGAACTAAGCTCGGCGAAATGTGGGTGGTGTAGTTCGCTATTTCACCTCTGCCTAACCCTTCGGAGATAACAGGCGTGAGCTTATGTTATGTTATGTTATATAGAACAATTTGGATCCATTTGCTTATATCATTAATAACTTACAACAATATTGCATATTGACTTTATTTATTGCATATAAATAAATTTGAATAATGAAGACATTCTTAGACAAATATGAAGGGCATTTATACATGCAAATTCTCCAAGGCTTCATTCCTAACGAGTGAATACGAAATGAATCCCCGGTAGAATAGTTACCTTGTCCTCATAATTTCCGATTAGCATAGTTTAAGATTAAATTGGTTGAGATTAAATCATTTCTTGCATATGCAGACTTCAATTTTATTAATTAGTATAGATATAACCATGACAACGTTAAATATTATATTATGCCAGCTTTAGAATATCACACCATTCTCTTTTCAACCCCCGCACCGCCCCTCTAATCTTTTCTCCTCTTTACTCGTCTCTCTAATGCACCTCGCCTCTTCTTTCTTAAGCCTCATCTCTCCCTGAACCTAATGAATGTACCTCTATTACAAAATAAGAGACTTATGTAAACAGATTTAGTCGTGTGGGTCAGGCTAAGAATAGTAAACATCATTGCTGTATAGTTTTTAATAAAGTTTCTCGTGAAAATTATTTTTTGATATTACAATTTGTTCTATTGTCATAGGTAATTATTACAATGCCGTGTGGCGCCGGCCAAGAATAGTTTCATCCCATATCTTCCCTTGGCTTCGTAAAAGGTGACTAAAGGGAAAACCCAGAGGATTAGCACCAGCATCCTCCGAGTACCACAAACATCTACTGCGATCGGCAACCCGTCTGACAAGCGTGGCGATTATGGCAATCCTTCCCCCCTTATTGGGTAATACCTATGTCCAACAATGAACTCCTTATGGTTGAACGGATAGATGGATGGATGCAGATTAGGAATAGATTATCAACAATAGCCATATTTTCAGAAAAGAGGAAAAGAAAACAAAAAAGTCGAACGCTACAATCAAATTCTAAATGACTGCTTCAAAAGCTAAACAAAGAAAATTATTAATTAGCTAATATCTGATTCCAAATAAAGCTTACCTTGCAATATGATAATTAATTTACGTACACATCGATTTTTGTGTAAGTAGATTGTTAGCTCTATGCCTGAGTGTTCATAAATATGACGATATACATTATTTTATTACGTCACCAATCCCTTCATTGTCTGACGCTGACACTGAATAGTCCCTTATTGTTAGTAAATAAACTAACATATTAAGAGGAAACGCGGTCGATAACAAAAAATTGAAGAAGATTTATTTCAAAACTCTGTTGCTATCGCGTTGCGCCCCAGCGCGTAAGGAATAACTGCAGTTCGGATTGTTTTCACCTGTGTAAAATAGACGAAAACATCACTACGTTTTTTCCTGTTTCCTCGTCAAAAATATGAATGATTGTAATTTTTCTTTTCATTTATAAAATAAGAAAAACTTTAACTATACCTCTACATTTGGATTTTTTGTATTTGTTCCTCAAATTTCTTTGATGGCCGTCTAAAAACGATGCTAAAACGTTTTTACTTATTTTTTGCAGGCTCCTAATTGATATGATAATTAATTTGCGTAATAAAACGTAGAAGCATTAGCGTGGTGTATATATATTATATCGTATAAAAACATTTACTACAATGTCATTATTCAGGCAGGAAATAGGGAAATAAGTATATACCGAATAAACGTTGCCCGCGTTTCCTTTTAAATCTATATATTACGTGTTATTTCTTCACGTCATATTGATGAAATTACATAGTAAACATATTTCATTATAAACTGTTAATTATATATCAGATTTAAAATGATATGTTTATTCACAAACATATACATATGTACCTATGTTTATTAAACATGAATGATTATGTTTATACTTAGTAAACATGAATGAATGAGAATTAAAAAAAAAGGTATTTAATAATATAATATTTTCTATCCCTAAAACTAACCTTCACTGCTTCGAGGGATAAACATACATCATAAAAACTCCAGTTGAAGTTTTTGGCGGAATCTCAGTCTGTCATTTAGCGGTTGTTTTCTTTGATTAATTAAATTTGTGTATTTGACTCTATATAATGTAATGTTGGTGGCGTTTTGTATGATATAGTTTGGTTATTGTTGACAAGTCAAGTTTATTATAAAAATAACGCGTAGCATTTATTCTGAGGTGCCGACAAAGCTTCATGGAAATTTCTAACAGGATGAGCCACAGTCTTGCTGGAGCTTGGTAACGGTGATACAAGATTGAAAATACATCATACCTACATGACATTGGCACTAATTGTTTGAACAAAAATTGCCATTTTCAAAGAAGAAGAATAACTCCATTCTACATTCCTACATATCCTAGATAAAACCTAAATACATATTGAGTTTATCGAACTTCCGACATTACAAGTTTTTTTTTTAACCTAGCTAATGCTGTTGACCGGAAGGTCCTTAACAACTTCACCGAACTTTGGGGGCGAGTGCTGAAGGCACTCAGCCGCAAAAGGTGACTAACACAAGGGTTACCAAAATGGTACGAACCTCGGCTTGGCCGTTACCTGAGTCTGCAAACTCTCTTGCGAATTGTATCCTAGCTATCCCTACATTTTTTATTCTTAAATAATTAAAAAAAAGCTCCTTTCAGAACCTATGTACCTGCGTGTTGTGTGCAGGAGTGTGTATGCAGTGTTGTGCGTGTATGCTCAATGCTTGGGCAGTGTCACTGTATCGGGATGGCGGCGACGTCAAGAGCCTCCCCAGTTGGGGAACGAGACACGTCTTGGGTCGCCGCCTGAGGGGACCCGGAGAGTGTGCGGGAGCAAAATTAACCGCATGTCCCCGATTGCAGTAACGGCTGTTACGAGGCCGACATTACAAAACGATATCTTATTTATTTATTATATGCATAAATAAAAAAATTTACCTAACAGAAAACTTTTTCGGGCCACTCATGAGAATTTCAATAGATTTCCTTTTGGAATAGAGAACAATGAGTGGAGAGTTTCGTTCGCTCGACCGCCTTGATTTTAGCTTTGATTTATTTACATCGGATTCATTGTCCGCAGGGGGCGCCGGGGTCGGCTATGATCTGAGCCGTTTGGCCTAAACATCTTTAATAAATGTAGACTAGATAACAGATGCCTCACTGTAAACAAATTTTTGTTTGGAAATCGCAATTGATAGCTCTTACATTAAACTCGTATAAAACACAACACACGTGCTCGTATAAATTAAGTGTATTTTTGATTCAAAGTGTCTTAAAAATGTTACTTATAAAAACAGATGGGTATAATCTTATTTAATTCTAGAAAATTTAGCACCAGGATAATAATGTCTAGACAGACATCAAGGTTTAACGAAAATATACAATCACGTGATATCTCACTGCACAACCCTCCTACCGCATTCGAAGCTCACGTAATTATTGGACGATCCCTAATTGAAAAATTAAAATACGCGAAATTGCTTCTATCAATCCACATACCAGAATGATGTGGATCAGATTTTAAATTACATAGGATGGTATTTATCCAGGTGAAAACTTGGAACAAAATATTCTACAGCTATATATAAAAAAATAGGTGTTTTTTATCGACATTTTGTAATATTTGAATCGATCCGAACAAATCGCTTCACTACTATACAATTAGTAGCAGTAGTTCATACTGCTTTGTTAACACAGCTCCAATAAATTTATTAGTTTCATATTTGTAAAGTAAGCAAGCTGGTATAATTTTACTGTGGCTATAAGAAAGCCGTTTTATTGATATTAAAGTCACAGAAATTTTACGGATATTGTTTGAAATATTTTTAATTTTATGTCTAGGTAAAACGCTAGGGATAACTATTTCTTAGGCTTTTTACTTATCCGGAATTTTGCAGTCCAAGTCTTGGTTTTTATTCTTACAGTTTCTCCCTTCTTGTCCTTAAATATCTATTTCACGTCTATCTTCATGCATCTTTAAGACATGTCTTTTTGTCTGTACGAGTATGTCTTTCTGTATTGTGCTTGTGATATAAATATATTTTATAATTTTATTCGTTCTTTGTAGATATGAGATTTTCTAGTGTCCTTCTGGCGCATATTATTTGCAAGTTACAAGAAATTAACGTATTGTCGATTTAATTCACATTTATCTTAACAGCTTTTCTGCTTTTCTTAATACATACGCACGGTACTTATATTAAAAAATGTCTATCTGTTTGTTCCGGCTAATCTCTATAATGACTGGACCGATTTTTCCTAGTAAATAGCTAAAGCTGTAAGGAGTGACGTAGCCCACTCATATTTTAGGAAAATGATTAAGAGGATATCCTACGGCATTTAATTCATACAAACGTAGTCCCCTGTTTCCTCCCTGGATTATGGGATGGCATTTTGTTAAATATTTTTATAATAAATAAATAATTTACATTCACCACCATCATGCCCGTACGTTTTGATTGTTTCCATAAATTAGTTATTGTAGAAACTAGGAGTCTTTGAAAATGAAAAAAATGCTTGATTTTTACCGTTATTTTTATACGTTCGTCAAACAAATTTGATGTATGTAACATTTTAAAAAGCAAAACCTACAGGTATAACCAAGTCTTTGTCATTCTAATACTTGATAGAAAATTAATAATCGGTTCAGTTTTGGAGGAGAAAACAGGGTACTACGAAATAAAATCAGCTCCAGCTGCAGTTGTCCTTTTCGTGTTTTATAATTTTTTCTTTGGGGCGCATTTCGATAGCAATAGATTTCGGGAATATCTACTTTTCGAACTGCATGTCCTCTTAAGGTTGCCCCTATAAAAAAGCTAAAACTCATGAAATTGTGAACAAAACCCCATTCAATGGTCAGTTTTAATGGCAAATGTTTGATTTTGTGACAAATATCTTCGCTTTCTGTTCGCACCAGAAACAATTTAGGGCCTGTACAAAAAACATTAAGATCCAATTATTGTCACTGAACGTTATAGTGTAGGCAGATTTTACTTTAGTAGAATGTACCTGCTTTTTGTGTGGCTTTTGTGTGGTTTTCAAATTTCAGGGTTTTTTTCATCGCTATGGTTTTCTCAAAATGTTTTCCTTCACCAAGAGCTCAGGCTCTTTTTTCGAGTTGCATAGATGGGCTCGAACCCAAGTCCATTGACGTGGTATTACCGCGCCACCAACTGCGCAATCATCGCTTTAAATATTCTATTGTCCGGAATTGAAAATAGTGTGATACGCGAGCGAAGACGCGGGAATAGCGAAGCAAAGAACATACCTATACTCGAAAGTAAGAGTTCATCCCTAAATTTAAACATGACATATCAAGTAATTGATTATTTGCTTTCTATGACAATCCTACTGACAATGCAACGCAATAATTATTATACCGTTTTATTCCTGAGGTATTCTCAATCATATGTCATCCACAGACATAACATTAATTTACCGCGTAGGCATATTAATTGATTTCAACACGTGGAGAGGATGGATGAAAGAAGATTGACGAAACAAATTTACAAGGTGAGGGTGATCGGTGTCATGGTATGTACCTCTACCAATTCGTATGAAAACGCTTATGATAGTAAAAGAAACGAAAGACGTGTCTCAGGATCGTAGCAGGAGGAAGGATGTAGTCTCTGCCTACCTTTGTGTATGAACATTTCACCTTTCTGTATTTTTTCACTAAATGATCTTTAAATAGGCCAAACCTCATTCCGAATGGTTTCGAATATTCCATCCGTCCATTCAACCGTCCACTGCTGGATATAAGTACATTTATATAGTATAACAGATAATAGTTATGTTGTAATGAAAAACAAATGGATTTTAATTGTGTATTTATTTAGCTGAGAATGTGAAACGAAAGACAGCAAATTAAAACAAGGATCAAAACACAGCCAATGTTCGGACCCTAGGCCTAAACTGTAAAAAAATCTGGTTCTCTAGTAATGAAAAGGGTTTACAAATAACAACGCGGCCGTGTCGCATTTGACTCTATTTGAGTCTCGCTGAGATCACAAATGATTGTATTACAGTGCTACAGGTACGTACTTAGTGTTTATTATAAATTAAATATAATTAGTGCCGGAATAATACCACCCCATATCTTGCCGTGGGTTTCGTAAAAGGCGACTAAGGGACAAACTGGAGCATGGGCAGGGCAGTATCCTCTGAGTACCACAAACACCTAACTGCGATCGCCAACTCTCCTGCCAAACGTGGCGATTATGGCAATCCCCTCCTTTACGGGGAGGCCTATGTCCAGGAGTGGACGTCTTTCGATTAAATGGATGGATGGAGTGACTAAGCTAGCATTTTTCATCGCAACTATCTGATCATCTTCGAATGCGATAAATTGATTTGAACCTATGTCTATTGATCCGATATCCGGCAACACTACCACTGAGCTATAATCATCGCTTTGTATATAATATTTCATATATTTAATTCATATATACAATGTATGATTTCGCTCTAATCTGTCTTTCTAATTCACAATATTTTCTTCATATAATGTTCGAATAATACTTTCTAAGGTTATTATAAAATACATGACACTATAACTAAGCCAGACAGTATTCTATCTATCTATCTATAATTTAAAACAAGGCTCGTGTAAAACGATTCAGTAGTTCTCGAATTTACAAATAGCCAAGACGAGCAAGCCTTTTTTACCATAGAGAATAAAGGTAAGTAGAATGTCTCTGTGTAGAATAAAAGGCCGTCGAAAAGCGTTAAATTAGGGCGGCGCTATTGTAGCAGGATGATAAGTTTCACAGAGGTGTTTAAGGTTATCTACTTTATTCATACCATACTATTGGCCTACGCTAGCGCCATTTTGGCTTCAATCCATCAACAACTGCTATATTCATACCATACTCTTGGCCTGCGTTATTGCTATTTTGGAAGGTTTTTGAACTGTTATTTACTGCTTATAGCTTATACTTTCCCTCCATATAAGACAGTCCTCCTTACCTTTATTCTCTATGTTTTTTACTATGTAAGGATTTTAATATTTGAGTCCGCGCCTGTACCATGGGTAGGTGAATTCAATCGGCCGTTGTCGACAGATCTGTAGATTTAACTCGGAGCGTGACGAGAGAACTAAACTCGGGCTTTGTCCAATCAGTTACTACCTACCGGGATTATGTAGTTTATTTTTAATACGTACACTATTAAGGACAGATTACATACATCTGTCACTTTCTCGAATATAATATTAGACCTACTATTTATCCAAATAAAAGCCAATGTGTCTTACGGTCAGTTTTCATATGCGACGTCAACCTGTTTTACAGAAATTTAATTTCCTTTTACTCTTAAGTGTTAGTGATCAGTCAAATAAAGCAATATATTTTTGGTTTGATCTCAATCTTAATTTATAAAACCCAACATTAGAACCCGCCATTAAAATGGTGTTTATTAACCTACAGATGTATTCTTCGACTAACTTTTAATACGTACACATTTGATTAAATAAAGTAAAATATAAAATAAGTTAAGAGAACAATAATTAATTAAGACGACAAATATATTATATTTAGTGCGTTTTGAAACGCTATAAGTTACTTGTCATAAAGTATTTAAGAATTATAATACAATTAATAATTGTGAGCAGAAACTCAGGCGAGAGGAATCGCATGCATAGCCTGTTAATAATAAAAAGTATTTAAATACCCATTTTAGATAAATGAATATTAAAGTTAAAAATAACTAGAACTGAAATAAGTTTATGTAATTTGAAAACATCGGAATACTTATCGGATACATTTGATACAAGATGAAAGTAAAGAGATATCGCCACTAGAGACCGTGAAACATTATGCACAAAATAAATGCTAACACATATTAGCGTAGGAACAGCATCATAGAAATATTTTTTAATTTTCCTTTTATGGTAAAAAAAATTAACGATGACCACTTCAGTACTTACTCACATTACTTCTCTATGTTCTATCTTTTTAATCATTCTGTCATTTTCATAATAAATTAATCGTCTATTTAAATCATGAGTGTACTAAAGAGACGTTTAAACTTATTCCCTTTTCTTCTCTTACTACTAAGATTTAGGGCCTAAAAATGGAGCATCAACTAACCCACATCAGAATATCAAATGCCAATTGAAACTGTCTCAATAAATGCCATTGTTTTCAACTGAACTTCCATCATCTTGTCAGTCAAAAACTGAACTTACGCTTTCAGCTAAGAAACAATAACAGAGACTTATAAAAGAAAGATTTATATAAGATTTAAAAAACCCTACATAGTTTGTTTTTGTTACGACACCCTTCGGAACTTATTTGTTACCTACTTTTGTAAACAGAACATAGAAATATATTAGTAACTGCCAGTATCGCTCGAAATGGCATCATTTCAAAAAACCAAAACGCTTCCTCTTATGTTAATGTATGAGTATGTTTGTTCAGCGTAACAAGACTTCACAGTAACCCCCCGATGAGCGCGCCAGCTTGCGGAGACGTATATCAGTGACATCTAACACGACTCTTCTTTCTGTACCGAATTAAAATAGTCTCTCACTTTAGATATAAACGTGAAAGTGACTTTTAACGATTTTTTTATCTATGTCAGACGACATTGTTATAGACCAATATGTAAGAACTTCGGTCTATATACAAAGTGAGGTAATCTTTTATAATAATAATACATTTTCATTTCAGACGTAATCAATATTTTATGTTGTTAATTCTTGTATTAAATAAAATATTAAATATTAGTAAATATACAGTAAGTCTATTACTATAATCAATTTATTACGTGTAGGCCTTTACGGACATGTACGAGTAGTTTCATACAATTGATTACAAAAATGGTCCATCCAATTTACAAACTAATGCCTTCAGGATGGTATTAGGACTGGTCTTGAACCTCCGTAGCATGGAGCCAGAACGCTGTCGCATGATGGCATAAAAGTCATCGACTCTAGCTTCAGGGAACATACCCGATGCGCTGCAGAATCGAGGTAATCCTAATAGCACCCTGAAAGCATTGTTACACTGAAAACGCAAAGTGTTGTAGGCCTTCTGCGTACACCTAACCCACAGGCTACACGAGTTAAACGTTTGGCATTATGGATTATACGGTATTTGTGCAACGAGCGAATCTGCGGACAAGCATATGGCATCGGGCCGCCAACGCTCTGCCCTCTCTGGTTGTATCTTGGTCATTCTTAAGCTGATCCGTGATCACAAGTCCAAGATACTTGAACTGAGTCATATTCCGAATATTACTGATGGAACGGGTGCTAGTTTATGCCTAGAATTTTGTTTTTAATAAACTTTAACAAAAAAATTTTTTTTAGCGAAAATGTTTTTCATATTATTTGATGTTGGTGGTAGTTTTATTTTGGTCGTTATTGTACATAAGTGTAATTTATTCAAAATAATAGCACGGTGACTTCTGTAGTGCCACAAAAACTTCCTAACCTAATCCTTCCTAATTAAAATAGAACATTATTTTATTAGAGTATTTTCCTTGAAAATGCAAAAAAAAATTGGTACCAATAGAAAATACACATCATAAAAGCAATTTTTATGTGAGCCTTAGGATTTCGCGACAATGGTCCCAGGTTCGAGCACACCTTTCCAACTCTAAAATGAACCCGAGCTTTCTGTGAAAGAAAACATCTTGAGGCAACCATAGCACGCTGGTAGGGTATTTTCTAATATAGCCTACCTGGGTAGCTACTACCCTCAAATAGGAAAACCTGTCGCCAAATACCGCACTGAGGGGGCTCACACCGGGACCCAAATATATACCCTATTCCCGTGTCGTATATAATCCATTTGCATTGCGTTGCTACCGCAGGGGGATTGACCTCGCAAAATGTACTTCGCCCACATCAAATTATAGTCTTGCTCCGCCACTGGGTCCAGCAGCATCACTTGAGAACCAGTATCTCTAGGCTTAGTGTGTTTACCATCCTGAACCACATGGTCATTTAATATCACGTGAGATTGTATTCAAACCACTGAGACTATAAAATGTAAAATAAAGTTCAAGATAAACGACCTTTTGGAATGTTATTTCTAAATGGAAATGTTTGAAAAAGTTGTGTTTTTTTATCACAGCCTGTAGTAACTTTTGCAAAAGCGCCCATGTTGGTTTAATCTTTCTCTGACACTACATCGATACACTATATCATAAGCTCGAATGTTGTTATGGTTTTACGTAACCAGATGGCGACAGAGGTCCATGCCTTATTTATTTTTGATGATATGTTGGACGGAGTATCTGAATGGTGATTATGGACATTACAAACATTTGATTACTTACTTAATCTGATTTTAGGAAATTTATGCCAAAGCCTAGTTACTAAAGGAAGATATATGTAATGCCAATACTAAAAAATGATGTGCTTCTTAGGACTCACGACAGAAGTGACAACTTAAACTAATCTAAGTTGGTGCCTACCGGTACCGTATGCGTAAGAAAGAGGGAAGCTAGACAGACTGGCGCCGTAACGCGTTACGTAACGAAGCGGTTTAACCTCCTATAAGAAGTTATCTCCTCAAAAAGGGCAGGTGAACTAAAAATTCTACATACTAATAATACTCGATTATTATATACTAGCTGTGCACCCGCGTTTCATATGTTCTCCACTATTTTTATTTTTTACGGAACTCTAATTATTTTCCTACAATTGTTTTAGTACTATAAGATGAACTAAATATATTTGTCATCAATTTAAACGCTTGCCCGTAAAACTATGCATTGAATCGGACTTTACTCATTTTTTTTTTTAAGTTTTAATTTTTTTTTACTTGGAACCCGAATTATTGACGAAAATCAAAAGTTCTCTACGTTACGCGAAGTAATCTACCAAAAAAACCGGAGATTACCCGGAACGAAAAGATAAAAATTTTAAAAATTGTATTTTTGCTATAGGTAACGTATATACATTCATATCTATTTATTAAAAAAATACTTTTGACATTACAAACAGACAGTTCAACTTTATTTATTAGTAATAATTAAACAAACATCCATAACAGAACTGCGCAGGTTGGCCCATGAACCCACAGATACAAGGTAGTTTACATAAGCACGTAAAAGAGAAGTGCATCTTTGGAATATCATATAAATGTGTAATGGACTCCTATATTCCTTCCTTCCTATGACATCAGGTCCTTCAAAAGAGGCGTAAAGAAGTATCTTAATAATGATATGATGCTAACGACTACCAATGAAAACTAATCGACGGCCATCGTTGTTTATACCGCACTTACCACGAATGATATAGGTTCGATCGAACTAAAATAAAAAGAGGTTAGCCGTCACGGGCACACGAGTGGGTTTAGCTTCCAAATCTCGCTAAAAGATATTTCAGCAAAAAAAACTTTTAGACTTTTTGCCCCTCCTACCTACTCTTTGCCAGCAATGATCTTATTCCCCCCAAAACTACGTAAACAATGTGCAATAAAAAAAACGAAAATTGAAAGTAAATTTCGCTGACGTAATTACCATTCAGACCCCGGTCATCAATAATCAGGAAAACACAGATTTGATGAATTTGCAAATGATCGAAGCGATAATGGTGCAATGGGTAGTGCGGCCGGACTGCGCGTCATGGACGCGGGTTCGAGCCCGCCTATCCGACTCTAAAATCAGCCGGAGCTTTCGGTGAAGGAAAACATCGTAAGAGAACCATGGTGGTAGGGCGTTTTCTAATAATTCCCGCCTGGGGGTAGCTACCTCCCTCAAGTTTGAAAACCTGTCGCCAAATACCAATATGTGTATTCCGGGTGCATCACTTGAGAACCAGTACCTCTAGGCTTAGTGTGTTTACCATCCTGGAAACACATCATCACTTAACATCAAATTAGATTATGATCATAGCCTATACCATGTAAAAATAAAAAGTTATGTCATATAAAAACTCAATATATCGTATATTAACATTAATATATTATAACATATAGTATAGTATATAGTAAAACAAACAATAAAATAATAATATTTATTAGTAATTCATTACAGAAAATTAACACAATAAGAGATGATAGAGAAAGAGAGCAAAGATAAGAATGATATTGTAATCCTTATAATAATGGCACATCTTAATTATAATATTGTGCGGTAATTATATACAAAGAAATCATGTGCTTTGGAGACATTTTTAACTTTAAGAACTCAGCGGTATCCACCCTTTTGTTTACAAAATTATTATTTTTTATTTTCCAACCACTCTCATCTATTAATAACAAAAATTTAATTTAATAAAAAATACTAAGGAGTATATTAAAGAACGTATCCATATCACGTTACCTAATTTATAAGATTTTTCGATCCCTCCCGCCGCTCGGTATATGCCAAGTATATGCCAAGAATCTCAAAAATATTTTACTCAGTATTGTATCCCAGCTCCTGTGACTGAGCGTAGTATTTTGAAAACCTTCCTCCTCGCCCCCCTTAAACGGGTCACGTAATTTGGGTACGTTCCCTTATGAGTATTTTAGTTTTGACGTTTTTCCTCGTCAGATGTAGAAAGCCACCTTGACCTTGACTAAACGATTTTCTTATACATTACATGAAATATTAAATATCTTCATAATCATTGAACATTTGAGCATTCGTGTGGTGGTAAAAATAAATTAATATTATTTACTCATAATACACAATCTTTTACAAAATGTAAGTAGATAGGACTGTAACTTCAATGATACGTGTGAATCGGCACTGATACGTGTGAATCGGCCTTAACGAACTCAAGATGGCATCCGAGTGGTCAATATGGCGAATGCCATTTGCACCATTAGAATGTAATAAAACATTTGACAAACCGAATTTTGCGGATATATGTTGTCGACTCGAAATCATATTTTTTATATATTATTCAGGTAAGGTTTCAATCGAGTCTACCGTACCCCTTGGCCGAATTATTAACTACCGAGATGCTTTTATTATGTACATACTATTATTTATGTACTCCAAGCATCACGCGTTATCGTCTGTTTGGCAATGAAGGTGATAGATGACGCCGTACGACTTTTATATGTACAGCCCAAACATTGTATTAAAATTACATTTAAAATAGACTGGCATGTAATGTTCATATAGATAATTTATAGTAAGGAGGACACGTTTATGACTAATAATGGGTAATAATTACGATAAAAATATGTATACGTATAAATATTCTGAGGACAAAATCAGTAATCCTCACAACTAGTAAATAAACATATTATATAAACAAAGTAAAATATAGTATTGAGCACGCACGCAATTGCAAAATAGACAGACATAAAAACAGTAAGTTATCTCTTTTACACAAATGTAACATCATAGGTTAAGAATATTGTGTAAAACGCAAAATATTTTGAAGAGTGGAAATTAATATCGTAAGTGGTATTTTTATAATATTTTTATTTACCGAACCCCACAAAATATGTCACATTAAAGTTTGCAATAGCATTTATTGATAATATAATTTACCGTTTGAAAAATAAAACCATATTTACAGAACGTATGGGAAAAAAAAAAATAATCGTCATTTCGCCCCCTAAAGGAGTTTTTACTTCAATAATAATACTATTATATCGTTTTATTACAACTGAACTAAGATTATTTTGTAAATAACTTATTTGTAAGACGACTTGTAACTTAATACTAAAAACTATACTTAATTTACAATTAAATATTCTTTACATTAGTAATACAAAGTATTATTACACATGACTTAAAAAAAAATATAAAAACTCAGTTGAAGTTACAATTAAAATGTAGTGATTTTTTTTTTTTATATTGAAGATTAAGTTTAAAAATAGTCGAATCAATTATTTTATATTTTAAAGTCACATTAAGAATTCGACCATTAATTCTCATAAATGCATTCTCTCAGCATTTATATCTTTATTTTTATGCTTTTTTAAAATAAATTTAAAACTAACACGCAATACATAAAAAATAATGTAATAACTATACTCTAATATCAGTTCAATATTACAATTAATTAACATATTATTGTCTTTATTTGAGGGTAGGTTAGGTGAGGGAAGGTATTATTTATTTTTTTATTGTACTTCCTCAATATGATGTAAAAATGATCTATGAAGTATACTTGCATTTTTACAAGTACAGTTAAATTAATCATTGTGACATTGAATTATTATTTAAAAAAGGTCGAAAATACGAGATTCAAAAATTAAAACAGCAGACCTAAATGTTAGAAATAAATGACTAAGAATATACGATACATAATTACATAATTGATTTTAGTTATAAAAGTTTTGCTTTAAATTTATACGAATCAGATCTATATTAAACTTAATCAATGATATTAAATAATTAAAAAAAAAAATCAAATGTAAACATCACAATATCGATGGACGGAATATTTATTCGATTTAAATATATTAAATTCGACTCGTAAATTCTTCTTGATTTAATGACGTGATCTGTCAATTAACTGACACCTAAGCAAATTCAAAAAAAGAGGAAAAGATTGCGACATTTATTCAGTATAACGCGATAGCAATAGATTTATCAAGTACTTCTTTTCTTTAAATTAGTTGCCCGACCGCGTTTCCTCTTAATACGATACCCTAACTTTTAGTAGAGCATTATTGCTCCATTGACTTTCTCTTCTAAAGCCGGTGCTATAATATCAGCTTCTCTCCCGTCCGCCATTGCTACTAAAATACATACGTCATTGACGAACGCTGTTATCGAAGCCGCTACCACCAGCCTGAAAGGCGACAACACTCACATTAAAAAAAGGAAATAATATCTGAAAATTATCTGTAGACAGAGATCCAAGAAAACGAATCAAACTTTACGAACGAATGAAATAGATTACAACATTTGAAATGAATTAAAGTATATGCAGATAAAATAAAAACGAATACAAAACTTTACGACTTAATGAAATGAAACACATATACTTTCAGAAATTTTCTACTAATTAAGAGGATACGGAAAATCCTAAAACTCTGAAACCTCATCCCACGTATCGCTACGGCGAAAGGGGTTGTTTACGAGTCAAAAAAGATATCATGGAGAACCCCTAATACCTACCGACAGAATTTGGAAAATGGTCATATAATTAAAACAAATTGATTACATCGATTCTGAAATACCTAAAATTAATAGATAATTACGAAATACGATCTGAAAAAAATTGACTTTTTTGAATTGCTCGGTAAATGTGAAACATACAGGTTAATGACAAAATTAATAATTCATGAAAATCAATAAATATATATCATGTGAAATATTTAATTAAAACAAATACGAAGCGTAAATTAATTTATCAAATAAACTATAGTATGATTAGCTCGATATAAGCAGTACACAAAATGTAATTCAGAATAGTAGGAGCGTGATAACATAAGAGAGCGTCGTGTCGTCTACCGTCACGGCACACGACTCGGTATTACTACCAAGGCGTCACCAAATGATGTTTCATATCAAACAATACCCTAAAACAACATTTATGTTTAGATTGCTGATATCTAGAAATGACACTCCGTGCATCGACTTAACTAATATCTCTAACTACGAATCGTAAAGTTTCTTTTAAAAAAAACCAGATCGAGTTTCTTGCCGGCTGTTCTCGACTGGGTTGTTTTACAAGCCGACGTTAGTACTATTTTGACGTTGAGTAGTCTTTCCAGGGCCTAAATGGAATAAGGTATTATTAACTTGTTTAATAGTTACCAGAACGATAATCCAAGGTCAGCCATGTCGTCAGAAGACCAAGTGTTCGACAGATCCTCATCAGACATCACGTTGTGTTGTAACCGTAGGAAGAATTCTGTCAGCCATACTGCTATTGCGCCAAGGGAGAACAGAACTGGAAAAGACGATTTCTTATGTTTGTTTGTTCGAGTTCCTTTTGGTCAATTTTTTCAGCCATAATGTCTTCTACGTTTTTTTATTCGAGTTAGCTAAGAAGACTGTATTTCACCCTGATGGTAAATCAAGTACGGCTCAAGAACGTTGACGGTCACCGATAGATTTACAATTTATCGACAGTCGGCATCATTTACCAAGGCTAAATCCTCTAGCTAATCTACACTGGCTGATCTTGAAACGCGACTCATAGAGATCAGTTGCTATGGCAGGTTTTTTTACCATGTATGGTGATCGCGAGCCAGTCGAACTCAAAATAAAAAATCTTTATTCAATGTAGGCCCTAAGAAGGCGCTTATGAACGTCTAAAACACTACCACGGGTTCGGAAAACAACCCAGTCGAGATGAATCCAGTCGGCAACAAACTCGATCTGGTTCTATTTTTTATAAATATATATATATATATATACATATTTTAATATAAAAACTATACAAATCATAGTCTTAAATAATGTTAGCGGAAACACAGAGATATGGGTTAATTCCAGGCATCACTATCGTTCATGTAATAACCTTTTGAGATTATAACTTGCTTGACATAATACTTGAACTTATTGTCAGGTAAATCGGTAATGTTACTTGGGATTTTATTGTAAATCCGAATATTATTACCTATAAATCTTTTATTAGACTTACTTAGCCTAAAGCGTGGAACGGCCAACTTGTCTTTACTTCTAATATAAAAATTATGACGGACCATTCACTAGATCGAGCTTGTCCAAATTTTTACGAATATGCATTAAGTTATCGAAGATGTATTGGGAGGGCAAACTTGAAACTTGTTCTTTAGAGATTCGCGAGCTCCTATATTGTATATTGCTCGCGCAAAAAAACGCTACAACCCTATAAATTAGCTTCTTAAATCCTAAAGTAGTCCCAGTCTTTCAGTGAAGGTAAACATTTAAAGCGAACTAATCGGACTCATTGGTTATATGGTGGAATACCCGTCAATGGATTTCGAGTCCGACAATTAGCCTGAGTTTTCAGTGGGAGAAAAAACATCAACATGTCACCATAATATTCTTAGCACCATGGTAAACTTCTTCTTAAGATATATTGATATATTTTAAGATATATTGTCACTTAATGTCCGTAGAGATTGTTTTAATACCTGTACACTGCATAGCATATCAAAAACACTTCATAGCGAAAGCACAGCATATTCCGAAGTGAATTTCTTTTTGATTGAATATTTCCTTATGGTTAAATGAAAGCTTTATTTATGAGAAACTAGCACATAATTACTTACCGGCGAGAGTGTTTCCTACAAGGAGAGGTCGGGGCGAGCATCGGGAACGTGCCGCTGAACCCAGGGCTGCTAACACGCAAGCTCCACCCGCGCATACTAAAGACGCTCCGAGGAGTGCCGTAGTGCCGCACCAAGCCCAGCGACGGGCCGGGTGTGTACCCGCTTTTACTGAAAACACCAGAACCTCTAATTCATCCCCATTTTTGTGGCACCCACTCTACTGTTTTTGTAGTTAAGTTGGAGAGGGAATAGATTAGCAAAATAATAATCTTGTAAATATTAGAAAAACATCGAAAGTGCTTTTTGACCAGCTGTATATTCGTCCGTATATAAAATATTGTTTGTATTTGTGAGGCGAATCCGCAAAATACCTACTAAATATCCCTAAGCCGTTTTTGGAGGTTACCATTGTTTTGGGATTTTTTTTATGAGACAAACTTCTGTAACTTTGTAAAAATAAAATATAAAAAAACCCTAAACACAAACTATATAATCTCGTAAAGAATAACACAAAAAAAACATGTGATGACGGCTTATACCTAGTCTAAAATAAATATAAATTAATCTCATTCAAACGCAGAGTTAATGTAGGTTATTTGTTAAATATTATTTTACTGAGAGTCCAAAGAGCAGTCAAAACGTATCTTATTCACAAAGAATAAAAATTAAAAAAAAAGTCTTACTACTAAAATCATGATTTCTCCAACCGTATCCAAAATTCAGTTCCTTGCGACCTTCGAAGAGGCCAAAGTTGATTCTACCCTCCGATTCGGCTGGATTCGAGGTCCGGCGCGCACGCGCATCGATCCAGTGCGTCGTGCCCAACGATCCCACGATCAACGCTATACACAGACACGACCCGAAAAACGTCGCAAATATCATCGAACGTTTAAATAAGTTTAACTTCATTTTCGTTTAGTATACTTGTAACACTGTATTCAAACCGCACTTTCGTTTGATAATAAGTTCGCACCTCGACAACTAGATGGCGTTGTTACGTCACATCGTATTTTGAACCTTAAACGACGTATTCTGATGTACCGTTCTTGTAATGAATTTCTAACTATTCAACACGTGGGATTTTGTGCGTGGCATGTCCACTTTTTTTTGTATCGGCGTTCGCACATCACACTGTTTATCGCCGTTTGTTTTTCTCCCATTGACAGCGACAGAAAATCTGAAACAATGGAAATAGATACAATCAGTAAATTATTGTTTATTACTGTAAAAAAATCCTATAGATATGAACAGAGAAGTCGTAATCAAGTTAACATTAAAAGTTTCTATTTTATTTATAATTATTCATTACATTATACTTTTTAATATCTTAAACAGTTTAGTTTAAGAGGAATCCCGAGAGACGTGTATTTGGTCACTTTAATGACAACCTCGTTCACTATAATTAATAGTGTCAAGTTTGTCAACTGATGTTTACGTATCAGATCTATCATGTTCCGTGAAAACCAAATTAAATAAACATTAATAACGTAATTAATTACATTAAAAGAAAGCAAACGAATCAATTATAATTTTACTATAACTGATTGATTAAAAATCGAAAGTTTATAGTTTATTTAATGATATTTTAAAGTTAACATTAATGTTACGTAAAAGTGAATCATCGTACGTTCTGAAATTACTCAGGCTAACTTTGACTTCTTTCACCATTCACCGATATCAATCTAACATATTTATTTATGATTGTAAGTGATCATAAAGTAGCTTATAATACCAGTGTTTGAAATATTTTTTTTTTCGATAGTGAATTGTTTTTCTTTTTCATCCACAATTGAACAGAGCTGTTCTTTCAATACGCTCAAGGAATCTGATTTCCTTCAGGGCTACACACAAATTGATAAAGTTGTTAATTTAATACAAATCTAGTAACTTCTGCAGTTGTCGCTTACAAAAAATCGATTATTTTAATAAGTTTGCATAACTATGTTCAATACGGTTAAGTGTTATATAGAAATGTTACTTTTCCCAGCTTTTATAAACGCTAAAACGATATAGCATAACGTTGATCATCTTGCTAGAACTTTCCAGATTTTTTGTGTCATGTTCCGTGTTATTAATTCCAATATATTTGTGCGCAATAACTAAATCAGATCACGCAAAATGCCACCAAAATTACATAAGGTCAAATAACGCAAATTAATGAATTAAAGATAATAACTGCTACAAAACAAACTTAGATCCCACCAACACCTATCAGCAAATTGTTGTTCTTCTTCTCAGTTAATGGCAATATATGTACACACAATTTGTGCCAGTGTCATGTGGGTAAGATATATGTTCAACCTTGTAACAGCGTTACCAAGCTCCAGCAAAATGGTGGCCTATTCTGCTTGAACTTTCCATGGAGCTTTGCCGGCACCTTAGTATATATGTTACGCGTTATCTTCTATAATAAACTAAACTTGAATACAATAACCAAAGTATATCACACAAAACGCCACCAAGATTACATGATGTAGAGTCAAATATATAAGTTTAATGAATTAAAGAAAACAGTACGATTCTCAATTGACGCAACGTTTTGACATTATTTTCCGTCGGGGTGTGAATCGTCCCTAACGGCCGTCTCGGAACATCGCGGAACTCGACACGCGTGCGTTCGATTCGTCACGGCATGATGCGCTCGGCCGCGGCCGCCAACTGGTCAACACCGGTGCATATTCATTAACATGTTTATGCATACTTCGCGAAGGTCATTGTTAGCGGCTGCTCTGTGTAAAATACGTTTGACATTAAAACGCAGTAAACCCCGATTGACAACTACCTTGGGTTATAATTTCAACGCTGATTTACTATTACTTAAAATTACAAATGATAGATAAAGTAAGGAATAGTGTGACAAAAGAACGGTCTGATGCGGTAGAAGATTCAGTGACAAAGATAGAGAAAGGGATGCTTAATTGGTTTAGACATGAGTAAGTAGAGAGAATGGATGAAAGAACACTGACGAAATAAATTTACAAGGCGATTATGACTGGACAAGTTAGTAAGGGCCGTTGTAGGCAAACGTATTTGGACCAAATCGATGACGTTCTAAAGAAAGACCAGGTCAAAGTGGCCGTTACCGAAGAGCTTGTATGAAAGTGCTTATGAAACTAGAAGCGAAAAGATGTGTCACGATAGCAAATGAAAAGATGTAGTCTCTGCCTACTCTTATGGGAGAGCCGTGTCTTTATATACTTGAGATAAATGTAAACAAATTTTGTAATTTTAAACTAGATTTATAATATAGATAGCCGGACTTCACCAGCTAGCTTAGTTAACTTCGATCTCCAATTGGGGAAGCTCTTGAATCCACTACCAGCGAAATCTTTTTTTTCTTCGGTATAGTCCCAATGCTTTGAAGTCCAGTTTGATGTTTCACATCTGCATCCTATGACTGTCAACTTTTTTAAATCTCTTTTTTACAAGTCGATATGTTTGACTATATTGATCCCAAGGAATTGCATACAGGTAACATTGCGATCAGCACTTCGTACTATTCTGGTAACCTAATATCAGTTTCAAAAGGCTAGCCACAAGGTCTTACACGTCAACAGTGTAGGCAATTAAAAAACTAAACTTTCTAATCTCCACTATTTGCGGTAATGTCCTACTCATTTCTATATATAACATTATGTAGAGCAGAGGTTCTCAATCTTTTTCAGTCCGTGGCGCACATACGTGTTTTCTTTTTTGTCACGGCGTCCTATCCTATCTAGGTGGTCCAAATATAAATATAGGTACAATTATACTAATTAGGTAGATAAAACCAAAAGTTAAAACATCAACACGGCGTTATGAATTTAAACTGTTTATTTCCATCCATCTATCCATTCAACCGAAAGACGTCCACAGCTGGACATAGGTCTCCCCCAAAGATCTCCACGACGACCGGTCTTGCGGCACCCGCATCCAGCGGATTCCCGCGACCTCCACTTTCTACGGCGCACACTTTGGGAGCCCTTGATGGAGAGTATCTATTTCTCACAGAGCGGACTCGCAAAATTCACAGCGGATAACAAAATAAATACGTAACAACACAACTGGTTCTTGGAAATGCACTGAGCCAACCGACGATGACGTCACTATTCGAATCTACTTTTAATCGTACACGTCATAATTGTGTGTTAATGTTTGTAACTTTTTCGAAGATTCGTCACTCCTAATTTTAATTCAAGAACAATTCTACCGCATTCTCGGATATTGTCATCATGCAGTCAACCGCTCATACATACAAAATAACTATAATTTATTCTATATTAATTGTGCCCAACGAAATCACTCGTATACGAGTCTCTATTCTCCGGAATTATTTACTGCAATAGGCATATCCTGTTTATTATTAGTTAACTTATTGGAAGAGAAGCCTTTATATTTCTAAACGATCCTTTCTTTTTTAACATATTACGAGATGTTAATAATATATTAACTAAAATTAACTAGGGGATAGACGCATAGAGAAACATCAACTTGTATATTATCTGTAGTAATAAATAAATTGAAATGTCTCTTGTTTTGTTATGTCAAAAAATGTTTTTAACTAGATATATCTACTACCTATACTGAAAACACAATTTTTAAAATTTTTGTGTCTGTTTATCTTGGGTAATCTCCGGAAGGGTTAGACCGATTTCGACGGGATATTTTTTGGTAGATAGCTGAAACAACTCAGCGTAACTTAGGGTTCTTTTGATTTTGAAAATAACCAGGGATGCGCTTAAAAAAATTAAAACTAATGAAATAGTGAATAATTACTTTTATAGGTATTAACGTAAGTAGCAAAACATTTTTTGAAAAATAATTAGTGTTCGGTACACACAAATTAAAACTATATTATTACGCAGTAAAAAAATATGTCATACGCGGGCGCAGCCGCAGGCACAGCTAGTGTGAGGATAAGAATGTAATTTTATAGTAAGAACATACGAGAGTAAATGACGTAAACTTTCCATGTGTTTACGAATTATTTTACTTTGTTTTTTCACCTCCAGCCGTTAGCATATCAATTCACATCTCCAGTCACTTAATAATATGTCAATTTTAAATTTAAATCTTTCCTAATTTATATGAAAAAAAAACGAAATAGATCTTTAATAATCAAGGTTCGAATCAAGCAGGCAAGTATTTAGCCGACCCCGAATCGACTTTGGCTTCTTTCACTAACCAAATTCGCAACGAATAATCAATTTACACACGACCTTAACTTGCCTCGATCCTTTTTTAATCTTATTGTTATAACTTTAACGCGTTATGTAGCTATTAACCTTTTGTTATTTCATATTCAAACGACCAGTTCTTAAAACCTTATGTATTGTTTGTTTGTTTGTTGTTTTGCAATATGCAAAATGTCATCTTGTTTTCCTATTTTGATTTCGAACTTATGGTCAAGACCATAAAGTACAATTTGGATATGCTTAGCAACTACAAATTTATTCAGAATATTCTCAAATCGATTCACGTCAGATGAACCTGAATTTCAGACGGATATTGCGAATAGTATTTAAAATGAACAAAAGGCAAATGTAGCATTTGTACTGATTTGAGTAAAAAAAATACAACGACGTTGTCTGATGCCGCAAAATTAAATAACTATAATTATTTTTTAAGGCACTAGCTTTTAGCTAATATTAACCTAACATATATAAGTACGGATATATTCTGTTACACACAGAAATATAAAAAAAGGTTATTAAATAAATAGTGAATTACATTAATTAAAAAAATACCATCAAGGTTAGGCACAGCTAGCAGGCTAAACTCAAAATCAAAAACATCTTTATTCAATTTAGGCCCTAAGAAGGCGCTTATGAACGTCTAAAACACTACCACCGGTTCGGAAGACAACCAAACCGAAAAGAGCCGGCAAGAAACTCGATCTGGTTCTTTTCTTTTAAAATAAATATAATACATATCATTTTTTTTTTTCATATAAAAAACTATACATATCATAGTCTTAATAATGTTAGCGGAAGCACAGAGATGTGGGCTAATTCCAAACTATTATGTACATACTTATTATTGAATGGAAGTATTGATGAATTAAGAAATAATCATAGATATTTATTTTAAATTAGCTACAGGAAAACTTTTTATCAAAACACATAATTTTAATCAACACTGTGAATCAACCTTGTGACATGGTATTAGCTAATCATCTACATATATACAAGGCGAAAGTTTGCAAATAACATACACGATGAAGTGATAAGTGATAATAAATCAGTAGTAGAAGTCTGGTCAGATAAAATATCGTTTGTCGTAGGCTCAAATCTTGTCCTACTATGACTTTAAGTTTACGAAGAAGGAGAATATCATATCGAGACCAAAGGACGGCATTTTCTAATCTATACTAATAAATAAAATTGAAGTGTCTTTTTGTAATGTCAATTTTTTTTACCAAATAGATATACACGATCCTATATCAATGGTGCAATTTTGAAAATTTTTGACTGTCTGTCTGTTTGTTCCAGGTAATTTCCGAAACGGCTGGACGGATATTGACGGGACTTTTTTTGGTAGATTGCTAAAGTTACTCCGGGTATATTTAATTTTCGAACATAAATAGGATTCCGCATAAACAAAATTAAAACTCATAAAAACTAAAACAAACTCAGATACAATACACAGTTTTACGGGTAAGTGCTCTAATTTATGAAAAATATTTTTACCTTATCTTACTACTAAGCAAAAATTAGGGTTCCGTTTAAAAAAAAATAATGCGGTGAAGAATATATAAAACGCGGGCAAGGCCGCGGGAACAGCTAGTCTCCTAAATATGTTCCGGCAACATCAATCAAGACCCATTTCGGTTAAGCTAAGTTCTGCTCACATCTAGTGAGATTATCATCAAATGCTCGAAAAAATACAACAAAAAAGTTCATCGACCTATCAAGCGAAACCGACTAAACATAAAAAAACGTTAGTGCCGGTAAATAATAATCTCTTAAGCAAGTAACTGTAAATCAACGTTTCATTCAACCGAGTTATATAACAGACGGTGTTGTGATCAGCAGTGCATAAGTTGCGGGCGTTGGTAAACAAATTATCACTGTACAGTTAAATTGGACCGATAGAATCGAGGCCGGTAATCAATTTGCCAGCGTAAAGCGGTTATTTTTAAATCAGCATTACATTGTAAAAGCAGATACGACTTAGAATATTGAATATTATATAGAGGCGTGATCGAATCGGAAATGAGAAGATCCATAGAACAACCAAGGTAACCGATATTGCCTGAAGAATTACCAAAACAAAAAGCGGCAGTAGGCTGGGCACAATACTGGTAGGAACGATACCAGATTGTGCTAACGGATTCTCAAACGGATGCAGCGCTCTGGAAGACGCCGCGTGGGTAGGTCTCCGACAACGTGAACCAACGACCTGGTGTTGGTCGCGGGAATCCGCTGGATTCGGGTGCCGCAAAACCGGACGCTGTGGAGATCACTGGGGAACCCTATGTCCAGCAGTGAACGTCTTTCGGTTAACTGGATGGATGAATGTAATGTAGATACATTATAACGCAATTAATCGCTTATGATCTCACGATTATTTCAGCATGTCACCGTTTGTCTTATGGGTGCGAATCAACACAAAAATACGTGATTTTGACTTTGTATTTCGGTAATTTGCTAGTGGGAGCCTATCCCCTTCAATTTATTTTATTCTGCATAGTGTTTAGACTATAGTCTCACCTTGTTTTTAAATATGATATAGCTAAAGATGAATAAATAAGCTTGGGGTCGGCAAAACACTTTCAACTTTCGCGATACTAAATGCTAATTAGGAATTATAGACGATTATGAAAGAAATAACGCAAAGAAATAATTCAAGCAACATTACAAA
This sequence comes from Samia ricini, assembly GCA_014132275.2. Taxonomy (NCBI): domain Eukaryota; kingdom Metazoa; phylum Arthropoda; class Insecta; order Lepidoptera; family Saturniidae; genus Samia; species Samia ricini. Next base: position 28,523,223 of record AP028158.1, read on the forward strand.
CACATAATGAGCGGTGTGACAGAAAAGAAAAATTTAATTCGGTAGTTCAGTGAACCAAGGCATTATGTAATTTAAAGCAAATAAGAAACTATAAAATGTACGAAATTTAAATTTAATAATGAAAGTAAGAATTGCTTTACTTTCCTTTTATTTCCAGTTTTATCTTAATAACATTTTATAATTCGAAAAAATTCTGAAGGTGTTTCTAGCAACTTACTGGTTAACACGATATTTCCAAGATTGATCAGCATTAATCAATATTAATTGTAGTAGCCCTATTCGAGAAGAATTACAAAATTAACATTATTCTCAAAGATAAAATTTAGTAACTTATTCGCACTCTAACCATAAATTTATGTACATAGTTTTTCCACTGAACATGGTTTAGCAGAATTTTATTTGTGAATTCAAATCTTGCAGAAGTTTCTCTATGTTATAATTGAGGGTCCAACGTCAGATCAACGTCAACGCTTCATGCACTCAAAACCATTTATTATTAGGTTATTTTTCCCTTCTTAATATGAAATGAAAGTTGGAGAGTCATTTCTCTGTGACCAAAAAGCCGTGCATTTCTGCATAGCGTACCTAAGTCATTCAATTATTCTCGATGACGTGAGCTACTTTTAAAGACATGGTATAAATTACAACTGAGATTACACCGTACCAAAGAAATGAAAAAAAAAAAAAACAATAGACGAGTACGTAATCCGGTATTTAAACTAGGTTGTTACGACAACGGAAGGAGAACAAAAACTTGATAGCGTCGTTGACAGAATCCGGCGAGTGTGACCGTTCGCGCGAAACAATCCGAGAACCTCCCAAATTCTGATATTTAGCTTATTATTACGTTATATAAAATTGAAATGCATTAATATAATTCAATAGTTGATTTTGTACATTCAAATAAAAGCTTCTTGCTTATTTATTTGATTTTTTTCTTACACGGTATAGGCTCAGTGCATTAACCACAATCTCACCTGATATTAAATGACGATTTGGTCCAGGATAGTAAACACACTAAGCCTAGAGGTAATTCTCAAGTGATGATGTCGGAACACTCCTATTGATATTTGGCAACTGGTTTTCTAACTTGAGGGTGGTAGCTACCAAGGCGGATATTATTTGATATATTTCTAATTTAAATAAAAATGATATGTAACACAGCTAGTTCTTTAAGAATATTTGATAGATGCAATTAAAACAAGTCACATTTTATATACATATTTCAAGCACATCTTAGTATTTATTCTATATCACAATAAAAACAAATCACATACGATCTAGTTAATCTGTATAATGCGTAAATAATCTGACATGGGCGTCGGCGTGCCGTTTCCTCGCTTTCATTCTACTTTCTATATAACACTTGTTAACGTGACTCGGTAGATAAATACCCGTATGTAAATACAGTACAGGGCTACATAAACTGCGTAATCTTTAACTCTGCTGGGTCTATACCACTGCTAGGTTGCTTGTAATTTTTTATACATATAGACAGATGCCATATCGTCAGTAAATACTTTTAACACATATATTACTAGCTGGTGCCCGCGGCTCCGCCCGTGTTTCACGTGGTCTTTAGATACGAGTGAAAAAGTGCATATAACAATTTATTTATACCTAACCTAAAAACACAAATGAAATTAATAAAAATGAGATTCTTTTGTTTTTATTAGCGGAAAAATGTATATAAGAGTAAACTGAAGAAAAATGAGTAAAGGTCGATGGTTTTCAAAAAGTAAATAACCTAGTTATAACCATAATATACGAAAATTCCGCGTCGAATGGAAGTCTGTAGTAGAACGGGAGTCCCATCTGAATATATTCAGTAGTTTTGAAGTGATGGTGCGCCAAAGTAACCCCATTTTTCTTATATAGTATATATCGAAGATAGATATATGTCAGGGCTTCCCTGAGTGTGCGTAGCGATGCCCTGGGGTATCGTGGCCTTATCCCAAGGGCGTCGTGAAGCTATGTAGATAGATTATCTATCTCTATCTTTATCGATGCGACCGAGTCGAGTGAGCGCGGCTCGAATATCCTGCCATCAGCACAGCAGCATCGAGGGTTTTATTACCACTTACGACATTGTACTTGTGTGAAACAGGTTTTTTCTGAAGTTAGAATAATAAAGAACAAGTTCTTCGATTTGTACTTGATAAATTTAGATAAAGAACGGAGAGAGGTGATTTCCAAATTTGAGTCCCGTTCGAAAAGTTATGCTCAGAAGAGCAACCACATCCTTCTCGTTAGTAGTCAGCCAACAAAGTAAATCTAGTAATCTCTTTTCATTTTAATTTCATCGTGTGCAGAAGTGCAGTCATTAAACAAAATTCTATTTAAAAAATAAATCGGAATACTTGGAATATCCAATCTAGACTATGAAATATTAAAAACAATAAAAGTATTTTAATAAATATTGTATGCAAAACGAATCGTTTAAATCGGTGAATGTAGATTTGAAGACCGTCGTAACTAATGAATTACGCTGAGAATTATTGGAATATCTCGTTATGTTATGTTGCAAGTAGGCCAAAAATATACCTACACTCTGTTATATCTAATTCAAATTCATGATTTAAAAACATTGAACCATACTTTTTAAAGTGTTTACAGTCTATTCTTTCAGATTTCCATGGTCCTTTCGAATATAACCTTAAACGTGTAATAATGTAGTAATTCATGAGAAAATAAGTACTCAAATAGCTTCAGCAGAACTCAACATAGATTAGTTATTAAGCAATAAGCAATACCACACATCAATAATGATTTTTTTAGAACTATACTTCTAAAAAATCTGCATTAGATTTAGATTAAAAGTAAGATAATATATAATAAAGGATAATATATAATAAATATTAATCAATTAAGTATTCACAATTTACTAGATTGCCTCTTTTTCCTCTTATTCCTCTCACTATAATATACTTAAAATATTTAAAATAGCAGGGTTTCAAATCACTATTACATAAATCCATTCCAAGGATATTTTTTCTAAAAAAGTAACAAAATCAATTTTATTTTAATCTTGTAAATATCAATTTATGCTCATCTAGAGAGCCATATTCAAGAGGTAAAAGACAAGGGCCACTCAAATTACATTTTACAAAGCTAAGGCATCATCACAATCATACTAAAATAATGACAATATTTTATATCTACACTAGCTTTGCCTGTGGCTTCGCCCGTTTGAATCCAGACCATTTGCAGCCTTTATTCTTCCTCATGATCTACTCAGATAATTGCCAAACCGAGGTTCGTACCATTTTAGTAACCCTTGTGCTAGTTAACTGTTGTGGCTGAGTGCCTTCAGCATTTGTCCTCAAAGTCAAGACATTATACTGCATAACAAAATTTAATTATAATTACTTTGTAATTGGTACTACTTAAATGTTAAAATAATAAACTGTATTATAGTAAATGTACTGTTAAGTAATATACAATAAAGTAAATAAATAAAATAAAAAGTCACGGTGAAGCTGTAAAGGCCTTCCAGACAACAGCGCTTCCCAGGTTAAAAAAAATGTGGAAAGATCAATATTTACATATCTTAAAGGGGGACTTCATGCCTCTTACTTCAAAAACCAAAAACTACCCATAAAAAAATAACCCCTAATTCACCCTCTAAAAGGCAAATTATTGAAAAATACCAATAAGTATATGTATAGATTAATTTCTAACCAGAAGTGTGTATATTAAATATCATGCTTCTTACTTTGAAAATGGTGAACTTTCGAATTACAGTTCACCCCTTTCTTAGTGGATGGTTACATCATGAAAGTTATCTATTGCCAAAATTTCCAGTTTATAGGCTCTACGTTAATGAATCAGTCAGGTCAAGCAATTATATATATATATATAGATTATTAATATACTTAAATATCTTAGAAATACTTACACTTAAAAAATGATTGTGATGATTGAACATGGTAAAATGTTATTCTTAGAAGAACTATTGTCTATATCTCAACTTGTACTATATCCACAAATAGATGTTTATTTACAGAATTTTAGTTATAACCTTCCAATAATAATCGCAACCATGAAAGTAGCTTCATTTGAATTGATTTCGTAAAAAAAAAACCTCCCAGAGCTTGTAGAACAATGCATGTAATTGCTTCACATTGTTTTGTATCATGTTTCTTAAGTTATGGCATGACATTGTGTCATTAGTGTTAAATGTTTTTTTTTGTGTGGTCCTGCATCTCCCCTGGCTTAACCAGAGACCTTGTAAATAAGTTTTTCAATGTTATGTGCCCTTTTGATTATTATTTATTCAGTTTGTTCTTTTGCTTTCTCCTTAATATCCAAACATTCATTTTGTGTGTGCTCTTTTATTATATGGCTCTATGGCTCATTCTTTTGCCTTGTATTTCTTTATTATGTTCCTAATAATATTTTCTTGCCCAGTTTACAGTTACAATATCATCTATGTTGATAGTTCTAGTAATGTCAATTAAACTTAATTCTTAATAGAATTAATTAATTAATAGTTACATTGGATAACGAGTTAAATTTCTATTTACATGTCAATAAAATGTCAAGATAAATGTCAAAATGAAACTAATATTAAATCTAAGTTTTAAATGTTTAGTGATAAAATTATCATGTTTTCTTTAGGCATATATATTAGTAAAATTTTGGTCATTTTGAGACCCCATCAGCTTTGTCAGCAATAGTAAAGAGAGCTCCTACTTCTCCCAGAATTACATAAACATTGGCATAATTTTTACCAAAAATATGAAGATAATTGTGGAATGAATGTAATCACCATTCAAAACCCCACCTCCTTCATGCCATCAAAAATAAGCTTAATTTAAATTACAATGGCAATGTTGACAACTGAGTTTAGTTCATTTGCTGAGATAGGCCTGTCCATACTCCATACATGCATTATACAGAAATGAACTAGTACATTTTTCAAATATGCTCTACTGTATTTATTCTATGCAGTTAACAATTTTCATGATTCAAAATGCATTTATGCATATTACCAAAGTAGAACAACAGCACAACAAATTTAAACATGACACAAAACAATTACTTAACACTTAAATTATTTTAAATATTTTCCACTAAACTTTGTCAATAAAATATTGAAACTATTTATATATGTAGATAGATATATTAAAATTAAATTTTATTTAACATTTACATTTGTTTTGCTACAATTCTTTTCATTTAAACCTAAAAATGCAAAACTACTTATATTTTGCACTTTCTTAAAAGAATTACACAATTTTAACATTGAACTTTTTTTTAATGGTGTTGTGTTTAATATATTTGTTTGAAATTTTTATGTGACTTTAACACAGGTCTAGAAGGTCAATTTTAGAAGAAATTATTCTAACTTTATTCACAAGTTCTTTCTATTTTAAATAGTGCTTGTAAGCATAATATAGTTACAATAAGGTTCATGATTTTACTGCCAACACTAGATTATTAATTCCCATAATTTGAATTGAAAAAGTTAGACTACCTTTTCAGCCTTTATAGACAATGTAAAATTGAAATTTATTATAATATTAATAAAGTTACGTTCATTTACAAAGATTGAAGAACGTATCTTTTTTACTAAGTTGTGTGAAAAAACCAGACAAGACTATGATTGATTTAGTTCTAATATAATTTAATTTTAAAGGAGTTCATAACATTTTGACATAAGTATAAATAAAAACAAAAAAATACATAAACATGTTCCATTTTTTAATTATGTGATCGATTTGTATCCCTTAATAAGAAGTTATCCTTTATACCCTTACCTGTATCGGTAGGCCTTGTTTTGTGACAAAAACTTTCCAAGTTTCAAATCGGGATATGTAGTAGGTACGTACTTTGTTGACACAAAAAATTAGAACTCGTGTTTGTAAACTTCACTACAGAACATGTACTAAATTAACACCAATAAAATAGTTTCTATTTTAAGCGCATTTATATAAATATTTAATTATTAATTTAAATTGTAAATATTATTTTCAAATAATATCTACAAAAATTTTTAACAATTTCACATTCACACAACGTGCCTGCGTCAATCATTACGTTCAGAAATTGACTTGCTTCTAGGGATGTAATCTGAGATCAATTAATCTAAGAATCGATCTTTAAAATAAAAATTATGAATGTTAAAATCGATATCTAGATCTGAATCGACCCAGTGAATCGATTTTTGAACCTAGAAAATCAAAGTTTTTTTTTTTCTGGCTCTATAAGAATCATAAAATTATTTAAAATTATGAATGTACCCAAACACAAGCCAATGTATGAACTATTTTTACAAAATTAATTAAAAACTCAAAAGATTGGTTTGTATTACCTTCGCTTCTTTTTGTATACTATTAACATGGCATATAAATATCTTGCCTGAAACTTACAGTGTTAGTTGGAAGCTTACTACATTAACAGTATTTCGAATGTACTGCCAACCATAAAATCACTTTATACCTTTAACTTTGATAGGCTTTTTCCAACCCAATTATTTTAAAATGATAAAGAGTTGACAATTATAGTGTCCCTTTTGTTTTGCCTGATATGGATTTACCTATAAATATCCAAAGATAAAAGAGTTTGAGACTTTTTGTCCTCAAACTGGTTGTCTTTTGGTATTTAATTTCTAATGAGCTTTAGTGTTTTCAATAAAATTATTTCAGAAATAGTTTTAGCTCAAATTTTCTATAAAAGATGATTATGATTTAATTTCGACCAATAAGAGAATACTAGTTACGAATAAAATAAAGTAAAAAAAATAAAACGATTGTCTAGAGATCGATCTTTTATACCTCGTTTTTTTTTTTGTGAATCAATTCATAAAGCATCCGATTGACATTAAAAAAATTTTCTTCATTGGAAAGAATCGCATCCCTACTTGCGACTAACCTATCAGAAAGCAGAAAATCAAACAATTTGTATATATCTTCATGTTACTAAAAAGTAAAATGTATGCGTATTTACACTTTATTCCAAAGGTTTTAAGAACATATTCTAGTAAACTTATGCGAACTGAAGTTAGTCACCTAATGTTAATTGAACTCACTTCGCGATTACCGCGACTTTTGAATAGGTGGTTCCACAGCGTAGATAAAAATTCCAGTGAATATCAAACTACAACCAGTCGAGTTAAGTTCGCACCAGAGAAAAATAATAAATAATAATACTTACCATATTTTCTATTCCGCACAATTGTTCACTGGCTAATATACTTTTTAGATAATAATTAGTAATTAATGTATTAAATGTCATTATTTTTTGGTCCTAACAAAAATCAACATAGATATTCTACTGAAATCAAAGATTTTTCTCACAAATACCTGGAAATAAAACTATGCATTGAATCGGACTTTCGCCTCAATGGATGCGGGTCCAATCCCACCTGTCTTACTTAGTGATGATGGTTTTATTATTTATCTCTGGTAGGTAGTGCGGTCGGATTTCGCGTCAATGGACGTAGGTTCAAACCCACCTATCCTACTCTAAAATCAGCCTGAGCTTTCGGTGAAGGAAAACATAGCTTGCTGGTAGGGCATTTTTAAAACAATGCCCGTCTGGATAACTACCACCCTGAAGTTAGAAAACCTGTCGCCAAATACCAATACGTGTGTTCTGGCAGCATCACTTGAGAACCAGTAACTCTAGGCTTAGTGGGTTCATCATCCTGGAGCACATCGTCAGTTAACATCAGGTGAGATTGTGGTCAAAACACTGAGCTTATACCGTATAAAATAAATATATTCACAATTTCAGTTTTAATCTTTTTACCCTAATTATAAAAAAAAGTTACGCTAACTTCAGCTATCAGCCAAAAAAGTCCCGTCAAAATTGGTACAGCCGTTCCGGAGATTACTTATTTATTAATCATTTTCAAATTTTATAATATTTCTTACTTATTCATATTCAAGTAACATTGTTTTACTCGATGTCAACGTATTTTTATCTTTCGAGAAACATTTTTCTCTCCACTTTCGCTTCACCACAGTCGGGTCCCTACTTGGGCAGGCTACGCCACTGATTTACAATAACAATTATGACAATTATTCTTTGCAATATTTATTCATTTTCTAAGGAAAGCAACAGTGATAAGCAGGACAACTTATAATTAAAACAAAAATAAACATTAGAAGCTCTTTTAATTTTCCTTATAATACAAAAACGAGTAATAAGTTACAAAGCATTTGTTAATAATCAGAACATTTTTGTGTCTATTCATAATAAACTAATCGATATAGTAAATGAATATTTATTTGTTTTTCGGTGGTCTGGCACCGAATATGGTACTTCCGACGCGAACAGTAGTAGCACCCAGTTCAATCTGTAATTAAAAAGCATAAACCACTTTCATATATATATATATATATATATATATATATAAATTAACTAGCTGTGGGCTGCGGCAGCGCCCGCGATTCATGTATTTTTCACTGCATTTTTTTATGCGGTACCCTAATTTTTTTTTTAGTACTAATATAAAGTAAAAATATTTCTCATAATCTCTAGCATTTGCAGTAAAACTGTGGATTGAATCGGACTTTATTCAATTTTGTATGAGTTCAAATTTTTTTTACACGGAACCCTAATTATTTTCGAAAAATAAAAGGACCCTAAGTTACCCGGAGTAACTTCAGCTATCTACCAAAAAAAGTCCCGTCAAAATCCGTTCAGGGAGAATACCCGGAATAAACAACAAAACAGACCAAAATTTTAAAATTGTATTTTTGGTATAGGGTGTCATATATACATTAATATCTATTTAGTAAAAAAAAATTGTTTATATTGCAAACAAAAACTTTAGTTTTATTTATTATGCTATAGATAATGTTTAGACTGGCTCTAACCATAATTTCACTTGATGTTAAGTGACTATGTGGTCCAGGACAGTAAACACAATAAGTCTATTGATACTTAACTCTCAAGTGATGCTGTTGGAACAGGTGACACAGGTGCTTAAAGGTAGGTTTTTAAACTTGTGTTCCAGGTCAGAATAATTAGAAAATGGCCTACCACTATGCTAGGTTTCCTCACAATATTTTCTATTACTGAAAACTCAGACATCTAGAATCTGACCACATTACCATCTGAACCATCATTGCTTCTAGTGTTCACCTAGTGGTAGAAATTCGATCAAAATCACTATTGATAATTGGTGAAAAAAACTGTTTCTGTATTTATTTATTTTCTTATAAAACTCGTCAACAGTTACTAAATAAAAAATAAAAAAAGGAAATCTGTTTATATTATAAGCAAAGACAAAAAGGTAAGGTTATCTCTTTGTCAAATTACATATGTATAAGCATATATTACAAAAATTACTTAATTAAGAAAAAAATTAAAAAATCTTTATTCAATTTAAACCCTAAGAAGGCGCTTATGAATGCCTAAAACACTACCACCGGTTCGGAAAACAACCCAGTCGGGAAGAGCCGGCAAGAAACTTGATCTGGTTCTTTTTTTTATAAATATTATATATATATTATGTGACATTTTAAGAGACATGATATAATCATATATCATTAATTGTTATACAACCATCTATACTCTATATAATTTTAAATTCTTACAACCTCTAAGCACATCTTACTTTTAATCTAAAAATAAATTAGAGCTTATTGCTTTTTTCACAATATACTATTTTAATTAGTAATACAAAATACTCACAGCATGAGCAAAATCAGCAGACATCCCCATAGATAACTCAACATTATTGATATCCAAGTTTAATTTTTCACATACTTCTTGCCTACATTTAACCAAGCACAAAAAGTCTGGATTTGGTCCTTGGGATACATCATAATCATATTGTCCTATTGTCATTAAACCCTTGAAATCTAAGTTTGGGCAATTTTTCAACACATGTTCCACTAGCATTGACACTTCTGATGGTTCTATACCATTTTTAACTGAAATATTTTATGTATTACATATTAGAAATTTTCAGTTATCATTAAGTAAGATTGTAGTCAAAAGTTAACTGTATAAAATAAAATTTAAGATTTCTCAGAGAAATATTTAATTTGTCAAAAAATTACAACATATTTATTATCGATTTCTATGGGCCCAAAAAAAAACAATTTACAGCTTGAACATTAGTATTACTAATGTTTTTAGAATAACTATATTTTATAAAATGAAAGTTCTTTATGTGTATATATAAAAAATAGTTGCCTGTATACATGGGATTGTTATACTCCTAACACCATTCACACAATCACAATGAAAATTGAAAAGTAGAAGTTGTTTTTTTTTTCATGGAGAAGACTATCATGTTATCCCATTTGTTGTAACTCTCCACAAAATGGGACTGCATGATATCCATTTTCAGATATATAAAAAAAAATAAGTATATACTAGCAGAACAATGTCTTGTCAGGTTTAGACAGTGTGTTTATAAATTGTGCTATAAGTTTACATCTTAACCCCTTGAGCACTTACCTGGCGTTTATGCCAGCTTTCCACTGTTTTTCTATTGTCTTATTTTTATGGGTACTCGACACATTAATAAATAAATGAACAAATTATAATTTTGATCATAGAATTTTTTTAAATAAGAGAAGCCGTTGGCCTGAATGGTCTTTAAGATTTTCATGAGCTTTGGTGAGTGTTGAGAGTGAGATACAGTGTGTTGTAGTTACAAATGAGTGCTTATATAATTGAATTAGTAAGCAGTCAACTGGAATGTTTAGGCAATTTCACTGCAGGTGTAGATAGATATCATACCTTCAGAATTAACCTAAGTAAAAAAAATTAAGTTTTTTTATTCCTCAATATTTTCTTATTCATTAACCCCTTGAGCACTAACCTGGCATTTACGCCAGCTTTCCATTGTTTTCCTATTGTCTTATTTTTATGGGTAATCGACATATTAATCAAAAATGATTTGAACTTATTTTTTAAGTTGTTACAACAAAATTTCATTTAGAGTCATTTTGCAACTCTTAAGTCAATATCTCTATTTTAGACTTGAAACAATCTCATTCTGAGGATTTGATATGTACTTCATTTACATGTGAAATATAAATGATCTCACCATCCTCAGCACTAGTGTTAACCTGAACCATTATTCTCAATTTCTCCTCATCCTTCCTATGTTTAACCCACTGCTTATTTAAATTATCAGCTAGTTTCTCAGAATCCACTGTCTCTACCATAAACAATCCTGGTGATCCAAGTAGTTTATTTATTTTATTTGTTTGTAAATGACCAATGAAATGCCATTTTATGTCTTTACATTTCTCTAGTATTAATGGATCACTTGCTTTGTCTGCCAATTCATTAACATAGTTCTCTCCAAAATGTATTTGTCCAGCCTCATATGCTAGTGCAATCAACTCAACTGGTTTTATTTTTGATACAGCAACTAATCTTGGAATAATCTGAGGTAGGTCCTGAAATGTAAAGTGTTTTATTATTAAATATTTTTTTATTATTTTAGTAGGCAAATATTTAAAAGTAAAAGTGTAGAAATTAATGAAGGTAAAGAGAAAGAAAAAAATATTATAACTTATTAAACACACATAAATAAAGTCAACCTAATAAATGTATTTGTAATAATGTGTACTGAGTTTTTCAATAGATATGTCTTAAAAATAAACCGGTTTGCTTTTTTGAGATATTTAAAAAGTAGAAAGTCATACATTCCTTTATCGGTATAGGTAAGTATATATTCAAATTTTATAGGATTTAACCTTCATTGGGTTAAGAACCAGACTTTTGTGCGATCAGAAAAAATGACGCTATATAACTGTGTACTATATAACGTACAGTTTGAACAAGAAAATTGTGTTTAGCATAAAATAAATCTCTTTAAGTATTTCTTTTCACAAGTCGAGCAGAAAACAATTAACATTATACTATGGCACTTGTACATAATGACTTTTAATAGTAGCGGACTTACTTTACTACGTTTGGTAACAGCCGCCTCAATTTGGGATAACACAGTTTTCAGCCCGTACATAATGTCAACCTCTTGATCAGTTTCAGCGGACATATTATTGTTTCAAGTTATTTTACAGAATTATCGTCTTCAAGGTTCATACCAGTTTTTTATCAGTAAATATTCACGTCTCCAGTCAGTGTTTACAATATTTGACACTTGTTATCAATTAATAGTGATGCTAAAGGTACATCGATGTATCGAATTTATTCATATCTATTTTAAGACGCAAGTAATTAATTTCCTGCATGGTTACTTTCGATGATTAACTATATATTTTATTTGGGAGTGCCACGTAAAATGATAATAAAAATGGTCCATCCATCTCCACTGTCCTTGCAGTCGCTAGTTGACGCCAACGTAAGTTAAAGAGTTTACGACATTTAACAATGACAATGGTCAAGACCTGTGTGTACGCAACAATGATTCGAAACGTCTGCTGAGGATAATCGACGTGAGTTGCCAGTAGTACAAAAATGGTATTTTATCTCATCTATTCTTTATAAACTACCTACTGTAATAACAACTCATTCACGATCTATAGCTACTGAGTTGCAGCAAAATCATTCACTGCATCCAAAGACACATGTGTTCGTAAGATACGACAGGATTAATTTTAAAGGAAAACAATTTTTTTTCTCCAACATGGATACAATAACAAAAGTAGATTTTTCAACAAAAAATGATTAACTTTCAATTTTCCTTCATATTAGGAAACATATCCACGAAATCTTACTAAGATCTAGGAATACCAGACATTTTAATTTTCTAAAGTAAAAGATAATTACATTTTTTTACAAATATAGTTATTTTACGTTTTAATTAGAAATGTCAAAATCAATGATGTATTCATTTAAGTTAACATGAAAAGCAAACCTGCTGAAGTAACATTTCGGATTGAATTAGCATCGATATTTTTTTTATATGATGTCCCTATCAACTGATTCTAGGTGCAAGTTCTTTGGTCCCCACTTTGTATTGCTATTGCGATCATTAATGTTCCAATAAAATGGCGGCTCTTTATTAAAACTTTCCCGGGTAGTTTTTATGAGATTTTAAAATACGATCTTTGTCATTGCATTCAATACACTTCACCTGCCCACGATATTTAGACTATATCATATAAACTATGTCCCATGCGGTTCTAGGACAGTATTTGTGTGGCTCCCAACGTAGCAAACAATTTTGACAGATATAGTATGTCTATGACATCTTTGTGGACGTTCCTTAGCAACTAGTTTGTTATAATAATTTTGTCATATAAACTATAAATATGTAACATCAATTTTGTTAATAAAAACCTTTTAATGCAAGGTATTGTCTTTAACAACAAATAATAACGCAAAAACGAGTTTCCATATAATTAGTGAATTATGTTGTCAAAAATGACTTCATAGGTTGTTACTGGCCCACAAAATCAACGGAGGATTCGTGTTTGACAGTTCATAAAAATATGTAAATAGATGGTATCAAGCAGAGATACAAAATTATTAAGGTATCAATTACCTAATCTCTAAAAGTGCGGCACACAGTGATACCTCACATAGACATAATCTGTCTATGTTATGACTATGACTAGGAAAGTGTTACGATCACTGATATAACGTAATTAGTTCAAGATGTACTTTTTTTTTTGACGAGGGGAATGCATTTATGCACTACCCGTACCTATTGCATTAGTGAGTCCGAAGTCCCCCAATGCAATAGGTAAGGGGGCACGGAGGGACGACTTCGTGCCAGTGTGGGACTCGCCCGGACGTGAAGCGTCCGGAAATACCCACTAAACCCCCCGAGGCTGTCCGCCGCATTTGGGATGGGGGCGATAAGGGATGGCTTTCGCAAGCTAAACGTCGCCCCCTGCGGCAGACCCACCGGGTCTCGTCCGTGCAATGGCTCAGTAGGGATGGGGGGGGGGAAATTCCCCACCCACCTCTTAGCCCACTTCTCGCAGGAGAAGCTTAACCATTGGTCAACAGTCCGGAGGGCAGGATATACTTCCTGCGCCCCATAAAAAGGAAAAACAGAAGAGTGGGACAGAGTAGTGGCGGGCAAAGAGAAAGAAGAAGAAACCCACCACTGCTGTAGAAGGAAATAGGTCCCTCCCCTTCACTCATCTTGTTTTACTTGTCACTCATCTTGTCTTACTTGAGTTCAAGATGTATCTAACATAAAGCGGCTTTAGGCACGACTTTTATGAGCGTAATAGCCTCGTGGGAGCTACTGCGGCTCACTTCATAACAAAATACTATATGCCGATATCTCGTTATTTATTTTGTCTTACATCTTGTGCACATTCACTTCGATCGTTTTTTTATAACCTTGCTAACGCTGTTGACCGAAAGGGCCTTTAAAGTTTCACCAAACTTTGGGGGCGAATGCTGAAAGCACTCAACTTCAAAAGGTAACTAGCACAAGGGTTACCAAAATGGTACGAACCTCCTCTTGGCCGTTACCTCAGTGTGAAAACTCCCGCAAAATTTTGATCCTGTTTTTTACGTGGTTTTAATCTGCTCATTGCACGCACAGACGAATGCACGAACCGCAGTTTTTACATACGCTGCTTCGCGCGACAGACAAGGCCATTTCTCGTGGTGATAACCCGCGTGCCAGGTTGGCCTCCTATTGAAACCGACTGACTAAACACTCCACGCCCCTAACCGGCGCAACGATGTCGAGAGGAGGTTCGTACCGGGCCTCCGGAGGCACATGTATTCTTCGGAGGCCCTGACAGCGCCATACCTCGCGAGAGATCCGACGTCAAGTTATTTTACGAGGCTTGGCAACCTCAGCGAGCGCCCGTACGACTGCGTCCGGCGCCACGGCGTGCGACACGCCTCACACGGCTCGGGAGCGCTGCCCGCTCCCTCTCCCTCTCTGCTTTCTCCTTTGCGAGCATGACGGACTTGCAACAGGAGGAGACAACCGCAGAGTATTGATCCTAGCTAAACCCTACATTTTTTACTTAAAGAAAAAGGTTCCTTACGGGACATACGTACCTGCGTGTAGCGTGCAGGAGTGTGAGTGCGATGTTGTGCGTGTAATGCTCAATGCATGGTCAGTGTCACTGTATCGCACTGGCGCCGACGTCAAGAGCCTCCCCAGTTGGGGAACGAGACACGTCTTGGGTCGCCGCCTGAGGGGATCCGGAGAGTGTGCTGGAGCAAAGTTAGCCGCATGTCCCCGGCGGCGGGAACGACGGTTTCGCGGGCGTGGGCGCTGGCACGCATATTTTCTCTGTTGATAGGAAAAGGTCCAGTTTTCGCACGCGATTTTATCTTCGGAGTCGGTAAGGACATTTCGTGGTCGCCGAAATAATTTTGGAGCTAATGGGAGCTAACTACCGTTTTATACAGAGTAATCCTATGGCGGAGGGCTATGTTGCTCCGGGAGTTAAAGAGAGGGAAAAATTCATTTCGAATGGCCAGTGTGCAGAATTAGGTATTTTTCGTTATCAGCCTATACCATACCTAGACCAGCCATACCTAATATTTCTCGCCAGGGATTAGGCACGCTGAACATTTTTCGTATCCCATCAGTGGTATTGGTTTCCACATCTACATTTTTATCTTTTTTTTTCACATACAAAATTGTTTCGTATATTCTACTCATGTCTAAATTGGCGTCGATACTCACATACGTCTCGCTTATTGCTTACACATAATCCGCTGACAGAACATCTCTTTCATGCATACAAAGTCATTACACTGGACCCACCAAAACTTCGCATTATTTTCATAAATAATAAAAAAATAAACATACATACATTACAATGTAATTACATCATAACTATACTATTAATAAAATTGCAAATTTCACGTGTCTGTACATTTTCGATTATTGTGAAAAGAATTATTGCAAGGGACTAAAAATAGGTAAATAAACATATTTCTATCATTTTTAGAAATGTCTACTTGTCTGTGCAGATATCAATTAGAAAATATTTAGTATGTTTTAAAAATTCAACCAAATAAAGCATATTCCGGGATAACATCAAAACTTTATTTCATTGAAATCCGTCTACTCTATCAAAAGTTACATTAATTTGAATGAGACGTGGCGTCTTTAGTGTGAAAGAAGAGTTTGTAAATAAATGCGTTTTAGTCTTATTCGAGAACAAAAAATTGATGGATTGATTAAAATTGAACAAAATGACAGAATATAAAATATATACAGATAGTGTATAAATAATAAATATCCAAGACATACTAAATGAGAAAACAATATTTCTATTTTTTTATACAATGTTCAAGCATTTTAGCAGTTGTATTATGGAGTCATTTTATGGAAAGAATGAACTGAATTTCAATTATGATATTGAAAAGTAAATATGGCAGGAAAGATTTAATTCTAGTTATAATTAGACGGTTCATGTTTTGTTTATTTTTGATGACATGGGTGACGAAGTGTTATGAATACGTGATACGTAAGCAAATTATCTATTAATTTCTAAAGTTTATTCATAGATGGCGCTTTACTATTTTTTTATAATTTGTAACGCTCTGAAATATTACTATGTAGGACTTCAGAATCTACTACACGACACATTTCAACAGTCAGTTTTACATTTTTTTTGTTCCCCAATGATACAAAATCTACTGAACCGATTTTGCATTCATTATTTATGCTTTTTTTTTTAATAATTGTAATAATTAGGTACTATTATTTAGTTTTTTGTTATTCAATTATAATATATATTATATACTTTATGTCCTAACATAACCAGTTACAATTTTTTTTGTTTTTTATATTTTGTTCGGGTATCCACAGTTCTGTTATTTAAAGATTAAGAAAATTTCTGTTTTTCACAGTATTTATTGCATTGATGGAATACTCTGATGATGACTTGTAGCCTAAGTATGTCTTGAAATGGAGTATAAGCTATATGCATACGAAATTTCATGCAAATTGTTCAAGCTGTTTATTCGTGAAGAAGTAACAAACATTTCAACACACTTAGAAACTTTCACCTTATAATATTAGTAGAACCGTTTGAGTTTGAAAGAGTTTCGGTATAAAAAGAAGCCTATGTGTTATTCTAGGGTGTAAGCTATCTTCACATTAAATTTCTTCAAGAGTTCTAGCCGCTTGAGCGTGAAAAAGTAACAAACACATAAGCTTATAGCAAACATTCACCTTTAAATTATTAGTGCATAGGAAGTAGGATTCCTAAACGAAAGTAAAATGGAATCCTTTCCTATTGCTAATTTACGTTACTGTGTACCCACATGACACTGACACAAATTGTATGTACACAGATTGCCATAACTAAGAAGGAGTCAACTACACGTCAACGTCAAATATAACTCACAAATGTCAGTGTCAATCGGTCTGAAAAGTTGATTGATTTTCGATAATTTGGTGTCTATTTGTTTGCATTTTCTAATACGGAAGTCCGCGAAAAATATTGTTGTACAATGTATCAGAATTGTTCAATTAGCTCGGGGCGATAAACAACTTCAGCCATGAATGTCTTAGAGAAAGCTGAAAAGGCTTTAGAATACCTCAAAGCGAATAAAGGTGTTGTGAAGTAAGTTTACATATTAAAATATAATATAATGTAATAAAATATATTATACTTTATAGAACTAATTGTTTAGGGACCAAGAACTACAAACAGCTGCAGGAACTCTGGGAAGATGCCTGGGTACTTTGGGGAACCGTCCAAATTGCGCTCGTCATTACGCAAATTTGCTTCATTCTGCGTTACCTACGTTATTATATTTGGCTAGCAATGACAGTGTGAGTGACCTACATTTATCTGTTTTTCTTAAGAATAAATAGTAACTTTCTCATACACCAAAATCTTTGATTGATAGAATATTATTTGGTATGTAATTCCATGGCATTTTATTCCAAATATTATTTTTTTTATTTCTTTGTCATCATGGCATGTCTATATTGGAGAAGGTAGATTGTATGGAACATAACTTCTCTTTATATTGATAAATTGTTTTTGAAAAATCCTTTAATTTCTATTAAATCCTATTAATATTTAGAAGTACTTTTATATTCAAAGTGCAAATATTATTATTATTAACCATTCTAGTATTGATATTTATTATTGAATACTGAGTTTAGTATGTATTTAAAAAAGCATTTGATTTTAACTTCAATATATACTAGTTCTAATGATAGGACGATGTATCTAGATGGAGTTATTTAGAACTAAAAAGTATTCCATGTTTATTACTTTCACAAAAAGATTGTTTAACCCCTTGATCACTAACCTGGCGTTTAAGCCAGATTTCCATTGTTTTCCTATTGCCTCATTTTTATGAGTAATTGATATATTAAACAGAATTTCTTGATATGCTGCACCATCATCTGGTTGCAAACTACAACAAATGGGAAAACATAAAAACGTCATATATGTGTCAATTTTCATGATGATAGGTTCAAGGATAGGTGTTGGAGTCTAGTAATCTTATATAAACAAACATTTATTTTTATATACACTGTATATTGTTTTGTCAAATTTAACATATAGCCACATATATATTTGCAGCAAAGCTCCCTCTATTGTGTTCCAGAGCCAACTTTATGGTTTTTTTTTTTACAGGCCCCCTGACATGATCAGGGACTTTGGCATCAACGGGTTTAAAAATAAAATACAACAGTTCCCCCCAATTCCCCCTTTTTCTTTGTTAGGCTGGTTCTTTTGCCTCTTATGACTTCCTTTTTTCTTTATTTCTTTTGTCTCTATTTTTTGTCTGTCTTTTTATCTTTTCTTTTGTTTTTCCTATCTTTTATACAAACTTATATTTAACTTAAACTTAACTTACTTAACCTAGACATTATGTATTACATTTTCTTACAGTTCTTGTATATTTTGTCAATTCTCATTGCAATCCCTATTCAAAATTCGATAATACAGGTTCCATTGCACTAATCGCATGGGCTTTACTTTATGGTTGGCATCATGCATTTGTACATAACATAGTTCTTAGGAGAAGCAACAACCTATTTTTGATTGGGCTCAGAGACCTCTTTGAAGGTTAGAGAGAATAGTTATAAGTAGCATGGAATACTTAACATCAGGTGAACTGCTTGCCTTTTTGCCACTTCTTACTATAAAAAAAGTATGAAACATAGAAGTTGTAATGTACTATTTAATAAGATTATAAAATGATAATTCACTTGTTTCATTTTTTTCTAATAGAGATGAAGTTGTTTTGGCATGTGTACAAAAAAATATAAAGAAGTTTTTTATAATTTGTGTTATTTTATTTATTTATTTATTTACATTAAAAATTTATTATGTCACTTTGTTGCCACTGTCAGGATCAGATTGATAGTTAATATTCCGTTCGGCAAATAAAAAAGGTTTATTTTTAAAATTTGTAGTTGAAAGTATCAGCTGGAGTGCCAATGATAAAGAAAAAGAAATGTGCTAAATCTATAAAAAACAGTTCAAGTACCTCATGCTGCTCTGTTTGTTAATCATTCTATTTACTTCTGTGTAGTGGTTATTATGACCTTTATTAATAAAACCATTTTGGATTTTTTTTTCCCAATACTGATTTTATTCATCCAATCAAATTTTGATCACTAGACAAACAGGTGGTATTAGAAATAATTTGTATTTTTCTGTATTTCAGGCAGAGGTACGCCTTGTAGGAGATGAAGCTCTCAATAGAGCTGTGGTGGGAGGTTTTGCATTTCACTCACACAAAACAAATACAATACTGCAGAACCATATAGACCATACAAAAAATGCAAGGTAGTCTTTGATTTAAAAGCTATGTGGTTAGATATTTGTTTTTTATGGCTTGTCTTAAAATGTCAATGATGAATTAAAAACAAAAAAAGGAAAACATAGAGACAGCCAAAATCTTACTTATTTTAGATTCGAAAAAAATTAAAATTGGTTAAGTTTTGGAGGACGTAACAGGGGAATACGAAGTGATGATTATGTATAATCAGTCCAAGCTACAGTTGTTCCTTTTGTCTTTTATAATGCTTTTAACACATGGACTGGACCACCTAAGTAGGGATGGGGACTCCTTTGCCAAAAATATCGTTTTTTTAATCAATTCAGAAAACACCAAGGTTTAAACTGATAAATTATCGATTATTAGAGTATTCGTTTGTTTTCTGTAATATTATGATCATCTGTAAATAGACAAAAATAAAACAGTTCAATGACATTTTTCCATAGTAAGTTAGGTGTTCTTTTTTTGTTTAGTGGCTATTGAGGACCTTTAGTGCTGTTAATAAAAAAAATTGGAAACAGTTTTTGCAATAAATGATGATTATAGTCTAATTTCGACCAGTGTAAAAAACAATATTTACCAATAAAAGGTGAAATAAAATAACTTGAAAATAGATTGATCTCATAGACCTGTTTTGTGAATCAAATAAAAAAATCGATCGATTTGGAAAATCTTATACCTTATCCCTTCTTATACGTCCTCAGCCGCTCGCCATACCATGTCCGTGGTCCGGTCCGTACGTGTATTAACAGCTTAAAGGACTCTGCCCATAAAACCGTATCATACCATGACCGTAACCGTACCGACACACGTAAAAAAATTATTTTTGTATGAGTTAATATGAGAATACACACCTGTAATTATTAAGATTTTCAGGGCAAGCCTTGCTTGGGGATATATACCTGAACTATGGAGAAAAGTACGATTGCTTTTTATACCCAAGGCCGGTAAAAAGGATTACGCTATGCCAAAGTCCTTTAGACCAATAAGCCTTACATCTTTTCTTCTGAAAACTATGGAGAAGATAATTGATAGAAATATTAGGGAAGTGGTACTAACCACAAACCCTATAAGTTCTAAACAACATGCCTATAGCAGAGGAAGATCCACTGAGACTGCCCTGCTCTATCTTGTAGATAGAGTGGAGAAAGCATTAGAAGATAAGGAAATTGCACTATATGCATTTTTGGATATTGAGGGCGCTTTTGATAACACACCCATTAGAACACTAGTTCATGGGTTAAGTGTTAAAAAGGTAGATTCAACCACTATAAAGTGGATTGAATCAATGCTCTCAAACCGTATAGTTAAATTATCATTGCATGGCACTAATCATGAGGTGGTAACCACAAGAGGTTGTCCACAAGAAGGCGTTTTATCGCCCCTGTTGTGGACCCTAACAGTGGACCAACTCCTGCATAAGATGGAGGAATTAAGGATTGACGCCCAGGGCTACGCTGATGACCTGGTGGTAGTTGTCCGAGGTTTCTCTCAAAGTACAATTTCGTACCTTATGCAGAAAGCACTAAGTGTCATTGACAAATGGTGCAAGGACAATGAACTGAGAATCAATGCAGACAAAACTGTCCTAGTACCATTTACCAAGAAAAGGCGTCTTGACCAATTGGTACAACCTTCACTAAATGGCAAGACAATAAACTTCTCACCAGAGGTCAAATACTTGGGTGTTATTCTCGACCAGAAACTGACCTGGAATAGCCAAATTAGATATATAATTCAAAAGGCTAAAATAGCAATGGGGATGTGTAGTCGAATGGCCGGAAAGCGCTGGGGTTTACACCCCAGGCTAACCATATGGCTTTATACGGCAGTTGTCAGACCCATAATAACATACGCCTGTGTGGCTTGGTCCAAAAAGGCACAACATCAGTCTGTTTGTACCCGATTAGCTTCAGTACAAAGAATAGCTTCTATCTTAGTGACAGGAGCCATGTCGACAGCCCCTGGAGCGGCTCTGGATGCTCTGTTAAATCTGACGCCCCTTCATCTACATGTAGAGAAGGTGGCGAGGTTGACGATGCACAGAATGTACGCCCTCGGGAGGAGACAATGGATATCCCAGTCCATGAGATCTTTCTTAGACTCAGTGATAGAAACACAAATTTTAGGGATGATATCAGATATGATGATTCCTGAAACTAATCTTAAAAAATTGTATGATGTCGAAATCCCTCCACGGGACTCCTGGTTAAACAGTGAGATAACGTGGAAGGAAGGCAGCTTACTGTGGTTTACCAACGGGTCCAAAATAGGACTTAACGTAGGCTGTGGAATATATGGAGAGCGACCTAAGTTTAGTCAAACAACTAATCTTGGTAGTTTTGCCTCCATTTTCCAGGCAGAGGTATACGGGATTTTAGAATGTTCCTGTATAAATCTGCAGAAAGCCTACGTGAACCATACAATATATATCCATTCGGATAGTCAAGCCGCTCTCTTGGCGCTGGCTTCGGACGTAGTTGAGTCGAAGCTAGTTGCAAATTGTGTGGCAATGCTAAACAGCCTGGGTAAGAATAACAGGCTGATTTTAAGATGGGTCCCAGGCCATGCAGGAGTTCCCGGCAATGAAGCTGCGGATGCGCTTGCAAAAGCAGGGGCTATGGAAACACAAATTGGGCCTGAACCATTTTGTGGCATTCCAAAAAGCCTAGTTCGACTGACCATAAGGGACCAATATACCTATAAGGCTATAGAATTCTGGAATAAATTGCCAGGACAAATTCATTCCAAAGAGCTCATCAGAGCATTCACTCAGCGCAAAGCTGAAGAAGCCCTGATGTTCAGTAGGAATCAGCTACGAGTATTAGTGAGAGCACTAACTGGGCACTGTTGTTTGGGCAAGCATATGCATAACATCGGTGTCCAGAACACAAGAGAGTGCAGGTTCTGTGAAATAGCAGACGAAACACCAAAGCACATCTTGTGTGAATGTGATCCATTAATACCCATTCGTAACCGAATTCTGGGTAAGCATGTGTTGCTTCCGGAGGAGGTACAGACGCTCTCTGCCAAAAAGATACTACAGTATATTCAGGTTGTAGGTCTAGGCAGTGAGCTTTAGCAATATAGGGGCGATCACAATAGATCTGACTAGGTCGCAGTGATACAGGACTGTTTAAGCCTGCATAGCCCCTTTTCGAATAATAATAATAATAATATGAGAATATGCCCAGTAGACCGTTCCGTCACCGAACAGGACCGTAACGTTCCATGACCGTGCTGGCACCGATTTCCCGACGCGAATATTTTGGATGTGCCGGTACGGGCCGTGCCGCACGTGTCATACGCGACGTTGCCGTTCAGGTGCGCGAAGGTGGCCCAGCGCGACGTTGCCGCGTATACTGTGTATACCTGACGCAAGACAATAGAAAAAGACACATATTTTTTTAAATTTGAATGCACGTTTGTTTCATATATTCTTAAGTACATTTTTTTTATACTAAACCCTAATTATTTTCCTAATTTTTTTTAGTACTAAGATAAAGTAAAAACATTTCTCATAAATTCAAGCATTTACCCGTAAAACTGACCATTAAATAGGATGAGTTTTATTTTTTACGCGGAACCCTAATTATTTTCGAAAATTGTTTTTCCGGGTAATCTCCGGGACATTTTTGTTAGATAGTTGAAGTTACTCTGCGTAACTTAGGCTACTCTTCGGAAATAATTTAGGGTTACATGTCATGAAAATGTGATTAAAATCTTATTCAATGCACAGTTTTACTGACAGGTATTTGAATTTGTAAGAAATATCTTTGCTTAATGTTAGTAGCTAACTTTGAAAAATAAATAGGGTCCCATATTAAAAATAATATATAGTGAAGAGTATATTAAACGCGGGCGCAGCCGCGGGCACACAGTTACTTAGTATAGATATTCCGAACGGACATAATAGTTGCGCGTAGCAAACGGCCATGAAACCCGTTATATACGGGTATGATATAGGCATAGAACGCGGTAAATACGTTGCAATAGGCATGGTAGCGCGTGTCTTGCTTTTTTACGTGCCTGATATTTTCATAGCACGGTCTAGGTATGATACGGTCTAGTCGTCGGCAGAGACCTTAACTCTTCCATTAGGGCGCAACCTAATCGCAATATATTTCTGAAATCCCTTTTTTGTTTTTAAATTTAAATGGTCCATGGTTAAAGTGGATGCTGTCATCTGTGCGATATAATTAAAACAGTTAATAGTATAATAACTTTTGAAGAGATATAAAACATTGTCATCTGAAGATGTACAGGGTGTATTCCAATAAGCCTTAAGGCAATACAAATAAATGATGTTATAGATGGAACAGAGCGGCATTATCGCGTATATGTTTGGGTGACTGCTGGCTTCGTCCAGGTGTCGGGAAAATCAGAAGCCAAGCGCAAACCCTGTTTCCAAAGATAAGCCAGATCGTTCGACAGACACATGAAGTGCAGCTCATAGTGGAAGCCTTGGAGAACAATTTACCCAGGCTACTGAATGCTTTGGCTGAGTATACCACTGATGAAGAGATATCAGGTTTGTGTTCTAAGTTATAGTTAGTCCCTAGTTGGGATAAAGGGAGGACATTTGATGGAGTGAGAAATAAGAATGATGTACCAAAACAAACTCAGAATATGGGCTTAGAGTCACAAAACACCATAAGTATTTCAGGTTTATCAACATAACCAGGATGTGGGGAATAGGAATGTTGACTGATTATTTTTATTGTTCAATAAGAAAACAGAGCATAAATAATGTCCAATGCAAACATAATTATAATCTAATGAAAATGAAGGATATTATACGCATTTTTTCATCATACAGAGAGAGGGAGAGAGAGAGAGGGGGGGGAGATAGAGGGAGAGCCCACCAAAAGTTGTAAATGCTAACTACGTTTATCATAATATTTGTTCCTGGAACACAAGAAAGTGTAGGTTCTGTGAAACGTCATAACACAACTTGTGTTAATATGATCCATTAATACCCATCCATTCAACCGCAAGAGATCAACTGCTGGACACAGGTCTTCCCCACGACGGTCGTTCTTGCGAGTTTCACCAGGTCGTCGGTCCACTTTGTGGGGCCTACCCCGTTAATACCCATACATAACCAAATTATGGATAAACACATGTTGCTCGAGGTACTGGCACATTCACAATAGATCTCTTTAGGTCGTAGTGATACAGGACTGTTTCAAGCCTGCATAGATCTATTGCCTTTTCTTTCTTTTAGAACTATCTAAAGCACTTCTGGATCATGTGGAAACGACAGACGCAGCGGTGAGACGCGGTATATCCACATGTGTTGCACACCTATGTTCACACAGACAACCTCTGCTCACTAATGTTTTAGCTTTAGTATTTGGTAAGTATATACACTAATAAATAAATATGTCCAAAGACGCTTATCTGTTCATGTGACAATTTTTCTTTCTTTTGTATTGAGGGGTGGTTGTACGTATTACGTAAACACCCTTAATATGTCGTTTACCCGAAAAAATGAGACAATAGGAAGGCAATAGGAAAACAACGGAAAGCTGGCGTAATCGCCAGGTTAGTGCTCAAGGTGTGAAAGGGTATGATTGCTTATTTTTGATGACATCATTGTACGGCATCGTGGAGGAAGGTTTAATGGCAGTTATTATTATTATTTTTTTTTTCCTACCTAGCTAATGCTGTTGACTGGAAGGGCCTTTACAGCTTCACCGAACTTTGTGGGCGAGTGCTGAAGGCACTCAGCCGCAAAAGGTAGCTAGCTCAAGGGTTCGAACCTCGGCTTGGCCGCTACCTGAGTATGAAAACTCCCGCGGAATTTTTATCCTAGCTAAACCCTACATTTTTTATTCTTTATTTACATTAAAAAAAAAAAAGGTTCCTTACAGGACCTATGTACCTGCATGTTATGCATGAGTGTGTATGGAGTGTTGTGCGTGTAATTGCTCAATGCGTGGGCAGTGTTACTGTATCGCGCTGGCGGCGACGTCAAGAGCCTCCCCAGTTGGGGAACGAGGCACGTCTTGGGTCGCCGCCTGAGGGGGACCCGGAGTGTGTGCGGGAGCAAAGTTAGCCGCCTGTTCCCGGCGGCGGGAACGGCGGTTACGCGGGCGTGGGCGCTGACACGCAAATATGCGAGGAACATGAGGAAACCGCCTATTCGCGCGCGTGATGCTATCATCGCGGTCGGTTAGTATATTACGCGGACGTCGCCGGTTTCGGTCGGCGGAACTGACTGACGTGTGCGACGGACGTTGCCGCTTTCGGACGGCGGAACGGACTGGCGTGTACGAGACGGCTCGTACTATGAGTGGGTTCGGGTGTGTCTCTGCGCGTTCGAAGAAGGCACGACACTGTGTTTTAAAGACGGACTTAATAGAGGGCAGGTTCAGATCTCTGTGTAAGTCCACATTTCTCTGAAACCGATAGACATCTGCAGCTATCCTTATAAAACGATTCTGAATCTTTTGTAAGGTTAGCATCTGTTCGTTGGAGATGTGACCGAAGACAGGTGCGCAGTACGTGATGATGGGTCTGATCACCATCTTGCACAGGGTAACTTTATGGCGGAGAGCCATTTTGCTCTTGCTGTTGTGTAGAGCGGGTAGAGACGGCCTAGCACCAAGGAGGTCTGGCGCCTGATTTTCTCTATGTGGGCTTTGAAATAGAGTTGGTCGTCTAATTGGACTCCTAAGCACCTGACTTCGGTGCTGTAGGGGATGACACTGCCTGAGTACTGGACGGGCCTGGGGGGATTTTTCCTAACCTTACGGTCTCTGGTAAATAGTATCGCGGTGCTCTTGCTCGGGTTGATCGCGATACGCCACTTGGAGTACCAAGAGCTGAGGTTGTCGACCGCTCTTTGGACGTGTTCCCGCATGAGATATGTCGTACGGTGGGCGTAATAGATGACGGTGTCGTCCGCGTATAGACCTAGTTGAACTCTTCCGAGATCAGGGAGGTCTGCTAGGTAGAGATTGAAGAGGACAGGGGCCAGAATGGAACCTTGGGGGACTCCTGCGCGTATAGGATGCGCCATAGAGAGAGCGTACTCTACTCTATAGCGGAAACTACGATCGGTGAGGTATTCTTGTAAGATTCTAACTAGAGTGTCCGGGATACCTAATCTAGTGAGTTTGTAGACGAGGCCTGTATGCCAGACCTTGTCGAATGCTTTGGCCACGTCGAAGAAGACTGCGAGCGTGTGCCAGGGTTTATTGTATTTGGGGTGATTGAAATTTGAGAGTACGTATTCCGTGAGGCGGTGTACTTGGTGCGCACAGGAGTGTCTGGCTCGGAAACCAAATTGCTGGGGCGGCAAGAGATTTTTGTCCTCTATCACCTATACGAGACGGTTCATAAGGATCCGCTCGTAGAGTTTTCCCAACGTGTTGAGAAGGCTGATGGGACGGTAACTATCTGGTAGCCTGTCGTCTTTGCCAGGTTTGTGTATCCCTATGACTATTGCTGCTTTCCAGGCGGCTGGAAAGTGGAGGTTCTTGATGGCCGCATTGAAGATGCAGACCAGCAACGCGATCAGAAACGGAGGAAGAAGTTTGATAACTTCGTTAATGGCAATTAATTCACGGTTCAAGTTTTTATGCTTACGTTACCGTGGAAGGGGGGGAGATTTATTTATTTATTTACAAGAGAGGGAAGGTAGTTTTCTAATAACGGGTAGAGGTGAGTCAAAAAGTCTACTAATTTGGAAAGAGAATTTTGTCTCTAAATAGGCACTAATTGATAATTACCACACTTTACTCACAGTATGAACTTAATAAATTTGAATTTGATTTATTAATATGTCGAATACCCATAAAAATGAGACAATAGGAAACCATGGAAAGCTGGCGTAAACGCTAGGTTAGTGCTCAAGGGGTTAAAATTAAATAAATTTATGAAATTTGTTTTGATATTCTAATTTTAAGAGAATTATATGCAGTAGTTATTAATGAAATAAAAGTATGCGTATAAAATATAAAATATACATATACAAAACTAAACTGATACATAAAATAAAGAGCCAAAAATGAATTTATCATTATTTAAAAACTAATTATAAGACTATGTTTACATGTGTGTGTGTGTGTGTATTTGTGTGCACGCGAGTGTATGTAATGTGTATATGTGGATAAATGTGAAAATATTTTGTGTAATTTGTTTACTACAGAGATTTTCATCTTATTTCTAGAGTATCTATAAAAAATAAGGAAAAAAAAAAAACTCACTTTATTCCTGTACCTGATAGGGATTTTTCAATTCTTGATTTTTATTTCTTTATATCATTTATTAATTGAATTATCTTACTTGTTTATGGGCTTAATAAATGTTACGTCGGATATTGGTCTTATAAAATATTTTTATTTATTTCTGGGCTCGTTGGAGAATAACGTTATATTTGTCCGTTTCTTGGGTTAAATGGATTGTGAGTAAAAATATTATATTTATCTCGTAGAAAAACTTTGGCCGATAACATCAGAGAATACTGTAGTGATGGGATGGTTCTGCGTAATCAAAGCTATTTTCCAGATAAACGATTTCAAAAAGTTTACTGAAATCGATTTGTTCAATGTACACGATTATCGAGAGGTGAGGATTTTAATGTATATATTTTTTTAATTGAAACCAATTTAGGTGGTGAAGTTCAGAGATTTCTTTTTAAAGAATTTGAGTAAGTTCTGTGACACAATTATAATATATTAGGACACTTTGGAGAATGTGTATCATTCATGAAGATATCCATTGCATTTTTTTTTTATAACTGCATAGGATCATTCTTTGACTACAATCTCACCTGAAGTTAAGTGACGATGTGGTCCAGGATGATAAACACACTAAACTTAGAGGTACTGGTTCTCAAGTGATGCTGCCGAAACACACCTATTTGGCGACAGGTTTTCAAACCTGAGGGTGGTAGCTACCCCCAGGCGCTACCACCATACTATGGTAACCCACGATGTTTTCCTTCACCAAAACTCAGGCCGATTTTAGAGTCGGGTAGGTGGGGATCGAACGCGCTTCGCTTGACGCAGAATCCGGCTGCACTACCCGCTGCGCGATCATCGCTTTAATATAATTAAATTATTATAGTATAAAAATGATTAAAAAATGTATATTATTATTATTATTTCAGTTATATCATCTGTGCATCGTATATATAGAGCAGACGAACGATCACAACGTACAGAACTGTGTGATGGAATCACTCACAGTATTCTTGTCTAAAGCTAGGCGGGAATACAGGAATTGCCTTTTAGACAAACATCCGATTCCTGTACATTTGGACAATCGACACACCGAGAAAGGGCACAGGAGGACTATTAGTGAGTCAGATTTTATCAATATACTAGCTGTGCGGCCGCGGTTGCGCCCGCGTTTCATATATTCTCTGCGATTTAATTTCTTTTTTCATACGGAACCCCAATGATTTTCCTAGAAATTTTTTGGTACTACCCGTAAAATTGTGCATTGAATTTCATGAGTTATAAGTTTTTTACGCAAAAACCTGATTATTTTCGAAAATTAAAAGTACTCTAAGTTACCCGGAGTAGCTTTAGCTATCTATCAAGAAAAGTCCCCTCAAAATCCGTCCAGCCGTTCCGCAGATTACTCGGAACAAATAGACAGGCGGATACAAATTTTTAAAATCGCATTTGTGGTATAGCTATCGTCTATACATTGTAACAATGTAACAACAGTGTAACAATAATTAATTTCGCACATTACAAACGGACACTACAATTTTATTGTTTATAGTTTAGATAGATATGTATATTTGATAAGGTGTACGGTGTTTTTTAACCGTACAGGTTCATCGACCGTGATCTCATCTCGGTTCGTGCCGAGTCCAGTGACTGACCCACGGGAAGGTCTAGAACTCTCGTTCAGCGGTGCCTTGCACCTCGGCAGCGCGCTCAGGCTGGACACACCGAGCTTGAGCGTAGAAGACCTCTCCTCAATACAGGTGCCTAATCCCCAACGAACTTCATTTTCATAGGTTTTTTTTATTTATTTTTTTTACACAGCATAGAGTCAATGATTTGACCACAATCTCACCTGATTTTAAGTGACGATGTGGTCCATGATGGTAAACACACACTAAGCTTAGGTACTGGTTCTCAAGTGATGCTGCCGGAGCACACTACCCCTACCCCTAGCTACCCCCAGGCGCTACCACCATGCTATGGTATCCTCGCGATGTTCTCCTTCACCGAAAGCTCAGGCCGATTTTAGAGTCGGATAGGTGGGGATCGAACCCGCGTCGATTGGCGCGGAATCCAGTCGCATTACCCGCTGCGTCATCATCGCTTCAAAATTTATCGGACAATTAATACAGGGAGCATGTCAAGCAAGTTTTAGCTTTAAAACATTATTTATTATACGTCTTGGGTTAAAATTAATTGGTTTGGGCACGTGGAGAGGATGGATGTAAGAAGACTGACGATGAAGATTTACAAGGCGAGTGTGTCTGGGCAAGCCAGTAAGGGTCGTCCTAGACGAACTTATCTTGACTAGATCGAAGACATTCTATTTATTTATTATTAAGAAACAAATATTCATATCAGCGAATAAAACAACGAAAACAATACAAACATAAAGACCTTTTTTTTTTTTTTTTGACGGGGGGAAATGCATCTACGCACTACCCTTACCTATTGCTTTAGTGAGACCGAAGTCACCCAATGCAATAGGTAAGGGGGCACGGAGGGACGAAATCCGTGCCAGTGTGGGACTCACCCGAGCGTGAAGCGCCCGGAAATACCCACTAAAACCTCCCGGGGCCGTCCGCCGCATTTGGGATGGGGGCGACACGGGGTGGCTTTCGCAAGCACCGCGTCGCAAAAAAAGCACCACCGCGAAACATAAAGACCTATAGTTCCCTATATATATAATAAATATATACCATACTGTAGCATACGCACCGTCGAAATAGCAGTGGTGGCTTTCTGCTACTCTGGGGAGACCCTGAACGGGCCTTACGAAACTCTGATCAGTTTAGATCCAGCTAATCACAGCAAAGATATAATGCACGTACCTTGATCAGACTGGCCGATGAACTTCCAATATGATGATTTTGATGCGATGAACGAGCGAATACATGCACGATGATGATGATAAATGCACGCAAACACACACATAAGTTCATGATGATTAATTAGTTATGATTATGTTCGGAACGACATTTGGAGGACGTGTTGATTTCAGTTGATAGTTAAAACGGTTATGTTTTTGACAGTGACGCGCATGACAACCAAAAAGATGGCGTCTCGATACTGTTAATTAGCCGGAATCTAAACGGCAAAGTCTTGATGCGTTATAAGTTATAATAACGATACATATACATATTGTGTATTTTATTAATAAGTATAAACAACCTGACTCTTTAATTTATATGAAAACAAAACACAAAACTCAAAATAGAAGGTTAATTATATAGTTTTTTTTTTGAACATTTTAAGAGAAACATTAAAAGCTTCAATACGATTTAAAATTTTCATGCACGTCTAATAAATGAGTTTCCTGCGTAACATGTTTTAAAAGGTGCCATTTAATATAATTTTTTTTTTGCGAATAATTCTTTCATACGCGGCAGACGAAAATTAATTTTACTAAGAAGCATTGGTGAATCAATGATATTATTTATGATAATGTATTGAATTAATGCATCGCAAGTATTACGTCACTGCGGCAAGGGCGGGATATTATATATTTTTGATGAGGATTTATAGTCCATTTTGATATTACCAGTTCTGAAATCAAGAAAGAAAATAGGCCGAAGAAAGACCGTGGTCAAAAATACTCATAACCGAAGTGTATGAAAGTGGAAGAAGCGAAAGACGTGTGTCAGGATCGTTGGAGATGGAAAGATGTGGTCTCTACCTACCCTTATGGGAGAGAGACGTGGTCTTATGTATATAATATGAGCGATGGTGATATCTGGAAATGACACCTCTCTCCATCCATGCAACCATAAGACGTCCACTGTTGGACATAAGTCTCCACCAATGAGGCATTGCCATAATCGCCACGCTTGGCATTCGGGTTGACGATCGCAGTAGGTGTTTGTGGAGCTCAGAGGATGCTGCTGCCCATCCCCTGTTTTATCCCCTTAGTCGCTTTTTACGACACCCACGGGAAGGTATGGGGTGGTATTATTCTATTAATTGTGTAGTCTTTCTTGCAAGTTCTTCATCATTATTGACTCAGTTGATTTCCGAACCGAGGTCTAAAATTAATAAGGTGTTTTTTTGTCTTGATCTCCTTTAGACTCCTGGATCGCCTTCGAGTGAGATAGACCACGAGATGCCAAACACGGAACAGTTGACTAGAGATTTATCAGAGAAGCTGCAAGAATATGAGGAAGCAGATGGTAAGGAGTTGGAACAGTGTGAAGACACGCAGAACGATAGGCTGAAGGTATGTTTACTTGTGGTACATAATTGTCTTCTTTTTTCATTCGAAGGTTTGTTTACACTTTTTTTTAAGCACATAATGAAACTAAGATCCTTTCAACTTCATTATTTATAGGACTGTGTTAAATATTTCGGTGATTTGGTTTGTGTTCAAAAGTGTGTTCCGGCAGCATCACTTGAGATCCAATTTTCTTCTAGACTCGTGTCTTAGGGCACACGTAGAAAAAAGAGGCTAGTCTGTACTAATCAATAAAATTGAAGTGTCTGTAAATGTCGAAAAAAAAAAATGTTTTTTTTTTTTACTAAAAAGATATGAATGTATCTACGATACCTATATCAAAAATACAATTTTTGTCCGTCTATTTGTTCCTGGTAATAATTTCTGGAACGGCTGTACGGATTTTGACGTGGCTTTTTTTGTTTGATAGCTGAAGTAACTCCGCGTAACTTAGGTTTTAATTTTTCGAAAAAATTTGGGTTCCGCGTAAAAAAATTAACACTCGTGAAATTGTGAATAAAATTCTCTTCAATGTACAATTTTACTGAATTTGAATTTGTGAGAAATATCTTTGCTTAATGTTAGTAGCAGCAGGTAGTAAAAAAAATAGGAAAATATTAGGGTTGCGTATAAAAAAAATTAAAACACAGTGAAGAACATAGGAAACGCGAGCGCAGCCGCGGGCATACAGCTAATTTGAAATATGTGTTGTCTAAAATCAAATAAGGCTACATCCACTGTTGGATAAAAATAAACTTTTTATGTCTATGTATTCGATTTCGACCTATAAAAAAACCCAAACAACTCCGTCTTTTACTGATATCGCTAGGTTCTCAGTAATTTGAGCCTAAATAAATGGAACTTTGTTTCATTCGTTCGGAGAAATCCGCTACATTTTAACCAGTTCTATATTATTTTCCGACACGCCGTTAAAATCTTTTTATATCTGGCATGATTTGATTTTTGACGACATCTATACTTATAATAAAAGGTTAATGACATGAATCTGTACAATGAAGATATATAAAAAAAATAGTATGATGGGGTTCAGAATCGACGTTATAACACATTTCGATAGTTTGAAAAAAAATTGTCTGTCTGTTTATTAATATGTTTGTTGATCACGCAAAAAAACTACTGAACCGATTTCGATGAAAGTTTGATAATGACATATATTGCATCCAGGGCGAGAATATAGGTTGCGAAATTGTCTGAATTCCAAGCGGGTAAAGCCACGGGCACAGCAAGTATATAATAATGGTGTTCGGTAATGGTCTGAGTTTTTTTTTTGGGTTTTCAGATTAACATTGGCAGAGCTGACGATGATGATGTTTCCTTGAAGTACTGCGCGAGGTTGATCGCATCGAGGTTCCTATTGACCGGCAACAAGGGTGGTGTCGTATCTGATAGGTGAGCACTACTCGCACTCACATCATTCTAGCTAAGAGTGACCGAGATAGACATACTAAGATGTCGGTGTAGTTTTATTTCAGACTAGTTGTGCGCGCGCGGCTGCGCCCGAGTTTTATGCTCTTCACTGCGTTTTAACTTTTTTTATACGGAACCCTAATTATTTTCCTAAATAAGTTTTAGTACTGAGATAAAGTAAATATATTTCTTATAAATTCCAATCCCCTTGCCCGTAAAACTGTTCATTGAATCGGATTTTATTTAATTTTTTATGAGTTTTATGTATTTTTTACGCGGAACCATAATTATTTTCGAAAATTAAAAGTATCCTAAGTTACCCGGGGTAACTTCAGTTATCTACCAAAAAAATCACGTTAAAATCTTTCTAGCCGTTCCGAAGATTACCCGGAACAAACAGCCAGACAGACGGATACAAATATTAAAAATTGCATTTTTAGTATACATAGGTATCGTGTATAAGTTCATATCTATTTAGTAAAAAAAATATTTTGACATTACAAACGGACACTTTTATTTTATTTATTAGTATAGATTATGTTACTAGCTAGTGCCTGTGGCTCCGCCTGCGTTTCATATATTCTTCACAGCGTACCTTACAAAAAAAAAAAAATTAAGAAAAATCAGTCTTTCGTTTTTATTAGCGATAAAAATGTACATAAGAGTAAATAAAAAAAAATTGAAAGAGTCCATGAAATCCAAGCCTATAACCATCTACGAAAAATTCCGCGTCGAATGATAGTAGTTCCATCTCGATATGTTCAGTAGTTTTGAGGTGATGGCGCGTCAAAGGAATCCCTATTTTCCTTTTATAAATACATAGATAAGAATATTTACAGGCATGTGTTATTATCTAAAATTAGTTATGCACGCGGTTTCGCTTAAGATTTTGCAGTACTTATTTTCCACTGGAACGCCAGAGGAAACTAAATCAGTTTAGTAACAATTTAGTAAAGTTTAATTAGTCTCTTATTTCATGATAACGACTGAAGCCAGTATGATAACAGTAATTTTCGATGGTCTCTATTCTTTTTAACTGACTTTAAAAAGGTTGAGGTTATCAATTCGTCGGTATTTTTTCTTTGTATGTTTGTTACGCGTTTACTCCGTCATTTGTGGACGGATTTGCATTTTTTTTTAAATTTTTTATCGAAGGAGTACACTTCCGAGGTGGTCCCCTTTCCACCAGATCGGGATCTGATCAGGGGGACTCGGGAAAATTAAGTAAAACCCTCGAATATTATAGACATTTACACGTGTTTCATTGCATATATTCGTTTCCAAAGCTATGATGTATGCTTCACAGCTATACCTAAAAGTATAAAACATACTTAAACTAAAAAGTAGAATTTTTTTTTTCAAATTACAAATAAAACCGACTTCAAAAGAGTAAACTATGAAAATGCACTAAAAAGTCAATAAATAATTACTTTATTTTAATCTGCTTCGTTAATTTTGCATTTGTACCATTGGTTATGTGATTTTTTTTTTCTAGAATCTGAATGAGATTTTTTATTTCATTGTTAGGACAGTGCGGGTCTCTGTGAAGTCTTCGGCGTTGAACTGCTTCTCGGAATTGGTGAAAATATATCCGCAAATGGTAACTCTTTACTTGGACAAAGATGCGGATATGAAAAACCATAACATATCAGGTAAGTTTGAAGAAAATTTTATGTGCAGTTTATTGGACTTACTGTCATGAGGTAATATGGGCTTAGATTCTGGTTTTGTTTCGCGTTTGACTAAAATATCACTTGATGTTAAGTGACGACGTGACACTTTAGCTTTAACTAGAGGTACTTTAGTTCTCAAGTAATTTACGAAACCCTAGTTTTAAACAGGAATAATGAATACAGTACACTATATTTCCAAACATGTCTTAATTTAATCCCTTTGTTGCGGTAATAAAACCATTTTTTTCAATTTTATAAAATTCATTTATTTTAAATTTACAATTTTGTATTCCTGCACGAAGTACTTAGTCGCTATAACGTTTGGGTCATGAAGTTTACTGTATAATGACGTCATTTATGCATCCATTAACTCAGTTGACGTTGCGGGTGTAGCATAAATAAAAAAAATAATGTGTGCAATTCACAATATGTAGAAGTGAAACTTAAAAAATAAATATTTTACCATCCCTGGGTTCGAACCTCCGACCTTTCAGTCGTATCGTTTACGAAACACGCGGATTAGTCCACCGGACTAACCACGCTTTCAAAGATTTGATAAACAAATCCGACTTCCATAAGAAACGTACTGTCGCTTTTTCGTTCCATCGACTTTCAAATCACAACGATGCTAAACAAGTTTTCATTTCATGAATATTAAATCTTTTAAATGTTATATATACAATTTAGTTGGAAATTCAAGTGCCCCTAGGTAACTTATTAATGCATTTTTAGCCCTCATAGATTTTGATTAGACACTTGCTGGTTTCTTTGATGAATTCTGTCTACGACTATTACCCTAACGACTATTTAAGTCGACCTTAATAAACATATTCCAGGGTCATCCGAAGGGATCGATTTCAATCAGGACAACAACGAGTATATACTCGAACGTAACGTTTGCTACCAAGATTCTTTCTCGGAATCTCTTAGTCAGGATCTTCTCAAAAGTATCGATAGTCAACAAACATCTAAAAAAGATAAGTCCGATAAAAGCGAAGTCGACGAACAAAAAAGTCCAAAAGACACGAGTACAGATAGCAAATTAAAGACAGATTTATTGGGCAGCGCGATCACGGACAGTACTAATCCGAATATGACGATTAGCAATTTCACGAGTAATTCTAATATGACGGGCAGTAACGACCCGACCAGTGGCTATCCAATATCGACCAGTGCCGATGTCGCATCATCGAGTATAGACTTGGATATCAAGTTCGATCATTTCGGCGAATCGACAACCAATTTGGATAATCTTAAGGATTTCGATAGGAGTAAAGCGAAGAGACCGCTTAAGCGGACTGATGATAGACCCAATGAGACGGTGGATGATTTAGAGAAGAGTGCTGCAAGAGATGTCGATAGGGAATTTGAGTGTCAGCACTTATCGGAGATATTTGTGCTGCTGGAGGGTCATGGTGATCCTCAGATGAGGGGTTTGGTGAGGGTTTGCATGGGGAATTATTTGACAGCAGCATTGGGGTTGGCTCACGGTGATTATAACAGGTGGAGAAACCTGAACGGTCTGTCGAAGGATGTGAGGGAGAATTTAAACGTCGAGAGATTGGTTGAGATTATTTTGAAGGTAAGTTTCTAGATTAGAAGTAAACTCTGGTGGAGGAAAATATGTAATGCAAAGATTGTACTGTTGAGGGAACAGACGAGAATTTATTGCCATTTTTAAGGCACTATGATAGGTTTTATGCTATTTATCTTTGCTTTCCCATTTGGTCTTTAGCGGAATTTAACAACTTTTTTTAAATCGATTTATTAACTAGTAATCACCAGAACTTGTAAAGCGACAATGAAATTACAGACGGTGATGCGTTTAACTAAAAACAGAATTGGTTTCCCGGAATGAGTTCTAGATTTTTTATTGGATTTTTTGATGTATTTTTAAAATGCTCAACTATTACGATATTCAGCTTCATTGTAGAATTGAGATTTTATTATTTTACGCGATGACTCTTAACGTTTTACTATGGTCTTATTAATATGGTCTTACAAGTGGAAGGTGGTAGCAACCCAGTCAGGCACTAAAGTCCTACCTACCATCTCGCAGGTCTATATTAATAACTCGTCACTCCGTGCCCCTTATCTATTGTATTGGGGGACTCTGATCCCCTAAATACATTAGATAAGGGTAGAGCGTAAATGCATTTCCCCCCGTCAAAAAAAAAAAAAAAGGTCTATATTAATAAACATAATATCATATAGCATTTGGTAGGTATGGTCGGATTCCAAATCGACGGACGCAAGTTCGAATCCAACTTTACAACAATCCTGTGGTTTTGGTGAAGGAAAACATTTAGTGGAAAACATAGCATAGTGTAAGGGCATTTAATATTAAAGCAAGTTTGACTAGCTGCCATCCTTAAGTTTTAAAATTTAATCTCCTAACACACCGATAGATGTCTTCTGTAGGTTTACGGCCGGTTTAAATATTGAATCTTAGATCTTAGGTTCATATCGTGGGCTATAACGCCCACTTGTGGAAGTAGAAGACCCAGAGAAAAATAGGGGCATTGAAATGGCACAGAGGAGTCATGGGTAGATTAAAAATATAGTTCAAGAAAAGGGAGGAAAAATTAAAATGAGGGGACTAAAAAAAAACATATTCTCAAAGTACGCGGTGAGCAAAATTATGATTCAGACATTGTGTTTTAGATTGAGATCAATCCAAAAATAAATCGGCTTCTCTGACTGACAGACACTAATCTGATAATTTAGATTAAAAAAAAAGAATTGCATTTCGGATGTAGAAAACAAATTAAAACCGGCCGTTAGTGTGCTTCCCCATCATGGACCAAACCGTCACTTGACATAGGGTGAAATTGTAGTCAAATATTAAAAAAAACCTGGTTCCGTATAGCTACAGAATGAGATATCGAAGGAATATTTTAGGGTCTGTCAGAAGATGCACGTTCCACGATCAATCAGACTCTATCAGCTCTAAGCGGTTTATCGAAATCGCTCTGCTGCAGTGCGCAGTGGTCTCTATTAGTGGACGTACTCAATTCTCTCGTTAGTTTGGAGACCAACGACTACTGGCTCTGTAGAGTCAATCTCTGCAAGTTCTACGAGAAACTCCCTTACGAGATGAGTGAGTATTCTAACTATGTCTGACTGACTGACTAATAGGGATCTTGATATCTAACTAAAAACAAAATTACAATATCACCAAAAATAACCGATTTAATACCTATTTCAATTTTATTCTAGAGGTAGAGTGTAATTTAGTAAATAACGTGTCTTTTATAAGTTCTATACTGACATTAGTTTGCGTGATAGATTATCATCCCCCCTCCATCCCCACTAAAAAAAAATATTTTTAACGCTTACGTCTCAGTAGTTTATTATTTGAATTAAATGATTATTCAGTATACGTAAAACATTTCATAATTTTATTCGCGTATTATATTGTTAATTCAATAAATTTGAGACCAGTCAGCTACCTTATTATTGAGCCTTGCTCATAAAAATGTTTGCAGTTTAGAATGAACGTGTTTAGAACACGCACTTGGGACTTAATTTCTCGATGTTTCGGTTAGGTTGTCGTGTTCCCAAGGTTGGGAGGGGAGGGGCCCCTTTTTTTTTTTTTTTTTTTGACGGGGGGAAATGCATTTACGCACTACCCTTATCCATTGTACTTAGGAGATCGAAGTCCCCCAGTACAATAGATAAGGGGCACGGAGTGACGAGCTCCGTGCAGTGTGGGACTCACCCGGGCGAGAGTCGCCCGGAAATACCCACTAAAACCCCCCGGGGCCGTCCGCTGCATTTGGGATCGCCCGTATCGCCCATACGGGGTTGCTAGGCATGTCGCCGCGTCGCCCCCTGCAGCGAACCCACCGGGCCTCGTCGTGCAATGGCCCAATGGGGATGGGGGAGGATATTCCTCGACCCCACCTCTTCACCCGCCCCCCCGAAGGGAGGCCTGACCCAACGGTCAACATTCCGGGGACAGGATGTACTCCTGTCCCCATAAGTAGAAATGGGAAGAAGGGGACAGAACGGAGACGGGCCAAGAGAAAAGAGAGGAAAGAACCCGCCTCCGTTATAGAAGAAGGAAAGAGATAGGTCCCTCTCCTTTACTCGTCTTGTTTAAACAACAAGGCGAGATAAGGAGAGGGATGCCTAGGAAGAAGAAGAAGCCCTCACTTCATTTGTTCCACCCGCAGGGCGCCCACCTTGATAAGAGGGGAAGCAGAACGCTCCCCCCATCATATGACCAGCCTCCTTTCCCTCATCAGCACACCTCGCACACCTGGGTTTCTCCACCGTACAATCACCCGCCTTATGGCCATGTGCACCACACCGGAAACACTGACCCGCCCTGTCCACCTCTGCCGTGCACATGGCCCGAGTGTGCCCCAGGCCCATGCACTTGTAACACCTCATTGGTTTGACCCTAAGTACATGTACCTGAGTCACACTCCACCCCATCTTAATTCCCCCCTTGTCCTCAATCCTCCTGGCCGCCTCCAACGGAAGCGACACAAATAGGGTCCTCACTCCTCTCCCCGACACCTGAATTGGCCCCGCCCTCACCTCCACACTACAGATCCCCTCCTGCGCAACCCTGGCCACCGCCTCATCTTTCCCCACTGAGTCCTCCAGACCAACAAGGCGGACATCAGCCCGCTTCATTGCTCTGGAGACCACCGCCACCTCTTCAACCACCCTCTGCAACCTTGCCGCCAAAATGTCCGCCTTCTCTTTTCCCTCCGGACCCGCCACCTCCAACATCCTTGAGCCCGCAGCAGTGGGGCGACAGGAAACACTATCGATTCCCATCGCCTCCAACCCCACCTTGTTCCTCACCTCTGCAAGCACCTGCCCGTAGGTGAGCCCCCTCGCCACCGCGTCCGGCCGCAGTGTAATGACCACCGCCGCCGTTCGCGGCGGCGACGGGAGCCTCACCCTTGGTCTACCAACTCCCGCCGGCACATCCTCCTGAGGCTCAGAAGGGGCCACCACTGCACCCCTCCTCACCACCTTCCTCCTTTTCCCCCCCCCCCTCAACCACAGACCACTCCTCTTCCGTATTTCCCCCACTGATCTTATCTCCCACTCCCTCAACATTACTTCCGCCGGGAAGTGGAGCCCAGTCCATCCCCAGAGGGGACAGATCAGGACCACCCTTCTCCACCACTTTCTTCCTCCTCTGAGGCCCCTGCTTCGCACAAACAACCTCACCCTCCTCCTCCACAATTCCAGGCAAACGCCCAGCCATCCCTGCTACCTGACCCTCCAAAATCTCCAACTTCTTGTTCACTCCCTCTAACACCCCCTCCAGCTTCCCCATAACCGCCGTCACAACTTCCGCAGCCATGTCCTTTCCAGGCCGACCCTCCTCCTTCCGCCTCTGTTCCTCCTTCTCAGAGTTCTCCCTCTTCAACCTTTCAACCTCATTTACAAGCGCCTCCACTTTCCTCTCCAACGCCTCTTTCTTCCAATACACCTCCCTAGCGTGCTCCGTCATATCAACGGCATATATTGCAGTCCTCCACAAAAACACCGCCATGCGTCTCAACCTCTTATTCGTGGAAGAATTCTTTCCCTCCAGCTCCACTAACCATCCAATCATTGCATCAGCCCTATTATCCACGACCTCCTTTGGCGTCATAGCACCAATCATCGGATCCATCTTCCTCACCTTCTTTAACCCCTCAACCTTAGACGTCACCTCCTCCACAGATCCCCCTTGCTTATCAAAATGCCCCGCGTATATCTTCCACGGGAAAACCCGTTCCTCAAGCTCCTCATACTTCGCCTCATCATTCAACCCCCTACTCTGATGTATCTCTTCCTCCCTCATCCCAAACTCGTCCTCCGTGTCACACTCCATATCAGCCCAACAACCCTTAAACCACCAGTGTTAACCAGGGGAGGGGCCCTGACTTTCCATTGCACTGGGGAATCTGCCGGGGGGACTCGCCTTGGTCGACTGGGGCGTGTTCCTGATGCGGGTAGGGATCTGGGTCATCCGTCCGGGGGGTATGTCGCGGTGTATGCTTGCGATCCCGTGTTGCCCCTCTTCATGTGGCGGTGTATACGGCTACTCATAGGGTTTTAGTGGGTAGTCGCTAGGGTTCACTCCCTAGTGTTAGTCTCACACACCCTCTCTGTCCCCGCATGAGAGTGCCTAAATGCATTTCCCTATGTAAAAAAAAAGGTTGCCGTGTTCAGTCGATTCGTGACCATAGTATGTATGGCTAGACCGAAATTTCGAGTCATTAAATCATATGTAAGTACGCGTTCTAGACCCGTTAATAGTAAAGTTATTTATTTATTTGTAATATCTAATGCAATAAAACATAATAGCATTAAGAAACATGCATTAATTAGCCAATTAAATATTTTCTTTAATAGAATATATATTTTATAGAAAATCCACATGTGAACAAAGTCTCAATGTTATATTTGACTTTTTTTTTATTAAAAATTTAAAATAAGTAAAATGATAATAAACAGTAAAAAATAGATGGTAATATATGAGCTGATTAACAAAAAAAGTCCAGGCTCAGTTTCCTTTTAGCAGATACTAAATTAGTGGAAAAAACGTCAAAATTATGTAGTTTACAGATTTGATTAAAGTTTCAACCTGCTCGCACTATTTAAGTATTATGGCTATAGTTGGTGCAAGAACTGGGAATAATAAAATTGGAGGGTTGAATCTAACGATGTTTACATATATAGCTGATCTCTGCGATTTTACATATATCATTCCCTAGTTTTCAAACTATCTCGATACCAAATTTCATCCAAATCGGTTGAATACAAATCTTTACTCTTTATAATATTATTAGTATAGATGAGTTTTGTACGCGAAAGTTTAAAAAGTGTTAACGAACTTCATTATTGTGTTAATATGTCGATTACCCATAGAAATGAGACAATAGGAAAACAATGGAAAGCTGGCGTAAACGCCAGTTTAGTGCTCAAGGGGTTAAAGAAGGAATTCGTCACCACACACTGTATTAATGCAATTAGTAATAGGTTTCAAACTGAAGGGTTTTAGCTACTCAGGCTATAACTGCATAAGTTTACTTGGGTGTTCCAGATTATTCATGCTATACCCGGGTTATTACGCAAAGAGCAAATTGATAATGGACACCCTCATACGCCTTCTAGGTGATGAATATCTGAAAGTGAGGAATGCAGCTGCAGAAGCGATTACCAAGTAAGCCATTTCTCTCACCATTCTCCATTGTCACTCTCTAGATATGTGATTTTTTAATCTTTTAGCACGTTAGGGAAAAATGATAAGAGTCAATTTTTACGACGCGCGCACACCGTCACGAAAAACCAACACCCTGAAGTTAGCTGTCAACGTTTTAGTTTTTTTCTATTATTACGTTAAAGAAGTATAACTTCTTATATAAGTAAACACTTTTTTGGTTCAATTGTTTAGATTGTCTAATAACATCTGAAACAGTCATACCCTAGAATCTCGACGATTCACTGCAAACTACCATGTACTTAGGGATAAAATGCGAAAATAAATGATTTTTTTTGTCGAAAAATTGTTGAAATATTTAATTACACTAAAGTTTATCCATGGCGATTACATAAAAAAAATATAATAAAAATAATCTGTCGATGGGCAAAGGAGAAGGATCTCTTGGACTCTTTTATCTTTGACTAGTTATATATAGACAGTGGTTTTTATCATAACATAGATTGGTAAATGATGATGCCTCTTGTTGAATTCTGACCCAACTGTGGTTTCCGTTCTTATCGTTGTGCATTTTACCATATTGGACCTAGTCATTGAGTGGAATCTATAAAAAATGGCAAAAAAAAAACATAAAATCTCTACGAATCCAGAGTAATAAAAAGGATGGTCTCTTGTATCTTCCTTCCTGAAGAGAATACAATCATGATGCTTTTATGGCTTTAAATTTCAATTTTCCACATAATATACTAATATACCGTATTAGTTAAGTATCGATAATCAAGTTGATAAAGTA
Source organism: Samia ricini (assembly GCA_014132275.2). Lineage (NCBI taxonomy): Eukaryota > Metazoa > Arthropoda > Insecta > Lepidoptera > Saturniidae > Samia > Samia ricini. The sequence goes on from AP028158.1 coordinate 28,566,331, forward strand.
AACTTTATCTAAACCTCATACACATAAACGATTTAGTTTGGAATGTATTGTGAAAAAAAGTAGTGGTGAATAGTTAAGATTATTCTAGTACCTATTTGATGATTGTGGGTTTGTGCACATTTTTCGGAATTTGAGTTCTTTTTATTAATATCATTATTAACAGATGGTGAAAGAAAAATATTGTGAAGTAATCGGAACGCTTGCGAATTGCTATCCGATTATCAACATGTGGTAGGAAAACAGAAGAAGTGTTGTAAGCTCAGTGGGAGTATGACCAAACATTACTTTCGGTGTAGGAAAATATCGTGATGAAGCAATTGCATGATGTTGTGGTATTATCATGAAATTAGCCTGCCCGGCTACGTTTTTGCCGGGGAAAATTTTTGAACAAAATACCCTCCCCCGGTTGAAAGCGAAGGCTGGATTATATCAGGTTCATACTAACTACAATTCCAAGTTATTCCAGTTGCCTGGTTACTTACTACCCTCAAATCTTTTGTCAAACGCTTTTTCCAGTAAAATCACTTGTGTTCTACAAGGGTACCCGGCGTCGAACTGGCCATATAGTCGAGATGGTATTTGCCCGCCGGGCCTGGCTTGCGGCAACTATAAATGATAGGTCCCAGCTCTTGCAACTTAAATGTAAAACCAGATCAGTTAGTTCGTTCATACAATTAGAGAGAAATGAAATAGAAAAAATTCGAAAAATGGTTGAACCTGAGCAGGCCACCCCCTGAAACTAGTTTTGAATTTTTTTCTGAACGGCAATAACTTCTGATCGAATCAATTTATTTAGACGTGTATCATTATAGCGTAATGCATTACATTGTTTCATAGATATTAAAAAACAAAACTTAATTTAATTTTTAGATGTTCTGATGTGCTGTTGTCTGTACCTAATAATTTATTAAATCGTTGATAATTAAATTTTATATTTTGTTTATCTCAATTTGTGTATCTCAGTATTTTCCGATACACATGGGATATCCGATGGTATACCCATCTACCATCATCTAGTCCCGGGTGGCGCTTGTGGTCAGCCACCCGGCCCCTTCTGGCCCAGTCCGACCCTGAGAATACTCTAGAATAGTCTGTATTTATCATCGACAATCCTAGAGTGCTCAAGTTTAATCCTGTGCCTTACTTCGATGCGGAGTTTTCGCCCAAGAGTGGGATTACTGCTAGGTGGCGAGTTCTACTATTAATACATGAATTCTACTTATTTCCTCCCACAGCATAATACCAAAAATATATCCATCGAAACGTCATTCACCAACAACGATGGTGATGGAACTATCTAGAAGACAGAGTAAGGAGATCTCTTTCGACCAGACACGTCTGGCTCTCGATCTAGTCCGTAACATTTACTTCTACAATGATCTACCTGAAGAGTTGAAGAGTGGAGAGAAGACCAACGGTGACACCCTGAGGATGGTAATCGGCGATATCTTCGCGAGATTAATGTCCAGCAATTGTAAGAATTATTCCGTAAGTTGTTTTTATTTAATAACAGATTTTTTATGCGTTTTGGCTTCAACCGTCTTGACAGAATATAATAATATACTGAAAGTGCCGGTGTTCTTGATACGATTTTGGTCTGTCATGTAGTAATCCTGGTCTTTAATTTATTAATGTTTTTTTAGGTGTATTAAGTGGCATAGTGCTTGGTTTATTATGTACAAGTGAAGTGCATTGAAAATACATGAATTATACGATGCGATGATGGCGCAGCGGGTAGAGCGGCCGGATTCCGACTCTAAAATCGGCTGGAGCTTTCGGTGAAGGAAAACATCGTGAGGAAACCATAGCATGGTGGTAGCGCCTGGGGGTAGCTACCACCCTCAGGTTTGAAAACCTATCGCCAAATACTAATAGATGTGTTCCGGCAGCATCACTTGATAATCAGTATTTAGGCTTAGTGTGTTTACTATTTGGACCACATCGTCACTTAACATCAAGTGAGATTGTGGTCAAAGCACTGAGCCTATATCGTGTAAAAAAAATGACACCGAACGTGAATTCTCAAATCTCCCCACAACTCCCTTTTTTTTTAGTAAAAATCCGATAATTTATTTATCATTTCCGTAGGTTTTTAAGTTTCCACTGTATTTGTTTTGTAACTAGTTTCCTTCACTGTTTTTTTTTTTTTTTTCTTCTCCACCAGCAAGGACTCCTCGAGGCGCTCCAAGCTGTTTGCAGGAGATGGTCTCCATGGAAACACGCCGAAGCTTACAGTGACCAGGGTATCATGAGCTACTGCCTGGATAACCTGGATTATTGCAACGGTACAGTCGCAGTCAGAACTGTCCTGCTGGATATATGCGCTTTAGTTTATCCAGGTCAGTACATACAGTGCAATTCTATCTACCTTTGCCTTATCTGACTTCATCATATATACCACTAAAAACGTGCCCGTGGCTGCGCCCGCGTCTCGACATATCCCTCACTGATTTTATTTTTTTTATACAAAACCCTAATTTTTGTTAAGTACCAAGATAAAGTAAAAAATATTCTCATAAATTCAAGCCCGTAAAACTGCGCATAGATTCGGATTTTATTCAATTTTTTTATGAGTTTTAATTTTTGTTTACGCGGAACCCTAATTATTTTCGAAAATTAAATATACCCTAAGTTACCTCGGGTAACTTCAGCTATCTACTAAAAAAATCCTGGCCAAATCTGTCCAGCCGTCCCGGAGATTATCCGGAACAAACAGACAGGCGAAAATTATAAAAATTGTATTTTTGGTATAGGTATCGTGACTTTGACATTACAAACAGACGCATCAATTTTTTTACAGTTGAGATTCACAACGTGATGCGTCACAAGACTACGAACCGGGACATATTCGAACGAGACTCTAACCTTCCACGTGAGAGATGGCAACACTTGGAGGACGGCAGGGTTGCCAGCCTGGCGGAGAAGTTCCTCCAGGTGACGTTGAAGATGTTGAACCTACTGGTACACCTTATCGAGGAGGTGAACCCCAACGTTCACCTGAACAAGACCGGCATAGCGCTGCCGGGTAGTCCCGTCAGGAGGAAAACCCAGGGTGAGCCATATAATTGAGATTTTATCACCATACGTCATTACGTCATTCTCATGCGCTGTTCCCGACTCACTTTCTTTCCCTTCTTCTACTTTTCCATCCTTCCACTTTTCCATCCTTCCACATTCATTTTCATTACTATTTCACCCACATGCGCTTCCCCTCTTCTCATACCACGAAAAACGAGGACCTTTCAATTTTTCTACCACTTTCAAGCTTCCTCTAATATATGGATTTCTGACTTCATCACCAATTGTTTTTCATCCAACTTCTTACTTACCTTAATTACATTATCATCTATGTACAATTTGTTTTTATAAGGAATTCCTTAGGGATCATTCAAGTATTACGTAATCAAAATTCTAGTCATTTTTGAGCCCCTCTTCCCTCTAATAAAGCAAAACTATTACCCTTCCTGTGATTACGTTACTATTGGCTTATTATAATAAAAATTAAAATTACTAAATATATTTTGCTTTCGTAATCACCATTCTCAGACCTTTCCGCCCTCCATGACATCAGAGAGAAGCAAAGGGGAGGGAAGAGAGGGGAAGTAAAAAAAAAAAACTTGTTTTGCTGACACTACATAATTATAGTTCATGTGCGTAAGATGATGAGTGTGATCGTCCATAAGGGATGGTTTATGTTTAATCGAACCCGTTGTCAGACTCGTTACCGGTACGCAAGAACAGTACGCCGACTGAACCATTGGAGGATAAAGGTTCGCTTCGGAAAAAGGCACCGAGTTCTTTCAACAGTTTAAAGGCGAACTTCACTGGACATTTTTACAACGAACCCTCCTATATGAGATTCTATGAGAACCTCAGAGCTACGTATTCAAATCATAAGGTTTGTTTGTGTATTTTCTATTTAAAAACTAAACATTGATATAGTAACTAATTTTTCAGCTCATAGAAGATTTTTAATTTTTCGTAACTGGCAATAATTGTGATTTATTATGCCATCGGTATATACAAATTATAAATAGATTTTAGTGATATTATCTAAATTACTTGTGTGTTTATTTTATAATTACACTGAAATTATGATATTAGATGGCTTTATTTAATGTGTCGAGTATACCCATAAAAATGTAACAATAGAAAGATAATAGGAAAACAATGGAAAGCTGGCGTAAACGCCGGGAAGGTGCTCAAGGGGTTAATTACAGTAAAATGGTGAACAGCAAACTCCCAATAGCTATCGGATTATGTAATTAAATTAAATAAATTATGTTTCATAGCCAACATCATCCTGTTGTATTTTTTTATATGGTATTTGTTCAAGGCATTGACTGCAATCTCTCCTGATGTTAAGTGATGATGTAATCTAGGATGATAAAGACACTAAGCTTAGAGATACTGGTTCTTAACTGATGCTGCCTTAACACACCATCATTAGAAAGTGTCCTACCACCATGCTATGGTTTCCTCGCGATGTTTTCCTTCAGCGAAATCTCAAGCCGATTTTAGACTCGACTCTAAATATCTGGGCTCGAACCCGCTTCCATTGATGCGAAATCCGGGCGCACTATCCACTGCGTCATCATCATATTTTTGTGTGTATAATTTAATTTTCAAATATAAACGCTATAAAATCTATATCTATAGAGATTAATCTTTATTGCTATAAAGAGTATTCTGCCGTAAAAAAAAAAAAAAAAAAAAAAAAAAAAAAAACACTTTTTGTAATAAAAACTCATATGTATTTTCACTTATAGATAAATCTAGACCCAAAGGGCAGTATTTTCTATACGTTCCTATCGACAACACTCAAATGTTTAGTGATACAATTAGAGCTATCTACAGAGAAAGAAATCGGTAACATAACCGAAGAGATACTTTATTATCTAAAAGGCATTATGCCGATTTGTGCCGAATCCACGGTATATTGCGTCACACAACTCCTAAAGTGCTTATTCGGGACAAACATGGTCAATCAGTACAGCGATTATATGAGCATAAGCGATAAGGTCGAAGGTGGTGGAAAGACCAACTTCTACGAGGAGATTCTTCTCGTGAACCCCGAACAGACAGACCGAGGGTCGAGAAGGAGTAGTGTGAGTTCGAACGCGAGCCAGAAGTTAGCGCTGGATGTTAAGAACCCAAGAATGGCAGAAGAGAGACAGTTCTTAATAACGTTGGAGAACTTCGCGAAGAATAAATCAGACAGGAAGTGGAGTACGAACAAGAAGGAATTGGAGCGATACATAAGGCTGTTCGAACCGGTCGTGATACAGGCCTTGAAGGTAAGTTCTATGGGTCTCATGAATATTGGTATAAATAAATGATGAGGTCAAAGTTGGTAGTGACGTACATATGTTAATTATGACGAACTAGTTTTCAAATATACGGTAAATGCAGCTGTATGGTACATGTTAACAAATTTTCTAAATTAGGATTGGTAGGTAGGGCGCTACCATTATGGCTGGTTTCATCGTATTGAGTAACTTTTATCGTCAGCTCAGGCTCATTGTAAAATAGAATTTAACCGTTAAAGCTTAAAGACAAGACTCCGCCCTTGGACTAATCAATTGTAGCCATATTGGAGCGTGATTGTAGCCATGCTACTTTGAATCCTGCAAGGAATCTTTATTTTCGCTCAATGAAAACATGATTATGAATGTATAGTTTTTTCTATTGCTTATCGGCCTTTTACCTTCAATTTGATGATCTGCTGTAGCACCTATTTAGATTTTTTTTCACCTTTTACACTTTCCAGATTCAAAGTGTTAACTTAAAAGTAAGTGTTAATCTATAATTATAAATTTATTATTATTTATAAATGGATCCAAGGAATGTGTGTTAAGTCGATCAATTTATCCACAGAATGTGAGTTCATACGATAGTTTTATCGCGAGAATGTGAGTTCAATCGATAGATTTACCCAGAGAATGTGAGTTCATAAGATAGATCTATCCCGAGAATGTGAGTTCATACGATAGTTTTATCGCGAGAATGTGAGTTCATACAAAAGTTTTCTCCAGCGAATGTGAGTTCATTCGGTTGAATTATTTAAAAAAATATTTGGTCCTATAGAGCTACACGATGCAGAACAACATTCCGCTTCAATGCCAAGTGCTGAATCTCCTGAATCAGCTGCTTACGCTGAGGGTCAACTACTGTATGCTCGACAGCGATCAGATCTTTATCGGATTCCTCATGAAGCAACTGGATTTGGTCGAACAGCACGAGATACCGTAAGGAAATTTTGATTAGGATATATATAAACCATGAAATTATTAATTTCAGGCGTAATTACCTATTATAAAAGGCAAAGTTTCTCTGTCTGTCTGCTAGTTTATTTATAACATCGAAATTTTTTTTTTGTACTAAGATAATATAAAAATAATTCTCATAAATTAAAACGATTGCCCGAAAAACTGCCCATTGAATCAGATTTCATTAAGTTTTTTATGAGTTGTAATTTTTTTTACGTGGTTCCAAAAAACAAAAGTTCCCTAAGTTACGCATAGTAACATCAGCTATCTACCAAAACAAAAGACCCGTCAAAATCGGTCCAGCCGTTTCGGTGACAGTACAGTACAAATCTATTATAGTAAAATGTAATATTGAATTACAAAAAGACACTTCAAATTTATTTATTAGGATACATGTTGATCACCTTCCATCGGCTATGTTTATTAAAAAATAATAATTGAGAACTTTTGATAAATGCGAGACTTAATTTAATAAAATTTTCTTTGTCTGTTTACATTTTAATATGTTGAAAGCAATTCTAAGTTAAAAAGTTAAATTTATAATAGTTAGACCAGAAGACGAGTTAAACTTTTAGATCTTTATATTTCCTTATGTTAATTGGCATTATTACAGTTAATTCTTGATTCTGGTCGAAAAACTGTCAGGCAAAGAAAGTAAATCTTTTACGAAGGTCTGTCTGAATGTTTGTCTGTTGGTTTCAGCGATTGCTGTGATCTAGTAAACAGTATATTAATGTTCATGGTGCAGTTAACATCGTCCAGGCACCATACGAAACAGATCATTGAGATACCGAAAGTAAGTCTTTAATAAAATCTAGATTATAATTTCGACTAAATCTCCCATATCTAATGTCCCATATATTAGCTGGGAAAAGGATTTTGACTAAATTATTTAGAAACTTAGTGCTTCAAACTCTTGACTCAATTTAACTTGACTATGGTATTTTTAAAAGACGTCTGATTAATAATTTAAAAACGTCTCAAGTTTTTGTTTATATACAATGAAATAAAAGAATCACGGTGCAAGTCCTGGAGTGAAAAATAATTCTTTTTTATTTGAATTCTAATTTTTTCTTATAGGCACAAGGGGTTTGTGACTCAAATAAAAGGTTCTATATATATAGTTTTTTTTAAACGACATTATCCACTTTAGTAAAAACGCGGTGTTACTTAAATTGACACTAGACAATAAGAAAAATCTAAATGCATTTTGGAAATTTAGAAAACTTATTTACCCCATTTTTTATAAATCAACTAATACGTTCCGAATTATTATATCTTTATTTGTACAGTGTGACTTTGAAATCAATGGCAATAACTAAATAGGAACTTATAATTATTAAGATTCTGAATGTACTTAACAAAGCAAAATATAATATAGTGAAAAAAAAATTGATAAGTAAAATTGATAGGCAGGCGATGACCCTTTTTTCTTTTTTTTAACAAGGAGAAATGCATTTACGCTTTCACCTTCCAACTTAAACGGGGAACGGTCCCCTTTTAATTTAGGAGGGGGTATGTGGGACTCACGTGTCGTGAAGCCCCAGAAATACCCACTAAAAGGGTGGATGATCCTACTCAGCTTAAAAGTTTACCTAACACGGTTACCGGGTTATCGACCGCTGCAAAATTACCACTCGATTTTTATATTTGAATTGAATTTATAAAGTATTTTTTATTTAATATATTTTGTCACTAAGCTTATTTCAAATAATAGAATAAAACTGAAACGTTGACAGCTAACTTCAGGGTGTTGGTATTTCGTGACGGTTGCGCGGACGCATTGTAAAAGTTTACTCTCACCATTTTTCCCTAACGCGCAAAAACAAGTATAACTTAAAAAAAAGTGTGTGTTTACTTATGTACGCACGTAAGAAGTTATACTTCTTTGAAGTAATAATAGGAAAAAACTAAAACGTTGACAGTTAACTTCAGGATGTTGTTTTTTGTGACGGTTGCGCGGGCGCATTGTAAAAATTTACTCTCATCATTTTTACCTAACGCGCCATAAGAAGTATAACATCAAAAATATTTCTGAATATTATTACAAGCTCCCATTTAATTATTGCCATTAATTACAATTACATCCATATATATTCCGGGTTCTTCTGGTATATTTCCAAAATAATCTGGGTTAATAAAACAATAAAAACGAAAGATTTTTGGTTTATTTATTCATAGTTGATTCAATTATGCGATGGGCTAATGGCGTCCGGTGCCCACGCTGAGTGTATAGCGGGTTTAGAGCCGGTTGCCGTACGGGTATTCAGCAATATGGGAGGTATAACATTGTTTGTCTGTTTGTGTGTTTTTTCCCCCTTAATCCTTTTTTTAAAGAATTCGCAGTTTTTCTGTATATCGTAATTATTGTAAACAAATGTATTAAGACCGAATATTTAAATTTATTTACTCAGCTAATGTTAAGTGACGATGTGGTCCAGGATGGTAAACACACTAAGCTTAGAGGTACTGGTTCTAAAATGATGCTGCCGGAACACTTATTGGTACTTGTGCGGCAGGTTTTTCAATTTGAGAGGGGTTATTAGAAAATGCTCTAGTACCATGCTATGGTTTCCTTATGATGTTTTCCTTCACTGGAAGATCACACTGATTTGAGAGTAGGATAGGTGGACTCCTCGAACCCACGTCCATTGACGTGAAATCGTTTATTCTCATTCGGTGAAATGACTGAAGTTTATCTGACATTAAATAAAGTATGGTCTAAGAACGTGACGTCACCAGATAGGTGAGATTCTATCATCATATCGGACTACGTCTACGACGGGTAAAGTCTCTAAAATAGTTCTGTATATACACTTGCTAATTACGGATACGTCAAAACATGCCATTATGACAGATTTTTCTCCACGTGTGTGTGGTGGTTGCAACCCAGTCAGGAACGGGAACCTTACCACTCCATTGTAACTTAGTTGGAAATGTTAGTTTAGTGTATACTGCAAGAAAAAAAAAAGAAAAAAGTGTGTGTGTACTTATGTACGCACGTAAGAAATTATATTTCTTTGACGTAATAATACAAAAAAAACTAAAACGTTGACAGCTAACTTCAGGGCGTTGGTTTTTTGTGGCGGTGTGCACGCGTCGTAAATATTTACTCTCATCATTTTTCCCTAACGTGTCAAAAGAAGTATAACTTCCAAAAATGTTTATCCAATTTGACACTGAGAAAGCGCTTATGAACGTCAAAAAAAGTCCTTCCGGTTCAGAACAACAGCCAGTCGAGAAGAGCAAACAAAACCTAGTCCAATAATAAAGGTCTCTGTTAAAACTTGACCTAGTTGGTAAATGAATGTGACAGTTGTCAGTTGAATATCTACTGGGTTAAAACGAGTATCCATATTCTTGTTATAGACTTACTAATAGTTTTAGTTGTGAGCTTAACATTCAAAGATACAGGGGTTTTAAAGCGAATGATGGCTTAGGGATCTAGGGATACGGGGTCGATTGACCTAGATTTGAGTCTATTTGTTCTACATTAAGCCCGTGCCGAAAGGGGAAGGAAGATATCATGATGAGACCATAGGTGGAGCATTTGCGGATTCTATACTTGGATGTCCACGTATATAAGCCTTAGTAAATCCTGTGCTTATATACATATTTATAGCTAAAAAAATTACTTTAAATAATAGGTGGTAACGTCCTTGGACGAGCTCAACAGCAAGAGGCTCAAGCGACGAAGGAAGTGCTGTTCTATATGTTACAGAAAACAATGCACCAACATAAGGTATGCCAGTGTATGCATGTATGATGAATGGGTGGATGCTGACACTTCTAACAGTTCTTAAGATATTGCTTGACTGGACTGACAGCTGTCATCGAGATTACATGGCCAGAAAATATCAACTGCATATTTATTATTCATTTTGACAGCTGTCAATCTCATCAAACTATATTTTCGCAGTCGTAAATGTAAAGTATTATCTATGGTACGTTATATTTAAAAGAGTTTTGAGGTGGAAAATGACTGTATCAGTTGTTCCATGCAATTAATAAATAGCGCGACATGCAATTTCAGTTTGTTGGGTTTAAATAATAGAATGACAATAAATGTGCCTAACTAAATAAGTTCTATATTTCAATCAAATAAAATTACTGATAGTCACTTCTACGCATTTTTTGTTAAAATTACATATCTCATTACGTTATTACGTTATATTTAAACGAGTTTTGAGGTTGAAAATCCAAATGAATATGTCAGTCTCATTATTATTATTTTTTTTTTACACGGTATAGGCTCAGTGGTTTGACCACAATCACGTGATGTTAAGTGACGATATGGTCCAGGATGGTAAATACATTAAGCCTAGAGGTACTAATTCTCAAGTGATGCTGCCGGAACACACATATTGGGTATTTGGCGACAGGTTTTCAAACTTGAGGGTTATAGCTACCCAACCGGGAATCATTAAGAAATGCCCTACCATCAAGCTGTTTTCCTCCATCGAAAGCTCAGGCCGATTTTAAAGTCTGATAGGTAGGATTGAACCTGCGTCGATTGACGCGGAATCCGGTCGTACTACCCGCTGCTTTACCCAGGCTGGCATTTATTAGAAAATGCCCTACCACCATGCAACTACTACCACAATGCATGCTATATGTAGTGATGAAATCAATATCGATATTAAATTTATCGATATCGCTGTTAATGGTTGACGTTTCCCTCCCGTACAGGTGTTGGACTTGGTATCCTGTGTCTTGTCTCTATCCCAGGAACATCCTGAGAGCTATTACAGGTATTCGGAGCTCGCCAGCGATACTCTTCTTAATTTGCTCTCACAACGTTCAATAGAGTTAGATAGTGTTGCTTCTATCACCTCTCTAGAGAGATTAATAGACTCGGTTTACAAAGATGTGTTGTTGGAACAGACTCGAGTGGAGACACTCTTGAAGATATTGTTCAAAGCGCCTCCTGATCAGGTACAGTTTATAGGTTTTTTAACTGAATAGCCATAGGACATAATGATCGATGATTATTATCGATAATTCGCCTTCAACAAGATGAACACTAAAACATGTTCTATTCACTCGTGAAATGTTTTTGAACACACTTATAACGGATCGTCCAATTATAACGTGAGGCTCGAAGAGGGGTGAGGGTTCGGAATACTTTACCGAACATCACAAGATATAGGTCACGTGCATAGGTCAATATTGTTGAAATGTTTATTATACTTTGGACCAAAAAAAAAAACTACACGTAATCTTTAGTGGGGATAGAGTGAGAAAATACCTCACATAGATGGCTAGGGGGTCATAAAGTTGTTAAAAAGACATGTGATTAATGCATTCACCCTTATGATTGCATCCACGATATTTTGTTTTTTCGATTTTTTATATATAGTAGATCTTACTTGGGTTCGATTTAACGTCTCTTTATTGATTTCAATGTACTTAACTACAATATACATTAAGTAGTAGTTACTGTACTTGATTTCTGGTACATTTCATATAATAATATTTGTAAAGGTGTCGTGTTATTTTTTTTTGTATTTTTACTACAGTTTTGGTGCGGTAATTTATATCAAATTATATAATATATCGAAGTTCCTCATCGAAGTATTATTTCTACGATTGTCATTCAGTCGAATAACATTAGCGTAGTTTAACTTAACTATTGGTCGATAGTAAAAGTACTGTAAATTATTTGGTTACGCCGTCTCGTGTCAATATATCGATATAAATAAATACATAAAATTAAACAAACCTTTTAGCTTAATCATAGTACAATTTCAATAACGATGTAAAATTATTCACAAATTCAAATTTATTTTACTAATTTTAAAAGGGGAATAAAAAGATTATGGTTAATTAATCGATATATACCAGATTTTATTATCGATGTGTGTCATTTCTTTCAGTCAACAACATCAGCGAAATTGAAATTACGTTACTTATCGATAATAATGATACTGCTGAGGAAAGTAATCATTTTGATACCGGAGACCGAGATACTGTTATCGATAAACGATTTAAAATCGACATCGATATCACCGCAATCGATATTTTTCAACGTGAAACCGGACGTCGATCCGTTGAACGTGCAAAACGTTAACGAGAACTGCGCGAACTTATCGCCAGATGTCATTCTCGTAAGGTTTCTGTTTAAAACGTTGACGTACGCGATAACAGAAATGGAGGGTTATTCGGTGGTTGATGATGATGATGATGACGATGACGATGACGATGGAAACAGGCTGCTCTATGCGGTCTGTGTGAATATCATCGTACAGGTGAAAAATATGCTGCATTTGACAAGTGAGTGCTTATTATTAAGTGGATATTCTAACGGCATTTATTCCACACAAACGTAGTCCCCTGCTTCCTCCATGGATAAATAGTATTATGGTAAATATTTTTGATACCAAATAATGTATACCCACCACCGCCATGCCCGTACATTTGGAGAAACTAGAAGCCATTGACAATGAAAAAATGCCAATTTTTACCGTCTTTCTCAGACGTTCGTTAAACAAATTTAATGGGTGAAATTAATAAAAATTAAAACGTACAAGCCAAAGTCTTTATTATTCTAAAACTGAAAGAAAATTAAAAATCGGTTCAGTTTTGGAGGAGGAAACAGGGTATTAGGAATTGATGTTTTCGTCTATTTTGCATACGGTAAAATCAGCACGCCGCACTGCAGTTGTCCCTATTCGTGTTTTATAATTATTTTATTAGGGCGCAACGCGATAGCTGTAGATTTTTGAAATACCCACTTTTCCGACCGCATGTTCTCTTAAGGCCCTTACGATACTCACAAGCAACAAATATCCGACACTACTCACAAATTGCCGCCGAGTATTACACATACATTTGTATGGAGACTTACACATTGTATCCCGATCGCTAGTCGTCGCCGTGTTGCGTCTCTTACAACCACTCCCAAAATGGAGTGTCAGCAAAAAAAAAACTACAATTATTTTTTTCAATGTATAGCTGAACCAGGTGTTTTCTCTCGGTGCATGCAACGCGATCCCGTGTTTGCTCCATTAGGTGGCGGGAGGTGCCGGGGGGTTTAGTGGGTAGTGACCAACGGCGCTTATCGCTGCGAGTCCCACACTAATCCTGTGTGACAGCCTCTCGCGCTTTCGTGCGAGAGACTGTCACACATTTTTCGTTTCGTTTCAGCCAGATCTGGAAGGGAGGGGTCCCTATCAGATCTGGCTGGACGGCTAGTGCGTAAATGCATTCCCCTCGAAAAAAAAAAAGGTGTTTTCTCTTCCTCCTACGTCCTTTATTACTATAAATTAAAAAAATAATTGCTAATGATTTTCGTTACTGGTAACACTCGACGTCATTAAATTTCCACTCTTCTACTATCTTATCGCATGAGGATATTATTACAAATGATGAAATATTCGTTCATTTTGCATAGCCTAATAACGCACGAACAATCAGTAAAAACTTACCAGAGTAGTCGCCTACACGTATCGTAATTGTGAAGGGCCTAATACGTTTTAAAGTCGTTCATTAAGTCTTATGCTATTAAATGAGCGACTCTTATGAATTTATATAAACTCACGTTCATCTAGTTGTAGAATTTCGACTTACTTTCGGAATTTCCCTAAGTAGATATGCTTTTTTTCTTTACGAACCTGATATCTTTAATCGATTTTAATATTTGTACCGATATTGACTACACTATATGTGTATAATAAAATAATCACCTGTTTATTATCTCTCTATGTTATTAGAATTATACTTTCTCGAACCTGGAATTTAGTCAAACGAGCGCTTGACGTTTCAGGAATACTTGTGACAGTAGGGCTATTTATTTTGTGGTCTTTAAAATATTACTTGATAAGAATGACAGTTGTCATTGAAATCACGGGCCTGAAGTTTTGCATTTTCTAACAGAAAATATATGCAAGATACTATCCATAGTCATAGTTTATTGGTAAAGGTAAACGGATAGTGATGAAAAAGTTATTTGTACTTTTGTCGATACTGCGAAATGACTGTACGTTCTTGATTTTCTATTACAACTGTTTACATAATGTTGAAAAATTCAACCATAAGAGTAATCACATCAGTTTCACAGTTGTCATTACAATCAGGCTATATTTCAAGGAGTGTAGTTGTAGTATGTTGCGCGCTTAAGTAACGCTGAAATGACTTTTCCAGCCGGTTGCCTGTTCCCCTTAACGGCGAAAACTGGGCAAAATATACTGCACAATGAGCAGAGTGGACTCAACACAGGATTGTACAGTCCTGAGGAAAACATTCCACTGGATGTGTTGAATGTGATCTGTCTGAGATCTACGCATCGGTTGCCTTTGCTGACCATACATTGGTCACATTTATTGATAAGGTAAGAATGTATTTATATTAAGGCTAGTTGTGTGCCCGCGGGTCCGCCCACGTTTCTTAAACTCTTCACTGCGTAATATAGTTTTTAAATAATCATTGGAAAATCATTTTGATCGTGCTCTCATATGAATCGATTTTTTTTTCACAATTTCATGAGTTTTAATTTCTTGTTAAGCGTTACCCCATTTATTTTCGAAAAATAAAAGAAGCCGAAGTTACGCGAAGAAACTTCAGCTATCTACCAAAAGGTCCCATCAAAATCGGTCCAGCCGTTTGGGAGCTTAGGTGAAACAAACAGACAGATAAAAATGTTAAAAATTGTGTGTTTCGTATAAGTACAGCACATTTATAAATACTTAATTTTTTTTATATTACAAACATACACTTCAATTTTATTTATTAATATAGATTAGATCACTACATACGCAAACGTTTTTTTTTTAATTGATAAAACTTAATTTTATTAATTGTACGACGAAATTCAGACTGAAAAATTTCGATTCAAAGTAACACAGGAATAAATTGACAGTTGACAGTTGTCAAAAAGTCAAGCAAACTAGCTAAAAACTGGTTACTAAATTCTTTTTTTACTGCTATGTATAATTTGTGGTTTTCAGAAGTTTTGTGTCTGTTTCTTAAATGTCTCTCGGGTCACAAAATATCTTGAGAAATAGTCCAATGGTATCCGAGCTGACTTTACTTATATTAAAATGCTCTCTTTATTCTAGACTAGCGACCCGCCCCGGCTTCGAACGGGTATATAGAAATTTCTAATTAAAAAAAAATAATAATATGTAGCCTATGTTATTCGATGATTGTTGTTTTCTACATATAGAAGAATTTTTAAAGTCGGTTATGTCGTTTTCGATTTAAACAAAACATTAATTCTTACTTCTTTATGTAATAGTTTATATACTCATAACATGTTTATGAACTTATAATCAATAGTAAATTATTTTATACTAACGTCTAGTGGTTGAAATGAGACACAGCAAATCAGATTTAGATTTTCTCATTGGTAACACTAAAAAGCTGACCAATATCTACTTAAAAAAAAAAAATAAGGTCAATAAATAGAGAAGAATGATGCATTGAACTGTTTAACGATTCTTTGTAGATTAAACTTCCTGACTCACAAGTACTGGCATAAGTTGGTCGGTTTCGCAAGGAACTTACCGCTGAACGGCGAAAACGGCGATACTACGTTATTGAAAGTCGATTCGCTGCAGGTAGCCTGCGTTTTCGCTTACTGCGAATATTTTGTGAGTATATACAAAAAAATTACACACCATAAATTATAATTTGATAATAATGACAGCTGTCAAAATAACATCGACAATCATGTGATGGAACGATTTACTACAGGGCGGTATTTTGTTGCTTGTGTGTAATGTTAAGTACATAGGTAAATACAGATAATACGTACAGATATTTTTATAAATCATCAAATAGAATAATATCGTTATTTTGATTTGTTGTATTTATATTGAAATATTGTTAAGAGTAAAAAAGTTGGGGTCGCAAGGGAATGCCGTTAATCTTCACACATAGCGAGATTGAAACGATGATGGCGCAGTGGTTGTGCGGCCGGATTCCACGTCAATCGACGCGGGTTCGATTCCCACCTATTCGACTTGAAAATCAGCCTGAGCTTTCGGTTAAGGAAAACATCGCGAGGAAATCATAGCATGGTCGTAGTGCCTGGGTAGCTACCACCCTCAAGTTTGAAAACCTCCAAATACCCAATAGGTGTGTTCCGGCAGCATCACTTGAGAACCAGTACCTAGGCTTAGTTTATTTACTATCCTGGACCACATTGTCACTTAACATCAGGTGAGATTGTGGTCAAAGCACTGAATATCCTATAATAAAAACCACATACGTATTTGTCTGCACACTCACAAGATGTGCACTAAACAGAACTGGTACAGTCGCACAGTTACTCATTGGTCAGCTCCTCGCACTTCTCACCTTCCAAGAACTGTCGCCTTTGATCTTATTTCGCAGCAAAAGATAAACTTGGTTCGGGTTGCGATGGAACGTTGTGTCCATCTCACATACTCGATCTTTCCACAAAAGTGGTAAATTGGAATAGTAACCTTATACCCCAACATCATGATCCAATGTTGTTTGTCTTAATAGTCGTTCCCTTCTCTCCATTTCTTGAAACTTATTATTATCGGGAGCGATCTCGACGTGTACGAGAACTCGATAGAAGGTTCTGGATGACGTCACAATATTATTAGTAGCTGTGTCTATTTTATTATTTAATTTCTTTTATTGAATTACCAATAAACATATTACAAAAAATACACACTTAAACCTTCGAGGTTTGTTTGTAACACTTATAATAAAAAAAAAATCGGTTACAAATATATAAGGTAGTTAGGAGTTTTACAAATAGAATAAGTAAATTTTTTTTAAAACAAAATTTGCAATTATTCAAATTAATCTTGTTGCGTTAAGATGTAGGTAAAGAATTTAAGAGTCTAGGAATTAAGTAAGTAGTTGTCCGTTCGCCGTAGCAATTATTAGCTGAGTGGGTAGTTAACATATTCTGACGATCTGACGTATGTATCGTAGATGTGCTATTTTCTTCTGTAGGTTTGTGTTAAAAAATTGTTCCTTTAAAAGGCTAAATTTCATTTTGTCGTATAGGAAGCGTTTGACAATATTATTGAAACGGCATAACTATTTACGTAAATAAGTAATAACTTTAATACGATGACAGCTGTCATTCTAATACAGTGGTCGTCACACTTTCCTGCCAAGGGCGACACAGGTCAATGGGAGATACCACTGTGGGCCGCACTTTTATACATTGGGTCGTTGATACCATTTATTAATTGACATATTTTTGTGTGTTGCCAAACGCCAATTTCCCATTATTTTTATAAATATTTTTATAATAGCAAAAACAACCTATTAACAAATTTTTTCACAACCTAATTCACTAACTATATCATTGATTTCAAATCGAATAAAAATCTAATTTTTAGTCAATTGAAAATGATCGGCTTTTCAGAGCTAAAATGAAGTGTTTCAGAGAAGTTGTGTTGTGTAACTATTGGTTCATGGTGTCAACTACCTAATTCCATAACATTTTAGTAGCAACGTAGATTTCATAGTGGGAATGAATGTTAATAATACATAATTTAAATTAAAAAAAGAAATAGATAGAAGATAAGAAAAAACAGAGATGTAAGGGGAAAAAGAAAAGTGCGTGTCGTTCATTAACTTAATAGTCACGGGCCGCAATTTGACGTCCGCTGTTCTAATTATATTGAGTTTTAAGTGTGGTAGCTCATCTAAACTTGGCAATTTGTCAGTCGTTATTTATAGTTGTTGGGTAAATCACAATCATTTACCAAGTTTTGATGAGGTAAGGTAATCAGGATACTAAGGAACCGCCATCACCATATACACGAGTTTTCGATTAATTTTGTTGGCAAACAGTCACTGTGCAAGGAAGGGGTTGGGGGAGGTACGGATTTAAAAAATGGCTGTTGGCTATGACCATCTAATCAAAACAGGCCATTCCATACCGTTTCGTTAATCACAGAATTTTACAAAAAAAAGTATTTAATGCTCGATCGAAATTGACACACGAGCCTTTACTTATTAGAAGGTAAAGTGGTAAGTTTGTTCGATTCATGGTGTATGACGCCATCGAACTTTGTGAAATAATTTTCTAAATAATTGACAGGTGGAAAACGGCCTGTCTGAGGCGGTCCACCTCACCTGGCTCCTGGTCAACCGTGTACATATCCTGGTGAGCCAGTACCAGCAGAATATCATCCAGGATCTGATCTCGAAGGTGCAGCAGACTGCTGGAGCGTCAGGCTTACTGCTGCAAGCAATTGCAGCTCGATGCCAGAGCTGTTTGAAGGTATGTATTTATTAAGTCGATTACCCATACAAATGAGACAATAGGAAAACAATGGAAAGCTGGCGTAAACGCCAGGTTAGTTCTCAAGGGGTTAAAACACATTTAACATTAAAATAAAAGCATTGACCACAGTTTCGCTTGATGTTAAATGTGAAGGACTGTGGTGTTAATATAATAGCACTGATGCGCTACCGATAGAACTGAAATATTTAGAAATAAATAAATATGTAAATGAAGCGATGATGGCGCAGCGGGTACTGTGGCCGGATTCCGCGTCAATCGACGCGGGTTCTATCCCACCTAACCGATTCTAAAATCGGCTTGAGTTTTCGGTGAGGGAAAACATCGTGAGGAAACCATAGCATGGTGGTAGCGCCTGGGGGTAGCTACCACCCTCAAGTATGTAAACCTGTCGCCAAATACTAATAGGTGTGTTCCGGCAGCATCACTTGAGAACCAGTACCTCTAGGTTTAGTGTGTCTTATTATCCTGGACCATATCGTCATGTAACACCAGATCAGATTGTGGTCAAAGCGCTGAGCCTGTACAGTTTAAAGGAAATAGACGACACAGACGAAGTTACGGGTACCCATGTTGCTTCTTGTCTGTTAATCCTTTAGCTCCATCGAGCATCAGTTCTGCGAGCAATATATGAGCCCATAAGAGCCCATTGTCACTTAAATTTGGCAATTGTTCGGGCAAAGTCAGTCGGTTCTTCTAAGGACCTTCTTAGTTCTGGCCCGAATATAGGGAAACTCCGAGCACACATAGCCCTCTCTATTGTCTTTTGGGTAACTTTGGGCTTTCTAGTTAGGTCCATTCTAATTAGGTATTACTGGCAACACACACTGGTCGAAGACTTTCGTCCTTGAACGTGGGCCGACCTAGTTGGATTCAACGGAAAGGGGTATATTAAATAGGCGAATTGAATAGGGGTTCGTAAATTTTGCAGGGTGAATTCGCTTTGAATACGTACAAGATATTGTCGCTGTGTCATCAGAGTCAGTCCGGTGCGTTGGTGTTTCTCATATGCCGTATCGTCGGGAAATTGGAACCCGCTATAGCGGCCAGGTGAGACGTTTTTGAACATTCGACATTTGGGTAGTCAATATTTTCAAACTACGGGTCGCTCGAGTAGTATGTAAAGAGAATTCTCGAAATTGTTGACTCCCGTCTGCCCCTTGTCAGTAAATGTAATAATATATTTATTAAAAAAAAGAACCAGATCGAGTTTCTTGCCTGCGCTCTTCTCGACTGGGTTATTTCCGAACCGGTGGTAGTGTTTTAGACGTTCATAAGCGCCGTCTTAGGGCCTAAATTGAATAAAGATGTTTTTGATTTTGATTTAGTAAACGAAGCTCAGGATAAAATTCGCGATATGAAATTAATTGAATTTAATCCAATTAACAATGTTTCCGTTTTTTTTTCATAATTCAGGATTTTGTTCATTCCTTTTAGCCAGACGACTAGGGAATTACTATATGTAGTGTTGTTTATTAAGTTTATTATAAATTCGCGGAGCTAAGATACAAAAGTGTTTTGCTGCTAAGGAAGTTCGATAGGGTTCACTATTGCAAATTACATGGTTACTTATTACGTTATATTAAGCCCCATGGCTCAACGTTTCTCTGACACATAGTTTCTCTCAATACTCTTAAACCGTTCATAAATGAATAGAACACACTTTTAATTTGTAATCGAATTTAATAACCACGTTACCATGTTTCAAAACATCGATAAAATCGTCCGTACAGGTTCGCGAGATTAGCAATCGAAAGGTGTAAGCTTCTGAAAGAGTTGCCAGTTGAGAAAATACAGCAGCAATTATCGAAGGAAGATGTACAAGTCGCTCTCGAGCTGCTCCAAAGGAACAAGGTTCACGTGCGGTGAGTTCAAATATCGATATCGACGTATCGATATGAACAGTACAGTAGAAATTAATCGATAATTATTACGATCAATAGAATTATTTAATCAAGTCGTTTATAGTAACTGTAATAAAATATAATAAGGTTTCAATTAGGACATAATAATAAGGTTGTATGAAATAGTGACATGGTTGTAAAAATGAGATGAATATATAGTAAAAAAAAATTCTTAACGCCTTGACCGATTATATTTTTTTGTGTTGAGCTCTGTGGATGGGGGGTTGCTAAGTTATAATAAAAATTAAACTTACTCCAACCTAAAGAGCCTAGTACAAAAATAGCCGATATCTTAAGATTTGCATGAATTTTTTTAGGCCCTAGGTTAAATGTGTTTACCATCCTGGACCGCATCGTCACTTAACATCAAGTGAGGTTGTGGTCAAAGCACGGAGCCTATACAGTGTAAAAAAAAGTGTGCGTCCCGGGATGCCCGACAGAAGTGAAAACTAATCTAAGTTGGACTATTTTATATTGAAGTTGTTTAACTTCAGTAAAGCTTAGGTTATTACTTAAATTTTATGTATAGTAATATGATAATGTAAGGAAAGGTTTATTTATTAATAAAATATTTTATTTATTATAAAATATATTTTATTCTTAGTTACAATTCTTGAATATGTACATTAGAATTTTGTGTATGCACATTATTAGTATGATTATTTAATCAACAGTATATGTCTATCACACACTAAAAACTGAGTAGAAAGAGAGTCTGTCCGAAATATGGCTAGCGCTGTGGGTTAGAGTGAGAGAGGAGGAGCCTGCCTACCGTATGCGTGAGAGAGAGGGAAGCCAGATAGACTGGCGCCGTAACGCGTTACGTAACGAAAGCGGTTCACCCTCCCATACCAAGTTATCACTTTAAAAATAAGTGTTATAGGTTTAGCATTTTGAAGACAATCTCACTTGATGTTCTACACAGCAGAAGATCCAAAATATCCATTTAGACGATATACAGTTGTATGCAAAAGTTTCCGGCCAAACAAAATTTTGCGATTAGGTTAAGGTAAAGGATGCGAAGTGGAAACACAAATATATCATCACAAAGTATCTTTATTATAGAACCAAAATGTGTATCTAAATATTTTTAAGTAACAGTTAATACATATTTACAAGAAAAATAAAAAAATTCACTATTTCATAAGTGTCCGGCCAAATTCCAAGAAGCTACAATTCACTCTGTTTCGTTTATGTTATCGGTTACAAAGGTATGTAAACATCGAGAACAATATTTCTTTCATATCCTACCTTTATTATTAATTGGTTAAAATGCCTAAACGCACGTCTTTAGACATACGCGAAGTAGTAATTAAGTTACATAATGAAGGGAATGTTTCACGTGTAATAGTCAATCGTTTCTCATTAGGAAAATCCACTGTTAACGATATTATAAATAAGTGGAAGACTACAGGTGATCTAAAAGATAAACCTTGTTCTGGAAGGCCCAGAAAAACAACGAATCGTGTCGATAAGATTATTAAAAGAAAGGCTGTCGTAGACGTAAAAAAGTATGCTGCGATCATCACACGTGAATTACGTGAGGAAAATTTAGCTGACTTTAGTCAGAGTACTGTTTCACGTAGATTAAATAAAGTGGGACTTTTTGGACGCGTTGGAACTAAAAAAAACACTAATTAGTATAAAAAATAAGAAGGCCAGATTGGAATTTGCAAAAGCACACCAGTACTGGACTACTGAAGAATGGAAAAAAGTGCTATTTTCAGATGTTCGTCGACCTAAAGGTACTAGAAATATCTTATCATATCTTTCTCGCATCATTTTCAAACAAATTAATTTTAGTTTCGTCTGAAAATAGCACTTTTTTCCATTCTTCAGTAGTCCAGTACTGGTGTGCTTTTGCAAATTCCAATCTGGCCTTCTTATTTTTTATACTAATTAGTGTTTTTTTAGTTCCAACGCGTCCAAAAAGTCCCACTTTATTTAATCTACGTGAAACAGTACTCTGACTAAAGTCAGCTAAATTTTCCTCACGTAATTCACGTGTGATGATCGCAGCATACTTTTTTACGTCTACGACAGCCTTTCTTTTAATAATCTTATCGACACGATTCGTTGTTTTTCTGGGCCTTCCAGAACAAGGTTTATCTTTTAGATCACCTGTAGTCTTCCACTTATTTATAATATCGTTAACAGTGGATTTTCCTAATGAGAAACGATTGACTATTACACGTGAAACATTCCCTTCATTATGTAACTTAATTACTACTTCGCGTATGTCTAAAGACGTGCGTTTAGGCATTTTAACCAATTAATAATAAAGGTAGGATATGAAAGAAATATTGTTCTCGATGTTTACATACCTTTGTAACCGATAACATAAACGAAACAGAGTGAATTGTAGCTTCTTGGAATTTGGCCGGACACTTATGAAATAGTGAATTTTTTTATTTTTCTTGTAAATATGTATTAACTGTTACTTAAAAATATTTAGATACACATTTTGGTTCTATAATAAAGATACTTTGTGATGATATATTTGTGTTTCCACTTCGCATCCTTTACCTTAACCTAATCGCAAAATTTTGTTTGGCCGGAAACTTTTGCATACAACTGTATATCCTACTTAAAGGTGATAGATACCCTGGCGCTATTCATCAAGATGTTTCACTTTAACGAAAACTCGGGCATAATTTAGAATTGGAATTAAATTTTCGCGTTCCATATTTAAATGCAATTATTTAAAACGGGTTTTTTCACGCGTTACCTCTCCTTTTTCCTATCCCGATGTTTCGGCTGGGTTTCACCAACCGCGGTCACGGGCTGACTGGCGGTGTGCGGCGTCGCCTGCTGCGTTCAGGGGTATTATGATGAACTACCTCCGTTTGGTCTTTATATTCATTATAGTCACGACACACAACACTAAAAGTGTCCATCGACGATGCCTGTGGCGATAAATCGCGTACCTTGACATTTTCTAACACCGGATTCCACGCAGAGGAAAACCTATATCCATCTTCGCGTGAAAACCCGTTTTAAGTAATTGCATAATTTAGAATTATTTCCACATTACCGCGTTGCCATTATCACTTGAAAATATTATTATTTATGTTAAACAGGTATTCTACTTTGGTTATGGAGTTGAACTCTTTAGCGACGACTGTCTTCGATTTATCACCTTTGGATTTATCACAGGACAGAGCTATAAACCCACAGTATATATTAACGACGAACGTCGATTCACATTGGCTGTTGAATCAAGTTAAAAGCAGGTTAGTGATAAAAAAAATCTATCGACGTTTATAGAAACTATAGACGTTTATAGAAATTTATCGGGGTTTTATAGAAATCTATAGAGATCTAAAAAAGTATATAAAGTGTCTTGATATTTGTGATAAAAACGTAACGGTATCTTCGTCTCTTTCGCACTTACCAGTCGTATGAAATGGTGTTGTCATACGCCGCCTTCATATCGATAATGTCGATAAATAAAATTGAGAAATGCAATAGTGTTAAACGAATTGATCCTTGTTTTTCTAAACTTTGTATTGATATACGTTTATTTGTATATAAATAAGCAAAAAAAAATCTCATTACAGTATCTTTTCTTTGCCTGGTTGTTTTCTGACCAAGTTTCAGTTTTTACTTTAGGTCTTTTGTATATATGGGTAGTGCATAAATGCATTTCCCCCGTCAAAAAAAAAAAGGTCTTTTGTATATTACTAGTTTTGAGGTTGACTGGGAACAAAATCGATAAATATTTCACTATCAGCTAGTTCCTTGTAAAACCTTAACTAAACTGTTGTGTATGTAAAGGTTATAATGAAGTAAATAGTTATTATATGTAAGGGTGCACCAAGTAATATAATAAAAATTGAACTATAGCAATAATTGTTTCATACGTTTTGATAAAGCACCTAGGTTTTCTTAAATATTAAGAGCTATTTTAGGTGTTGCCAGTCCGACTGCACATCTCCTAAAATCCCCAAACAACATGAGCTCGCTACATTGCTCACTAAACTTTCAAAGGAAGACATGGCAACTGTCATATCGTGTCCAGAATTCGATAGGCGAATCTTATGCTCTTGTTTCAAAGTCGCCCGCGATATTTTTTTGAGAGAATTCTCAAACGCCGTATACGTACAAGAGAGTAAAGAAGAAGAGAAAGACTCGATACGAGAGCGGAGGGAAATGAAGCAGAAAGAAGAGATGACGTCATCGATCGATAGTAACAAACTAAACGTCGCCAACACGCTGCACGTTTTCAAAAAGAGCGACAGTAAAGAGTCCAAATCGCAGTTCTTTATCCCGATGACAGATAATCTGGATATGAAGGAATTCGGTAATCTTCAACTCTCTGAAGAGGATACAGAGTTGATACCACCAGAGATACCAGAGATTTATCGTGCAGCTTTAGTGACCTTCGATAAATCCTTAATAGATGTTATACGGCTATTCCCGAAGCAAAGTAGACCACTCAGTCAGTCTGAGAACTTCAGCCTGAATATCGAACAAACGCTAGATCGTTACACGAGAAGATGCCATCAGGTCTTCCAGGATAGACTGTTCTACGAAGAGTTTATAACCCTACAGACGATTATGACCGGTTTTCTAGACTCGCTGACGAGAATGGTCAATTTTACCGACGAAGCAGATTGTGATATTCTCGAGAAGATAATCGAGAATCTATTACCGATGACGGTGGCGAAGAATATAGCCGTATTTTCGGTTATATCGCTGCAGTATTTGTCGTTTTTGATAAAGAATAAGAAGATTGTCGAATCTCCGGTTCACGGGGACGTTTCTTTTCGAATCGCCGTCACGACGACGGACAACGTGACTGTCGACCATGTTATTGAGTTGGCAGTCGATAATGTGGCGAAAGCGTTAGCTGTTAAACGAATTTGGACGGAATTGAACGTTGAGAGCAACTGCAATAGGATACAGTCGGCTGTCAGTTGCTTGTATGCGATCGTCAAATATCTGGTCAAAGTAAGTTGATTTATATTAAAAAAAGTTTTTTTTTTGTTTTCTTTGGATTTAGTATGAGTTTCGATAGTTTTCAAATAGATGCAAAGACTTTGCGCATTGTGTTTCTTATTTTCTTTTGCAACAGATCCGGATACTATTATATATGTGAATTTGGTTTTGTTCGTTAAGGGATCTTTCAAGTATTTTATATACTTTTAATTCCCTCCTATTTCTTGTCACTAATAGTAAGCGCCTCATCATAATAACATAAATATTGGCACAGATTTGAATAAAAACGAAGTAAACATTCCTTACGTATTCATCCCATGTCATGAATGTTATCAAAGCAGAGCGTAGACCCCCTCATTTGCATAAGACATGCGAACATGTCTGGTGATATATTATTTGACAAGAAACATAGCTTTCTTGAAAAGTAAAAAAAAAAAATAAACGTTTACTCTATTTTTACGTTTATTGGCTAAGAATTTTGACCATAATCTCACCTGATGATAAGTGACGATGTGGTCCAAGATGTTAAACATGCTGAACCTAGCGGAATTAAATCTCAAGTATTCTCTCTCTACGATGTCTTCCTACAATTAAAGCTCGGACTGTTATAATGTTAAATAGGTGGGTTCGAACCCGAATTCATCGACGCGGAATTTGACCATACCGCGGCATAACTTCGATATTTGACGTTTGTCATGCCGAGTTTTCTTACCGATAGTTTCCCAGACTACCTCACTTGTAGTTTAAAATTGTCAAGTATAATACAGTCTAGGATAAAGTTGGCCAAGCATATTCAGGAGGTCATAACTCACTTCAGGACACGAAACCCTTGATCCTGAAACACTATATGCAGACCCAGGAGTCTGGTCCCAGACCAGACATGATGGTTACAGGCGATAAACTGGTCACCGTATTAGAATACTGGGAGAAAAACTTCTACGTACATTCCTCGAGTAACATTATGGGGAAATATTACAAAAAGCCGCTAGAGAGTTTGCTTATCAGCTTGTCCAGGTAAGTTGGAAAGTATAGGTCTTGTTAGAACTTGTGAGAGTGTTTTAGGAGCTTATAAATGTGTTAGATATAGGCGTTTTTTTTACTCATTCCTATTAACATTGATAAAATATGACATGAAAAAGTTTGCTTTTGTATTTCGGAGACCGATTAAATGATATTTTTCAAAATCTATGTTTTTAATATATCATTGTAGATGAAACCATTTAAATATGTTTGTTATTTTTAATAAGTTTTACTATCAAAATAACTTACAAAAAAGTTGAAAATTATTTAAAAGTGCACGCTGTTACTTTTTCTTTTATGGTCATAAGTACTTTCTCACAATGAATCCCTAAATATAGTCTCCCGTCATGCTTTCATTGTATTGGCCTTGATAACGTTGTTCGAAACTCGTAATGTCCTAATTTAAGCGTTCTCCTTGCTCTTCTGAATTCTGCCCCCATGTTGTTTTTTAACTAACTTCGTTAAGGAACAATGTAAACATGCCTGGCAAGTATATTTTGACGAGAGATCACGTGAAAAGGGTATTTGGTACAGAACCATCCAGCCACACACATCCCTACATCCGTGGATAGACGCGATAAAATGTGACAGAAATGTTCTAAAGACTGTCCGTAGATATCGTTCGGGGCACATTCCATCAAACAATTTTGCATTTTTGATGAAAAGGAACCCATCGCCAAACTGTACTGAACGTGGGGTCATTGAGGATGTTTAACATGTCCTGATGGACTGTGCTCGGAATCAAACTTATAGAGTATTATGTTTTGGACTGGATAGAACTACTAGAATAGGCTTTTCTAATAGTTTTTTTTTGCAGAACCAACATCCAAAAATGTCAATATGTTATTTAAGTTAATAGAGTTAGGTTTAAGTTTATGATAATATTGTTTTATATTTTATATGTACATATATTCATTTGTTATTCCTTATGGGACGACATTATCGCTCTGCGACAAAGTCGTCCCTAAAACTATTAAAAAAACAAAAATGTTTTTATCACGAAAGCAAACTTTATATCAAAAGGTATTTTCGTTTTTGTGCATAATTAATTGAAAAATCATAAAAAAACTTTAGAGCAAAGAAAGAATTTTTTTTTGTAGAGTGATGTAATCAATAGGGACATTAATTCGCTGCTATAGACAGACAACAATGCTGATATATTTTAAATACACTGTAGAATAATGTTGGTTTTGTAGAGAGATACAATTTTTTATGAATTTCCAAGGTACTAAATGGTTTCCGTTTCATAATAGGTACCTTTCTTTTTTTGTTTTTTTTCTAAACTAGCTATAATAGGTACCTAGTAAGAAAATATTTTTATCACATATAGATTATACTCACAAGTCACAAGTATTAACTATTCCAGGTTAGATTTGTTGAGCAATATAGCTTTAATACCGCCGATAGCGTGGTCATCGGTTGACGTAATCTCGAAAAAGGATCACTTACAGCGAATAGATCTGCCTCTACAAGCACTACAGGATATGGACGTTTTAGAAGCATTCCTATTTAGGTACGTATTTTTAATTGTTATAATATGTAAAATGGTTTAGATTTTACAATTGTTCCGAAGGGAAGGGGAGAAGTTGGAGTGGTTCGTCTACCAATAAATCTTCAATTTCAATTATCAGATAGAAATATAGGATAAATATTTATTTTCTGCGGTCTTTAACAGTGTCTTTAATAATTTTAAGTTTAGTGATTGGCCATAATCGAAAGTGTTGAAAGTTCGCTAATCTCCAAGTGATGATGTCTTATAAAATGCGTTACCGCCATACTCTAGTTTCTTAAACATGTTTTCCTAAGGGAAGGGAAAGGGGAGTGTTTTCGGTAAGCCGAAAGCTCGGGATCGTTGTAGGACGAGATACCACACTTTTTTTTTTTATCTGAGTTAGGCTAAATGACTGATGTGAATCTGTCTCGAATCGGCATCACACTTCATCAACAAGTCAAAGCCTATGCATAACTCTGCGATATATTTGCTGTTTCCGTCTGATTGCTGACGGATTTTTACTATATATACGGTGGTCGCGAGCAAATTGGGCACGAGGATTCTATCTGTCCACAAACAATAGTCTTAAATGGCATTCGTGAAAAAGCATAAAGGCGTCGCTATAGTTTTTTTTACACGGTATAGGCTCCAGTGCTTTGACCACAATCTCACCTGATGTTAAGTGACGACGTGGTCCAGGATGGTAAACACACTAAGCAAAGGTACTGGTTTTCAAGTGATGCTGCCGGAACATACGTAGGGTATTTGGCGATAGGTTTCATAACTTGAGGGTGGTAGCTAACCAGGCGGGCATCATTAGAAAAAGCCCTAACACCATGCTATGGTTTCCTCACGATGTTTTCCTTCACTGAAAGCTCAGGTTGATTTTTAAAGTTGGAGAGATGGAATTGAACCCGCGTCCATTGACGCGGAATCCGGCCGCTCTACCCACTGCACCATCATCGCAGTTGAACTAAGGTCTCGGTATACTGATAGTGTTTGAACGTCGTTCAGAGTGAATCTAATAGGCTGGAGCAGTAAGAAGCAGTTCGAGGAGATGTGGGTGGGAGTGCTCGGGGCGCTGCAGGGGAACGGTCCCCATTGGGCGCTGCTGGCGGCGACACATCTCCTATTGACTACTGTCCCACGCCGAGCTGGACGATTCCTCCACTTGTCTAGGGGACACTTGCCTGTTAACTCCGGGTCAGTATCGGGGGACTTTTAAGTAAACGGCTCCTAGCGAGGGGAAGTTTTCGTCTTAATATTATTTTATATTGTCAGTATCGAGGGGACTTTTATGTAAGCGGCTCCGAGCGACGGGCAGTTTTCGGCTAATTATTCTTTTTTCCTGTCAGTATAGGGGGGAGTTTTAAGTAAACGGCCGATAGCGAGGGGGACATCTTCGTTCAACATTAATATTCTAAAGCAAAATCGTGACGCTTAGCGTTTTAGAATAGCTGACTCTATTTGCGTGACGCGATCTTGAAATTTTCAAAATGATAACTATTTTAGCTGCGTTACGCGATTCTCGATGGGGGAAAACTTATAGATTCGCGTTACCAATGCTATGACGTCAGCCGTCAATATGCTACGCTATATCATGCATAAGATGGTGTTCAAATGCTGATGTAGTAATGCTGACGTAGCAAACAATGTAACGGATGTCTTGATTAGGAAACTAAATATAGTTCATAATTATCGTTCGGATTATATGTTAAATGTTAGATTATTTTAAGTAATTTGAAATGAAAAATTATGAAATTTAAAATAATAAAAAAAATGTTTTTTTTCCATCAAATTTTCGAGTTTTCACTTCTTTCGGCATGTCCCATGACTGCCTAGTTTTTTCACCATCGCACGCGAAGTACTTTCACATAATAACCGGTCAACGACTAACCTGACGCTTACGCCAGCGTTCAATAGTTTTGTTATATATATATAAATGTGTATTTTAGGGGTTCAATAATTAAGGTGTGCTTATTCCAGTATGCATCGTCTCGAGAACATTCTAATCGGTACGAGTGCGTACGATGCGATATTCGAGAGTGTGAATCTCGAGCGAGTACCGTTGCTGAGGGACGGTATCGACGGTTACCATTACTCGCAGTTCAGTACTGAACTACTCAAGTTGGCTTCCGGTAAGTTTACCGATCGGGGGCGTGCCAAATATTACGTAACGGTCAATTGGGGGTACGGGAAGGGGGACTGTTGGGGGAGAGAAGGGGTGATTTGTTTATAACCGCCAGTGGTCAGTGTATTTAGAAACGTAACAAATCTAGTAAATGTACTAATAAATAAAATTGAAGTGTCCGTTTGTAATGTCACAATTTTTCTTACTAAATAGATATGAATGTATATACGATACCTATAACAGGAATACGATTAATCTCCGGATCGGCTGGACCGATTTTGACGGTACTTTTTTTTTGGAAGATAGCTGAATCTACTCCGGGTAACTTGGGGTATTTTTAATTTTCGAAAATAATTAGGGTTCAGCGTAAAAAGATGAAAAACTCATAAAGAAATGAATAGAATTCGATTTAATGCACAGTTTTACGGGTAAATTCTTAAATTTATGAGAAATATTTTTACTTTATCGTTGCACTAAAATAAATATTCGGGTTACGTATAAAAAAAATAAAATGTAGTGAATAATATATGACACGCGGGCGCACGGGTTAGTTTATAATAACGATGAAAAATACACAAAGCCACATATAAGGCACTCTGAAGACAAGACTAAAATATTAACAACTAGCTGTGTGCCCTCGGTTCTGATATTCTGCTAACGTTGAACTTCTTCAATAGCCCTTCATTCATAAATTTTCTTTTCTAGCCTCTAGTAGTTTTTAATTAAATGTATGTTAATACTATTCGCATTATCCGTCGTACACTGTGCATATATTTTCGGTATAATATTAGTAAGTGTACTAGTAGGTTTGTTTTTTAGATATATCCGATGATGCGCCGTTTAGAGTGAGGAAGGAAGTGAAAAGACTAAAGAAGTGTAACGATATCGACGTTAATAGCTGTCTGCAGATACTGATGGATATCATTACACAGATGCTCGATCCTAAGGTACGGAAATACTAAAAAAAATTATGTGGTAGAGGTGAAACCTTAAAAAAATGTGTTACCTACCCTGGGTTACAATCTCCGACCTCTCAGTCGTACCGTCTATGAGATACGCGTATTAGTCCACCGGGCTTAACCACGCTCTCAAAAATTTGATGAAAAATCCTACCTCCATCAGAAACGTACTGTCCCTTTTTCGTTTCATCGACTTTCAAATCACAACGATGCTAAAGAAGTGTACACTTCAAAAAAATCCTAAAAATTTATTTACATTTATTTCTTTTTTTAAGCAGCTCAAACGTTTCCTAATAATACGGTATATGGCAACACTTTGGTTGGTTATGTTGGTTTTTGAAGTGAATGTTTCTCTAACGGTGTTGAACGATACTTGGTGGGAGAAAAACTCAATAGATTCGCGTTACCAATGCTGTCCCCAGACGTTAACATGTTACAGTATGTCAAATATAAAATGGCGTTAAGTGATAAACATTAAAATTTAATACTTTCGCAGTCTGTTTTATGTTTTGATCTCATGAATAAGTCGTACAGGAAAATGTATGTAATTATTGCTCGGATCGCTAATTTTATGATAGATGTAAAAACTAGGTAAATGTTGCATGTTCAATATTAGGTTATGTTAAAAATTTCAGTTAACAAAGTATGAAATTTAAATATTCAAAAAACAGTTATATCAAAGTTTTAAGATTTCAATTCTGTTGGCAGTCTCCATGGCTGCCTATTTTCTTTTCCTATTTTTTTTTTTTTCAAACTTTCACCATGTCTATGTAATCAGATGGGGGCATCTCAAAAATATCTAGAATTTTGCGTACGTAATACTTGAATCGTAGAGTTTGCGAATCCGACTTGTTCGTAATCACGGTGTACAAACGGTCATAGTGGTATATTCTGTTGAGAACTAGTTTATTGCACAGTCCGACGGGCTTGTGCGCCTGCGTAGAGCTAGGTCATAGTGATAATGTGTTGAGAACTAGTTTATTGTATAGTCCGACGGGTTTGTGCGCCTGCGTAGAGCTAGGTCATAGTGATACTCTGTTGTGAACTAGTTTATTGTAGAGTCCGACGGGTTTGTGTGCCCGCGTAGAGCTAGGTCATAGTGATATTCTTTTGGGAACTAGTTTATTGTAAGTTTATTGTAGAGCCCGACGGGTTTGTGTGCCCGCGTAGAGCCAGGTCATAGTGATACTCTGTTGAGAACTAGTTTATTGTAGAGTCCGACGGGTTTGTGCGCCCGCGTGGAGCTAGTGCGTAGCGTGACGCACGCGGGGTGCGTGTACCGCGACCCGGGTCAGTGGTGCTGGGCGGGCTCGCAACTCATAGCGCTAACGGGTGCGGCGCACGCGTACTTATCGCACTATAGCGCGGGGCCGCACGCGCACTACTCACGGCACTATCGCACTGCCTCTGCGTGCTCGACGGTTTCGATGGACTACAGGTACCTGGATTTATTTTTGATTTTGTGTGCTTTTTCAGTGATCTTAATTAATAAATCGTTTAATATTTTGCTATAAGAATGTGTTTATCTTTTTCCATCTCTTCAAATTTTTTCGTCCATTTATCGCATGTCGCATTACAACCGTCTGCGGAGTAGCGGTAAAGGCGCTCGGCAGAATAGCCAACACCAATATGACGGCGCCCATGAATCGCATCAACTAACCGTGTAGCATTTATATTATAATTCATTCGTGAAGTTGCTTCGCGTTATTTGTGCGTTTTGAAATATTTTATTGTAAATTAAATAAATAAACAATAACTTGTTTACTTTGTTTGCGTTATGGTTTCATAAAAGTATGACAAATGGAAAAAGAAATCATACCGTGTTGACCCCAATTGAATTGGGCACAGGGCATCAAAATGATGTTTGATAATTATCACAGGAACTATCAACGGTACATCAGAAACTAGTGAAGTCATTGTCGTCTTCATACGCGCCTTTGAGACAGGCCGCTCTCCAAGGCTGCCTCCTGCAACTAAGTGGTACGGCACAACGCCTGGCGCCGCATCAATCTATACCGAACCCTTATCAGGAGCTCGTCTCCCAACTAGACATAGCTGTCAGGCTGTACCTGCCGTATAATAACAAGTAAGCGTGACCTAGTCTAGAACTTTCCGACTCCGTTCCGTAAATGTTATTGGTTTGTGGCCCGTACACGTAGTACGTAATCATCAATGCAGATTGTGGAGGGTGAGGGGGGGGGGGTGTGAAAACGTTTTCAAAATTTTGCTTACTTAATTCTTGAACAGGCCCAATTCTCAAAAACGGGGCTGTAGATTCGGGTGAAATTTGCCCGTTTATATAAAACTGTGTTCTTTAAGTTTACTCGCATAAAACCATCTAAAAGCTCTTGTTGAGACCGTTATAAACCGTTCATACTTCTCCCCACCACCTGGAAATAAAAAGGCAGATCAGGTCACAGCGGTTATCCCATAAAATAAATACAAAAAGACTACTGTCCCAAAATGTTTAGAATATTAAAACCATATCTTTATTATTTTAATTCGATCCCAAAAAAAACCGTGGAAACATATAAGTTTCGCTGCATCTTTAGATATAAAATTATCTAACGAAGAAAAATAAACCTAATGAAATGACTAATTTGGAAACACAAGTAAATATTATTCAATGGTGCGCAAGTCATGATTCATGCTAGTTTTTGGGCAAAATATTACACGGGAAAGAAAAGATACCATCTTAGACCGACAAGAGATCAGATTGAGAGAGCAATTAGAGATCGCTCCTAAGAAAATCATCGATGGTCATGGATTTAATCGATATCATTTTCAGGATATCTCTATACGAACAGAGTTTTTGTACTGGACAGTTCTATTTCGGCTTATCGAGCTCGGACATTCAGATCTGGTCAATATCGCGGTTGACTTCGTAGTGACTCGACCGAGGCACTATTGTATCGATCTCGTTGTCAAGGTGAGTACTGCTCAACTAATTTAGGATGTTTCATTTTATTTTATTAGTTTTGTCATGTTAATTTAAAAAAAAAAACAGCAGACGAATCTTACAGCAAACATATGACATCAAAAGTAAAAATACAAATTAACCAGCAATAGAAATTAACATCAAAGTTTTAATAAAGCTGAAATATTTTTTCGAATATTCATATTAATCCATTTATTTACCATCTGTGTGCCCGCGGCAGCGCTCACGTTTTTTTTTACTTTTCACTGCGTGATATAGTTTTAGTCAAATCAATTAGCGCGCACTTCCTGTTACTCACTTCCGTCACATTTTTTTATACAAAATCACTCTCACAGATTGCAGGACAGCAAGACGAAAAATTTTAGATATATATTGTAGTGGGCCATATTGTACTAGTATTAAAATACTAATTTTTAAATTTTTATTCGAGGGCAAGAACATAATAAGCGTAATATCTTGCTTTTTAGTGCTGTCAGTTATCACCCCCCTTTTTTATAGGCACCGGAGAGGATCAAAGGAACGGGCGTCTACAGTTACAGTGACAACTGCGTGCGATAGTCGCAGTTACCGAATATTTATAATAATGACTTATTATTAGTTATGGCCGACTATTGATGCGTCGAATTGGACTTATGATTGGTTATTGCTTCCAACCATTTTGAATGGGAGGGATTGTGGGTTCATTGTTCCTCCAATGGGCCCAAGAATGGCTGACCTACCATCCTTATTAATAAGGACTAAAAAAACCATCGATTATCTTTATTTCAGGGTATCACGACAACGATAAGGCAACAGGTGCTGCCGAAGGATTTGAAGAATTCAGTAATCGAGAACCTTTTGGATAATATGTGGAATTATTCCGAGCGTCATGCTGTTCAGATATTGATGGTGCATTTGTTTACAGGTGAGCGAATCGATTGATGACTTGATGTGTATTATAATTAGTCTATTTTGCTTACTTTCGTAGCCTAAGGTCTTACGGTATTTTGCTGTGAGGTACAGCAGCAGAGGTAGACACCATTTTTAAGTTACAAAAGAGAGCTGTTCGAGCAATATACAATATGGGACCTCGCGAATCTCTAAACAACAAGTTTCAAGAATGTGATATCTTAACTTTGCCCTCCCAATACATATTCAATAACTTAATGCATATTCGTAAACATTTAGACAAGCTAGATCTAGTGAATGAACGTCATAATTTTAATATTAGAAGTAAAGACAAGTTGTCCGTCCCACGCTTTAGGTTAAGTAAGTGTAATAAAAGCTTTATAGGTAATAGTATTCGGTATTACAATAAGATCCCAAGTAACATTACCGATTTACCTGACAATAAGTTCAAGTATTACGTCAAGCAAGTTTTTTAATCTCAAAAGGTTATTACAGGGTGGATCATTACGTAAAAGATAGTGATGTCTGGAATTAACCCACATCTCTATGCTTCCGCTAACATTAGTTAAGAATATGATTTGTATAATTATTATGTAAAAATAAAATGTATAATTATATTTTGAATTTATAACAAAAAAGCAACCACATCGAATTTTTTGCCGGCTCTTCTCGGCTGTGTTATTTTCTGAGGTAGTGTTTTGACGTTCATGAGCCTTCTTAGGGCCTAAATGGAATAAAGATTTTTTTGATTTTAATTTTGAATTACCATATATATGTGGTGAAAACCTCTCCTTTACGTTATATTATCTCGTTGTAGTGATTTGCGTTTATGACAAGCCAGTAAATAAATATCTTGGTTATTTATAGACACGCTAAGATAAGCAATACAGTTTCAATCTACGCTATTTATACGTAGTGATGATATATCTCAGTTGGTAGTGTGATCGGATTTCGCATCGATGGACGCGGGTTCAAACTGACCTATGCAACTCTATAATCAGTCTGAGCTATCGGTGAAGGAAATCATCGTGAGGAAACCTGAGCGTGGTGGAAGGGCATTTTCTAATAATGCTCGTCTGGTTAGCGATCAACCCTCAAATTTGAAAACCTGTCACCTAATACCATTCTGAAATTTTTTTTTTTTTTTTTTTTTTTTTATTTATTTTATTTATTTAGATAAGACAATTTACACAGAATGTTTTTAAAACGATAATAGTTGCTTTAATTAAAAACTGTGTTGCAACTACCATCGCCCGCCTCCGGTACATATCTTGAAAACTACTTTATAGAATATAAATACAAATATATACGAGTAATATTAAAAGAAACAAACAAAAATGCAAAAATAAATAAATATATAAATGACCATGTGTTAATATTGCGTGTATAAGCGTGCATGTGTGTATGTATGCTTAATCTATATCAGTGTAATAAAAATAAAATTCCTTTTATTTACTTTACTATTGTGTGAATATGAGTAGTTGTTCTGTTTCCTCGTAAGTAAGTCCTAATAGCCAGTTTAAGGTGGTTTTATTACATTTCCATTTGGTAAGTGGATAAATATTTATTTCTTTATGAATTTTGTTGTATAACATAGGGCTTATGTAATGATAGTGTCTACTAGCTAACTCTATTCTTCTTGATATAGTTGGGCATATAAGGTCATGTCTACGCTTCAAGCTGGTATAATTACAATCATATGCCAACTCAGCATGTTTTTTTTTTATGACACTTTGTAGAATGAACAATTTACGGACAGATAGAACTTTACATAGAGAGTAAAGTTCACAAGTTGGGTAGAGAAATGGTTTAGAAGTCATCACTTTCAATAACGCTCTTTGAGCTCTTTCAATTTTAATAAATAAAGTTTTACATGAACCACCCCAAGCCGTAATGCAGTATGCTAGTATGGATTGAGTTAGAGCAAAGTAGACAACTCTTAGTGTTACTAGATTATAACTCGACCTCAGGTTTTTGAAAATATAAATCATTTTTCTTATTCGTAACACTACACTATTAATTTGTTCATGCCAGGAAAGAACATTATCTATCAGTACACCAAGATATTTTGTAGAAATTGTACGAGTTAAATACTGACAACTACATAAATAATTATAGTGGGAAACACATGTATGAGCCTGAATAGTAAAATCATCGGAAGGTAACAAGGACTTTTTAAGAGCGAAAGTAACAAAACTAGACTTTTTTACATTAAGTGTTAATAAATTGGTAGATAGCCAGTTCATAATTGAATACAAGGCAGTTTCAGCATGGGATTTAGCTTCTATCCATGTTGTTCCATCAATAATCAAAGCTGTGTCATCAGCATATGTAAGTATTTTGCAATGGGGTAAATCTAATGTACATAGGTCATTTATATAAATAAGAAAAAGCGTCGGCCCCAGGACACTACCTTGTGGTACGCCAAAGGTGAGCAAAGCGTCATCACTGGTAATGTCATCAATTTTAACACATTGGTAACGATCATTTAGATAATCTTTAAAAACTTCAAAAGCAATACCCCTGATGCCAATATGCTCTAATTTTTTTAGTAAAATAGGGATAGATACAGTGTCAAATGCTTTAGACAAATCAAGAAAAATACCTATTGACTTTAATCTAGAATCCAGACTTTGAACAACATGTCTAGTCAGATCTAAGACCGCTTCCTCAGTACATCTTCCATGTCTAAAGCCATATTGATTATTCGCTAGGATATTGTTACATTTGAGGAAATTTAAAAGTCTATTATTTAATATTTTTTCAAAAATCTTTGAGAAGGTACAAAGGATAGCAATCGGTCTATAATTGTTAACATTATTTTTGTCCCCGCTTTTGTATATTGGAAGTATAAGAGCTTTTTTAAATACACGAGGAAAACAACCAGTGTTAAGACAAAGATTGAATATATGCAAAAGAACGGGTATTAACACTTGCCTAGCAGATTTAACTATAAACGATGATATTCCATCCCAACCACTAGCACAATTTGTTTTTAGATTTAAAATAATAGATTCTATTTCACTATAATCTGTGTCAAATAATACCATAGAATTGAGCAGAGGAGAGGTATGATATAAACCACTAACGTTACTTGTAAATGAAGGAATCTCGGAAGCAAGAGACTTGCCAATATTAACAAAAAAATTGTTAACAATATTTATAGATGACAATCGATCCTGGGAAATAGACAATAACTCGTTAGGGGATACAAATTTTTTTTCCAATATTAGCGAATTCCTTTAACAGCTTCCAAGTAGCTTTTGAATCACCTCTAGCCTTGTGGAGCTCATTTTGTTCATATTTGACTTTAACTGATTTGAGTAAATTATTGCAAAAATTTCTATATCTAGTGTAGGTGATTTTTAAAACCTGGTTATTGGGTTCCTTAATGGTTTTGTATTGGAGTTTGTCTCGATGCCTGATGCAGCGCAGAAGACCAGGAGTAACCCAGGGTTTCAGAATTCTCTCTTTATTAGGAATGAGATGTACAGTGGTATTATTTCTTATTATAGACGATACTATATTCACAAGGCAATCAGCAGCGGTATTCGCATCTTGACAACTAAAAATTGAAGTAAAGTCAGTTTTTTTTAGATTCCTTAGTATTTTATTGTCATCAGTTTTTGTTAAATATTACCAGGCTTAGTTCGTTTACCATCCTGGACCACATTGTCACTAAACATTAGAGGATAAAAGCGCAGTAAAAAATAATAGTCTGAAAAATTCCATCCATGCATCTCTCCATTCAACCGAAAGATGTCCACTACTGGACAAAGGTCTCTCCCAAAGATCTCCACGACAACCGGTCTTGCACCACCCGCATCCAGCGGATTCCCGCGACCTTCACCAGGTCGTCGGTCTAACTTGTAGGGACCTACCCACTCTACGTTATCCGGTGCGTGGTAGCCATTCGAGAACACGTTGCCCCCATCGGGCATCGGTTCTGCGAGCAATGTGCCCATCCCACTGCCACTTAAGTTTAGCAATTCTTCGCGCAATGTCGATTACTTTGGTTCTTCTGCGGATCTTCTCATTTCTGATTCGATCTCGCAGTCTGAAGTCTGGGAGTCTGAAGAATTGGAGTAGCATATTATGTTCTAAGTATGATCTGATGCGGCTTTTTTATAATTTCTATAGCGGATAACAAACTCCTCAGTCCTAAACTGACGGCGGACGTGTCAGACATGGACCCTGACGTCCTCATGAGTTCTATGGGACGTATTACGTTGTTATACAAAGCCTTACGGCAGTCGAGGATCAAGGAGACCAGAAGGATGATCACGTCAGCCCTGAAGTACTTCCTGAGGGAGACTCTGCCTCCAGCGGCGACCCTCAGTAGAGTCGTCATAGAGTTTCTGGAGTATTGCAAGGAAGCGGAAAAGGCGAGTGTCGATATAGTGTGCGACAGAGACAGGTGGATCGATATATCTGTCATGAATGCCGAGATTGTCTTTGAGGTGAGATTTTTGTTTTAAAATTATTATCCGTAAATATCCGTAAATAGATAAATTATTATCCGTTTATCAAGTGTTTTTCTTTATGTTTTTGCTGTTATCAATTAATAAAAAAAAATGGTAATAGTAAATTTACTTCAAGTAATGTTTTTGATCGAATTGCGATCACCTAGCGAACATCAATATATTAGACTAATCAAACTCAAGTTAGTTTATTGATAATTGAATTACAATTTTTTTTCATTAAATTATTATTTTGGTTAAAATAAATAGGTGTATTCATTAAGTTTGTTTTAAATCTCAGTTGTTGTTATGTTTTCTTTCACTGTAAAGTTAGACTATTGGATTTTTTATACGATTTGAGTAAAGTGCCTGCACTTCTTCCAATGTTATATAAAGTACAGTTCAACAATGATGACTACAGCAGATAGATGTGGATCTATCTACAGTCGACATCATCATGCCAGGCTAGTTCTACCACGGACAAAGCCTTTATATAAGTGGGTCTAGATATATACTGTCTGATCCCGGAACGCGATGCGCCCTAATATGTATGTCGGATTTTTCAAAGGGTATGGTGGTCGACTGCAATGACTCCTCATGTGAATATGATGAAACAGCTTCTTAATGATCTTGCTCTCAGGTGTTCGAAACATCCGTAAGTCAAGGACTGCTGCCCGTTCTAAGCGGTTGGATATTCGAGGCACTCTGTCACCTGCTGAGCGAGAAAGTATCATCGTCCTTACTCCCTTACACGCTTTTGACTCTCCTAGTATCAGCTAGCTCTAGAAATCCGATCAGAGATGCCACCTCGTTAGCCTATACCGTACTCAGAGACGGCTTCTACAAGAATATGCTTTTCGATGAGGATTGGGGTGTTTTTAAAGATTTTCTCAAATGTAACAATAGTGTATCATTCTCGGATAGAAGATTACTGTGTATAGTGGGGTCGCGTTCGGATTTCACCAGCTCGCAGTTAGTTAGGTTGAAAGAGTTATGCGTCACTTACGAG
Organism: Samia ricini; assembly: GCA_014132275.2. Classification (NCBI taxonomy): domain Eukaryota; kingdom Metazoa; phylum Arthropoda; class Insecta; order Lepidoptera; family Saturniidae; genus Samia; species Samia ricini. Next base: position 28,606,580 of record AP028158.1, read on the forward strand.
TGTCTCGATTATCTACTGATGTGTCTCAACGTGTAGTTCTGTTATTGGCACTGTGTATTTCTACCAGGGAAATTCTGCCTATAGGTTTTCCTTGGAAACTGTCGTAGATTTGGACAGTTTTGTTTAATTGCGCGTCACGTATATAACTTTAGGCGCCAGTTCACAGTGTTCGAAACATAGTTTGATTAAAATGACATCTGTCAAATTTATGTTATTAGTTCTACAGAGTATTGATAAAAGCCATATATTTGCAGAGTGTATTATTAAAACAGAAATATATAGCAAATTGACAGTAGAGCAGATACATCGTAGAATTTAATAGCTGAGATTAGTTTTTACGGTGTGTTACATTTGCAAGATCGATGTTATAGTAATCTGTGATTAAAAAGATGCGGGGACATCACTATTCGAGTAACACCACAACAGTGACCATATGACGTTTTACCTAAGTCTTAGGGCTAAAGTACTAAATTAAAACAAAACCTGACCTCGATGACAGCTGTCACGTTAGTGAAACTGTACGTTAGAGACCTAATAATCGTCTTAATAGTGAGTGAGATATATGTACAAGAGTATCTGCGTTTAATATAAATATTATTTGAAAGAAGAATTATGATGTAAATTAATTAAGTTCAAATCACGATGTAATCTGAATGTAAATTTATTTCAACTTGAGTTTTATTTTTTAATTATATTAAAACGTTGACATTTTCATAATTTAGAAATCTTTGAACATGTGATTATTTGCAGTTGAGATAACTTGACTATTAAATTTATATATCTTTTTTTTTTACACGGTATAGGCTCGGTGCTTAGAGCACAATTTTACCTGATGTTAACTGATGTGGTCCCGGATTTGAATGCAATAAGCGTAGATGTGCTGGTTCACAAGTGATGCCGCCGGAACACATCTATTGGTATTTGGCGACAGGTTTTATTTCTTGAGGGTGGTAGCTACCCAGTCGGGCATTATAAGAAAATCCCCTACCATCAAGCTATGGTTACCTTACGATGTTTTCCTTCACCCAGAGCTCAGGCTGATTTTAGAGGTGAATTCGAACCCGCGTTTACGGACGCAGAATCTAACTGCAGTACAACTAAGCCCTCATCAATTTAAAACAAGTTATTTTCTGTGTTTTAAAATTACTATTAATTTTCGAACGGTTGTAGTGCCTTTCGTAGTGAAAATTCCTTTCCCCAGCTGTGGGATTGATTAAGTTCACTGTTATATACTCATAGAGAGTTCCAAACTAGTGTATTCCCCGTATTAAAAAGTACAATAGATACACAAAAATTTCAAGTCTGTTGATCTATACACAGATTCGATCCCGACTTCGAACGTATATGAGAGTCTAAAAAAGTTATGGATGTTCTATCTATAACTTAAATAATATTATAATATGGTATTTGCATGTGAATAACTTAGTTCAAAAACTTAAGAATCTACTCAGAGAAATGGCATTTGTTTGTAATTGTTGAAATATAGTATTGTGTACTATAATATTTATTAAGATTTAATTTAGAGGAAACGCCATTAATATATTATGGGTATTCTGCATTTATTTATATATACTTTAAAGTACCAATAAATTTGATTCAATTCACTTAGGCACAATCTTTAAATTTTGATTCCATCAATTATATTAATGTCATTCACTTTAAAATCAGTTAATTTTAACGGGTTTTCACGCGTTACCTTTGCTTTTTTCTTCCTATCCCGACGTTTCGGCTGGGTTTTCACCAACCGTGGTCACGGGCTGACTCGGGTTGGTGAAACCCAGCAGAAACGTCGGGATAGGAAGAAAAAAGCAAAGGTAACGCGTGAAAACCCGTTGAAATTAACTGATTTTAAATATGGAACGCGAAAACTTAAAAAATGTCATTCACTTTAATATCTAAAGGAGCACATATGTTGTTAATTCATCCTTAATAAATGTTTTTTTTTATACATTTGGAAAGCGCTTAGTGATCCATAGGATTTTTTGATTATTCATATGAATTCTTATCAATACTAATCTATATTTGTAGACAATGAGATACCGGATACGGCTTAATTTATATGATAAGGATAAATTCCAATAATTCATTTCTTAGTTGATCACCTGACCTTCCAACACTATTAGTTGATTAATAAAAATGCATGTGTAATTTCAAATGTCATTTAAAACCATGCATTGGAGGAAAACCCGATTTGTTATTGTTTATAACTTATGAATGATTTTGGATGCATGTTATTTGGGTCAGTCTGTTTTTTTATTTCTATAATCTTTACAACGAACCTGTGGTTCTTTATTAGACCTTCTCAAAGAGTTTTCGTGACACCTTTGAATAAATGTTCCGCGTTATTGTTACCAATGCATTTGTACACGATAACCATACAATATCATATAAAAATGTTACCATAATATAATGGCAAAAAAACGTAAGTTTATGTATGTAGGATAAAAAAATAATTTAATAACAAGCTTATGATTGTTATCTTGTTTTGCTTATCATTTATTATGGCTCTGAATGGCCTAACTTTTTTGCTTATCTTTAATTCCCCAAAAAGTAGCGGCCATGTATTAAGATCTCAGAAATAACGTTTAGTGTCATTATTTCAATACAAATCATTTTATAACCTATACCACATAAAACATAATATACGGTTATACCGCAAATTAATTAAAAACAAGGATTACAACATGACAGTCGAAAGGAATTTTTGGCGGGATCTCACTCTTGTTATTTAGGAGTTATTGTCTTTAATCCATTAACTTGCGTATTTAACTCTGTATTGTGTCATTTTGTTGACGTTTTATGTGATATAGTTTGGTTATTGTGCACAGGTTAAGTGTATTGTAAATAATAACGCGAATACTTCGATTCTGAGGCGCCACGAAAACTCCATGTTCTTACGAGATGAGTCACTCGTTTTCCTGGAGCTTAGAAACGTTAAAACAAGATTGACACTGGCAGAATTATGTATGTAAATCACAATTGCCACTAATCAAGAAGAAGATGACAGTTCAAAATCGCACCAAGGACTCGTGATATACCTCTAATATCATTCCAAAAATATAGTGTGACCCAACTCAGGGTTGCTAGCTTACGAAATGTTAACATCATTTAGTATATTTTTTTAATACTACGTAAATAATTTCGTCAGTAAATTACATGAAAGTTTAAAAACTAACGTTATACAATAGAGCTGTCACGTTCGTTATACTCATAAGTTGTTACAAAAAAATATCGAATTGATGATCCGGAAATACGTTACAACCCTAGTTTTAATTACTCGAATGTATGTATCTAAATTTTACTGTTAGTAATTGTATAATAAAATTGTATGATTTTCAATTGATTATAATTGTATTGAAATGCTAATTATTCCATTAAATTAAAAATTATTTAACACGTTTGTATTGTCTTTTATTTAATTACATATTGTAAGGGTGTCGTCGGGTTTTACTTCAATGAAAATCGAAGATCACTCACAGACCAATATATATTTTTATCTTCGGGCCCCACGTTGGGCGCCACTTGTAAGGGGGTCTGGTGTTTTACTTCAATGAAAATCGAAGATCACTCACAAACCAATGTATTTCACCAACAATGTGTTTTATTACAATACTATTCACGAGAACAAAATACTACGACCGCCCGAAATCGGATCCTAAAAGGATGCCCGATCCGTGCAAGCCGGAGAGCGCTCAACTGCCCGAGACTGTTCCAAAGGAAGATGGTTCGTGCGTGTCGAACGTTCGTCTCGTCTGAAGAATGATTTTTTTTTTTTTTTTATATATATTTTCCTGGTATTATATTTTTTTCAGGTTGTTTTTATCTGTAGGCTATAAATAGAGTATGGTCAGATGTTATTTTACAATTTTTCTACTTTTATTAAAAAATCAGTACAATATTTGATAATTGTATTTTTTAAATAATTATAGTTGTATTTGTGAATATAATATTTTATGATATTCAAGTCTTTTTTAATTTAAAATGTCATTGGGAGCTTAAATAAAATAACTGTACTGATATCGTGTGTGCTTTTGTTTCTATGATTAAAATAAAAAAATAACCACAACGGTGACGCATTCAAAATATTTTATTTATAATATTTAATGGAAGTTACATTTTTATAATAATTATGTTATAGGATATCTTTGTATGCAACCTCAACTGATGTTTACAATAATAATAAATACAAGGTTTATATAAATACATCAGTAAATGCTCAGCGTAGTTTTTTCAAGTCAAGGTTAGTGGGTTAAGCGAAGACACTATTGAATCTTTGTCGTAGTAAAACATGGGTAAACCTGCTTAAGTTGTTGGAAATGATGTACAGAGTATGAAGAGAATAAAGTCACCTATATAATTTGTGAAGAAATTTAATATATTATCCTGGCATAATTTCGTAATCTACAGTCAATCAAAAAGTAAGTAAGCCATTTAAAACGTTCCATAACTATTTCAAGATCAAACGGTATCGTTCTGATAAGAAAAAATGCAAAGTGTAATGCTTTAACACACGTACGGACCGGACCGCGGACATGGTATGTCGACCGACCGAGGTCATCGGTCGCCTAAGTAGGGATGGGGAATAAGATTTTTTAAATTTGACTTTTTATTCGTAAGTAGTATTCTTCCAGTGGAGGAAATTAGACTATAATCATCATTTATTGCAAAAACTGTGTCCATTTTTTTTATTAACATCACTTAAGGTCATCTTTAGCTACTAAAAAAAAGAAGTATGCCCTAATCTACTAAAGAAAAATGACACTGAAATGATTTGTTTGCCTATTTACAGATGATCATCATATTATAGAAAACGAAAAGGACACTCTAATAATCGATAATTTTATAGTTTGAAAGATTGATTTTTTGGGACTTGATGTTTTGTGAATCGATTCAATCAAACTTAGATTCGAATAGATTCAAAAATCGATCTTTTTCGGAAAAGTAGGGATCTACTTAGGGGACTGATAACATCAGCCGCCCACCGTACTATGTCCTCGGTCCGGTCCGTACGTATGTTAACACTATTATCAAAAACCACATTATATAGGTACCTAAAGGTGTAATCGAGTCATAGAATACAGTGTGTGCTCGTGATATAAAAATAATCAGTGAGGTAAGTTTTTAATATTATGCTTTCAGATTAATCGACCTTGAAGAAATTGATACCGAATATTTTCTATACTTTTACGATCATGTTAAAATTAAAGTTCTGTTTGATACAAGACATTACGCATTTCAAATTAAAAAAAACTGTTGTATTGAGTTAATAAATTCAATTAAAATTTGTGGAGCAATTTTTACAATTGATTATGCAGCACCCAAATTTAAGTGCCGTACAGTAAAATAACGGCGATTGTCGGAGACAGACTTCATCGGCAGTCGCCATAGATTTGGAAAAATACACATTAAACCGAAGGCAGCCCATTAAATGCTGGACATTAAATTTTTTCCCAAAAATCTTTCCAACGACCGGTCTGACGCCACCTGCAACCAGCGGATGGATTCCCGCACCTTCAGGTCGTCGGTTCACATTTTGTGGGGCCTACCCACGCTGCGTCTTCCGACTCGTGGTAGTCATTCGAGATCCCATCGATTATCGGTTTTGCGAGCAAAGTGACCGGTCCACTGCCAGTTAAGCTGGGCAATTCTTCGGGCAATGTCTTTTACTTTGTTTACTTATTAATCTCCTGATACGATTACGCAATGACACTTCAAGCATAGCCTTCTCTATTGCCCTTTGAGTAAATTTGAACTTTCTTATTAGGCCCATTGTGAGCGACCACGTCTCAGTGCCGTATGTCGTCTGCCGATGATAATGAAACGAAAATACAGTATTTATCGACAATGTTCAATACAAAGAAGTAACGTGTGTACGTAATTACACGTACGTACGTACTGCTGTCTTTTATTGTAATGATTTTACTGTATGACGCGTCTATATACTTATACAATGTCATTAGATAAAATTATATATTTGCGTTACCGTTCTCCCTATACTATCATTATCAGCCGGTTATCTATAACTTATCGTAAATAATTAAAGAATAACTGGACTTATCAGTATTGTCCAGTATTCCAAACATGGCCGTCACAAGGAGAGTTTATATTTTTGGTGCGTTTTTATCGAGTGTCCTTTCAGTTTTATTGTTATTAGTTGCAATATCAAGCGATAGTTGGGTGAGTAATTATATTTTTAACTGAAATATCTAGAAAATTCTCTTTTATACACTATAATGTATGGTAGTTTAAGTAAAGACGCTAATATAAGCGATGCTGACTCAGTGCATTAGAATGTTGCTTTGTGAGTTGACAGTGAAGTCCATGGATTTGAGTTTTCTGTAAAAGGTAACATCATGGCTGAAAATATAGCACGCGAATCGAATTTTCTCCAGAACCCGGTGGCTAGCTGTCATCTACAGGTGTCTACTGCAAGCTACATAAGAAAGTCTTATTTCCTAACGTATTTCTATGTCTGGTTATATACTCAAAGCAATTTTTCAAAGCACAAGTTACCAATATGAGTTTGTGAGGCCATGTAAATGTCTATGGAATCCTCATTTTAGCAAGGGAATGTCAGGCCGTGAATTATAGGCAATTTCAATCTATGAAAAATCAAATATTACATTATTTTATTTTAAGGCGATGATGGCGCAGTGAAATTGCGGTTATATGCAGAGTTAATGGACGTCATTTCGAATCATACAACTAACCTAAATATTCGGCAAAGGAACCACTCTCGATATATAAAGTTGAAGTTACTTTACTAATTACGAATTTGAAAACAAAAAATACTGTTTTCTTTTTTCTAACTAATTTTCCTATATACTCGTGTACACTATTTAAGGTAACTAAGTATGTCTACTAGAACCTGATCAGATAATATATCTACGAATAAAAAAAGAATCTTGTAAATCTGTGCAGTGGATTTCGAGTCATAATCTAACTAACGGACAGACACACGTTGCTTTTTATACAATGTAAAGATAAAAATGAATTACCTTGAAGTCATTAATTAATTGAATATTACTCTCAAGTTTAAAATTTGAAATGCGTATTTAAAGGTGTGGTTCTACTGCAATGGTCGTCGCACTCTTCTGTTCAAGGGCCACATAGGTTAATATCAGGTACTGAGGTCACTGCGAGTCACACTTTTATGGATACCATAGTCGTTGATACCATCTATTAATGAACGTATTTTTATGAGCTGTCCATAGATTTTGTGTGGTCTATATTTAAACTAGTTATTGAGTCATTGTCTACCGAGATAGTTTGCGACATCGCGGGCCGTTATATATATACTATCCAAGGTCCGCATGCAGTCCGCGGGCCGCAATTTGAGGACCACTGTTCTACAGCCTCACTTGAAAACCAACCCTTTTAGGTTTACCGTATTTGCGATATTAGACGATATCGACACTTAGAATCAAATGAGATTAATGTCAGAAGCTAACTTTACTGTTACCATAACATTTGAGTAGTCAGTCGACACTTGCCTTTGATTATATTATTTACTGTATATGCTTAGTGCATTGACCACAATCTTACCTGATATTTAAGCGTCGATGTGGTCCAGGATGGTAAATACACTGAGCCTAGAGGTACTGGTTCTCAAGTGATGCTGCCGGAACACACATATTATATAACCTATAATACCTATAGGTGTTTGGCGACAGGTTTTCAAACTTGAGAGTGGTAGTTACCCAGATGAGCATTATTAAAAAATGTCCTACCACCTTGCTATGATTTCCTTATGGTGTTTTTTTTTTATCGAAAGGAAAATGATTTGGAAGGAAAGGATTTGATCAGGTAGATTTGAACCAACTCCTAGCACTACCAACTAAACCATTATTGAAATTCGGAATTGGCAGTATGGCTAGAAAAAGAATAGGAAGAATCTTTTCGTCTATCCTATTGGACAAATATTGCTACTACCTACTTTAATAATATTACTTGTGGCTATGTGTCAAGTCAGAACTGTCAATTGATTCTGACGTTTAGTTTAGTAAAACCTAGATAGATTTGGATTGGTGAGTTCAAACCCGCGCCCATCGAGGCGAAATCCGATCATACTACCATCTGAGATATCATCGCTACATTACTTGAGCTTATAAAAAAAAAACACATGTATGCGATGATGATTGCGTTTCAGATGATGAATGATATGCTGTGAAATATTTTCAGGTTATCTCTACGGCGACGGCCGTTGCCCAGTTTCGTGATAGTACAATCCGATATGGATTGTTTAGGGGCGAGCTGATGCTGCATAATCTTGTCACGCCAACCTTCAACACTCTTCATAGTGAGTCCTCACACATCTACCTATACAAATAAATAGAATTTGAAGTGTCTGTTTGTAATATATACTTATAATAAAAGGCTAACGTGACGAAGTCTGTACATTGAAGATATTTAAAAAAAAATACTTTGCGAGTGTTCAGAATCGACTACAGAACACATTTCTATAGTTATTTGAAATAAATTGTCTGTCTTTTTAATAAGTTCTTCGCCATTCACACATAAACCGAATTTGGTGAAATTTGGTAATGACATATACAGCATCCAGGAGGAAAACATAGGATTCAAATTGTCTGTAGTGCAAGCAGGCGAAGCCACGGGCACATCTAGTATCATTATAATAGTGTTTTACTAAATATATATTAATGTGTATACGGTACTTATAGGAAAAATACAATTTTAAAATTTTTTGTGTTTGTTCTGAGTAATCTACGGAACGGCTGGACTACTTTTGATGGGAGATTTTCTGTCAGATATCTGAAGTTGTAAAACGCAGCTTAGGCTACATTTAATGTACAAATATAATAAGGGTTCTGTGTAACAACATTAAAATTAAATAAGAAGTATGATACGCAAGCTGACCCGCGGGTAGAGCTAGTTTTGAAATAAAACTTTATACCTTTATTATCATAGAACAAAACGAAACTAGGCGGTTTAAGATTGATAAGTTGCTTATTTTTTATATTACTTCCAATCACTCAATCAAAAACTGTAATTTGAAGACATGTTTATTCAACGATATCGCATGGCGATCACATCTGTCGACGAATTTCAGAATCGATTAATGACACTTACATATACATCTATACTAATAAATAAAATTGAAGTGGATGTTTGTAACATCAAAATATCATTTTTTTTTACTACCTACATATTAACACGATACGATACAATAAATGTATCGTATATATCTATACAAAAAATACATTTTTTTTAATTTTGGGCTGCATGGCTGATTATTCTGGATAATCTCCGGAACGGCTAGAGTGATATTGACGGGACTTTTTTGGTAGATAACTGAAGTTACTCCGCGTAACTTAGGGTACTTTTATTTTTCGAAAATAATTAGGGTTCCGCGTAAAAAAATTAGAACTCATAAAAATTTGAATAAAATTCGAATCAATACGGATAGATTTATGTGCGAGTGCTTGAATTTATGAAAAATGTTTGTACTTTATCTTAGTGCCAAAAAAGTTACGAAAATAATTAGGGTTCCATATAAAAAAAACGCAGTGAAGAATATACATATGAAAATCGGGGGCAGCCGCGAGCACATAGCTAGTCGATAATATATTGACATGAACGCTCGCATGCATAAAGGAGACAAAATGAAAGGGATGCGTGTGGTAATTGGTAATAAAAAAAAAGGTTTACCCTACCAAAACAGAAATATAACTTGCCGATAGATAAGATCTACATAAATTTCGAAACGACCTCTAAAATACTGTTGGAATTTAATCTTAAAACAAAGTTATTTTTAGAAGAAAGTCCCTTGTTCTGTTTGGGTAAACTTAATTTTGTGATTTATACGCAAAAGTGAATAATAATTTATCTTCAATTATTTAATCTTTGCTAATAATATTTTATAGGGCTTATTTATTGCGCTACCCGTGTTGCTTTGATAAGTTTTGTATAGTAGATGTAAGTCCCCTTAGAATTTATTATTTATGTCTTGTAATAATTTCAAGGTAAAATTATTATTTTTCTCAGTCATGTTTAAGTATTTATTTTATGTAAAATTTATGGATTTACTTCATTGTCTTAGAATTATGGTAGCTCACTTATAAAATCCTTGAGATGATAGTTAAACAGTTAACATAGTTAAACAGCTTAAAAGTAGAAAGATAATTAGCTTTCCAATTTTTTTAAGATCATTTATTGTGAAGGTTTATTATTAAAGATTTTTACTGTTTTTTAATAAATATGAATCGAAGTTAAAATCCATTATCAAGCTATTTCTTATTAAATTTATGAATGGTTTGTCCTTGGCCCGATTTGACTGGTACCAAAAAAATATTTTTGCTTTAATATTTCATTTGTTTTTAGTTGGTAGTCTGTTGTTCTTGTCTTGAATCATACAATGTAACTTATAGTGTTTTTTTAAAGTATTTAATTGAAATAGATTAATTCGGGAACCTTTAAAAAGTCTGCGTTTTTTAAATAAACTAAATAGTAACGTTATTTATTAAACATATACTTTTATATTGTATGGGCTTCAGTGTTTGACCACAATCTCGCACGATGATAAGTGACGCTGTGGTGGTAAGCGACACGAGTACTAATAGGTACCGACAGATGTCAACTTCAAAGTGATAGTATAGCAAGGTACATAAATAGTAGAGAATGCCAGCGCACTGTTTTATGATTTTTAACGATGATTTCAAATACTGAAAGGTTAGGCTCATTGTAGTATTAAATTCATTTTGATTGTCGCTATGTCTAATCACATTAGTACAGAGCAATTATTCTCCGAAGATCTACTTTTGATAATGCAATCAGATAGTCATTTGCCAAATACGTCTTATAAATACATACATTGCATCACGCCTTTCTCCCGTGGGGGTAGACAGAGACTGTGTCCTTCCACTTGCTACGATCTTGAAACACTTTCATGGCGACTTTTAAGACGTGTACGATCTGGTCGAGATACGTTCGCCTAGGTTGACACTCACCGCCGACTTCTTCCTCCTTCCTCTTTCTCTCCTAACTCCTTCTACTCACAGTTTCTTGTCTATAGACAAGGATAAGAGGAGGAAAAGTCGGTACTTCTCCTGGTACTTTTCCTGGTTGGCGGGCAGTGAAGGGGGCCGTCTTGTGCCAAGCTCCCTCTTTGGACGGAATATAAAGAAAGTGACCCGTGTCGCACTAAGAAGGCGGTGGACGGAACCGTGGCTTGTTAGTGGGTATTTCCGGTGCTTCACCCCGGGCGAGTTCCACAAACTACCAGCCAACTTAATCGGGGAGAATTTACTTCCCGCTTAAGTTGGTAAAGGGATGCGTAAACGCATTTCCTCTTTACCCCACGAAAAAAAAAGGTCTACACTTAACGACGTACCCAGCTACCCTCGCCTTGTAAATTTGTTTCGTCAATGTTCTGTCGTCCATCCTCTCCACATGCCCGAACCAACTAAGCGTTCCTTTCTCTATTCTCCACTACACCACAGCGTTTACTTATCGTATAAATAACTGTAAAAAATTATGCGTTTTCAGTGACATGCATACCGGAACTCAACGCGTGCGCTCTCAGCTGCAAGACGGAAGCCGAAGCAAGATTGACAGAGGTAAATGTTAAAGGGTACTTTATAGGTATCTAATCTAAGGAAAATAATTTAGTAATCACGGGACAGTCACTAAATCTTAGGTAGATTTACTGATAATAAAACTGAAGTATTGTTTGTAAATACATCTTTTTTTTTCAGAAATTTTGTATTTTAGCTAATACTTATATCGTACATTGAAAAAAATGTTTGTGTGTGTGCATATCCGGATTTAGCTCCAAAATGGCTCGACCGATTTGGATAAAACTTTTACGCAGAAAGCCTATGTCAACGAGCTGCTGCTAGGCTGTATAGATTTTCAAAACTAATTACATAATTAGTGAAAAAAATGAAGAAAAAAATATTTTCGGTTTTAACTCAAAAACTGGTTGATGATATTCTGTGTACCATATTCGATTTTGTGATCACATAATATAGTATGAGGCTCGGCCTTCCGTGATAACTTTAATTGAAATTAATTGTTTAACCAAGGTGGAGGCAATGGCCCAGGGTTACGCGCCGACTCCGGCTTGCGCCTCTGTCACTGATGTCGACAGAACTACTATACGTAAGTATTCCCAATAATTTTTTTTTTTATCCAGTAGGTACGCTGAGAAGACGCTTATTAACCTCAAAAACTTACCACCGCGCTGGTTCGGAAAAAAACCCAGTCGAGAAGAGACGGCAAAAAAACTCGATCTGGTTTCTTTTTTTTTGATAAAATGTTCTTATACAGTTCATAGTTACAGGCGGTTTTAGGGAGGTTTGTATTTTCCAGGCATTACTATCTTTCAAGTAATCCACCTTGTATTAGTTGTGTGCTTAAACTTAATGTCAGGTAAATCGGTAATGTACCTAGAAACCATATTGTCGAACATGACACTATAACCTAAAAGCTTTTATTAGAATTACGGGCCTAAAGCATGGCAATATTTATTATATAGCTGACTATGACAAAGATTTACAAGTTAGTAGTGAAAATATCTTCTGTAAACAAGCTCAACATTAATTAAATAATATTATCTGATTAAAATAAATAAATGATTAAATCTTTCACATAACACTGTGATTTCATCATTTAGGTATGTCTCTCACAGAAATCTTAGGAATATTGTAAGGATTGAGCTTGCACCTGATTGATTTCTCACATTGAATCCATAATTCTGAAGAAGTGTTTTAAATTTATTTTCAAGTTCAAATCCTATCTTGTTGTAACTGATAATTTTGAATTTCAGTTGATCCACCACCGGTGATGTCATTTGGTCTGTACGTCAGCGTACTGGTGATATTATTCCTGCAGTTATTCTTTGCTATTATCGCAGCCGCATTGGCTATCATAAATGCAACTAAAAACCCCACTGAACCTATATTTGGATTACCAGGTAAGTCATAACTTCTTTTGCAGAGTTCATGAAGTAAAACTGCACTGTCTAAATTCGGGATAAAAAATAAACTATTGAAGTTCTTTAGCATAGTTTCACAACCTTATTTTGATCACCGCAATATTCTCAAGTAGATGATTTTTTCTAGAGACTCCCATCTTAGTTTTTTTTACCGTTTTAAACTATATTTTTAATATGCCCATGCCCGCTCTGGGCTATCTCAGTGCCCTCTAATTTTTCTGGGTCTTTATTAAAAAAAGCCTTCTACCAGTGTGTGTTGCCAGTGATAACTTGCGGGACTAAGACGTGCGCCTAGAAAGTTCTAAGTTACCCAAAGGACAATAGAGAGGATTATGCCCGGAGTTTCCTTGCGTGAACGAATGAGGAGATCCGCAGAATAACTAAAGTAATCGAAATTGCACAAAGTATTGCCAAACTAAGGTGACAATTGGCTGGGTACATTACTCGTAGAATTGATGCCCGATGGGGCCAATGGGTTTTCGAATGGCAGCCGCGTAACGGAAGATGCAGCATGGGAGGCAAGGTGGACCGACGATCTGATGAAAAGGTCGCAAGAATTTGTTGGATGCGGATGGCGCAAGACCGATCGTTGTGGAGATCTTTAGGGGAGACAAATATAGTGTGCGAGTAGTTATAAAAACTTTAAAAGGACAAAACCGTAACTTTGGTGTTGCTTGTACTATTATATTATTATTTATATACTATAAATGTTAATAATATTTTTAGGTTGTCTGTGGACGAATGTAGTAACTTCGGTTCTCGGTTTAATCGTTCTCATGACCTTCGGCATTTATTTCGTCAGCTCAGGGTTAAGGGACCATTTAGCGTTATCATACATCGCTTTGGGACTATTCATACCCAGCCCTGGACTTGGATATTCATACTGGTAAATCATTGTTTTTTATAATGACGTTCCAAATTGTGAATCTGAATATTTGAGAAAATGGTTTTTTATGTTAGTTTATAGTTATTTTAAAAATATCAAAAATTTGTTAATATTTTTGTATGAGTAAAGTTTTTTTTTTTGTTAATTTGTCGTATATTCTCTGCTATCCGTGCGAAGATCAGATCAGGTCGCTAGTATTAATAAATGTAATAAAATATTTATTAATACGTGACCAGAGAATACATCTATTTTTTTTTCAATTTGTGAATTAGTTATGGGATTTGGGTAGATAGATTATTTAATTGCGGATATAATTAATTACAGGCTAGTGATAACGGCAATACTTTGCAACATGATCAACGTTTGCCTGATAAGACTAAGGACGTACCTCTTAGAGAGGGACCCACCCCCGCCTACTATCAAAGTGGAAAACCATTCCGATGGCACAATATTCTTGTATTAAAACCTCGTGTCTTTACCAGCTGCTATGTATAGTTGTAATGCGAAATACTTTATGTAATTAGAGTTAAGATTTTATTGTTACTTCGTTGGTTTTTTTTCTAAAATATATTATAGTGACAACAGATTCTAAATCATCCATTGTTGTATGTCTTTTACCGAAATATGGATCGTGTAAGTTTCTCATAGTCCTGATAACCATCACTTGAACAAAGACCGCATTTGGCTATCTGCTAACAAAGGAGCAATCGGCCCCTTCCCCCCTTCGGACTGTATAGAGGTACTGACTTAAACGGTTGCTTTTAAAAATTGGTTACAACTGCAAATAACTGATAGTTGAATTTCTTTTATGTTCACCGTCAAAAGCCTTAGGATTCTATCATTATTATCATCAAAGGCTAAAAGTTTGAACATGTAGAAAATTAAGACAGTTATGAGTTATCATAACTTATTAATAACTTTAAGTAAAGAAGGTTCTTAACTCCGCGAAAGAATTAACTCGGTTCTGAGATTTGGAACCCGATGCGCGAACCCTTGCGTTACTTTTGCCTTTGAAATTGATTATAAAAGGTTCAAGAGTTTTTCAAACGGTATTATTGTACTAAGTATAGACGATTCGTTAATATCAACCCGCAAAACAGTTTCAGACATCAGAACAGACAAAACACAGCCAAAACTGTAGGTAACTCTAATAATGTTATAGAATTTTTTTTTGTCATTAAAATTATTATTACATTTTACCTATTTTCATTTACGTCGCATAATACTAAATACACCTGTCTCGTTCTATTGCGTACGAAGCGATACGTGTTTAAAAGAGACACTGTCGATAAGTCCGTGACACGTGTTCTCGATGTATATCGCCTACGTTATTTTGTATTATAACCTATAAATAAAAATCATTGAATAGCTTTATTCGTTTTATTTGTATAATTTTTCATTTATTGTTATAATTATTTTTATGTGTAAATGTGATTGTAAATAAAGTGTATCTTTTTTATTCACATTAAATTTTTTATTTCTGTTAATATCCCGGGTTGGTAATTATAAAATCAGCTGAAAGCTGCTCTGATCGAGATGGAGGTTAAATATTTAATAGAGATCAAGATTGGGACAAGTCGCTAGCACTGGGAATGTAGTAATAATAATAGTAGCATAGACCGTTAGGATTTAATAAATATGATATCTTGGAAGCAAAAAACAAACCACTTACTAAGAATAAAAATCATCTTTAATTTTTTAAATAAATGTAATTAAGTAACTGTGCCAGCGACTTTGTCCGCGTTGCATAATGTTTTTGGGTAGCATTTTAAATTATTTACGCTAATAATTTTACAAATAAGATACATATGTATAAATACTTAATTATTTAAGCATATAAGAACATAAAGTATTAATATGAGTTTATTTAAGTACATTTTATAAACTACGATTTTTCTTTTCTCATCTTTTGCCATCAGTATCCGCATGCGTGTGACGCAGTCGTCTTCCCGTTCGGGTAAGCACACTTAGAGTGAAATCTATAGAGCGTACTCAGGTTTATCTCAGACTTACCTCCAGAAATCAAATTAATAGTCACAAGCTTAGCTTCAGCTGAGCAATGTCAAAGTCGTAAGATTCGACGACTTACGAAAATTTTAGCTATTTTTATTCGAGTTCGGCAAAATGACTGCACTTCACCTGTTGTTAAATTAAGATGAGCTGAAACGTCACAATAGCGGCATTTCACCATGTGTATGATAGTAGCAACCCAATCGGGATTATTCTCTTACAACTACACAAATTGACGGATCTATATTGCCTGATTGCGGAAAATGACGCGTCGAAATTTTTCATAATACCGGCATTTCACCATGTGTGTGGTAGTCGCGACCCAATCGGGATAATTTTTTTACCCCACACAAATTGTCGGATCTATATTGGATGATTGCGGAACCTGACGCGTGCGCCGTACCACTCCGCGCTCCGCTGCCCCCGCCGCGGTCCTCCCCCCCCCCCCCCATCGTAAATGCTACATCAAAATAGCTCTAATATTTTGTTTCTTGTCGCAAACTTATAAAACAGTCATTTAAACCTTACATATTTCCATACAAACAAGCTTTCATCCCCTATTCCCTGTTGTTATTTTACACCCTTGAGGGTGGTAAAACTTTTACAAACTTTGAATGTTATATTTATTTATATCGAATCATCAGCCTCAAAAATAAGTTTCAAGCTTCTAGCTCTAAAAATGACGACACTTTAATACAACTTTTCATCCTCTCTTTCAACCCCTTGCAACCCTTTAGAGGTAAAACAACTGTGAACGGACTATACATAAGGCATTAGATAAAAATCATACCATAAATCTATACGAATAAATACAATTAAAGTTCTGTTTTGTAATGTCAAAATTAATTTCTTTTACTAAATATATATGAAAGTATATATGAGACCTGTACCAAAAATACGATATTTTTGTCTATCTGTCTGTTTGTACCGGGTAATCCCGGAATGGCAGGATGGATTTTGACGGGACTTTTTTTTTTATAGATAGCTGACGTTACTTAGGGTACTTTTAATTTTCAAAAATAATTAGGGTTCCGCGTAAAAAAATTAAAACTCCTAAAAAAATTAATAAAATCCTATTTAATGCACAGTTTTACGGGCAGGTGCTTGAATTTATGACAAATATTTTTACTTTATCTTAGTACTAAAAAAATAGGATTCCGTATAAAAAAAATAAAACGCAGTGAAGAATATATGAAACAAGGGCACAGCCGCGAGCACACTGCTAGTATTATAATAAGTAATGAGGTTTTTAGCATATAATAACGAATAATATAAAATTGATAGGCGATCGTTATAAAAACACTTAGGTTAATGTTCCTAGATGAACAAACAAATTACATTTGTCTAAAAACCAAATTTCGTGGTAAAAAAATATAATGTAGAAATGGTTTTTGAAAAGATATTTAGATAATATTAAATACACAATAAAGGCTACAAAGAACCTCAAGTCGAAACCGGGATTTATTTATCTTGAGAAATAAAAAAGTTATTTCTTAAAGAAAACGCTCGACAATCCTCAGGGGATACAGCATTTGCATATAAATAAGACATTTTGTCTGCGCAAAGTTCCAACTAATTATGTATTGTTAAAGTTTTACTAACTTTTTGTCGCTAAAGGTTTACTTTTGAAGAATTTATTTTTTTAGTAATCAGACATCGTTTCTATTGCATTCTCAAGTTGAAAATCCATTGCTAAGCTACTGCTTGTAGGTTATATTCCGGCAGCATTAGTTGCCAGCCAGTACGGTACCGAATTAGTTTATTCATTATTTTTTCTAACCTCGTTAATGTTGCTGACCGGAAAGGCAATTACAGCTCCATCGAACTTTGTGGGCGAGTGCTGAAGGCACTCAGCCGCAAATACAGAATTAGTGTATAGATATATATACACCTTTATAGATACTAACTAGCTATGTGTGCACCCGCGTTTTATATATTGTTTACTGCGTTTTAATTTTTTCATACGGAACGCTAACTATTTTCCAAATTTTTTTAGTATTAAGTGGATGTGGATGTGTGTCACTCCGGGAGTGGATGAAGAGAGGGCACGGCTCCCTCACGTTCAGGCTTGTGCAGATACTGTCCGGACATGGGTTTGGGTGTTGGATTGTGGGTGTTTTTGTGTTTGTCGTGTGTCTTTTGTGTGTTGTGTGCGTTTTTCCTCTGCTGTGTTTTCTGTCTCTTCTAGGTATCCCTCTCCTTCCTACGTCTTGTCGACTAAGACAAGATGAGTGAAGGAGAGGGACCTATTTTTCTTCTTCCTCAGTGGCGGGCTTCTTCCCCTGTATCTTTGCCCGCCACTGATCTATCCCATTTTTCCGTTTTATTGGGGGGGGGGGGGCAGGGAGTATATCCTGCCCCCTTCGGATGGACGACCTGCTAGGTCATACTTCTTTCGAGAGGTGGGCAAAGAGGTGGGTGGAGAAGTATTCTCCCCCATCCCTATTGGACCATTGTACGGACGAGGCCCGGAGGGTTCGCCGCAGGGGGCGACGCGGTGCTTGCGAAAGCCACCCCGGGTCGCCCCCATCCCAAATGCGGCGGACGGCCCCGGGGGGTTTTAGTGGGTATTTCCGGGCGCTTCACGCCCGGGTGAGTCCCACACTGGCACGGAGTTCGTCTCTCCGTGCCCCCTTACCTATTGCATTGGGGGACTCCGGTCTCACTAATGCAATAGTTAAGGATAGTGCGTAAATGTATTTCCGCTCGACAAAAAAAAAAGGTTCAAATTCTGCGGGAATTTTAGGATATAGGTAACGGCCAAGCCGAGGTTCGAACCCTTGTGCTAGTTACCTTTTGCGGCTGAGTGCCTTCAGCTTTCGCCCCCAAAGCTCGGTGAAGCTGTAAAGGCCCTTCCGGTCGACATCATTAGCTAGGTTAGAAAAAAAAATAGTATCGAGAAGGAGTGTAGTCTCAACCGAAGGCGCGTGCGGATGAGAAGCAGTGTTTTATCGACCGTCTTCGCGTACGGGCCTGGGTTCTCAAGTCGCTCATCCTGAGCACCGAGGCCTAGCATCGAAGGTTATGGCTACATGCCCAGTGCTGCGTGCGCTGTGCTGCATGCGGTGTGCACTGTACGGAGTGCCCGGAATGGCGTGGCGGGAGCACCACAGCTAAACTTCGTACAGCGTACAGATGTGAGATACTCCGTGCGGTATTGTTATCTACTGCGGTTTATTCAGTGCAATCGGTCCCTGTTGATCTTAACTGATCCAGCATTAACTTATTTATTTTTTAATTTAAATTTCACTTCGTATCTAACAATATATCCAATCAAAATAACAACTTTGTAAAATTACAAACAGATACTTCAATTTTATTTAATAGTGTATACATAGTATATATAGTATACTTAGCGTAACATAGTTTTCAATTTACGAACCATTTGTACCCGAAAACATCTAATTCCCAATAGTAAGTTCTAGAAAAGTGTTTTGTTTTAATCAATCTTGTAAATATAGCATCCCATTGTCTTAAACAAAATGGTTATTGTAAGGGATTAAATGATGACATATCAAAGGCACAATATCCGTTTACTGATGGTTGATTGCATGCAAATTGGGGCCGGCGCGTCCGACATGAGTATGTGAACGTTTGCCTTAAGTTGGAAAAGCGAAGCGAGTTGTATTAACGTTAGTTATAGTAGAAGACATAGCATTGCGGCTTTTACGGTATACGAGTGTTGCAACTCATGAAAGCTATATATTTTAACGATATTAAACTCTATTTATAAAATTATTAAATCGACTATAAATTGTACACAATTATTAAACTTTAACATTAATATTCGTAATTGCAGTCACAGAATATTCCATATCCCTTTTTATAAAAGCAACATCTCTTTGAACAATTCTATATCTAACATGTGTCGCTAGTACAACAACGTATTATCAAGCACGGCTGGATCTACGAATTTTTCGGACCGGGGCAGAAATTTAATAGTGGCGCCCCTGTCTCCAGCGATTGAGATAAATTACTTTAAGAAACTCATAAAATAATAAGTAAGCATTATAAAAAAAATCCTTTTAATAATTTGTACTCTTTATTTTCTACCTACTAATAACTTTTTCATCTCTGAGGCACGAAATTATACACCCGGTTAAATAGAGTATGTCTGGAGCATTCCATACCAACCCAAACCTATGAAACCTGTTACCCAGAATTTTTTACCCATCTTGAAAAAGTTATGAATTTTAAAAATAAAACGATTCTTTTTTAAACTTTCCATAACTTTGTTAAAAATTGGACGATCGAGATGTATTTTATTATAAAATCTACGTAGTACATCTAAATTTTCAATCAAGGTCAATGTGGTGCTCGGAGCAGGTGCCCCGGCTTGCTCCTCCCGACCCGATGCTGTCATCAATTAACACTCCAATGCAGAGTCAACTATTGACATATTTCATTTAAATTTGTTTAGGTATAGATATATCATCATCATTATCATAATCATAATATTAATACGTGAAGCAAAAAAACTTTGTACCACTTGTTACGAAATTTGCGCGGACAGAGGAGTATAAAAATATCGCATACTTATAGTTTATATAGAGAAGGAGTGTAGAATGTTAAAACATTTTTTTTTAATTATTCATAAAAGTATACTAAATTAATAAAACAATAAAGTTCACACACTACCATTAGTTGACACAGACAAACAACTATTACGATTATTAATGCATTATCAATTACATGTTAATGTCAGACTTGACATTTATTTACCGCGTAGACAGGATACTGACTTTTCAGAAAGTTTTATTTTAAACAATTGACAATTAAAAACAAACAAAGTTTTTAGCGTTTTTACGAATTATGGTCGAATTTCGATCACAGATGAGCATTAGTAATAAAGGAAATACACGAATTTATTTTAACTGTTAAAATACGAACCTGGCGTTTACGCTAGTTCCAATTGCTTTCTTACTGTCAAATTGTTCTTGGTATTTCAACGATTAATGTTTAAACTTTAAAATTACTATTCGCAATTTTTTTAGTTCAAGTTTTATAGTTACAATTTAGAATTTCCTATTATAAGTCCTGCTATATGGTACTCTTTGTGCACACATATGATTGGTTTATAATCTAGTTTAAAACTGTGTAACATTTCTAAATTATATTTGTATTGTTTATAATCCTTAGTGTTTGCACATAATAAATTAAAAACGTAAATCATTAGAATTTCTAAACAACATCTGATGTTGCTCAAATGTTAGTAAATATTATTCTGGAGTTTTTGGGGTAAAATTTAACAACGATAACTAAGCAGTTGTGTGACCGAATTTCGTGTCGATGGATGTAGATTTACGTTCTATCATATTGTTCCTTGTTATACTCAACAGATAGAGTTAAAATGCACCCCTGCTATTTCTAACATCTCTTATGGTTTCGCCACACTGTGAGCGAGTCGGGACGCCAGCGCGCTTTTACTATAAAAGAGGTCGCGTATGGCTCGGGTCAACGCCATGTTTTCTATAGAAATATCGCGCTGGGATTGATGTAAACTTAAAGCGAAACATTGCAATTTTACGTTTACATCATGTGAACAACATGTATGGTAAAAATTATACTAAAACGCTTATGTTTGTACCACGGTACTAGCGAAGACCACGGGATACCGAATTCATGCCGGCCGACGCAGACGTCGCGCAGCAAGCAATTTAGAATTCGCCATCAATCATCCCGCCGGCCCTAGTTAAGGGTACGCCTGTCCGGGAATATATAATGAACTTCAGTTCTGTAATGTTTAAAACTTTTGGTGATTTACGAACGTTCACTTTCCTTTTTTTGAATAACTCGAAACTTTTTGGACGCTTTTTTTTTTCATTTTTATTTTATTATTAAGAAGTTGGAAAGGTGAGGTTGGTGACGTTTCTCGTCAAAACGACTTATTATGTTGAGGAAAGCGATAAGTACGAAGTGTCGCTTTTAATTTTATTTATATATGAAAAAAATTGTAGGTTATTTGGTTAAATTTGTTTTTAAGATATTATAGTATTAGTACATAAATATAACATTACTGCTCATAGATGTCATACTGAAGGAATATATTGGCTTAGTATTCATGTATGAAGACCACACCATAGTACTTTCAAAGCTGAAACTTAAACAAGATTTTTAAAGAATTAAACTTTTTGGTTATATGACCTTAGCATACTAGACTGTATAAAGTCAAAGATAGTCAATAGTACAGCTAAGAAGGTCAATAGTACAGGTGACATGAGAAGCTCGCGCTGGAAATGACGTCACGTCAACGCGTGGCTTTAAGGAGTTAAAGTTAATCTACGCATATAGAAAATAATCGTGTAAATTGATTTAGTGATTCTCGGGTTATAAACTGCTTTTTATACTATGTAAAATATAATATATTCTGTATTTCATTTGAAAAATCTTCCTCTTAACTGTATGGCGTGAACAATTGTAAAATATTGTAACAGTAGCGAAGTAACGAGTTGTAAGCTGTATCTATATTTACAAATGAATAATTATTCTTTTGTATACGAAAACTCGGGAATGGTTTCACAATTTTTTACGACATTAAAAATAGACGCTACGGAAAATTATGATGACATTCAGAAACTTTAGTGATGATCATAATTTTTCTCAAACATTTTTTTTTATTTACTATCTCGTTGTATTGAATGTGGGTACTACATCGTAGGGTAAAGTTCGATATAAATACGAAACGGCAAAAGAGTAACCACAACCGAATTTTCGGTTTCTTATTTAGTTTTGGCTGAAACTTTAATTAACATTTATACCCTAATACCAACTATTTTGAATAAATGATGACCTATGACAGATTATGTGATTAGTTTATATCGAATTTTTAGTTCAGTTTGTGGTCGATATTCGACCGTAATTATAATTCAAATGAAGACATTTTTTTTCAGATGTTTTTTTTTATTCATAGTCTTATCAATAAGTGATCATTTAAATATCTTAAAAATCGGTTGATAATTGATTTATAAATAGAAAAGTAAAATGTAGTGAACTACTTGATCTTTACCTTTTTATACAGGTTATAAAATTATATAGTGGGTATAAGTGTCAGTATTGATAAATCGGATAATAAAATTAAAGAACGTATTGTGCTGAACCTACATAGTCAAAGGTAAGGTGATGTAACAAAAAATAACTCAGCTAAGACGATTAGAACTGCAAACATTAAAATACTAAATTTAATTTAAAAAAAAAAACACTTGTTTCGTTAAAATCAAAACCGACTTCAAAGGAATATACTATTCAAATGTACTAAAACGTAATTAAATAATTACTGTATTAATCTACTTCTGTTTACTTCGATATATACTTTGTTTTAATATCATTAATAATATTGGAGTTGGTGGCAGCTAGAGTTCATTTGTTTCACCAGTCAACAATTTGTTCATTTATAATCGAAATAACTGAAGTAACTATTATATACTGTTGACCGGTAGGGCCTTTACAATTCAACCAAACTTTTGGCAATTTTGAACTTTAGGGCACGGAGCGTGACTCGCGAGCGAACATTTGAAAATGTTGCCATGATATCGCTTGCATGAATGAAGAGATGTCGGCTTAGTAGTAATGTGATTGAAAACTGCATCTATCGATGTGATTTTGAATCAAAATCAAAATCACATAAATCTTTATTCAGTGTAAGTCCTAAGAAGGCGCTTATGGACGTCTAAAACACTACCACCGGTTCGGAAAACAACTCAGTCGACAAGAGCCGGCAAGAAACTCGATCTGGTTCTTTTTTTTTATAAATATAATATATATCATTTTTTTTTTCAATCCTTTTCCTTTTAAATCCTTAAATAAGCCGGAGTTTTGTTGAAGAAAACATCGTAAAAAAAAATCATAGAAATTAGAATATGTATGATCCAGCAGAGTCACTTCAGAGCCAGTATTTCTAAGCTTAATATATCATATTTTACATTTAAATTGTCACTTTGTTATACTATAGGCTTTGACTATAATGTAACCTGATATTAAATGTCGATGATTACTTCATGGTATAAAACAGAACCTATAATGTTCTCAAGTAACTATACCAGAACATAGTAACTAGTCAGATTTCAGTCAGTAAAAAGTAGTCAGGAAAAAGTCTACCACTATGCGACTTAACATCAAATTAGATTGTGTTTAAAAGCTTTACCTAAGCGGTATAAAAAAGCGGGTAAAATTCTTGGGTCTATAAAAAATTATTCCATTAATAAATCCAATTTATAGTAAATGGAATATGAAAAACCGTTTTCACACGTTTCGAAAACGTTGAATGAATGTCGAAAGTTTAATTAAAACCAGATGGATCACGATATTGGACGAGTCCGATCAATCAGATATTTAAAACATTGACATTCAATAGGTCTCTGTACTGATTTATCGGCTGATGGGTTGTTTGTTTGATTGATTGCAATTGGAAACGCATTCCAATTATTTCAACGAGGTAATATAAAATGTATTTTCAAATAAATTAATAGAGAGTAATTATAATTATATTCCATTCCTAATATATTAACCACGTTGCACAGCACAAAATAATATATACGATTACAAAAAATGTACCTAATATTATGAGTATATTTAATGAGAAAACGAAACTTATACTAATCCTAATTTTGTCACTAGGTAATATGCCCAAAATGCTAGTAGCATTGCCACATTAGATGCGAATTCTCATTATCTGGGCAGTAATAATCCAGCGTGGACTGAACTAAAAGGTTCAGCAAAGTTTTTATTGATAATGTCTGTACTAAGCATCTACCAATCGACAGTTTTTGACTATTCACGCAAAATTAAAATATGGGTTGTGTATCATAAAAAAGTCCCGTTCAAATCGGTCTAGCCATTCCGGAAATTAACCGGAAACAAATTAAAAAAATATGCATTTTTGGTATAGATATCGTATGTACATTCATATGTATTTAGTTTAAAAAAACAGACACTTCAATTTTATATATTAATGACAACAAAAATTTGTTTTCTTTGAACGTTTCTACATCGCGCTATTGTTCTCTTGTCTTCCATTATACATAAATGTTTTAAAAAAGTGTAATTTTAAATTAAATTTTATTTATTAGGATAGACTAGATGAGTTTTAGAAACCTCCTCATTACAATGCAAGAATGAATTAAACATGACTATTTTTCTACTATGCCATAAAAAATAGAACAAATGATCACTTACAGAGGAACTTTTTGATATGGCACTGTCGTCGCCATTTGAAACCCGTATACTCCGCCGTTGGCTGGACGTCCATCCCAACATTAAACCTAGTATTAATGCCACCACCCTAAGGTGCTCCAGGACCTTTTTCTCGCGTACGCTAGTGCTGTGTTTACCCAGTACATTTTCCCTCCAAGGCTACAACGTGCTACACGTCAAAAAGAGACTTAAAAACGTTCTCCAAGGTCGGCAAGGTATCAATAATACTCCTCGTGCTGCAGTTGACCATAGGCGGCGGGAACCATTTCTCCTCAGATGGGACGTCTGCCAGTTCGCCATCCATTAATATAGAATTTAAAAAAAGTCTTATGCACTACCATTGCTCAAGAAGACAATAAAAATTAAAATTACACAAAAAAATATTTTTAACAAAAACTATGTACACCTTTTACATTCGCAAAAAAAAATCAAATAAAGTAAGAGAACATTTTTCAATTTTTCTCGAATTTTATTATAAAAACAAGCTGCTATGTCGACTCCCTTATAAATATCCTTTGTTATCATCCAAGCGTGAGTGGTTTAAATAAATTCGAGGGCTGTTATATGTGTGATGTGAGGAGGTGGTACCGCATCCACCCCGCGGACATTAGCAATGGGCAGTCGAGGAAATGGACGGATTCGAGTATGTTCTACTTTCTCCTTTATTCAAATACGGAATCATGAAAAGAAAAATTATTTATTTGAAACTAATAAATAGCATTTCAAAGATTCTCAGAGAGTTTAAAAATAGTTCGCCATAATAAAAGTATCATATTAGTAGCACTCTTCAACGAATTGTGGAATACAAGAAACAGGAAAAAAAAAAAAAAAAAATAGTACAGAAAGAAAATGTTTTTTTTAATGTAAGTAAAACTGATTATCAGTTTTTTATAAATTGCTTTATTCAACTGAGAATCGAACGGGCTAAAATTCAACAAGATAGTGTCTTGTGCTTTTATGATAGGGTAAATGATAAGAATCGATTTCTTTTAAGTAACATCTTAAATTAAAGGCAGACACAGAAAATATAAAAAATATAGTACCTACTTGCTTCAATAATAATATCAAGTTAGAAGTCTTCCATGGTAAAACGATTTTCATATTCAAACTGACAGACAGTTGTACAATTTGTTAATCAGGCTTACCCCAGAAACTTGAATAGAACATTAAGAATTAATAGATTTCCTCAGATTCTTAGACTTTGTAGGAACTATAATGATTCAAATAGTTTGGGAAGAAACTAGGATTGGTATTTATTGAACATCGCGTAAATGGAATTCTTTGCGTTATTATAATTGTGAAATACGTATATTAAATTTTTTAGGTAGGTAGGTAATTTACAGTGTGATATTTTACAGACTCTCTGTGGTTCAGCTAAGAATATTTATAACTATGATTTGTATAGTTTTGTATTTAAAAATGTTTTGTACATTTGAATTTACAAAAAAAAGGAACCAGATCGAGTTTCTTGTCGGCTCTTCTCGACTGGATTTTTATCCAAACTGGTGGTAGTGTTTTGACGTTTATAAGCGCCATCTTAGGGCCTAATTTGAATATATACATTTTTTATTTTGATTTGA
Organism: Samia ricini; assembly: GCA_014132275.2. Taxonomy (NCBI): domain Eukaryota; kingdom Metazoa; phylum Arthropoda; class Insecta; order Lepidoptera; family Saturniidae; genus Samia; species Samia ricini. The sequence continues at coordinate 28,633,200 of AP028158.1, forward strand.
TTGATATTTGTGGTGCTCTATAATCTTCAATAGTGCGGTAAAGTGGTCGCTTCGATATTGATGTAAATCAATATGATATATTTTTATTAATTGATAAATTAGGTAATTTACATATTATAAAAAGTATCTATCGTGTTTCTGTCTCTCTGTCGTTAATAAAATGTTCAAAATCCGATATTTTGTATTTGAAGAATTCGGATGCAAACAATATATTTGTAATTAAAGAATCGGTTGTTTGATTTACCTAATTTTTAAACTATAGTTATATGCGTATAACACTCGGTGAGTTTTTTTAAATTCATTTTATTATATTTTTGTGACCTTTCAACAAGCAACCACTCATAAAGCTAAAACGAAATGAAGTCACCAAAAATAACTATTATTTTTTCGCAATACTTTGCCTAAGCCATTTAACACTGATTAATAATAAAATTTATACAAAGAATTACTAAAATGGAAAAAAATATAATTTTACTCTTATAAAATGGAAAAATATAATTTTACTCTTATAAAATGGGAAAATATAATTTTGCTCTCAACTGGTGCCTATGTCGCGGCACCAGTTGAGAGCCAATAACTCTAAATTGTTTAGAATTGTCAATGGGCTAGTATTAAAAAAAGCTCTACACTACATGGTTTTATCACGAAGTCTTCCCTTACCGAAAGCTCATTATAGAATGGCATGGGTGGATTTGAATCGACTTGGTATAAACCACATTGCAGTGGTGCTACATCAGCTATCGTTGCTTTATAAAAATGATGTGATTTACCCAAGTGAAGCCACCGGGTAATTAGTATGTTACTGAAAACTAACGGATACCCTGCAGGCGTAGGACCCAGACGGCCGTGTCAACATCCGAGATGTACAAACAAGATATATCCTGTTATGTAATTAATGTGTTCAATCTAGCACAGACAGGGAGCTTAAGACCCTTATTCAATACTATATACCTCTCAAATTATAACCACTAATCGAAAAGAAGGGCGAATAAATTTCACAACAATGTCACGCGCAAATATCTTATTCATTCCTAAAAGCATAATAAATTCCAAGATACAAAAAAAACACAGGAGGCCTGTAAAATAAAATACGACCCGTGTAAATTCGTCTTGACGTTTAAAAACGTTTGACGGGACGTTTACAAAAATGTGTTTATTTATTATATAGTAAATAAATAAAGAAAAGGGACAAATCAAATTAGGCGCTAAGTGGAACGGTGCCGCGGCGAAAGGCGGGCTTTTTACGTTACAATGGCAGGTTCGGGCGTTATGCGTAATGGAGTGACATTTGCGGGATCACTGTAAGGAGATTACGTTATTTTTAGGGTTCCGAGCGTGATACTAAAGGGATAAATAAATTCAATATTATTTGTTGAAAAAAATTACTATGATTAATGTTAACAACATATTCATCATATTCATAACTCTAAATAAGTCATGTTATAAATTGAATTACATTACGTTTATAGAGAAGTGTTAAATTTATAAATATATTTAACAAATAACAATAATGTATATATGTATATGTATATACGTTTGAATCTGCATAAAGTTAAAGTTGATTAATAATAATTTATTTTTACAAAAAACAAATGTAAGATTATTTAATGCGTGAATTTACAACGAAGATCTCGGTATATCAATTGTACTTACTCCTTAGTAGAAGTATTTCCTAAGTACTAGTTGCGTGCTTAAAACTTTATGAGCTATTTGAACACACGGTCTCACTACAGTTAAGCCTTTTGAATTTATAAAAGTTTTTTTTGAAGCGGAGAATATAATCTACAATCAAAAAGTACCTACTTGTTCTAATACCTTGTTTACTTTGTTTCCTTCGGTCTAACTACATACTTTTTTATCCATATATAATTTACGCGCAGTGTCTATAAATGTTATTATTCTTAATTTACGAATGTTGAAGTTTTTATTTTCAATAACAGAATTAATTTGAAAATCCATAAAAAATAATTTGCAGTTTTAAGTTTCCACCTAAGTCGGCAATACTGACTGTCAATTGTTTTATTTAAATAACTCAATTCAGTGTATCTTTACAGAACCTTAACCTTTATTCAAAGAGCAAACTTAACATTTTTATACAAAGTGTCTGAAGTTATTTCTACCCGGGGCCAACGAGTAATGAAATGCCGAATGTTTCTAAACGGGGACATACTTTGGCAAATTCAATTTACTTTGTTTTTATTTTGTCGTCTGCGAAGCTATTTCACAGACTATACATATTAAACTATAAAATGTACGATAACCATAACATATCCCTTGTAATATAATTTTTAAATATGTTTTTTTTTGTAAACTAACTTTTCACGCTACTCCGCTTGTGTGAGCAGCAAATTTTTTGCTGTTTTTTTTTAATGAATCTATTTTTTTTAATAAAATAACTATTCCAATGGGCATTTGTATACAATATTTATGTTTGCTGTAAACTCATGCTGATCTCATCCGAACTACATTCCTGCAACTATTGGAAGGTAGTACATTTATTTATATATAGGCATTACAGACAGGACTATTAGCTGTTGTAATTATTAATTAATTTTAACCCACTGACTTCCTTAATTTTTCGACGCATTTTGTGTGAAAATTAAGGCCCACATCTTAATAAGTTAAGTAATTGACAAGGAAAGGTAAACAACTTTGTTAGTATTTTACCGATTAATTTTTATTCTTATATAAAATAAACTAAATATCTGGTACTTTAAATAATTATTGTAGAATTTTCGTTCAAAATTTGTTGAAAATTTTAAATTAACTTAAAATAACATACTACTTAATCTAATAAAATGTATGTTTGTACTTAGGTAAAGAACGTATCTATGAATAAAAACACGTATGTAGCTAAGTGGTTCTTGAGTTATAAATCGCACAGACAGAAAGACAATAAAATAATCTATTATTTATAAGAAATGACACATGATATTTCTATATTTTTTGTGTTACAGAACTAACAAACAAAAGAGTGCTTAAATAGTAAAATTATGTTTATCTGCAAATATTTTTACAGATTACACTTCACCCAAAGGAAAATTATGTACTTAAAATCACTTTCTTGTTTTTTTTTTTATTATCACTATTAACGTGGATTTTTCTAAGTATTTTGTATGAAATAACTGTTTTAATAAAACGATATAGAAGTTAGATAAAAACAAATCCTCAGCGGACCAGTTCGAACGGCAAACCTTTAGACCCTGGGACGTTAGATATGGATTCACGCACGATTGACCATTACGTTTTCCAGTTTTTCTTCTGTTCCACATGTTTTCTATTGTTTCTCGTCGATATCTCGTTACACGCTACATTTGTTCGAAATCGAGGCCTTCTATTATACAAGTATACGTTATTATAAGCAATAATTTTCTAAAGTACAAACTGATAGAATAGGATTTGTAAAAGAAATGTCTGAGTGAATTATTTTTAGACATAAAGATTCTTAAGGTTTTAAGATTTCAAGTTTATTCGCTGACGAAGATTTCTTTTTGGCTTTTAATAAGTAATTATTATTTTTGTTTAAACAGGATTAGTGTTTTTTTTTTTAACTCTGTACGCAATTAATAAACTATGCTTAAGTTTTAAAAGTTATTAAGAAATTGATTAGATATTAAATTTGAGTAATTATACTATTAAACATACTTTTATTATAGCAAATAATATTTAACATGTGTAAAATTAACGTACATAATATTTTTTTTTTCTAAAACTAGCTAATGCTGTTGACCGGAATGGCCTTTACAGCTTCACCGTAATTTTGGGGGCGAGTGCTGAAGGCACTCGGCGCAAAAGGTAACTAGCACAAGGGTTCGAACCTCGGCTTGGCCGCTACCAATATTAAAGTTTCCGCGGAATTTGAACCTAGCTAAACCCTACATTTTTTATTTCTTAATAATAAAAAAAAAGCTTCCTTACAGGGCCTATGTACCTGCGTGTCATGTGTGTTTTACATGTAATGCTTGATGCATGGGCAGTGTCACTGTATCGAGCCAGCAGCGGCGTCAATAGCTTCCCCAATTGGGGACCGGAGCACGTCTTGGGCCGCTACCGGAGGAGGACCTGGAGAGCGTGCGTGAGCAAAGTTAGCCGCCTGTCCCCGACAGCAGGAACGGGGGTTTTGCGGGCGTGGGCACTGACACGCAGATGAACGTGGTGTGGCAACATGATTGACATGCCAGCGTATTTAAAAGCTGTATGCCCGGCACAATTCGGCATTCGGGAAATTATTCACGACGTCACAACCGATGTAAGACAATTAAATGAATTTTAATGTGATATTATAAAAATTATCCTTGTAAACCTTAAATTACAGCAATTAAATTGACAAAAACATTTGGTGATAACTGAAAGTATTATATAATATTAATCATGTTTGGATTCACTGTAGTCTTGTGTAATTTCTGCTTCACCAAGTTTTTATGTTGTAGGCCGGAACCTCACTGCGGGGTACATCGCTACACTGACTGAGTGAGTGTGTGATGACGGTTTAGTGATCGATTGACTTCCATCGAGAGATTTTTATTAGTTGCTACCATCATAAGAAAGGCATGTCTGCTCTGTTGTATCACAGAGTGATAATGCATAGTAATACTTATCGTCTGTCGGGTGGTTATCATGGTAAAAGCCGGTATAGAGCTTCCTTTTCTAGCTAGGCAGACGGGCTGGAAGGCAGACAAGCGGAATAACTATCATAACCCCACAGTTCTGCAACTCTAGGATATAACTTCGTTTTCTCGTTGTAAGTTACCGTCGTAGGTAAAGCGTTGTCTGCTCTGTCGCATCACAAAGCGATAGTGCATAGTGATAGTTATCGTGGTACAGACGTTCCTTTTATAGCTAGACAGACGAGTTGGAAGTCAGAATAAGCAAATGACTTCCATAACCCACAGTTCTGTAACTCTAAGATGCAACTTCGTTTAGAAAAATGGAACAAGTTGGAGAAAAATATAAGAGTCTTATGCCCTTTATAACCCTCTAGCAAGACCTGGCATGGCAAATATGCGTGAACGCCTATCTAGACACTTATGAACTTTAAGCACTGGGTTTTATTTTAAAATTACTCCAAACTGAATCTGTTCGTTAGCCTAGGAGAATATTGGCAATGTATTTTTTGTAAACATTTACGTTATTTAAATTGTTTTTGTTAATATAAGTACTGTTAGATGTGGTGTCTAAATTAAAAATAAATCTTTCATCCATTATATCAATAACCAATTCAATTCAGCGATTCTATTAATGATCAAACCGAACAAAGGTTCATTCACAGATATCTATGTTATAGATACAACATTCGCAACAGTTGTGGAAACAATCCCGCAGCGGTCGCTTTATGGAAATACATACAGTGAAATCTGTGACAGATTTACAGAACAAGCGATTGTATTTGTAGATATACATGTTTTTTTAATTAAACAAAGAGAGACAAAACAGCGATTTATGTTTACGATAGCGTTTTGTTTGAATTGATTTGGAGTAAATATAAATAGGGATTGTATTCTGTTTAATGGTATTTGCTATTCGATTTTTGTAATGTTAACTGTTTTTTTAGCCTGTATAGGCTCAATCCTTGGCTCACAGTATCACCTGATGTTAATTGATGACGTGGTTTAGGTTGGTGCAATAAGCCTAAAGGTGCTGGTTCTCAAGTGATGCTGCCAAATCACACCTATTCGTGCCTAGTAACAGGTTTTTAAATTTAAGACTGCTAAGAATCCAAATTTGTTCGATCAATGTGTGTTGCCACTTACGGCTCTGACACGTGTTAGCTTTAAATGGGAAAAATGTAATAATTATATAAACTAAATTATAGAACCAGAAGACGCAGCGTATGTAGACGACAAGGTGGAGCGACGACTTGGTGATAGTCGCGTGAGTCCGCTGAATGCGGGTGGCGAAAGACCGATCGTCCTGGGGATCTTTGAGGTAGACCTATATCCAGCAGTGTACGTCTTTCGGTTGAATACATGGAGGGGTACCCGAACGAGTATTATTATAAATTACCCTACTATTAATACGTACCAACCATACTTAATAAAATTAACCTTAAATTTGAATACGGCAAATTTTAATGTATCTACATTATTACAAATTACGTCTTATAAAAGCTATTGTTAGGTAGAGATAGTAAATACCCGGATAAGTAATTTAAACAAGACATTAAAACTTTATTGGAATCGGGGAAACCGTTCAGCTTTTTATTCTCCCATCAAGTTATATTGAAGCTCGCTATAATTATTTTTACATTTAATTTTAATTTAAATACTTGGCTTAAATATTTTAATGTTTATTTTGATTGTAGAATTCGGTTCTAAATCTTTTTAGTCATACAACTGTCGAAGTGTGTCGCGGCAGCTGTTTACGATATAAATTAATAGCTATTGCAGCGGTTTTGCTCGTATTAGTTATTTATATTGAGTATTTATTTATCTATAAAATGTCCAATTAGTAGGTTTGCTACATCGTTTAAAAATAAGTAGTTTACTATCTTATATTTTGCTTCCTAGATTCTTTATAATACATCTATACTAATAAATAATATTGAAGTGTCTGTTTGACATATACGACACCTATACCAAAAACACAATGTTTACAATTTTTATCTGTCTGCCTATTTGTACCGTGTAATCTCCGGAAAGGCCGGACCGATTTTTAGGTGAAATTTTTTGGCAGATAGCTGAAGTCATTCCGCATAACTGACTTTCATTTTCCATACATAATTAGGGTTCCGCGAAAAAAAGTTAAAACTCATGAAATTATAAATAAAATCAGATCCAATGGACAACACAATCAAGTCACTATTTTTGATTATTATTTAGGGACATATTCTGGAGTTAGATTATACGAATCGCAGACGGAGCTGCGGGTACAGAGCTAGTTAAAAATGAACAAAGACTGACCCGCCTCATTGGTGTCTACATAATGCTTGTACGAGTACCCCTTTTTACGAGTAAACTTCTCAATGTCTTCTTCATGGCAATTTCCTTCTTCACCGAGTCAAAACCGTTTTCATCGAAATCAATTATGTTGTAAGGGGTTTAATTTCAAATTCTATTGAAGTTCGCATTTAAAAACCGAATAAAATTTACAAACAGACGAGGTAATTTACATATGAAAAGAATTTACACCTTTAAGAACACATTTACATGGCAAACAAATGTCTTTCTCATTCAACAAAGTGTAGACTACAGTTTGAGAACCTTTGAAATACGTGCTCGATTTAAATAGGGCTATGTTGTTTTGTAGAAATTCTTGATAATTTATATTGTAATGTGATATAGATATTTATATCGTATCTATGGTGCGGTTACGTATATTTTGGTTTAGTGAATCGACAAACTCACGCAACTGGCTGACCCACTCTTCTTATTAATAAGGATTGTGGGCCAGTCCGTCAATAGAGGATGTTGTGAGAAAGGTATGGGATATAAATGTGGACGGTTATATGGGAAGAGAAAGGCCAAAGAAAATATGGACGGATTGTATGAAAGATGATATGTTTAGGAAGGGAGTGAATGCGGAGATGACTGCAAATACAGAGGAATGGGAAGAAGAAGACATGCTGCGCCGACCCCAAATGAAAATGGGATAAGGGTAGGAAAATGATGATGTAAGCCAGTCAGTTCAAACTTTCCTTATGAGAAAAGACTCATTATGATAAGAATGAGCGTACTATCCGGCCTATGTAAAATAGTTGCATGTAATGACCAATGCTTATAATGCAATAATGCTTTTTTTAAAGTATCATATAATTTATATACAACAATAAACGGTTTTAGCGGAAGCATAGAGAGGGGTGTCATTTCCAGATATCACTATTTCACGTAATGATCCACGTGGACGTAATATAACAATGTAACAATAATAACAGAAATAATTTAATTAAAAATAACGTAATAGACAGCGATTGGAGAAAAAAAAAATTAAAACTAAAACGCTGACATTTTATTCCACAGTGTTTAGTCTATTCAATTTTTTGTTGATGTCAGTTGCAATATTCAGGGTCTATATTTTTACCGCAGAGAGCAACGGAAACGGGAGAAAATGCAAAATCGATTTCTATTTAAGAGAGATTTTACAGCAATGTTGGCTAAGTAGTGGTGTGGCCTCGTACCTTCCGTCGTTAAACATGAGTTCAAAGCTTATAATAAGACTCAGCCATTTTTTTAATGTGTTGAGTACCCATAAAAATAACACAATAGGAAAATAATGGAAAGCTGGCGTAAACGCCAGGTAAGTGCTCAAGGAGTTAATATTGAAAATTAACAAAATTTAACTTCATCTGATTTTAACAAAGTACAGTTAAAAAAGGATGATCATCACCGATAGATTCTATAGGGTTTGGATCTATGCGCCTTAACGACACGTATTACGTATTTAACGACACGACACTTATATTGGGTTTTTGACAAGTATACATTTAGTCGCTTTTTACTATGTATGTGGTGGTTCCAACTTGGGCTCATAAGAAACACCCCTAGGCCCAGTACAAAGGAAAATCATCCTTATTAAACAATAACCACGGTGTTAGTGCATTTTATAATATACTAGCTGTCCGTCCGCGGCTGCGCTCGTGTTTCATATATTCTTCGCTGCGTTTTATTTATTTTTTTATACGGAGCCGTAATTATTTACGAAAATCAAAAGTACCCTGAGTTACCTGGAGTAACTTCAGCTATCTACCAAAAGTTCCGTCCAAATCGGTTCAGCTGTTCCGGAGATTACCATTACAAACAGACAGACAGACGAAAATTTTAAAAATTATATTTTTGCTATAGGTATCGTATATACATTCAAATCTATATTTAGTAAAAAAAAACAATTTTGACATTACAAACAGACACTTCACATCAAATAGTGTATAGATTAGTAAACGGTAGGATTAGTTGCAATACTGTTGATCTAGACTAAGAGATATAGACTGTTACCAACTTCAACCAAATTGAAACTTAACATTAATTGAGATTGTCATTGGTGGGTAAAATAATAAAATCACTATTTGGGGGATTAAACATTCACTAGTAAAATTGACCTTTGAATCGAATTGTATTCATAGATTCATGAGTTTGAATTTTTTTAAAGCGCAAACCCTCATTATTTTCCTAAAATAAAAGTTAGTCCAATTTACTCCTTATAACCTCAGCTATATGACAGAACGGATCATTGACGTCGACATATTTTCGAAAATTAGAAAGAATAAACATATAAAACAATTATAGTAAGTACCTCATATACTTTCATATAAATTAATTGAATTATTATGATATTACAAATAGACACTTGAATTTTATTTATTTCTTTAAAAGATATTCATTCCGTACAGGTGATAACAAAAATTAAAATATTCAATAAAAAGAAAGATAGGGTAACCACACAAAACACAATATTCATAATAAAAAGAACGGAAAACAATTAATATTATTATTCATGCCCGAACAGTTTACGTCGGTGCGTTTATAAAACATTCAATTTCAAAAACAGTGTCAACACTGCGTCCTGTTGACTAAAGTTTAATTATACCCTATCTATTTTAAGCGATTCATTCAGCGCTTAAAACATCCTGTCTCGCATAATTACAGGTAAAATTAAAGGTGACTTGTTATTTTGGCCACCCGTGTTTTTTAAAAAAATATAATTCGAAGAGTTAACAAAGCAATTTCGATGAAAGTTTTAACTACCAGATCGGTAGAAAGGAATTTCGTTACTTGATTACTAACAAATTGATAGTGTTTTTTCAATTGAATAGAGTTAGCTTCATTAGTTTGATGCTTTAGGATGAATTATAGAAAAAAATAAAAACTTTTATAAACTATATTGTGTTAGAAATTACAATGAATTTATGAGCTTGAGGAAAAAAAAAAATCTTTTTCATCAACATTCTCAAGATTGATTCACCTTTTGAACATATATCACTTCACGCAATCCATCTGTACTTTTATCTGTCTTTACCTCTATCCACTTTCATACTTAACATTGTTCTATTTACAGGACCCACCTCTCCTCATAAGATGTCCACACCACACTAACCTATTACTCTCTTAACTTCACTATCACTGGTGCTATTTTCAAGCTACCTCTGATATAATAATTTCCAATCTTATTTATTCTAGTTAAACTACACATTCACCTTATCATTCTTCTTCTCTGGAATTTGCTAACGCAATAGAAATCTTTTAGTAGGAACTCTTTCCATTAATTCGTAAAGCTTATTTTCTACCTGAGTTCTAGTGTTAGTAACCGTCTTTTATCCATTTACCACCTTAGTAGAAAAGATTTATCGCTCTGTTTTAGTAGAAGTAGTTCAGCGTTAGGTCAAGCGTAGTCGAAACCCAATGATTATTTAAAACTAAATGCGCCTTTGTTTTTACAGTGTTCAAATATTTTGCAGATTGTATTATATTTAAACAGGAGCGAAAATGATGTTGACTTTAATTGTACATTTTCGCTATTTATCAATCATTTTTACACTTCTTTCTATGTCTAGTTTTATTTATATATGTTGTGTGGTAAAGAAATAAATAACTTAATTGACCATAAATATTTATAAAATTTAACGGTACTATTAAGTAACTTAATTAAGGTTAATTACGTTATGTCTGTCTCTTAGGTACCCTTTAAATATGTCAGCATATGTAATGATATGTCAGCATTTTGATAGATTTATTTTTATTTCTTCATTTAGACATGTGACTAGGTAGTGCTACATAATCGAATTTATAATCGATGTTCATTTAAAACTCTGAATAAATTGGTTTGGTACCATCTTCAGTCTTTACTTTCACTTAAAGGGTTTTCCTAAGAGCGTTGTTAGTTGATATGTGAAAATCACGAAAAATTAAACATGTTTGAAAACTTGACGTATAAGACCTCCGGTTTCCTTTATGGTTATAGTTAAGGGCGTATTCCAAAGAGATTGAACTATTAAAAATAATTTTATAACAATTTTTTTATTTATTTCTTACAAGCAAAACAAAATATTAACAGCAAAACATACTATATGGATTACTAATATTAATTTAAATAGAAGAAAAAAAAATAATATTTCCCCATCTTCTTTGAGTTTCGTTAGATTACTACTAAAAAATTCTGTTTCACTAATCGTATATCTGTAGTAAGTAGCGCGTGAGCCAACAAGTTAGTACGTGCGCGAGGCTCGCGCAACAACGCAGGCTGCCGGAGCTTCGTAATATAATCATTGGATACGCAATTTCCAAAGAAACAAGAATATCCAGCTAAAGGATTTTGCAACGTTGCTCCTTGTCTCTAATTTATAGTAGCCAGCCATACCCAAAATGAATAGCGGCGGATACCTCAACGGGTAATACGGATAAATACCATACTCCCTATGGTAAAGGTATATAATAAAATTTATTCTGTAATTTCTCTAATATACATACAGTATTTGACATCACACGGGCTTCAAACAATTGAACCCGATTCCAGACGGCTGCGAACCAACGCATTATATATTAGTTTCGCTGCAGGAATACTACGGATATCATTCCATTGACATTTTCTTAGAACAAATCCAAGTGTCTTGAATGCTTTTTTGCAAATATCTACGATGTGATCACAGAACCTCAATTCTGGCACCATAATAACGCCAAGATCTCTCACTTGCACGAACCGTTGTAACAACGTGTCATAAAATATATGATATCTGTAGCGAGTTCTAGATTGTTCCACTGGGATCCATAGTTCGTTATTAATAAAATTTAGATAAAAAAAAAAAACAAATTACGTCTAAGAGAAAGTTCAGATTGCGTCTAATCGTCAAGTAAGTGGACTTTTTTTGATCTTTAGATATTGTTAACGTATTAATAAAATAAAAAAATAAAATCATCGTTCATATCCCTACCCTTATTCCATTTTCATTTGGTGTTAGTGCAACATGTCTTCCTCTTTCATTACTCTCTATTTGCAATCATCTCCGCATTCCCTTCCTTTCTTCATCTTTTACACAATCTATCCATCTTTTCTTTGGTCTTTCCTATCCTATAACCGTCCACATTCATATTCAATAACTTTCTCACAACATCTTCGCTGTTGTGATGTGATGTGATGGACACATCACATGTCCATACCAGGATAGACGACTGCTCCTTAACTTCTCTGTAACCGGATGAAAAAGTAAAATGTAAAACGTAAACAATGAAAAAATACAGTTTGCAAACAATTGACAAATGGCAACTAAACATAGAATCCGATTTTCTCGATTGATATACAAATGATCTTTGCCTACTTCTCGTTTGTAAAACGAAAGATAAACGATAAATATACGTGACCGCAATCAGCCTCTGGTTTCGAAGGGATGCGACTTTTATTCCAGCATTGACTCGATTAACTGCGATGTGAATGTCACGTACGCAACAGATGATGCCAAAATCTTTTTTGCGTAAGCGATAGTGAAGGTTAAAGTTCGCTATGCTCTTCTAGCCATGCGATATATTTTATACAATACAATCTTTCAAAATGGCTGCACACTTAACGTGTCTACTCCGGTATATCATTATTTGGTAATAATTAATTGATATAAATATTCAGTAATGGAAACTACACGAGACATTTATTATTTCTGTCATCTTGGTGGGATAAGAAAGCGTCGGCATCAAAAATTGACTTTTTCTTCTTGCTATTGAATATACTATAAAACATGACATAAAGTATTAAATCCTTTAGCTATTAGTGGAGAACGAATCTAAAGTTCACGTAGGCCGGTGGAGATGTCACGTAACAAAAACATTTCCGAAGTAACTTTCACAAAAAAAATTGTCTATCCACCATCGCGTGAGAGTCTCAAGGTCAAAATGCGTGATAATAGATTTGCTATTTTTTTCTTTTATTTTACCGTGATAAAATGATTTTATGGAATATAGAGGATATAGAATTGATATAAAAGTGAGTAAAACACTTTTAGGTTGATGGAAATGGATTTTAAAATTGAAAAAGCCAGGTAGTAAGGCGCGCTCTATAAAATCTCGAGGGTATTAGCTACATTACAATATTCTCTTCCATAAAGCGGTGATGGCCATATGATATATGATCAGGCATCGCGTTTGTCAATATGGGTTCGAATTTTACAAATAAGAAATTGTTGTAAATTGATGCTGAAAAATAAGTTATGGTTAGGCATTTTATAATTACCTTATTGTGTATAAGTATCTTGTGTGTTATTGCAGAATCATTTGATAGCTAGATTCTCCAAGGTTATATCATTTTCAGTCATATCGTTACATCTAACAAGATCACAGTTCATTTAATATTTGAGTGCTTATGGATTTATCTATCTATAATTAATACTCTCAAACAGGATTACAATCCTGAAAATAATCTCAGATAAATCGGCACTTCTAAACCGGATTAGGACTGTTCATATGCCAACCCATAGTTGGGCGTCGGATGGTAGTCGAATCTTGTACGATACTATCTAAAACGTGCTTATAGATGCATTATCCGCGATCTGTTTTGGCAGCATACAAGTAAGGTAATTGCCCAACATTCACCTAGGCACATACCATCCTTTGTCGCGATCGTACGTCACAACGGCAAACTATAGTTTTTGAATATAATTCATACACTGTCTTGTATTTATTGATTGTTACTGTATTTACTGCTAGTGTTAGATAAAAAAAAACGTTTCTTACGGAAATACATACTTTATTTTCTTTACTACATCAAGAACAAGATATTTTGTTTTATTATAACCATGAGACGCATAAGCGAGATGCGTAGTTTAATTTGTGTGTGGGAGTGAAAGAGAGACCATCAAAGCTACGAGCTACGGTGTCGACTTCGGGTGGTAGTACCTTTTTAATTTGTAGTTATAATTAAATGTCGGCATTTTAATTTAATTTTGTGAGTAAATCACGTGTCAATATATAAAACGTAATGGGGTATTTTATTTTTACATCTCGGAAAAAGTAGTTTTAAATGCAACGTTTTCATTTTGAATTATCCTCTGTTACCATAATATTCCCTAAAAATAACTCATTTTGTAGCGTTTAGCGTAATTAGTAGGTAATTATACTATTCCTTACAGAATCCATTCGTTATTCTATCGCGATTAGGAAAAGAAAAGAGGATTACTCTTTCTCTGTCTAAGGGGGAAAAAATAAGAAAAATGGTTTTTCGCATAACATTTAGTACCGAACGGTTAGGTATAATTTGTCAGATTAGTACAATTAGAGCGTGGTCCTAAGTTTTACTTAGCTCCTATTTCTAAATTCCTGGTGTGGCTTTCTTGGTGGTAGCTAGATTAATTAGTTCATAAGCGATAGCGTTTCTTTTTGTTTTTAATGTACAGTGCAATGTAAGAACAGTGATGAAATATACAAATTTGGAATGATGTCTTCATTATAGTCAAAGTTTGATGGCTTAATGTTAGTGGGATTAAGATCATGTCAACTTACAATTTACGTAGGTCCTAAAAGGAACCGAATTTAATTAGCACGGAATGGATATATTAATTTATACTTACTTTGTGAGCGGTATGTGTAATAAAAGACTAGAAGGAGGCAAGAAGCTTAAGAAACACACGGATTATTTCCGATGAATCCTCCCAAGCTTTCGTTATTTAAAAATTAAAAAATGAGCTGTCGGTCATTCAAAATGTCTTAATTTTAAAACTATGCAATAACTAGCAGGCGACCAACCACTTCGCTTGGCATAAATGAAAGGATAATTTAAATCGGTGGTGATATTTATTGTCATGAAACTAGACATAGGTAACCATTTATGTATATTTATCAAATACATCCTAAAGTCACAGACTCGTAAATATTTTCATTGAGCAGAACCTATCCGAACCTCCTAGTTGCTGCTGCGACCTGTACCCCAGCCCCGAATAGCATGCACCCGCTGCAGATGCCGCGAAATATTCTAAAGAACCCCAATGTTACCATTACGCGTGTGAATCGTATCTTTTTACATCAACTGAACTTACGTGGTAGCCACGCCACGCCCGCGTAATCACCGTTCTCGCCGCCTGGACATGCGTCTAACTTTGCTCCTACGCACACGTCCTTACGGCAGCGGCCCAAAACGTGCTTCAGAACCCAACTTTGAAAGTTCTTACAACCACCGACAACGCGATTCAGTGACACTGCATGCCTTTTAGCTTTACACGCATCATACTGCTCACCTACATATGTTCTGTAAGGGACCTTATTTTTCTTTTTTACCGTAAATATTTGCTGGTAGATACCATTATTTTGATGTACACGTACGACTTACAAACCGACGTAAAGAGAATAAATAAAACGCTAACCGCTCCGCCTATCACAATCGATATTAAGGGGTATAAATACGCCTCGGGCTGAACAATAAAACTTACCTCTCGCTTCGAAACGCCAAAACTTGAGCGTATCGCTTCTCTGACACGGGAAACGTTGACTCGTAGCTATTGGCTTTTATTATGTAATATTTATTTTTCATATTAAATACATACTGTTACTAACAAGGTGTAATAAATAATAATTATTAAATGCAAAGATAAGAGATCTCTTAAATTTTGTTTTATTTAAAGTACAAAATTAAGAAAAAATACAAAATTATACTTTGACGTACTACAGTTTAAGGAATTACTAAAGTTTGTAACAAAATTATATAATCATTAGTTATCTTATAACTCTAAAACCATTATAACGATGTATACGATACGATACGATACTTACCGCATCGATGGACGTAGGTTCGAAATCAGTGAAGAAAAATCTCATGAAAGAAAACATGGTGTTAAGGCATTTTCTAATGATGGCTTAGCTAGCCCATCCTCCAGTTAAAAAAAATACAGTCACCGAGCACATGTAACTTAATTCTGACAGCATCACTTGAGAGTCAGTATTTCAAGGTTTAGTCCATTAGTATCTTGGACAATATCGTCACTAAACTGATGTGAGATACCTGATGGTGAGATTGTGGTCATAGCGGTAAAACTAAAATATTTCAAGAAATATACCTATGGGTTGTAAGCATGATAAATTCATTAACAATTCAAACTTTGTATGTATCAAGTATGTATTTGATTTAATCCGTCATATCTTACAATACCGTAATAAATTCCAACTTCAATACATCCTTCTATATCTATACTAGGAATCGGTCTCGACTGCGAATCGCTTTCATTATAATATCAATTTGCCGTTACAACACCACTTTTACAATGAACCAATGAGCAAAGAGCACGGGGAATGACGTCACCGCGTCGGCTTCATATAACCTAACTCTAGATCATGTAAAAAACGCAGCGGCCGAACTAATAACGTCACCGACGCGCCGTCTACAAGAGGCGGCGACCGCGTAATATTTTCTTCAACTACGACGATAACATTATTCGCATGAATAGGATCTTCCCGCATCAACCGCGTTTACTTGTGTGCCAGCGCCCATGCCTGAGAAACCGTCGTTAGATAGAAGGCTAATTTTGCTTCCGCACGCACTCCGGATCCCCCTCCGTTGGCGGCCTAAGACATGCTTCGCTCCCCAATTGAGGAGGCTCTTGACGCCGCTACCATTGCGATACAGTGACACTGAACATGCAATGAGCATCACACGCACAACCCTGCACATACACCGCTGCACACAACACGTAAGTAAATAGCTCCTGTAAAGAACTTCTTTTTTTTATTATTGTTATTGAATAAATAATGTGAGGATTAGCTAGGTTTAAAATTCCGCGGGAATTTTTACACATAGGTAACGGCCAAGCCGCGGTTGGCTAGTTGTGTCCCTTGTGCTAGTTACCTTTTGCGGTTGAGTGCCTTCAGCACTCGCCCACAAAGTTCAATAAAGCTGTAAAGGCCCTTTCGGTCAACAGTATTAGCTAGGTTATAAAAAAAAATAACAACGTCATTATGCTACTAATCGTCAAAGGGGTAACAGCTCTAGAAACTATCTAATATCTATAACTATCTCGAGGTCTAACTGGTCGAGGTCATCATAAATCTTTGAATGACGTTCTAATATCAGACACAATAACCATTTTTATAAATATATAAATGTTGAAGTTACCATCAAACAGTCTTTTGCTAGACGCAAGGTTTTAAACATAAATTGATTTCACCTATCTATACTAATAAATAAAATTGAAGTGTCTGTTTGTAATGTCAAAATAACAATTTTTAACTAAATACATGTGAATGTATATAAGATACGGATAACAAAAATACAATTTTTAAATTTATCTGTCTGTTTGTCCCGTGTAATTTCCGGAACGGGTTGACCGATTTTGACAAGACTTTTTTGGTAGATAGATGAAGTTAATTAGTGTAACTTAGAGTACTTTTGATTTTCGAAAATAATTCGGGTTCCGTGTAAAAACATTAAAACTCATTAAAGATTGAATAAAATTCGATTCAATGCACTGTTTCAATTTATCAGAAATATTTTCATTTTATCTTAGTACTAAAAAAAATGTAGGAAAATAATTAGGGTTCCGTATAAGATAAAAACGCATTGAAGAATATATGAAACGCGGGCGCAACCGCGGGCACTCAGCTAGTATTTATCTATAATGAACAAAGAAACCCGCCTGCCATTAAGCTCTCATAAAGCAATTAACATAAATGCCGTACATATTATCTCACAATTGTATCGACGTTTACTAACTAAATTACATCCTAATAATTAAACCAGAAGCTTTCACGCTCACTTAACTAAGTGAATTCTCGCTTGAACATGTTACACAAGACAGTTATTTACTGAAAGCTGTCTATAATTTATTTTGATAATGGTTTCATTGCGTGTAAAATTATTAATATGTCGATTACCCATTAAAATGAGACAATAGGAAAACAATGGAAAGCTGGCGTAAACGATAGGTTAGTGCTAAATAGGTTAAAATTTGGCTATTAAATTGATTTATTTATTACGAATGACTAATGCATACTACATAACAAATTTAAGCAATTAGCATATATTATATTATATAAAAATGAAGTTAAAAGTGACCATGGCATGCATAGAAATTAAATAACAAATTTTGATTATGGAATCAAAATATGTAGGTACATATTAAAATTAAAAAAAAACCAACCAGTTATCTAAATAATGAATAATAAAAACGAATTATAGAAAATAAATAAAAGTCAAGTGAACTATTAATAATAATAAATAACGATGCAATTAGTATTGCAAATAACATTACAAAATAAATAGAACGATTTCATCAAATCCGTAATCCAGAAGACTGATATACATTAACCTCTTTTAAATTTTATTCTTTTATCCAAGAATACCTTACAAGTTTTATGTAATATATTGTACGGTTTTAATATTCTATTAACAAATGAACGAAACCGTTAATTTTTAGAGAAACGAGGGACGTTGAACGGAATGTATTTATTAGATCTGGGGAGCTTAACAAGAATATTAGTTTCATAAGAATATTAAACATGTGATAGTCATAGTATATAATCAATCATAGTATTAATTTGTTCACTATTATGTGATAATTATAATTACTCTAGCTGGTGCCTGTGGCTCCGCCCGCGTTTAATACATGCTCCATTGCGTAATGTTGCATGTTTTTAAATAATTTAAACCTAACCTAAAAAAACAAAGGAATGAACAAAAATGAGAGTCTTTTGTTTTTATTAGCGGAAAAAATGTACATAAGAGTAAATTGAAAAAAAAAAAATATGAGAAAGAATCGAGTCTGTATGACTATCTACGAAAAATTCCACGTCGAATGGTAGTAGCCCCATCCCGATATGTTCAGTAGTTTTGAGGTGATGGTGCGAGAAAGTAACCTCATTTTCCTTATATATATATATATATAGATAAATATGGAAGACGACCAATCAGAAACAAAATATTAGTGATATAAAAATATCGGCGGATCCCAACGTCGATATATCGACCAATGGCTACATCGATATTGCTATTTTCAAATGGTAACAAAGCGTTCCACTCTTCTTCTTCTTCTTAGCTAATGGCAATTTGTGTTCAAACAATTAGTGCCAATGTCATGTAGGTAAGGTGTATTTTCAATCTTGTAGCAGCGTTACTAAGCTCTAGAAAAACTGTGGCTCATCCTGCTAGAACTTTACATGGATTTTTGTGCGGCACCTCAGAATAAATGCTACGCGTTATTTTCCATAATAAACTTGACTTGTATACAATAACCAATCTATATCACACAAAATGCCACCAAAATTACATGATATAGAGTAAAATACACACATTTAATTAATCAAAGAAAACATCCGCTATATGACAGACTGAGATCCCCGAGTTTCCACACTCCAAAGAGAGTGTACTAAGCTGAAGCACGTATTTTACGAAGTTAATTCCCATTCTTTATAGCTGCAAGTTTTAAACACGTGTTCGTAACGAGTATTCAAACATTTAAGAAAATTTATGTAAGACTTAATTATATAGATAGTAAAAGTCTAGTATAAACTTGAAAAAATATAATATTAATAAATAATTAACAAAGGAATCAGGTGGTTATACTTTATTTTTCGTTTCAACCCAGTTTCAATAAATAAAGTTACATAAAGGTATATCAAGAAGAAATTGATTCAACGCAAACTTTTATAGTGTTGGGGTTACTTCAAAAATAATTCAGCATAGTGTTTACCTATTATGAAATAGCATGATATAAAAAAAAAGGACATAAGTACAGACGTAGAAAATCAAATGTAAATAGTTTCATAAGTCTTAAAGTTTCGCAATATGAAACATGTGTTCGTAATGTCTTTTCAAATAAATTTATTCAACGTACTTTCTTCGTATGGATTATGTGAATGTGTTTTTAGCAATGATTTATTCACGAATATATATACTACGTTGCTTAAAATATAAATTAATTATATGAATGTAAATTAAATTAATTGCGTATAAATTGAGTTAAATGATTCATTTAAAGGTATTAATATTCTTCTAAGTATTAAATTTATCATTTTATTTTTATACTGCCTACCATAAATAAATACGTCCAATGATAGTACAAATAGGTCGAAAATGCTTTAACAGACTTTAGATGGCTCTTTTTTAAATAAATTAAAACAGGTATCTGAAGCTTATCATTTTATTTTAAGCTATTATTTACAGTCTAGATCTGTCTATAAATTAAACATGAATTAAAAAATGTTAAACTATATTGCACCACAATAATAACAGTATAATATTAGATAAGAAATGTTGATAAAATATTAAAACATTTTTATTTGTTATTCTTGGAGGTGGTATTTTCACTACATTAGTTTCTTTGTATACTATAAACGAGGTGTTCTAGATTTTGCCACAGTTGAATTTTTAATAGTGGTGCAAGGTTAACCATTTTTCGTTAATTATTTTGATAGGTGGGCTCGAACCCGCGTCCATTGGCATGGAATCCGGCCGCACTACCCACTGCGCTATCATCGCTTAGATTATTTCATATTTTGCTACGTATCAACCGACTTTACCGACAACCTACTGTTTTCCCCTACACTATGGTACATTTCACAATTTGTTCCGTTTGAACAACGGCGTGTAAACAAATGTTACTGGTAGGTAAATGTTTCACGCAGTTGTAAATTTGATAAAATTCTATCAAACGATGAAACTTCTCGCCTTCCATTGTCGTTCTGTCGTTTCAACAAATATCTCGAATAAATTGCCAAGAAAAATATTTGTCTTCGAAAAACTGAGCGATATTTTAAAGAGGAGCACATTTTTTTTTATATAATTTTTTGGTTATTTTATAATAATATACATATGTTATGTTATGTTAAATGCCTTTTCATAATGGTCTTACTATTTTAATAATGAATTGGCACTTTGGAAATACCACAATGTCTCAAGGACGAAAGTCTTGGACCAGTGTGTATTGTCGGACGTACGACACTGAGACGTGGCCACTTACAATGGATCTAATTAGATAGCAGAAAGTTACCCAAATGGCAATGGAGAGGGCTATGCTTGGAGTTTCACTGCGTGATCGAATCAGGAATGAGGAGTTCCCCAGAAGAACCAAACTAACTGACATTTATTCGAGATAAATGTCAATTTAAAGTGGCAGTGGGCTAGGCCGAATATTGCTGGTAGAATTGATGCCCGATGGGGCTAAGGGGTTCTCAAATAGTTATTACGTAGGCCCTCAACAAGGTGGATCAAAGACCTGGTGAAATTCGCAGGTATCCGCTGGGTACGGGTTCGGGCGTTATGGAGATCTTTGGTCAAGACCTTTGTCCAGTAGTGACAGTTTCTACATGCCAACCGTGGCGTGATGGTGATTGATGTATAGACTCAGTCCTTTGACCACAGACTCTCATGATGTTAAGTGATGATGTAATCTAAATTTTTAAACTCACTAAATCTAGATGCACTGGCTCGTAAATGATACTCCTGCAACCCAACTTTTGCTGCTTGGAGACAGATGTTCATACTTAAGGATGGCATGGTACTAAGTCAATAAAATGCTGTACCTTATCGCGTTTATCAATTATTGCTCTTAGAAATTTTAATAAATTAACCCATTGAGTACTAACCTGGCGTTTACACCAGCTTTCCGTTGTTTTCCTATTGTCTCATTTTTATGGGTAATCGACATATTAAGAATAGCTTTTCTTAGCGTTGATGGGTCAGTGTTTTACGTAGTGGATTCCGCATCTATGGACATAGGTTTAAATCGACCTTATACTGTCTCTACAATGTGTTATATGTGTATACCGCCTTCCGGAATAAAAATATATAAATACCTATGTTCCGACATCATTCGAATACATTGTCTTAATATCAAATGAGCTTGTCATCAAAGCACTGAACCT
This sequence comes from Samia ricini, assembly GCA_014132275.2. Lineage (NCBI taxonomy): Eukaryota > Metazoa > Arthropoda > Insecta > Lepidoptera > Saturniidae > Samia > Samia ricini. Next base: position 28,654,952 of record AP028158.1, read on the forward strand.
ATACAGTTTATAAAAAATATTCAGTTCACTAATTGATTATCCGTCTTCTTCTTGCACAAAATATCAAATAGAGATAGAACGCAAGCAAATTGAAACTTGAGACGAGAACGGTTAAATTACAAGGCAGATAATGTCACACAGTACCAGAATAATCACCGAAACTTTACACAAAGTTAAAGTGTAATTTTGTTATTGATCACACTTTGAATCTGTGTTTTAGTTGCCTGACCATTTGCTTAGCTGTAAACTTTACGATAGGATAGGTAAATTTAGTATTCACTATGAATAATAGTAGAGGGTGACAAATTTTGAATAGTAATTATACTTTTAAGTACTTGTCATTATTCAATATTTAACTTGATAATTCGAAAACTTGAGAATACATAATTTAGCTTACTACCGAATATGCCAGTAATATAGTAAACATAAACAAAATATTAGTAGCGAATTAACTGATATAGTTTTTAAGAGATTTTACGATTAGGTATGCTCTATATTATAATTATACTAATATACTTAGATATTTCTCCACCATGTGACAGAAAACAGTCATTGATTTATTAGATTCTTAGATAACAATTATCCCCTCTAAAAACTTTCTACTTTTATGGCTTACTGTTTGATCCATGCAGATTGTACTTCTTTTATTTTTGTTATTGTAATTTCACGAATTGTCTTACAATATCTATAGTTATAACATAACATAAGCCACGGCTATTATTCCCGAAGGGTTAGGCAGAGGTGAAATAGCGAACTTCACCACCAATATTTCACCGAGCTTAGTTCCGTCCCAGATGAGATAGGAGGCGAGCCTGTCGCCATATCGAGCACAAATTCCAGAGTCTAGGGCTTTTTTATGATACTGAGCAGAAAAAGCCAATATCACTTGACCCGACCCGGGATCAAACCCGAGACCTCAGAACGATAGTCGTACCGTAATAAAACTGCGCCACCCAGGCAGTCATGTCTTTAATTATACCTTCCAAAGAAAATACAAGAACAAACACACTCCAGTGACAGTTTAGTCAACTTTTTATTTTTTTTATCAACAAACCTTTTTTATCTTCAATTAATACATATTTTTGATTTTTGGCGGGATTTCAGTCTGTCATGTAGTAGTTATTGTCTTTAATCTATTAACTTAGTTATTTGACCCTATATTGTGTAAATTTGGTGACAGTTTGTATAATCTAGTTTGGTTATTGTGCACAGGTGAAGTGTATTATAGATAATGCTGCGAAGTATCACAAAAACTTCACGTTATAGCAACAGGAGCCACCAGTTTTGCTGGAGCTTAGAAACATTGTCACAAGATTGAAAACATAACTTATGACTTAACGCGGGTAGATTTGTGCATTTAAATCATCAACCAAGGATCTGTATTTCACTATTACAACAATAAAAAATATATCAGAATCATTTCATTAAATTATAAGCCAATTAATTAGAGTAGTTAATATTTGAATCTAATTCCCATTAATAACTAATCATCTCATAAAATTTATGTTCATTTATAAAAATTGTTTGGATTTTTTTTCTAAACATTAAAACATGTTAAATTGCGATAAACTTTTCTACATATAAAAAAAACCAATAATATCGAATAAAAATACCATTCCAGTTGATTTACGACGGCCCTTCGCAAAAAAAAGTTTATCCCTCTTAGGAAAAGATAAATGCGATCGTTGACTTTGTGTAACTCGAATTTTGTATAATTCCGCTGAATATGTAGAGTTTAAAGCATTTTCAAGAGAAAATTTGAATAGTTGTCGAGAAATAAATTAATGTATTATTTTTAACTAACTGTGTCCGTGTATCCGACCGCTCGGAACTTCATATTTATAAAAGAAGTATTACAACAAAATTTACATACAACTTGTATTTATAAATAATTTTTAATCTTTTTGCAAAGTGTCATTGCAAATTATTTTATATTAACATATAAATTTGATTTATTGACGTATATATATTAACAAGAAAATAGTTATATAATACTTTCAGAAGCCGTCGGAATGTATTCTGTTATTGATTTTTGAAGTTTCCTTGAATATTTCTCGTAAAATATATATGTTTAATATCTTATCATCACCTTCTTTACTTTATCATTACATTAATTAGGTTTGGCACGAAATTATTTCTCCTTGTTTAATAACTATATTTGCTATTTCTTCTGAAATATCCTTTTTGTATTATAAGTATTTATAAGCGTAACTATTTTATTATATTATATTAAGCGTAACTTAATAGTTACTGTAATAGTATCTGATCTAAGTGAGAATTAATCGATGCGGCATTACGTTTTTAAAATATGGTACGTGTTGTCATATTTTTTTTTAAATCATTTACATTTGTTTTTTTTTAAGTGCTAAATTGTTGAAATACTTTATACGTAGAATTTGATGACTTTTAAAACTTAAAGTTAACTTATTAAAACTCTCATTCCAATTTGCATACCCCTCTTCATACATTTTGAGGTATATTCAAACCTTTTTAATCCTAATTGCTATATATGTTGTTATATATTAAAATACATTTAATAACCATATTATTTACTAGCGGTCCTACCCGACTTTTCATAGGTATATAGAAATCGCTAATTAAATTGTTTTAATTGTTACATTAATATTTACTAAATAGATATAAATAATCGGATAATCACCGGAACAGCCGGACCGATTTTCACACGATTTTATTTGGTAGATAGCTTTAGTTACTCCGCGTAATTTAGGGTACATTTGATTATCAAAATAATATTATTCCAGGTAAAAAAAAAAATGAAACTCTGAATAAAATCCGATTCAATGCATAGTTCTACTGGCAGGTATTTGAATTTGTGAAAATGTCTTTGCTTAATGTTAGTAGGTAGCAAATTTTTTTTTGAAAGTAATTACCTTTCCGTATAAAAAAGTAAAAACTACATTACGCAGTGAAAATTTATATGAAACGCGAGGGAGCTAGTACAAAATAAAAAAATATAATTTTTAAAATAAATTAAGTAGTTTTTGATTTTATTCTTTACAAATAAAAATCAATCTTACCTCTTTATATAATAGTATAGAGATAAATTAAAGTCTTCGACCAATGTGTTGCCAGTGATAAGATACGATACTGAGATGTGGTAGCTCACAAAGGGCCTAATAACAAAGCTCAAAGTTGCTCAAAGGGCAAAGCTTGCTATATTTGAAGTTTCACTGCATGATGCAGAAACAACAAGTAACCGACATTGTCCGAAGAATTGCTAAGCTTAAGTGGCAGTGGGCTGGAGACATTTCTCGAAGAATCGATGCACGATTGGGCCAACGGGTTCTCGAATGCCTACCACGTACCGGTAGAGGTAGCATGAATAGGTCCCCCACAAGGTGGACCAACGACCTGGTGAAAGTCGCGGGAGTCGACTGCATGCGGGTGACGCAAGACCGGTCATCGGTGAGATCTTTGGAGGAGACCTATGTACAGCAGTGGACGTCTTTCGGTTGAATGGGTGGATGGATAGAGATATATGCACATATAAATTTAATTGGGACGTTATGTTTTTATTATTACTAGTCATTTATGACTAAATAGAATATAAATCATTTTAAATATCACATAAAATCCATTGTGAGTAATAAATTTAAATATTTTTCAAATAATTTAAGAATTGAACACAATTGAATACAACAACATCCATTCTGAAATCCCCTTATTGTGTATAGAATGCGTTATTAAAAGTTTTAAAAGGATTCTAACGTTCTTATTGGAAACATTGTTGTCTGAGAATCCGATAAATTGTTCAGGGGCTATTTGGAAAAATGCATTCTATAGACAAAGCAATATAAATTTTGTTGATTTAAAATTGTCAAAACAGCTTTTGTTGATATATTATTTATGTAAAATGAAAAACACAATATTACATTATTATTTATTTATATCTATTTATATTACATATTACTATTTATTCGTACCCGTACATGTGTTATTTTTTACTGCGAATATTGTTTGAGTGTTTCATAACTCAATATCTGTAGTTAGATTTTGTTACAAATGAGTACATTGTACCTTATACTTGTACATTAGTTCTTAGTCTTTGTCGATATTTGAATTAACTGCCGACACGCCATTCTACTAATGGTTTTAACTCGTAAGGTGAGATTTTGACTGAATAATTTTACATGTTTTAAAAATTAATGTGTTATGTCCGCACTTTGGATTATAGCTCAAGAATCACTGATCTACTAAATTTTTTTACGTTAAAATATTACCACAAGCATATAAACCATAATTATAAAAATATCCATACACCAATACACGAACCCATTAAATACTTAGGAAAAACATAATGCAATAAAATTTTGTGATAAAAAGAAATAACTCGTTATATTATTTAAAAAAAAATGAATTCAATAGATGAATTAAGAAATAAATGATTCTCATCATGAGGTTCTATGAATAAATATAGAGAGCCTAGTATAATGAAAGGACGTTAAACCTCACTCACATTGCTTGCTTGGAAAGCATTGCATTTTGCTGACAATGGCTAAATGGAACATGTTGAAGGCACCCCTACTATTTATTCGGTACTATTTTTTTTTTCACAACTTGCACGAATCAAAAATATCCTAATAAAATTAAATTGTGTTTATATTTAAATAAAAAAAATATCGTGTGGTGTCGGCTAAGAATAGTACCACCCCATATCTTCCAGGGGATGTCGTGAAAGGCGACTAAAGGATAACCCAGGCAATGGGCAGCAGCATCCTCTGAGAATCATAAACACTTACTGAGATCGGTAACCCGCCTACCAAGCGTGGCGATTATGGCAATCCCACCCTTATTAGAGGATGATAATGCACCCTTATGCCCAAGAATGTAAGTCTATCGTTTGGCTGATGATGAATATGTAAAATGAATTTAACACGCTTTCATTAGCTTCATACGTTAGTATGTGCCTATGAAACGGAAATTTTGAACATGATTTTGACCCCCTTCAAAACGTCGAATTGACTCAAAATTTGGCATACTTCTCAAGGAATGATGACAATCAAATATTCTAAACAGTTAGTCCCATTTTCCTTACCAGGATTTTCAGGATTAGCGATTTTTTAGTATGTGATATCCGAAAAAAAAAACACTTTTATAGAAAATTAACTACAAAACGAAAAATAAATAATAGTTCAAAAAAACGAAAAAACACGATTTTATAGTAAGTCCAACTAAAATAGAAAATAATTAATAAGTCTAAATTAAGAATAGTTTAAATAAGAGATAAAAATGGAATTTATTGTAAAAAAAACGTGGGGTGTTTTTTAAGATATTATCAAAATCTTTCTACTCATATCATCAATAAAATATTTATAACTATTGCACAATGCACCCTACGCTTTTTTACAATAAAATCCATTTTTTTCTCTTATTTACACTATTCTTAATATACATTTCTATATTCTATACTTGGATTTTCTATAAAAGCGTGTTTTTTATTTACTTTTTTTTTAAAGTTTTCAAACTAATCTTTTTAATTACGTAATTTACATCATTAGCATTGAATTATATTTATTATAAAATTGATTTCAAAGAAAATTCGTTGACAGTTAAAATGGATAACGTTGACATCAATATTTTAATTTTGGATTTGTTATTTATATAGTCAGCAAAGAGATTATAACCACTACGTTTAATTGTCAGAGAAAGTTGTTGGGATATCGAATTTTAATAAAGTAAACCGACGAACGAAAAAATTTCATGCAAATTAATAACTTATTTATTTCGGGAATTACAGGAGAGTGAGTGGAACTAGGTGGATAATAAGAAATTTGTTTTTTGCACTCGTAAACAATCATCTGATTTTAAAGTAGTTTTGAAGCTACACATAAATGACAACTACCCGTAAATCTGTAATTGTTATAATTGTGTTGAGGATAAATGTTTGTGATATGGACATTTTTAATTAATCTCAATTTAAGGAAAACATAAAAATAAAAAAAGCCTTTATTTCCTTAACTTAATTGTTATATAAACTACACACTCAAACCTATACAATAAAAATTCCTAAAGTTAAGGCCTCTTACGGGTATTCCCCTCCTCCAATCTTGTTATGCACTTATTTATTATTATAGTGTTAATAGAAATATTTTATTTAAGCACCAGGTACTCCCGCGCCTCTGCTTGTGTATCATAATTTAAATTAAATACAATTATTATATGTTTAATTTAGGTTTAAAATAATGATTGGAAAAGAATGGGTCCTATTTTTTTTTGCACAGGTCATAAATTATTTTTGTGACTAATGTATTGTCATGTAATGTGTTAATAGTAAATAAAGCTATAGTTAGCAATATTTTCGCCATACTTTGATGGCGCCTTAAGATATTGTCGCCTACATCCGGTGGAACCGTCACTCACCTGCCACACGTCAGATCGCATGGAATGACGGTATGAGTCTCTGTAGAGCCGACACAGACACACTTGAGTTCTATCTGTTAAAGTGAACGTTCCTAATATTGCATTATAGTAAACTGGTGACGTGAATAATACATGGTGAGAGTGTATTTTATTTTACAAATTGCCAGTAAAATTGCGCACTGAATCGGATTTTGTTCAGAATTTCATGAATTTTAATTATTTTACGCGGAACCCCAGTTTCCAAAAATTATAGTTATTTTTTTTTCATTACAAAATTAACTTAAGTTGCGGTTTATATATCTGGTAGCAGAGTTAATACCGATCCAACCGTTCCGGAGGTTAGCCACAACAATCATACTGATAAGTCTTCTATTTGTCTAAAGGTTTTTTTTTCTAATTAGCCTAAATTGTGTTTTTTGTATAAGCACTGTATATACATTAATATGGTTCTAGAAAAAAGTCGCTATTTTGATCACAAACAGACACTTGAATTTTATTTATTTGTATAGATTTGGTAGTTAAATAGATGTTTATATTAAATCTCTAGAAATTTACAACACCATATTAATTATAAGACTAGAAATAAGTGATTAAAATGAAAACATGTTTGTTTGTATTATCTTGAAGTCTTTAGTATTTTTATTTTACATTCTTTAAACAAATATATTTAATTTGTGTGTAATTTTTTTTCATTCGAGACATGGACAGTCTTTATTAAAATAATTTAGAATATTTGTTTTTTTTTTTTTTGCGTTTAGACATGTTAAATATGTAATATATTATATAAAGCCAATGTAACGGACACGTGGTAGGGGATTACGTCTCAATATTCTCGATATAAGTGGCATTCCGGAAAGCACTCTACGCCTTATACTGTGACACTGCATTTCTTAAAGTTATATCAAACAACGTTGCAATGGAATTTTAATAATATAAAATTAAAAGATTGAGATTGACAGATTGAGATAAATGAAAATATTTTTATTTGAAATTAAGGTTGATCGGATTACCGTTAGTCATCATTCTCCTGCATTTTCCCAACTCACTTGGGGTCGGCGCAGTATGTTTTTCTTCTTCCATACGTCTCTATCAGCCGTCATCTCTTCATTCACTCCTTTTTCTTTCATATCATTTCTTACACACTCCACCCACACTTTCTTTGGCCTTCCTCTACTTTTCCATCCTTCCATATTCATATTCATTACTATTTTACCCACATGCGCTTCCTCTCTTCTCATAACATGCCCATACCACGACGAACGAGAACCTTTAACTTTTCTACCATTGACGCAACTTCATTCAAACTCCCTCTAATATATTATTTCTTATTTTATCCATTCTTGTAACACCACACATCCATCTCAACATTCGCATCTCAGCTAATTGCAGTCGCTTCTTATCCATCTTCTTACTAGCCCAGCATTCTGATCCATACAATATGACAGGTACAGTATAACGGACTTATATATCCTCCCCTTCAATTTAAGGATTTCCGTTAGTAATGTTATTTATTTTAAGAAAACAATAATAATTTCTGTAGTATGTACATATAAAAGTTAAACATAATCGACCCAAAATAGAGTAAATTATCAAATCCAGATTAAACATTACAATTCTAACTATACTTGTTGAATTATTAAAAAATATTATTATGTTCTTTTTTTTACACGGTATAGGCTAAGTGCTCTGGCCACAATCTCTCCTGGTTTTAAGCGACAATGTGGTCCAGAATGGTAAACACACTAAGCCTAGAGGTACTGGTTCTCAAGCGATGCTTTCGGAACACACCTATTGGTATTTGGCGACAGGTTTTCAAACTTGCGGGTGGTAGCTACATAGACGGGCATCATTAGAACATGCCCTACCGTCATGGTATGGTTTCCTCACTATGATTTCATTCACCGAAAGCTCAGACCGATTTTAGAGTCGGATAGGTGAGGGTCGATTGACGTGAATCCGGCCACATTACACGCTGCGCCATAATCGTTTTGCCATTATGTTTCCTTTTAAATAAAAATATGTTATGGGCTATATGTTTTATTTGACATATTGCTGATACCAGTTAGATATTTCAAGAAACGATTATTTGGAGTTTATTACCCGGATACAATTCCTGTTAATAAGTGTTATTTTATTGTATACATACATCCATCCATCCATTCAACCATAAGGCGTCCACTCTTGGACATAGATCTCCCCCAATAAGGAGGGTTTTGCCATAATCGCCACGCTTGGTAGTCGGGTTGGCGATTGCAGTAAATGCTTGTAATTCTCAGAGGATGCTTCTGCCTATCCCACTTTTTATCCCTTAGTCGCCTTTTACGACACCCACTGGAAGACATGGGGTGGTACTATTCTTGACCGGCACCACACGGTACATACATAGACATAGGTATTATGTAAAAAGTCCTCAAGAGAAGTGGATTGTCGAAAACCCTTTTCTTAGGCCGGCTGGATTGCGAACGCCATATACTTGTGAACAACCGTCATAGTGGTATGTGAAGGCACGTTTTTATTATACTTTTTACAACCTTGTCATTGGTAGGTAATTTTAAAATTTTTGTGTAAATAACTTAGACTTTAACTTATTCTAAAAGAATATACTTCAAGCTTCCTTATTCTATGACTAACATATTTTTAAACTACCTAATAAATTTAAGTAGAGAATGCGTTGCGTTACAGGATTCGACCATATCCAGACCTACCTAGTGGTTTAAGATTACTTCTACCACAGTAATCTGATACGATGATGGTGATTGTCGACAGATTCATATTTGTCGGACGGTCGCCATCGTTGTTGGACTGTACTTTATATAAATTCAGATGCAGTAGTGTTGCTGTGTTTAATATAATTGTTTATTGTAAAATTTCATGTAAAAGTATTACTTACTTAATATTCTCTTAGGTATAGATTAATAAAACTGTATGTAGGTTAGCCGTTCGAAGGAGTTTGCCAAGATATAATATATCACGCAACTTTTTTTAATATTAGGAAAATGTTGGAAAGTTTTCTTCTAGGCTACTTAAGAGTTTCTTGAAAATAATGTATTATGTTGATTTAAATCAACTATATTATACTACTGTTACTTGAAATATTACTAAGGGGGTGAGGGGGAGCGGCTGATGACTTAATGTTTTGAATAATAAATGTCTTTTTAAATCATAAATAAATTATTTAACATGGTTTTGGTATTTATTTTGATTACTAAAAGATGGAACTTAATAAACGGAAAATTAATAGAGATTTAGCGACTAATAATTCCTCCAGTGCTATTTTTTTTACAATGCTTGTAAAAGCTGTTTTTACTGTTTAGGAGGAATTAAGTGTTATATATATATATATATATATATATATATATATATATATATATATATATATATATATATATATATATATATATATATATATGTATATTATGCATATATGCAATGGAAGGTCTCTCACAACAATAAGTACATTATTTTGCAGTTTGATCTCTTATATCAAACTTGTACAAAATTCACTACCTTTAAGATTTATGAGAGTGTCGTATATCTATATAAGGTTGAGATACATTCATTTACTATAGACCATTCTAGTAATGATGTTAATAAATTATGTACCAAGTTCTATAATTCAGTTGTTTAGATTTAACTCCAGTTTGAGGTTAGACAGCGGATTAAATTTATTGGGACTTTATTCTGTACTCATTCGACTTTTAGTTAAGATACTTCGGTATATATTTCGATAATTTATGAAATTATTAGTAATCGTTTATTTTTTAAACATTATCATCTGGCCGAAAGACGAACACGGTTTGACGTAGGCATTCTCAGCGGATTATCGAAACCTTCACCAGGTCATCAGTCCCATTTGTTAAAGGTCTACCCTTGCTGTACCTTTCCGTACGTGATGGCAAGTCTAGAACCTGTTGGGCTCATCGGGCATCGGTTATATGAACTCCGTTCATTGCCACTTTAGTTTGATATTTCTTCAGACAATGACGGTTACTTTGGTCCTCTAATGAATACCTTAACTTTTTGTTCGATCGTACTATAAAACTACGACCATAAATCTTTTTATTGCCCGTTATGTAACTTTTCAAATAATAATAAATAAAACTCATTAAAAAAAATTCATGAAACCAAACTTAATATCAATTATAGTGAACAATGTGTATATATTCCAGAACATTTCCTTTAATAGTACTTTACTTTCATTGACCATCGCTGTTTTATTAAACATTAAAGCTTATGCGATCCACATGATGTAAAGTGGCCACTACGATGAGTTACTAAAAAATATTCATAGTCTTAAATCAGACCCGTTATGTAATAGTTTTGCTTTTTACCGAATGCCTTTCCAAATTGAAAGTGTATCGTGTTCACTATTGTTTGGACCAAATATACAGTATATTCTTAAGCGGGTTTTATCTTGTCAAACTCAATGTTTAGTCAAACGTTATAAAGTAACTTCTATGAGGTATAGTCAACAAGGATAAAGAAAACGACATAAGTAGTAATCTCACTAATGTCTTTATGAAATAAAACGAAGCGCCGAGAATAGCACCTCTGTTTGATACTGAGGTGAGAGCGATTAACGGATCAAGTGGAGTCTTGTTTAGATTTACTCATGGATTTCTTATAATACTTGCGTCTGAGGTGAAAGCTCTTTGTATTTGTATTTAACATTTTTTTGTTTGTTGTTGAATAAATTTTATTTATAATATTTTTAAATAAGAATGTAGGTAGAAATATTTTAATAATAAAACTTAAACTTATGACGAACAACGAGTATTATGTAACGAGTTTTCGTGGTAAACGGACGCACACCGCGAGTATTTTTGCAGGATTGGGATTATTGGAACTTCAGATATTTTTCTAATAATGTGTCGAGTACCCATAAAAGTGAGACAATAGGAAAATAATGAAAAGCTGGCGTAAACGCCAGGTTAGTGCTCAAGGGGTTAAATTAATTATTTCTTGAATTTCCACAAAAAAAACCTATATTCTGTTTACATATCACTGTTTACATATCATATAGGTTTTTTAGGATGATCGTTGATCGTAGCACGATAGAGACTGTGCTGTACCTTGCTGATCCTGGTCCTTCCTATCTGTCCCGGTGAATTTTGTGCAGTTTCACAATCAATAAATTTTCTATTGTTAGCTGAATGTTAATTTAGTTGATCTGCCAATGCACGAGGTAACTTCTCTAATCCGAGAAATAAAAAAATAGTCTCATCAAAATCAGTGAATACATTCTTGAGTCATCATCAAAAAAGTCATACAAACTATAATTAAAAAAAAAATGTGATTTTCTTTCATACATTTTTCCCATGAAATTTCCGTTGGTTTAATAGTTATTCTGCTATTCGGCTATGCTGCTGAACAAATAAAGATCATAAAAATTACTCCAGCCTTTCGTGTTTTATAAGTGGTGTAACTAATCCGATTTTGTTTTTATATAGATAACTTGATAATATTCTAATAAAATAACTTAATTTGAAGCAATAACGGTTCAGTTTTTTTGATTACAGATTTTGTTTCACCTGATTACCTTGATAGTTGAAAATCTGTAGGAAAACATCTATAGTGGTGTTCCAGAAGTTGAGAACTAATGTTTCTATATTTAGCGTGTTTACTATCTTAGGCCATTTTACTTCAGGTCGCTTTAATATCGTATAAGATTGGAATTACCAATAAATCAATATTAATTTAATAACTTAGTAGATAAAAAATACACCGACATCTTGGTACATCCGTCTCGCTTACTCTTCAGTGGAATATTTCGTGAATTTCAGTGAAATTGTTATAATTTCTGATATGTTCATGATTGTTTACGCAAATCTGATTTGAAGTAAATTATTACCTCCGCGTTTCTGAATGAATGTCGCTTAATAACTGTTCCATTGATTGGCTTAATAGTTATTTGTAATTAGAAACGTGTCGATTAGTTGGAATTGAATACTTTCATACCTATAGTATATACGGTATATTGAGTAATATAGAACATTCACATAGAAAATTTGGTAATGTGAAATAATGTAATTCTAGTGTGACCTGTTAATAATTTTGAACACAATATCAACAGATGCTAAGTGACGATATGGTCGAAAATAATAAAGTTATGCTCCTACATATACCTAGACGCTTTGCGACGGATTTTAAAATTTGAGAAAATTAGATGAGAGATAAAAAACATACCAATATGAAATCAATGTTTTACTTCATTGAAAGCTCAAGTTCACTGTGTTAATTATATCTGATCACAGTACGAATGCGACATCATCGTTTTTTTTGGCAATTCTTCGGAAAATGTCAGTTACTTTGATTCTTCCGTGGATATATTCATTCCTGATTTGACAATGCATTGAAAACTTGAGTATATGAGGTCGATTGTGTGCAATCACGTCTCAGTACCGTAAGTCATTACTGGCTATATACAATGGTCTTTGGTCTTGACACATTAGGGTATTTTCTATAAGAAGATTTCACGTAACTTCCCAAACGCGGTCCAGCCGAGTTGGAAACTCCGATTGACCTCTTCCTTGATGTTGGACCTACCGAACTGGAAGGTTTGACTCAGGTAAATGTACTGTAACTGATAATAGATTTGAGTGTTGATTTCCTGATTTTTACAGGAATTGTTACATGATTTTTGCAGAATCACTTAAGAATTATTACCTCTATGTTAAATGTTTTCTGTCGCGGTTCACATTGTCACTTAACATCTGATGATATGACAGGCATAAGCACTAAGCCTGTAAAGTATAGAAAAAAATATCCAACTTACAAATAAAATAGAGAAAGTAAATCTCATAACGCGGGTAATCCTCATCCCTTGACAAATGCGTCGGTGTGGCTTGTAGTAGTATTTTCTCTAGTAAATTGCCTTTATATTTTCTTAAACTCAACCCTTATATACAATATTATACATGGTTTATTATAAAAGGTTTATTTATTTGCCTGTAAGTTAACGCTGCCTGTTAGTCTATCTACTAGACAATTCAACGCGATTAACACGATTTTTTTTTTAATTATAGCTATATTTTTTGATCGGGTTTCAGTAGCTATATTTTTTCTTACATTAGATAATATTATATTAAAAATTAAGAACATATTAGTGAGTAAAGACAACACAAAACGAACTTTCAATAGTTAAATTATTTATGGTTTCACTCACGGTTTAAACATCTTGCGACTTACATTCATATTATATTTTTTGAGTTAAATAATGTTTAATTCTTTAGATAAATATGCCTGTTTAATACTTAGATTTAGTTACAAATTAAATGCATATGTGAAATATCCCTAAACTATTTAATAATCCCACAAATATCATCCCAATCAGATATTCAAAGTTCACGCTCTCCGAATACATAGTAACGACTTCTAACCCGTTTAAAAAAACAGATGGCGCACATTGTTAATTACTCGAAAGTCGTAAAACATATCAAACAGTATAAATTACTAAATACTAAGTCAAACAATTCATAGTCCGTTGTTCGTAAATTAAGTTATTGTTGGGACTATGTTACAGTACGTGACGTCTCTTGCTAATTTTACTTAATGTAACTTTTTGCAAGTGAAAAGAATATACGTCTTTATTTAAAACATGAAATATACACGAATTGATTGCGTGTCAGCTGTACATGCACTTGAAGTAATACTACGTTTTGACTATTGTGGTAGGTTTTACTAAAATTTAAATAAAAAAAAAAGAAATATACATAAAATGTAAATGTATTATTAAAGTTTACCGAAGAATTTATGTACTAATAAATAAAAATGAATTGTCTGTTTGTAATGTCAAATTAACATTTTTTTTACTAATTATTCTTTAGTCTTACGTCGCGACTTACGTTGCTCCCGCTCGGGGTCCAGCAACAACCCTTGAACTCTTCTCACAGGTGTCGGGTGCTGCCCTTGCGCGTCGCCTACGCGGAACGCCTTAGTCCTGTCACACATCTCATTTCTTGCTTCAAACATTACTGATAATAGGTTTGGCACTAATTTTATATCCGGCCGCCTGCCTGGCGCCAACCCTCCTTGGGACTGCTATTGTAAATTAGGATAAGGATAAAATTTGCTGACAAGAACGTATGATAAAGTAAAAAGAGTCATATGCAATGGATACTGCAGTGACCGGTAAAAAGTAGCAACTGGAGCAGCTCGGGGTGATCGGATTTGCTTACCCAAGTGCCTGATCATTAAGCCCTCTTCTCACAGGTGTCGGGTGCTGCCCCTGCGCGTCGCCTACGGGGAACGCCTTAGTCCTGTCACACATCTCATTTCTTGCTTCAAACATTACTGATAATAGGTTTGGCACTAATTTTATATCCGGCCGCCTGCCTGACGCCAACCCTCCTTGGGACTGCTATTGTAAATTAGGATAAGGATAAAATTTGCTGACAGGAACGTATGATAAAGTAAAAGGAGTCATATGCAATAGATACTGCAGTGACCGGTAAAAAGTAGCAACTGGAGCAGCTCGGGGTGACCGGATTTGCTTACCCAAGTGCCTGATGATTAAATTGGCACACTCCCTGATATATGGTTAGGGATTTGTATACTTGCAAGTCTTATTGAAGGTATTTGGATCGGCTATGTATCAGCACATAAGCGACAGTAGGTATGAATTCCCCATGTAGCTAACGACAAGCAAGTGTTGATAGTAAAAAAAAAATGGTAACTGTTAGTTTTTCCGCTCAAATTTTCAAAAATTATTGTAGTCGATTTTCAACCACTGAATAAATCCTAATTTTCACATTTATTTTTTAGAATATGTATCTCAATCTCAAAGCACTCTACAACACCTAAGTTTCTTGAAGTATATTAAAATGCTAATTACACCCATATTACCGCATATTAACTTATAATGTGTTAGGATTAAATATCGCCACGGAGCTCGTTATATAGAGCAAGGACATATATATATATATATATACACATGGTACAACATTAAATACAAAAGAAAGGAACAAATCCACTAATAAAAGTGACTTAGCGCTTTATAGCCCGACGGAAAACTAGTTAAGTGACATCCCTGACCCTCATAAAGTCGACATATATAAATAAATTGTCCACCCTTTTAAGACCCAAATAAAATTATAATTAGCTACATTGAAATAATTTTTAGAAACAGTTGAACGATGTAAATTAATTAAATACAGAATATAGGACAAACTGCGATCAATAAATGACAATCCATTCTCATAAAATTAAAATGCAAACGTCACCCAACGTTTGCAGCACTTGAAATAGATACCGATTTAAATATGAAATACCCAAATAGAGGAAATAATCAATAACTGTTAATACAGAAGTTATTCGAAACACGTAATGTATGACGTAACATCTTATTATATAATAGTATGCTCTTTCTGGAATAAATTGTAAATGCTGATTAAGGTTACCTTTGATACCTATGATTACTTCTTACTTATGATTATAATTTTATTTATAGTGCTCAGATTTATTTATGGTTTATTTAGTGGTAACACTAATTAATCCCTATTTATACAAATAAATAAAGTTGAAGTGTATTTATTAAATATTTATACATCTGCTTTTTGTTAAATACATATGAATGTTACTTATGCCAAAAATTGTTTTTTTTTTATTTTAAATTTTAACAGGATTTTATTTGGCAGATATCTGAAATCATAAGGAGGAACTTAGTGTACTTTTAGTTCCGGAAAATATTCAGGATTTCACGTAAAAAATAAAAACTCAATAAATTTGAATCATCATCATTAGCTAACCGATAGACGTCCACTGTTGGATATAGGTCTCTCCCAATAGGGATGAGAATTTCCATAATCGCCACGTATAATGCTACTGCCCATCCGCTGGTTTATCCTTCATATTTGAATACACGATAGGAAATATTATACGCGACCGGAGCCGCGGGAACAGCTAGTTGAAAATATAATCATAGGTCACGTTGCCGTTCTTTCTCTTTTTACATTCTAAAATAAAGATATCGTCAGTAATTATTGTTTATTGGCTGCCAGTATTATAATTTCCGAAAACTGAGACGTGAAAACTCCCAAGGAACATTTGAAATGGCAATGTCAGGTCCACGACTTACATAGAATTTACTACTTCTGTTTGAATTTTGCACGCATGCGTTTATAGTTCTTATTTCAATTGGATAAAAGTAATTTTCCATTACACGTGAAATGTAAAGATGGATTGAAGGAGTGTGGTGAATTACATATTCATCGCACGAATTTCCTTTGCTTAGAGCAACATAGCTATATACAATGAGGCTGTCTGAGTATATGCGATTTATTGTCGGTTTCTATACTTTACGATTTTTTAAAACGATTTTTTTCCATATTCATCAAACAGAAGCATTCCATTTTATTGTATCGAAGCTGAATAATTTACTTTTTAATTCAATAACTCTGTCTCATTATCTTGACTAGGATCTGATGACAGTTCTATTACATTCAATTTTTACAATTTTTTTTTTTATTTTCAATTATTTTTTACCAATATAAATACAACTTATTTACCAATATCAATAAGTTCACCAATTTTACCGTTTTATTTTGGCAGAATTATATAAATGAATCGATATTTTGACACTCGTAAAAGTAGCGTACAATACTGTATAGACAGCGATTTTAAAGAAGTTGCGAGTACAAGGATGGAACAAGTCAGATATTAGCGTAGCAACAATAAGGTTGCAATACATTGTTCAGAAGGTATTCCGAAGGAAGGAAGATGAATTTAAAATAGCCAAATGGCAATAACCAAAGATCTAGTATAGTCAAGATTCAAAGTGCTAGTTAAAAAGCGTTACAAAAAAAACGATTTGCAAAGTGTAAAGTGTACGTGAAATAGTGTTGTCATAACTAATCATAAAAGTGTTATCGATGGTATATTCTGACCAGTGGTGTAATTATAGGGTGGCAGAGCTGGTAAAATCCCACTGGCTCTTTTAAACCACGGGCTATTTAAACACTTTGATGATCACTTGAGTGATTTATTAAAATCAAATTCCAACGTGACGGTTTATACTGGGGCCCCTTTCAATGACTTTGGCTCGGGCCTTAGACGGTTTAGTTTCGCCACTGATTCTAATTACGAGAATAGAATGATTTCAAAATATATAAAACATAATCTCCAAGTAAAAGAAAATCTAAATAACAGAGTAAAAGAATATTATATTTCTTTTAGAAATTGGTGTATCAAAATACTACAAACTACAGTTTCAAAAACATTTAGAAGAAATTAAAGGCACGTGGAATGTTATAAAAGAAGTATGTAATTTAATTATTATACATTTTAACAATTTACAATAATACAACTTATTGTTAATTATTTTACATTGTATTAAAAAAATTATGGGTTGTTCAAGGTCTCGTCTCTTATTATTCCTGCAAAAATATCATAAATAAGGCCGAACACTGAAATCAAAATGAAAATGTAACTAGATATAAGTAATTTATAAGCGTTTTAATTTTATCCTACAGAGATAACCCCTATACTAAAGTATGATGTCAAGCTTTACGTACTTCGTTCAAGATCTACAGTAACTTTTTGTTCACGAGAAAGAGATACAGCATCTCAACAGTCACCAACAGCTTTAAACACCTAAGTATTTTATTCAGCAATATGTTATTTTTATAAATGAAACATCAGTAAATTATTCTATTCCAAACTAAACTCAACAACAAAAAGTACAACTTTATATAATTCTATACAAACTATATGAAGTGTGCAATAACGAAAAAAATATTAGGTCTGATTTCCAACCTTAATTAAAAATTATACTCATTATTTTACTAGCTTATTATCGGCTATCGATATTCATGACGACATAATTTTTGTCAAACATTAACGTAAACAAATATTCTTTTATTTACCACTAAATATCTTCCAACTCTATATAAAGTAGTAAAATATTATAATAAAATCAAAATCTACAATTGAAATTAGTTTTACGATTAAATATTAAACCGAAATCGGAAAAAATATGTAAACTAACATTGTAATCAAACCTGTCTTAATTACCCGTGAAAACAGTATTTATTTAGATTATTACGTTGTGTAATTTCACATTCACTCACTGAACAAAACACAAATATTTTTTTTTACAGTTTCGTCGAGGGTTATTAACTATTTAAATAAAATTTCTCCAACAGAATTGAGAGCGGTCTTAGGGGTCATAGCAAGTATATAAATTGACAATGTGTCATTCGATTCGCTATCTTTATCTATGGCAATATATACTTAGTTATGACTTTTCACTTCCACACTCTGTTCGTCTATTGAGTATAGCGAAAACATATTATGGCTATGCCAATAACAATGTTGAATTTGAGATTACTTACTTTACATTATTCATTTTTTTGCTCGGCTCGTAAATGATATTGCACATAAATGTTGTTATAAATTTATCATAGTGGATTTTGACATATTGTTCTTCCACATTATGTACTTATTTACTGTTAACTATTAAAGAATATTTTTATAGTTTGTTAAACTAAACCTAATATTATATTTAACCTAGCGGGTTTTAGGTTACAAAAATCTACGCTAAAATATGTTGGACCTTGAAATATTTGTTTGTTTGTGATCCGCTTTACGATTGGCTATATTACACGTACTATTAATGTTTGTTTTCACTAGTTAAACGTAGAAACTATCGGAGCCCGTTTGAATTAGCAGTCGAATGATTTACATCGTTTCTAACGAATTTACTCAGTTTGTGCTCCGATTTATTTACACATTTTGCGCTCTCATCACTCCCTTTGGCTGTGCAAATCTAACTTATACTTAAAGTGATTCAAGTGTATGTAAATTCTATATAATCATTTTATAATTTACCAGTTCAATTTATGCTTACCTAGTACGTTGTTACATATTGTCTAAATGTATTTTTGATATCATAGTATTTTTTGTACTATCTGAATAAATATTAAGAGAATGAATTTTATTACATTTTGACAGTGTATTATTAAGATCGAACAAACAGACAAAATGTAGCCTATATTAGATTCTGAATCCCTATATAGTTTTTTTTTCAAACATCATCAATGTACATAAAAAATCTTCAATCTCCAATCTGTAGACTTTGTCCCGTTAGTTTTTTGTTATAAATACAGGTTATCTATGTTCTTGTAAATTTCCAAATCAGTCTAAATTATTCAAAAATAATTAAAGTGCCACCTATGAATAATCGTCAGATATACATTTATAATTTGGTTACGTAATCACCATGGGGTGCGAATTTGGTCCCACCTCTACGTGGTGCACCCTGGGCAATGGTCGGTAGTGTTCCCATAGGACTACTGCTGATCATTGACGAGGAGGTCCAACGCAATCCAAGGTGTTAAGTGAACCCTGCCGAGAGATGCGTGGCTGGGGGGGGGGAGCCCTGTCGTGAACGGTACCTCTCTGATACCGGAGCATATCAAAGGGTAATTTTGCTCTTCTTTTGCTCTCTTGCTCATTCATAGACTCTGGACTAGAAGGATCAGCGCCCCTGGCGCAGCATATCTTTCTATATCCACTATAAAGAGGATTAAATCAATGCTCTCAAACCGTATAGTTCAATTTTAATTGCATGGCACTAATCATGAGGTGGTAACCCCAAGAGGCTGTCCACAAGGAGGTGTTCTATCGCCCCTGATGTGGACCCTAACAGTGGACCAAATCCTGCATAAGGTGGAGGAATTAAGGACCGACGCCCAGGGTTACGCTGATGACCTGGTGACAGTTGTCCGAGGTTTCTCTCAAAGTACAATTTCGTATCTTATGCAGAAAGCACTAAGTGTCTTTGACAATTGGTGCAAGGACAATGAACTGAGAGTATATGCAAACAAAACTGTTCTAGTATCATTCTCATTAACCAAGAAAAGGCAAGGCGTTTGGACCAATTAGTACAACTCCCTACTAAATGGCAAGACTAAACTTCTCACCAGAGGTCAAATACTTGCGAGTTATTCTCGACCAGAAATTGATCTGGAGTAGACAAATTAGATATATAATTGAAAAGGCTAAAATAGCAATAGGGATCTGTAGTCGAATGGGCGGAAAGCGTAGGGGTTTAAATCCCAGGCTAACCATATGGCTTTATACGGCAGTTGTCAGACCCATAATAACATACGCCTGTGTGGTTTGGTCCAAAATGGCACAACAGTAGACGGTTTGTACCGGATTAGATTCAGTACAAAGAATGGATTCTATCTTAGTGACAGAAGCCATGTCAACCGCCCCTGGAGTGGTTCTGGATGGTCTGTTAAGTCTGACTCCCCTTCATCTACATGTAGAGAAGGTGGCGAGGTTGATAATGCACAGAATGTACGCCCTCGGAAGGAGATATTGGATATCCCAGTCCATGAAATCTTTTTTAGTCTCAGTGATAGACAGTCTTAGAGATGATATCAGATATGATGATTCCTGAAACTAAATTTAAAAAATTGTATGATGTCAAAATCTCTCCACGGGACTCCTGGTTAAATAGTGATATAACGTGGAGGGAAGGTAGTTTACTTTGGTTTACTGACGGGTCCAGAATAAGACTTAACGTAGGCTGTGGAATATATGGAGAGCGACCTAAGTTTAGTCAAACAACTAATATAGGTAGCTTCACATCCATTTTCCAGGCAGAGGTATACGATATTCTAGAATGTTACTGCAGAAAGCCTACGTCACGACAGTAATGCCGCTCTCTTGGCGCTGGCTTAGGACATAGTTGAGTTGAAGCTAGTTACCAATTGTGTGGCAATGCTAAACAGCCTGAGAAAGAATAACAGGCTGGTTTTAAAATGGGTCCCAGGCCATGCAGGAGTTCCCGGCAAAGAAGCTGCGGATGCGTTTGCAAGAGCGGGGGCTATGGAAACACAAATTGGGCCTGAACTATTTTGTGGCATTCCAAAAAGCCTAGTTTGACTGACCATAATGGACCAATACACCTATAAGGCTATAGAATTCTGGAATAAATTGCCAGGACAAATTCATTCCAAAGAGCTCATCACAGCATTCACTCAGCGCAAAGCTGAAGAAGCCCTGATGCTCAGTAGAAATCAGCTACGAGTATTAGTGAGAGCACTAACTGGGCACTGTTGTTTGGGCAAGCATATGCACAACATCGGTATCCAGAACACAAGAGAGTGCAGGTTCTGTGAAATCGCAGACGAAACACCAAAGAACATCTTGTATGAATGTGATCCATTAATACCCCATACGTAACCGAATTCTGGGTAAGCACGCGTTGCTCCACGAGGAGGTACAGACACTCTCTGCCAAAAAGATCCTACAGTATATCCAGGTTGTAGGTCTAGGCAGTGAGCTTTAGCAATATAGGGGCGATCACAGTAGATTGGACTAGGTCATAGTGATACATGATAGTTTAAGCCTGCATAGCCCTTTCCGAATACTAATAATAATACGTAATCACCATTCATAACACTTTGTCCATCATATCATCAAAAATTAACAAAATATTAACCGTCTAATTATAAGTAAATAATATTATGTTCCTCGCTATGTTTTCCTATTGATATTAAAATTGAAATTCAGTTCACTACTTCCATAAAATGCTTCCTTAATACAGCGGCTAAAATGCTTAGATATTGTATAAAAATATCAAAATATTGTTTTCTCATTTACTATGTCTTAGGTATAATATTTATTATTTATATACTATGTATACTATACGTATATTTTATATTATATAATTTTATTCAATCAAAATCAATCCATCGATTTTTTGTTCTCGAATAAGACTAAAACGCCTTTATTTACAAACTTTTCTTTCATACTAAAGACGCCGCGGCTCATTCATATTCTTTTGATAGATGAAATTAAGTTTTGATGTTACCCCGGAATATGTTTTGTAATTATTTTTTTGAATTCTTAAAATATATCTAGTGCTTTCTAATTGATACCTGCACAGACAGACAGACTTTTCTAAAAATAATAGAAATGTGTTTCATAACCTATTTTTAGTCCCTTGCAATAATTCTTGTCACAAAAATCGAAAATGTACAGACACGTGGAATTTACATTTTTTGGTATTCGTGTAGATATATATAATCCAACTCTAAAATCAGCCTGAAATCGTGAGGAAACCATAGCATGGTGGGCGTTTTCTAATAATGCCCGCCTGGGTAGCTACCCATTCTCAAGTTTGAAAACCTGTCGCCAAATACCCAATAGGTTTGTTCCGGCAGCATCACTTGAGAACCACTACCTCTAGGCTTAGTGTGTTTACAATCTTGGACCACATCGTCACTTAACATCAGGCGAGATTGTATTCAAGGCTCATAGCCTATAACGTATAAAAAAAATTGTTTGATAGTACAGTCAGTACATTTAATTTTTTTTTCACGTTTTTTTTTCTTTTTTATGCGGAACCCTAATAATTTTCCTAAAATTGTTTTGATAATAACATCAACTAAAGATAAGCTAAGGCAACTAATGCGGATTTATCTACTTAGGTATCAGTCGAGCCGAGGTACCGATTTGGCGAAATTGTGCGTGTTACCTCTTTCGGCTGAGCATCTTACGCGCTTGCCTCAAAGTTATATGAAACTAAAAGGCTGTTCCGGTCTACAGTTTTAGTCAAATACAAAAAAAAAACATTAGTCAGATCGACAAAAAAATACAAACATACTATAGTCATTACTTTTATAATATGTAAGGAAACTTGTTTCGGTCAAGCTTAAAAGCGTTTATTTAATGGCATATTTAGATGTAGGAGAGAAATCATAAAATTCGTATACTTGTAAAGCGTTAATGAATACAATAGTGACAATCAAAATTTTAATATTGACAAATATCGTTCCAGAGAATAAATTTAAAACTCAAATATTTCTTCTTGCGTTGTGCTGCCAGTCTGCGTAACGAAAACTTATTATTCAAATGAATTGAACCGCAAAATAATTAAAGGAAAGGAAGCTGAGCAGGCGAAGTTTATGAAATTCAAGCTTCAAAATTACGCTAAGAAACTTTTAACAGCGTTAAACAAAAATGTTTCGAAAGTACTTGTCAGCTGGAACTGAAGTACGTTGCGCGATATCGTCGTACAAAATCTTAAAGTTGTATCAAAGACTACGCTGCAGTTTTCAAGCGATGCGAACCGCTTGTACGTTATCTGGTATAGATCAGTCGTTTTGATCACAGAATCGACGGTCGTCTGATACATAGGTAGTGTGTGGTCATTTCCGCATTTTTTGTGTTAAAATCAAATGTAAAATTAATTACTAGGGTATTCGATAATTTTTTTAAAGGGTTTGTTTTTTACTACGACGCTACAAACCATCAAGTAAATAATGTAACTACTCCATGCGTTTCTGAATTGATGTGTATAAATCATAAATGTATCTTATAGCTAGATTTTGGTATTTATTTTGTTATATTAACTCATATATGTATGGAAGAAGTTATAAAGAAAAGAATGACTGATATAATATGTTCATGTTACTTGAACCTTTGAATAAATTAGTGAAAAATATCGGTAGTGAAGTAAGTTTTTCTTGTGATCCATTGAACAAACCAGGATGGTCGATTGTTATGCCTTTAACATGTTATGCCTTTGCTGTTTCTTGAGTCCAGAATAAAAACATAATGTTGAGCTCTATTTAACAAAAAAAAAAAAAATCGCTGCGGTCACATTTACTTTACGGTGGCTAAAAGTTCATGAAAATATTACCTGTACATAGCTAAAGTGTATGCACTATATTACCTAAATGCATACACTCGAGTTCAATGTGCAAGTATGACAACACACACATTAGATCTTTACCCATGTTTGTAATGAAATTATGCAGTGTAGAAAATCAGAAATGTTTGTGTATGATGTACTTTATCATTAAATTAACATTTTACTCACATGCAAAATTACACCAATAGTAAATGTCCCTTCTGTAAAACTGTCAGGCATTTATTTAATCTATAATATTTTAGTAACAACCTCCATCGGGTCCCGTTATTGGATAAAGTTAACCTATTTGTTTTGTAATACTAAACGTTATTAGAGTTTCCCAAGAACTTGTATTATGAAGGATTCCTTTTAAGTAACTAATTAATATTTCTATAGAGTGTAAGTTTTCATAATTACCTTTGAACTTTATTTCAAATTACAAAATGTAAATAATGCATTGGTAACCTATACCAATAAATAAAATTAAAGTGTTTGTTTGTAATGTCAAAATTATTTTTTTACTAAAGTATATACGGTACCAATACCAAAAAATACAATGTCTAAAATTTATGTCTGTCTGTTTGTAATGGGTAATCTCCGAAAAGGCTGGGCCTATTTGGTCGGCCTTTTTTTTTTTGGTAGATAACTAAAGTTACTCCGGGTAACTTAGGGTACTTTTAATTTTCGAGAATAATTAAGAAAAATAAAATTTAAATAAATTTGTAAAAAATAAAACTCATAAAAATTTGAATAAAATCCGATTCAATGCACAGTTTACGGGGAAGTGCTATAATTTATAAGAAATATTTTTACTTAACTTAGTAGGGTTTTAGGAAAATAATTAGGGTTCCGTATAAAAAAGTTAAAACGCAGTGAAGAATATATGAAATGCGGGCGCAGCCGCGGGTACACAGCTAGTATAAGATAAGAATATGGTATAATTGTTGATCAATAAACTCTACGTTTTTTGGTTCTTCTCTTGATGATATTTCTAATATAAAGAATCATATCGATCAGCTATGTATATATTTAGTAACAGTAACCCGCGACTTCGCTCGCATGTCATTTCTGTTATTTTATGACTGAATCCCCTACATTACTACAATACCAACCGTGTCGTCACGAATATCTCTGTGTATTTGTGGTTCACATTTATCGAGTGACATAATTCGTTCTCGCGCTGTACTTTATTCAACGTCATATGAATTTCCATAATTTTATTGAGACTTTTATAAATAAAAAATAGTTATTTATGTGCAAATCCCTTATATCAGCGAGTCACAATGTATAAGGGTAAAAATGAACAGAATAAAAACCCTTTTTTTCAATTTACTTACCTGCCCTAATATCACTAAGTAGATCAAACTCCATTACTTAAATTAAATGATATTTTTTTTCTACTTACGTTCGACTCCGGACGCTCACGTCTACTGTGAAGTTTACTCAGTTTTTCAATTCTATCATTTTGTCTCGCAATTGAAGATGGGAAAACTAGCAAAGTAATTTACTTAGTAATTTGCTTAGTGATAAAATTGTTCAAAGTTTTCTGGAGCGTAAAGACGCTAGTCTGTTATATTTGTTTTTTATTTTGTAACTTTACTAGTAAAACAACTTATAATTATGTTTAATTAACCCATAAAAAATAATGCAAAATATTGTATGCTGTGTTCACCTTTATTTAGGGTATGACATTGTTATGATTTCTGCTCTCTTTTATTGTCTATTTTCATTTGTTTGTACTCTTTTGGTGTGTTAAATAAGTATAAAAAAACTTTTTAATGTCCTAAGTAACTAACTACGTAAGTACTAACTAAGTAATACACTGTAAAACAATTAATGTGAAAACAAAGTTGTCTAGAATTACGTACTTCCTTAATTATATATAATCATGGCCATAGCTTAATAACGCACAGAGCAATATTTTCGTACAAGAACTCATTTAACATTGAAGAAAATAAATCGTAAGAATGATATATAGGTGGGTATTACGTTAGGATTAGCAATTAGTAGTTTAATTCAATACAGGCAAAGTGTTGTAGAATACTTTGAATTTTGAACCCCCCACCCCACTCTTTTGTTAATAATAGTCAGCAAAGGTCTTACTCCTCATGATTACATATGCATTAGTATGGTTTTTGAAACAGAAAATGAAAATTAATAAGTAAATATTGCAAACGTGATCACCATTGCTTTATTTTTCTCTATGAGTGTTTTTATTTTTGCATAGCCTAAATGTTCTGAACGCAATCCAATTTAATGTGGTTCATGATGGTAAACACACTAAGCCTAAAGTTACTCGGCTGTCAAATGATGCTGCCGGAACGCACCTATTGGTGTTTGGCTACAGGTCTTTCAAACTTGAGGAAGGTATTAACTTAGACGGGCATTACTAGAAATTACTACCCTCATGCTATGGTGTCCTTACGATGTTTTCTTTCACAGAAAGCTTAGGTTCATTTTTAGAGTTGGATTTAAACCTGCGTCTATAAATTATGTCTTACTTTAGACCTAAGGGACTTACCTAAGTATTACGACGCTAAAACAAAAAGGTCGTTACAATCGAAGACGTTATAAAAGAAATCCACTACAAGGGAATTTCGCAAACCAACAGTATATGAACAAGATGCATAATTAAAATATAATTTATTTTGAAATCGTTTATTTGAGACATAATTTATGTTAAGTTTACAATATTGCAACAAGTACATGTTAGTACAATTCAAACATTTTTCGACACTACTTAATTATTTACTTAATAAGCTAAGTTATATTCCTAATTATTGCTGTTAAGTATTTGTTAACATAGTTTTTTTTTGCCTATACATTATATACAATTATTCATTAAACGTTAATGTTTTATTGGTTTAATATTATTAATAATAATAGTAACAATAAATTTTTTATAACGAACGTATAAAAAAATACATTAATTGAAATAATTTTGTGTGATTAAGTTTTGCATGGAAATACGAAATTTCTAGAAAAATAAATCATAACTATAAAATTCTCTTTACTATATTGAATATAAAAATAAATACATGTATTCAACGTATAAATCATAGATTGAAATTATTAGATGCGTCTATATTAATTTAAAGTTTGTATAATTTTCTCTTTCGTATCTTATATATCATATTATATATTATTTCATCTCTTTTTCTTTTAGAGTAAATTACTTATACGCGCTAATAAAAAATTACACACAAATAAAGTACTTTTCTTCATGGGCAATCGATATATGTTAATACTCATTCTAGCATTTTTTATTTATCTGTAACGGTAGAGATGTATACTTCAAATCATCAACCATGCAGGAAACGTCAAATCATCTAGCGTTTATCACTGTAGGTCTCAAGATCTTCATATTACTTATATTTGGTTTAACTTAGTTTACTCTCTACTGAGTTAACAAACTATGAAAACTTTTTAATTTAAAAACAAAACCGACTTCAAAAGAATACACTATAAAAATGCACCAAAAATTCAATAAAAATTTAATTTATTAATCTGCTTCTTTAAATTTGAAATCGGTGCCAGCTTATGGATAACAAAGTGGTGTAAATATACGTCATATATATTCAATTTTGATTAATTGTTCTTTAAAATCTCCCTAGTCCTCTATTAAGCTTGTATGTAATTGTGACAACTAGCTGGAACCGACTCCAAAATTAATGAAGCAGATTAATAAAGTAATTATGTATTGACTTTTTAATGCATATTTTAAAGTGTATTCCGTTGAAGTCGGTTTTGTTTTTAATTAAAAAGTTATTTTTTTTTTCTACATTTTAGTTTAAGGATGTATCTATTTTTAGGTAAAGCTGTGAAACATACTTCATAGTTTTGGGAAAGTATAAATGAAACACGTGTAAGTGTCTATAATAAACGAGGGTTTTCTCAATTTCCCTGAGTTCCACTGATCAGATCCCGATTTGGTGGAAATGGGACCACCTCGGAAGTGTAGCCTTTTCATAAAAAAAATTATTTGTAAATCGGTTCACAAATGACAGAATAATCGACTAACAAACATTAAAAAAATATACAGATGAATTGATAACCAGCTCCTTTTTGAAGTCGGTTAATGAACCAAACAACAGAAGAGTTATTTTGCGAACAACTTCAAATACATAAAACAACATTCAATAATATTTTAGTACATTTAACATCGTGGCTTACTTAAAAACTATTGAAAAATGAGTCGTTTCTAAAAAAAAGGTGGATTACTAATACGTCTATTTGTATTGCATTTTCTACCATCGCAAGTGCGTCAGCTTGATCACTACAATTGTACAGAGGCGTATCTAACCATTTAAGTACATTCTCTATGTATTATTATGTGATTCAAATTTGCTGTCAAAAATCAATTACTTACCTTTAAAACCTTTTTTTTTAACAATATTAATAAAATCATTAATAATATACTTATTTATTTTATACTTAATAAAATTTGTAAGCGTTTTTAATATAATATAATACTTATTTTTATAAACGACAATAATTTTATTTCTATTTTTTTTATAAGCATTTAATTTTTTTTTTAATTTAATATAAACTATGACAAGCGAGAATACGTATATAGTATATACAATAGACATAATATTGCTTTATAGTAATATGAATTAATATTATTTACGTATTCGTTTTCCCCTTTTAGCAATAAACTTAATCGACTACCACTTATTGTCTAGAATTAATTAACTATTTTAACGTTAAAGTTTATGCAATTTCGGGTATTATTATTCAAATAACATATCAACTTATGACCACAATATGATTAGTATAACAACTGTCTATTAAAAAACTTTTTTTCTAGTTCCCCTTTCCACTTTTTTTTATACTGTATGGGCTTGGCACGTTGGCCATAATCTTACCTGATCTAAGTGACGATATAATCCAGAGTAGTAAGTGTTATAGCGTGTGTCTAAGATGTTAAATCTCTTTATTTCTGAATACTGTTGTAATTTATGTAAAAAAAAATGCACGTAATGCAACAATTTTAATGTTGGGCTTATAGGGCTTAAAGTGATTTAATAAGAAATAAATAAACAGAATTATCTTATCATTCAGTTATGGAAATTCCTATGTTTAAACTGTTGTAATAAGTTTGAGATATAGAAGAAGATATTATGTTGTATTGGCAGAGTGATTTCTAATTATATTTATGTATTATCTTCGTTTAAATAAATTAAAAAAAAAATGTCAAGAACGACTCTATGAACAAAAATCTTAATTTGTTTTCCTGCTTATAACGTTTACATTAATCAATAAACAGTTAAATAAGTACAGCCTATATTTCGCAGTAAAATCGTTCCATTTTACTAATAAACCTGTTATAAATTGCATAATAAATCTCACGTTGCGTTCCGTTAAACGCAGATCTCGCTCCAACGAGCGAACACGTAACGAGATGCTATTGACACTAGGCACGTCGATTGTTGATGCGTCAAACGGAACGCTTTCGAATCTAACAAAATGGAGCCGGAACAATAATTCTTAATAATTGTTTAGATAAATTTTAATTATTTATATAATTTAGACAAGTGATTGCCGTTTTTTGTATGACTTTTGAGGCTTCTGAAGCATGCTTACTGGTACGCATTCGTATGTTCTTGAGGGTACATGTTCAGCTTAATTCAGATAGTCCATACAATTTTGCTTACGATTGTAAGGTTATTGCGTTGTGCTATGGGTCTACTGTGGTGTTTTTATTCATATAAATCTCCTACAAATTATAGGAGTCACTTGATTGGTTTGTATTTATAATGTCAAACGGCCTACTCTGAGTATAGGAAGTTTTCAAAGTCTAATTGGAAAAGGGTCTTTTTTAGAGCCACGTACTTCTAGGCTTAGTATGTTGCTAGAGTAGCTTAAGAACCATTCAATGTACTTACCATCATCATTTAACATAAGCTGAGATTATGGTTAAAGCCAATACAGTGTACATAAGCATTTTGTCCATCTCAGTATGGACGTAACATGATCATCATTGTCTCACTACCCTTATCCCATTTTCATTCAGGGACGGCACAACATGTCTCTTCCATTCCTCTCTATTTGCAGTCATCTCCGTATTCGTTCCCTACCTAAACATAACATCTTTCACACAATCCATCCATCTTTCATTTGGTCTTCTCCTTATCTTATAACCGTCCACATTCATGTCTCACAACGTCCTCGTTTCTCCCTGCGCATCATATGCCCATACAGGAACAGACGACTTAACTTTCCTGTTGGCCATAACATGATGTTAGGTAGAAAGAAAAGTCAAATTGTTTTGGTAATTGTAGCCCTTGAAACTACGAGAGAGCTCACGAAGCACAGTGCTTAAAATTTCACGCACTATTTCCCTCCGGCTGCGGGTTGCGACGCGTGTTAGCGCTTTTTTTCATCGCTCCATCGATTTCAACGCTCAAATAACCACGTGTTGGTAAATCGCGAATATTGCTACACTGGTGATCGATCGTTTCATGTGTTCTGCTTTTTCCAAATCGGTTTTTAAGGTAAAATGCGATTGACGTTTATTCCATTCAAACGTACTCTCCTATTTCCTCTCTGGATAAAGAAATGATCGATACTTTTAATAAAAGGCTAACGAGATAAAATCTGTATAAGAAAAAAATACTATGCGGGACCACAGAACCGACTACAGAACACATTTCGATAGTTTTAAACAGTTTTGTCTGTCTATCTGTTTTATTAATTTATTCGACAATCACGCAAAAAAAATATTTAACTGAATTCGTTGGTAATGACATATACCATGTACATATGTCCTGCCGAGAACATAGGCAAATTGCAAATTGCCTGAATTCCAAGCGGGTAAACCCGTGGGTGCACCTAGTAGTAAATAATTGTATACCATATAATACATATACACTACAGCCATCTTCCTCCCTATTTTTTGTTTTCCCTTAATAACCCATTTTAGAAATTAGGTGCCTTCAAATGAGAACACATGTCTTGTTTTATCGTCGTCTTCAGACGTCCGTCACAAATTTTATGAAACACGAAAAAAAAATTAAACCTACAGGTATAGCCAAAGACTTTCTTATTTTATAATTGGAAGGAAAATTAAAATCAGTCCAGTATCAGAGGAGAAAACAGGGGAATACGAGTGTTATTCTTAAACTGGAGTTGCAGTTGTCCCTTTCGAATTATATAACTCTTTCATTGGGGCGCAACGCGATAGCAATTCTGATTTCTAAAATAACCGTACTTCAAATTTCTTGACAGTTTCGTTTCATCTTAAAGAGTTCATTAAAAAATGATGAATGTTTTAGTTCCTTCTTAAAGGTTTTGTTCTGAGACATTTATTATCGCGCCTTAGTAGTAAAAGTGACTTGTATGCGCCGCGCCAAATGGCATGACGCTATCTTATGACGTCATGCATCCTCTACGTTACTGCTTTCTAGTCCCTTGTGACTAAAGAATGTTTCGTTTTTTAATTCGACGTCAAAAAAAAAACAATTGAAAATAATTAAAAACTAAATCGATTTAATATATAACACAATTTAATAATTATACTTTTTATTATGTCGTATATTTAATCGTCTTTATTGTGATTTCTTTTCAACTTCTTTTATTCTTTAATTTTGTTAATGGAAAAAGAAATTATATCCGATATTCGGACGAATACTTACTTAGTATTGCGATTAATAGTGAAAGACTGATCTACTTTTTTATACCAACTTTTTTATAGATCCTATACTAAAATCCTACTACTATTATTTGATTTCTATCACCGATTTTAAATACATTGACTACACTACAACATTTTTCGAACAAATTTACTTACAATTATTGTACTATATATTTCAGTTTTAAGCGAAAATTATTGCCATCATATGGACAATTAACGATTAATTTCACATTATTAAATAATATTAATATTGAGCAACTATTAATTTACAACCTTAATTTAAATATTCAAGCGGTTTTAACAAAAAAAAAGATGAAAAATAATAGTTACATAACTCTTCTTAAATTATACGAAGTAACATCACATTATTATGTTTATGATTATATCTAAAAATATATATTACATTGTAATACAGACTTGCGACTAAAATATAGAAGCGCGCGATTAAACAAGCGCAAATTTTATATGCATTTAATTTTACATTTATCTATATATAATAAATAAAACATTTCCTATGGTTTTCTCATATACACGTGGATACGTGGACCTTTATGGCTTGTGAATTTAAAAGAGAAAATAAACTGTCTAAGCGGTAGAAAAAGGTTTTTTTTTTGGTATGTAAACGTGACATGGAAATCTTGATTTCACCTCATTCTTGAGTTTAATTGGTATTTATTTAAATGAAAAAATATTGGTCTTAATCGGGTAATAAAAAAAAAACCGCCTCCTATCCGCAGTTCAAAGATCAATATTTGAAGTTTTTTAAATTCCTAAATAAATCATGTATAGTATAATAAGCATTATCTGTAATTATATTTTAATAAGTTGCTAATAAGGAAAATGATTATTGCCAGGAGTTGTGTTAGAAAATTGAGTGAACGGAGCCCTGCTTAACTTTATATGTGCTAGACCCTACACTTATGTATGGTAGTGTGTTGGGTATGCATGAAAGGAAGAATCAAATGCAGTAAAGATGAGACGTCTAAAAAGTATATATCTGGTATGAGAAATATAGATAAAGTGAGGAATAGTTTGATAAGGGAACATTGTGGTGTGGAGGATGTAGTGAAAATGATAGAGAAAGAGGTATTTAAGTGATTTAGACATGTAGAGAGGATGGATGAAAGATAATTGACGAAACAAATTTACAAGGCTAGTGTGACTGTACAAGCTTATGAATGTAGAAGAAGCGAACGACAGGATCGGAGCAAGTGGAAGGATGTGGTCTCTTCGTACCCTTATGGCAGAGAGGCGTGTCGTTATGTATATAAAAAAAAATTTACCAAGCTATTTTTAGCCGCACGTCTGTAATTACTACACAAACTGCGCCGTTCCCGTGTCCTTCCAACAGCTGAAACAGCAAGGCAGCGCGCACATGAGCGTATTTTTGAACGCGTCTCGAAAGTCGCGGTTAAAGTACGCATATATAAGCGGGTTTAATGCTGAATTGAAGTAACCGATCCAGAACAGAACACCGACTACAACGGGCGGCGTTTGACACGGTTTCCCCGCAGACATTTGTTGTTACGTACCTGTGAAAGAAATTCATTAATAAATTCATTCTTTAAAATAGAACAACTGAGACCGATATTAAAAACAAAACGTTTAAAGATAAGCTAAGATAAAGGACATACATATATTTATGAATTCACATTCTTAACTGGAGTCTAAAGAAAATTGACACATAAAAAGCTCCTACAGCCCAAAAGAAGAAAAAAAAAAGGTAAATCTTGCGCAATGGCAGGGCTTTAAAAGTGAGTTACGACCATCATAAACACCAAAAACCTGCAATAGTGACATGCATCGGCAAACTGAGTTCCAGTAACAGTAACAATTAGCGGGATGGTAGAGCCCTATACTGTACACTAGTGAATGATATTGACACATCAGCGCATCGGTTAAACTATAGTCGTGATAGATATAGGATAGCTACTGTCAATAAATTTTCATCTATTAGCAGTCATTATCGTTTCTAAAGTGTTCTTTATTTAACAACAATTAAAACAAAGTTCTTCTGTCGAGCTTGAATAAAAAAAAACCATAACATATCCGACAGTACAGGCTTATTGTAACTCGTTTTTCTAAACAACCTGGTGTCGTCACAATGGCTCTTTACATTTAAAAATATCTTTCTTTGTAGCTCTCGACAGTTACAATTTATTTATAGTTTTTCCTTATACGTAATTGAGATCATAACAATAGACACGAGATATAAAGGATTTAATCTAAGAAATAGAAGTTTATTGAAAACAAGTTGGATTTCTATTTGTGTAGTATAAATGCCTATGAGACCTCAGTGTTGTATAAATCACCGGGAAAAGGTCTCCGATTACACCTTTGTGGTAGCCGTGTAGAGACACCATGATTTTAGATAATTGGACGTTAGGTCTAACTCGAAAATATTTTCTTCTACAGTTTAGAATTGTTTTACAGGTAAAAATATCTATTGAAGTGGATTCAAAAATTATTCTACGATAAGCATAAGCTTTTGATGGAGGAAACATCTTTTTGAAACTTTAGTATTGTATTAGGGCATCGTTGGTCGCTATCTACTACTTTTAACTTTAAAATATATCGCCAAGTATTTATATGTGTATTACGATAGTATCATAATGAGCCCTAGTTCCACTAGACTTAGTATGTTATTTTAGATTGTATTATCATTTAAGATCAGGTGAGACTGTAATAAGATGTACATCTTATTAAAAGACACATAAGCCGCGGAGCAAGTAGATACTGTGGTGTTGCTTGGAAGGACACAAGTCGATTGATTAAGTACAAATCGACATATCAAATTACTTACAGGGATAAATTCTACAAATGGATATCTACATAGAAAAAAGATAATTGGGCATTGAAAGCCTGTTGATGTATTTGTTTTAAAAAATCTATTTATCTTTGAAGTCTGTTCACCCTTCACTGCTTATTGTGAACATGATACATGTTTTTGTTCTTTTAGAGATCTCTTCATTTAACCTTAAGTAAGTCAGTCTAAACGATAATAATATAGCTCTGATATAATATTTTCAGTATTGTCACCCTACTTCCGTGTAACGCGGATAGAATATAAGGACTATCACAATATAACACTACACTATGAACCTCGTAAGACTCTAGGGGAATTAAGATCAGGTTTACTATATACGGTATAATTTATATAAAATGTGCTGTTGGTAATGCGTTTCTAATGAAACTTAGACACGCAACTTTGAATCTTCAAATACATTCTAGATTATCCAAAGAACTAATACTGTTTGGTTACCTAGAAGTTAGAATTATGATCGAACTAACAATATCAATTAACTTAAGAATTCTAAAGTAATACATATTTGAAGGTTTCTTTCGTTAATACATAATTAGGTACATGTTACCAGTAACACAGGTTACATGTGGCCAATGTAATTGAGGACGACCCTGTTCATTTCGTTTTCATAAGGGTGGCGCGTGGTATGCGGAAAGTTAAAGGCAATGGTATGAACTCGAACACGGCTCAGTGGACATGACTTATTCAATCTACATCACATCAATGTTGCTGGTCTTATTTGGAGTAAAATTGCATTTCTTTAGCATAAAGTAACTAAAACTTACAACAGTTTATAGCTCGAGGTCAGTAATAGGTTGTTGCTTATGAGAACTATGTTTGACTGCATCAAATCTTAATTATCATTATAAAACACACTCCTCAAACTGGAGCATGGCTATTTTTTATAATCGATTTTGATTTTAAATAATACAATCGACTACTCTACGATAGTATATACTCGTATAGTTGAATTAAATGCTATAGTGGTCATGATTATGTACAAAGATCTGTCAAATTTCACATTATAACAGACTATCTGTTCTGTCTGTTGCCTCCCCGCTAGTTGACTTTACATTTGGAGAACTGCTGAATCAATTTCTGTGGTTTTATTATAAATCATGAATATATTTTGTTGTTAGGTTTTAATATAAATAAATGGTCTACGCTATAAATAAAGGGGCAAAGATATATTACATCAGTTTATTTTTTACTCTTATGTCAGGCAATTTTCTTTTATTTTTAACCATCCTCAAAAAGAAGAATGTTATCAATTCGTCTGTATGTTTTTTTAATGTTTGTTATGCGATTTCTCCATCATTTGTGAACCGATTTGTATTTTTTTTTTAAATCGAAAGTGTACACTCGAGGTGGTCCCATTTTAACCAAATCACGATCTGATCTGTGGAACTCAGGGAAATTTAGAAAAACCTCGAATATTATAGACACTTGACATGTTTCATATTTCATTTAAATACCTAAAAATACATACTTAAAAGAAGAACAAAATTTTTTTTAATTAAAAACAAAACCGACTTCAAAAGAATAAACTATAAAAATGCAGTAAGAAGTCAATAAATAATTACTCTACTAATCTGCTTCGTTAATTTTGGATTCGGTGCCAGATAGAGTTAACCAATGTACTCATTTACAAATGGAAATAATTCCCTAAACTGTATCACAATTAACCCCTTGAGCATTAATCTGGCGTTTACGCCAGCTTTCCATGGTCTTCCTATTGTCTCACTTTTATGGGTAATCGACATATTAAGCTAGATAAAGGACTAGGGTGATTTTAAAGATCAATTAATCATAATCATAATTAGCGACGTATACCGTACAGCAAATATACACCACATCGTTATCCATAAGCTGGCACCGAGTTCAAAATTAACGAAGCAGATTAATAAAGTAATTATTTATTGACTTTTTAGTGCATTTTTATAGTTTACTCTTTTGTAGTCGGTTTTGTTTTTAATTACAAAAAGATTTTTTCTATTTAGTACTAGCTGTGTCTCCGTGGCTGCCCTCGCGTCTTATATATTATTCACAGCATTTAATTTTTTCTATACGGAACACTATTTTTTTTTGTACAGTATACTGTAAAAATATTTAAGCACTCGCCCGTAAAACTGCGCATTGAATCGGGTTTTATTCAATTTTTTATGAGTTTTAATTTTTTTTCTTCGGCGAACCCTAATTATCTTCGACAATTAAAAGTATTCTAAGTTACCCGGAGTAATTTCAGCCTACTTATAAAAAAAGTCCCTTCAAAATCTGTCCAACCGTTCCGTAGATTACCCGGAACAAATAGACAGACAGACAAACATTTCAAAAATTGCATTTTTTGCACATCCATATTTATTTAGTAAAAAAAAAAAATGACATTACAAACAAACACTTCAATTTTATTTATTAGTGTAGATGTAATGGCAAAAATGTTGAAATTCTCAGTTTTTGAAATAGTATTATCAATAATGATAATCGTCGTAATTCGACCAACGGGCGAACTCTGGTATATGGAAAGACTTGAGGATAACATAGTAGGTGAAGTCGATACGAAAATTATTACCAGAACATTAATTTGTAATACTACAAGTACCATTTATCAATACCATTGAATATTTCATAGATATAGGTACGGTGAATAATAATGAAGATCAGAAAAAGGTATTTGCGAGTACAGCCATAGACATAGCCCCTCTGATAATATACTGTTTTATAAAAACTTTATATCGTTCAAGTTGTAGTATTTGATCACAATTTCATTGTTTATTAATTGACTATGAGAACAAAGAAACCTGAGGTAACTGATTATCACGTTACGCTACTGGAATACGTATTGCCTGATGCGGGAATGCTTTAGAAAATGCCCTATAGCTATGCTATTTTCCTGCATCCGAGCGAGTGACAATGAGTACAGAATTCGAATCTAATCCGAATGAGTGTGGTCATTCGAACTACTAGCCCTTTGAGTATTGTTAAATGTAACATTTTTCAAATACACCAAAAATATCTTGTTGTTATTAACATTATTTTAACACTTTCCAAGAAATTTTTAAATTAAAAACCTTTAGGTTATTGTAATTACATAGACAAGGTTATAATAATATGACATGGCATTCATTCAATTTTTGGCAACGTAGTTAGCACCTTCTAGTTAGACAACATTAAAAAACGAAGCGATGGTGGCACAGTTGGTAGTGCGGTCGGATTTCGCGTAATTAGACGCGGGTTCGAGCCCACCTATCCAAATATTAAAACAGCCTGAGCTTTCGGTGAGAGAAAACATCGTGAAGAAACCATAGCATAATGGTGTAGGGCATTTTCTAATAATGTCCGCCTGGGTAGCTACCACCCTCAAGTTTGAAAACCTATCGCCAAATACCAACAGGTGTGTTCCGGCAGTATCGCTTGAGAAGCAGTATCTCTAGGCTTAGTGTGCTTACTTACCATTATGGACCGCATTGTCACTTAAAATCAAGTGAGATTGTGGTTAAAGCACTATAACTGGAAATAATAAATAGAAAAAAAATAATCTTACCATAGAAAAAACGGCAACCAACACAGCAGAAACGCTCCGACTATGATGCCAAGTGTGCGCGCCGCCTTATGTTCCGCCCTCCACGATTTCCCAGCCGCGCGTAGAGACGCACCTGCCACGGTTTAATATGTTATAATGTGAAAATCGTCTCATTACCTCGAGCAGATGTGACATCCTGATATACACATAATTTGTAACACGCCCGTATGTAGCGGATTTAATCAAACATCCGTATGCGGAGTGTAATCAGATGGAAAAGTGTCTCTAATAACGTATATTCAAGTCGCATATGTATTTACTAGCTGTTTCCGCGGATCCGTTTATGTATCAATATTCTATTCCGTATATTTATTCAATGTGTAATATAGAGAGCTCGCCTACACTCTGGTGTTTAGTAATAATTAAGAACAAAAAATTAGTTTTTTATGTACATGGTCTAAATTTTGTTGGTATTAAAAAAAAAATGCCAATTACCACAAATTCAAACACTGGGCAGTAAAACTGACTATACTCTGTAAGTATTATTTATAAAGTTACAAAAAAACACACACAGAAAAAACTAGATTGAGTTTCTTGCCGATTTTTCTCGATGACTAGATTGTTTTCCGAACCGGTTGGTATTATTTGGACGTTCATAAGCGCTTTATCAGGGTCTAAATTGAATAAAGTATTTTTAAATTTGAATTGAACAGAATTTTACTCACAATGTCATGAGTTTTTATTGGTTTATGCAAAGCCCTAATTATTAAAAAAAATGAAAGTAGCCCTAGTTACTCCTTATAACTAGCTGTCTGCCAGAAAAGTTTTGCCAAAATCGGTTCCGCCATCATGGAGAATAGTCAGAATAAACAAACGAAAATTTTAATAATTGTGTTTTTGGTACAATTACTTACCTATATAATATACTTTCATATGTGAAGCTTCATTTAGTGAGAACTTGTTATTTTAATATTACAAACAGACATTTATATTTTATTTATTTGTATAGTATTGTTTTTTTTTCCGTTGGGTCATACAGATGAAATACTAGTCATACCTCGTGGCGCTACTCGCACATAGCTATTTCTATAACTTTGAATGCAATATAAGTGACGAAGTCATCCAGACATACGCCTTCAGGTTCTGGCTCTCATGTGTTGCTGCCGAGATTAACACACAATAAAGGGTCTGAGAATGTTTTTTTTAGAGAGTTGGCAACATGCACGTGATACCTTTGGTGTAGTAGGCGTCCATAGGCTACGGTGACCGCTTACCATATCAGGCGGATCCTATGCCTGTTAACGACTTTAGTTAAAAAAAAGAAGCTTGAGGATGGTAACTAGTCATGCGGCTAATAGCGCGTTGCGTTTAATTAATATATAGTAAGAGATGATTAGTGCAATATCCAGGCCGGTTTATATTAGTCTAGTAATAAATAAATGTTTAGGGCGAGGCCAGAAATTATGTCGTTAACATTGAAGTCTAATTTAGTTTGTTATGTAACATTCGTGTTACGAATCAAGGGTAAAACACGACACGTTTTATGGTGTCCAACTTCTTTTTAGAGTTCCGTAGTTTTCTAGTAAAATAGGAACTATTCGGTCACTTTGTTGCCCGTCCATCCGTTGCTCTGTCCGTATGTGAAGATTAATTGTTTTGATAATAGTTTGTAATGTATAGTCGGAATTAATGTCAAATGTTAAAATCTATATTTACACACTGCTGTGAAAATTCTTATGAATTCTTATAAATTGTGAAAATCTGTATGACCTGCTATAAACTGCTTCTTGACATAGATTTTTTAACAAACTTTGATCGAAATCGGTAAAGGCGTATTCGAGTTCAATCCGGACATACACACAGACAGACGGAAAGACAATAAAATTTTCAACGCAAATTATTTAAAGCCTTTTATTTAAAGTAAATAAAATAAATGTAGTACAGACAAAACCTCATTTTTTTATTATTAGTATAGATAAAGAAATACGGCTTTTCATATTAAAACTTCTTTGTCAGATCCGTCCATTCATTCTCCGATTATAAACAAATATGTTATAACTTCAAACTATGTGATATTCATCAATAGGATAGTTAAATAGTTTTTTATTAATTCACAACAGATCACACTACGACTAAGATATCTAACTAACTATATACTAACAATTTATGATATTGTAACGTAAAACGCAATTCTAAAAAAAAAGCGCTCGTCTCTATTAGGTAACAGGCACAGACATAAATTTCGAGTCACGCAGCTT
Organism: Samia ricini; assembly: GCA_014132275.2. Taxonomy (NCBI): domain Eukaryota; kingdom Metazoa; phylum Arthropoda; class Insecta; order Lepidoptera; family Saturniidae; genus Samia; species Samia ricini. Next base: position 28,695,197 of record AP028158.1, read on the forward strand.
ACGAAGTAAATTATAGTCATTTATCATGTTTTTATGAGATAAATGTGAGAGTGGCGAACTCACCATCAAATATACTTACTCGGGGGAGTTACGTCATTTGTAAGTTACGGTTTTCTATTCTAAATGTAAAATATAATAAGGGGGTGTTCAAGTATAACGAAAGAATGAATTTTAGACATTTTTCAAGCCCTTCCTCTTTATCAGGAATAGTAAGCAAATGAATTCCTAAACTAAATCCTAGTAGAATAGTTTTCAAGGAAAAAAAATCCTTAACAAAATCTAAGGTTCTTTTTTTAACATACCATATTATGATCCGAATGGAAAATATCAAATTGATAGAATTCAATTGAAAAATAAATAATGATAAAAAGTGTTGAAAAAGTCTTATTACATTTATTGCGATCTCAAAATGATAAGGAACCTTGTTTCAAAAAACTTGGTACAATTACAAAAGAAAGGCGACAAGTTTGAACGAATTGTAAAAATAAAGTAATGTAATTTTGATTGTATTATCATCAGTAATGTTAAACTGTAGCTTTCAGATTATGTAGGGCAACAGAGCCAGGCTGGATTGAGTTTACTGTACACTTGTAAAACACAAATTAGATACTCGTTGGGGCACGTCGCGTTACGGAATCAGCAATACTTAGAGTAGGCATGTTAACCTCAAAACCTTTAATGAGCCAAATATAAATCTATAGTAAGTCAAGCGGGCTGCAACACCATCAAATAAACAAAATCGTATTGCATAGATCTGACCTCAAGAGGATACATTAGAGACACATTTATTCCATACAAACGGTAGTCCCCTGTTTCCTCCCTGCAATAGCATTATGGTAAATATTTTTATAACAAATAACATATACCCACCACCGCCATGTCAGTACGTTTTGATTTATTTCATAAATTATTTATTGTAGAAACTAGGAGCCTTTGAATATTGAAAAAATTTCTCGATTTTTACTGTCATTTTCAGACGTTTGTCAAACAAATTTGACGGATAAAAAAACCGTACAGGCATAGCCAAAGTCTTTATTATTTTAAAAGTGAAACAAAATTTAAAATATGTTCAGTTTTGGAGAAGGAAACAGGGTACTACGAAGTGATGTTTTCGTCTATTTTGCATACGGTATAATCAGCCCGAGCTACAGTTGTCCCTATTCTTTCTTTAGGCGCAATGCCATAGCAATACATTTCTGAAATACCTACTTTTCCGACCGCATGTCCTCTTAATATTTAATACATTGTCTATTATCGTACCACTTTTTCTAATTACTTTTTGTGACTGAGTCAGCACTCCCCCCCCCCCGCAAAGTGACAGTGAAGCTGTAAAAACCCTTCCGGTCAACAGCGATACTAGTTCGAGCTTGTCACGAGGACAATTAAATTACATAAAAGAAATGAAGAAATGAAAATAATATATATATAAACGTAACATCACCACTTTATTTCATTAAAATCGGTCTACTCCATCAATAGTTATAGTAATTTGAATGACACTTAATTTCCTATTAACATTCGTAACAAAAAAAACAAAATTATCTATAAATAAATCCGGGGTATTATTATCTCTATCTATTTAATACATACATAAGTATATTCCATTTTAATAAACATATGCCGTGTCTCAGATTAATTATGTTGTATTAAAAGTTTATAATCGAATGCGAATTACTTAATTTAGTTAAAATATACACTCGGGCAAAGTTACCAGTGAATTTTTGTATTGAACTATATTTGTTTATCATTTATTAATATTAAATAATATCAATAATATATAGCCGTACTATAATATTAACCCCTTGAGCACTAACCTGGCGTTTACGCCAGCTTTCCATTGTTTTCCTATTGTCTCATTTTATGGATAATCGACATTAATTTACATTAATCGACATTAACATTAATTTGTTCGCCAATCACGCAAAATATACTAAACTGATTTTGATGAAATTTGGTATGTTAGTAGTTTATACTCTATAGTAGCGACTTTTTACACACACGCACATATATATATATATATATATATATATATATATATACGGGATGGGACGGGACGTCTGAATTCCACGCGAGTGAAGTCGGTTAAAAGAACTGACAGTTGACATATATAGAGTAATAGAAAACCTTAGGGTTTTCTTAATGAATTTAATTAATAAATATAATGAACATTTATAAATAATAATAATATTGTAAATATAAATAAAAACAAACTGTATTAAGACCAATCATTACAAACTTACTATTACCTACTAGAAAAAAACCTCTGAAAACACTTAAGAACTGCATAATGAACTAATTCTTATGATCAGGGTGAGACACATGCGACCCGAGAGCCTATGTTTGATATAGCTGACCTACAAGCTTTTAGCCGTGGTAGATATATGTAGATCGCTACAATGATGGTGACTGTCGAAAGGATCATTGTCTTGGTAGTTCTTGGACTTTTTTATATCAGATGAAGAGCGAACATTTACCGTGCTCGAAAATTAAAAAAAAAAAAACAAATCATGGATTTAGAGATTTTAGTAAAAATAATTTTATTACTTTCGCTTCCGCGAATAACGTTAACCAATTAACCGTTATTAAGCTGATATCTTATAATTAATTGTCGTTAATTAACTGGAAATTAATTATGCGAACGTTCGCTAACACGGTTAATTGTTAGGGTACCGCGGTTACGTAATAAAAACCGTTAACGGCATCAACGTAAATTTCCGATTAATTCCTGCCGCTCGATTGAACCGATAATTCCTCTGAATTAGATTTAATTAAACCGGGTCACATTCATCGTAATAATTTTATATCTAGTTCGTAATTAAATTCCTAGTTTAGGTGTAAATAACTGTCTCGTTTGTCTCGTCTATCTGTGTTAAAAAGAGACGAAAGGTGTTTTGTTTACGTCGTATAGAAAAAGGCAAATTTAAACCTTTTCTTTGAGTTATTAAAAAAAAAATTGATTGAATATAATAAGAAGTTACTTTTCTTGATAATAATTTAAGTTTGTATGTATCCGTTTAATATGTCGATTATCCATAAAATTAAGACACAAGGAAGACAATAGGAAAACAATGGAAAGCTGGCGTAAACGCCAGGTTAGTACTCAAGGGGTTAATATAAAAAGCAATGTTTGTCTGTATATCTGTTAATTGTCTTATAACTGGAGGCCCATTCAACAGAAATACATTGTAAAATACTTAAATCACGGGTATATTATACCAGGTTATACGGATATGCATGGGCCTGGGCCATATTCGGGCGAGGTGCACGGCACCAGTGGATAGGGCGGCCCAGTGTTTGCGCTGTGGGGCACTGGGGCACAAGGCGGTCGAATGTGCAGCTGAAAAGCCGAAGTGTGTGCGATGTGCGGAGGAGGGGTGGCGGGATGACCACCAGATGGGGGGAGCATTTTGTTTCCCCTTTTCTCGTGCGCGGTCGTCAATCGTGCAAGGGGGCTAGCCGGCTTGTAGCGGGAGGGGAGGAGGGAGTTTGGCTGGGGTGCAGCCAGCGTCGTATTAGGCAGCTGTGGCCTGGGTCCCCTTTCTCGCTACATCCTGTTGGCTATAACAGGATGAGATGAGGGGGGGGTCCGGGCGACAGGTGCCGGGGGTTGAGGGAACTCGGGGAGTAGGGGTGGGAGGGTTTACTCCCTACCCGCTCCCAGGAGCGTAGGGTTGTCGTGACGTCTCGGCCACTGGAGCACTCGCGGTGCATGCATAGCGATCCCGTGTTTGCTCCAATTAGGTGGCGGGAGGTGCCGGGGGTTTAGTGGGTAGTGACCAACGGCGCTTATCGCTGCGAGTCCCACACTAATCCTGTGTGACAGCCTCTCGCGCTTTCGTGCGAGAGACTGTCACACATCTTCGTTTCGTTTCAACCAAATCTGGAAGGGGGGGGGTCCCTATCAGATCTGGCTGGACGGCTAGTGCGTAAATGCATTCCCCTCGAAAAAAAAAAAAAAAAAAAAAAAAAAAAAAAAAAAAAAAAAAAAAAAAAAAAAAAAAAAAAAAAAAAAAAAAAAAAAAAAAATATATATATATATATATATATATATATATGCTGGCTGTCTATAGTAAAGTTATACCAAACTCTAGCTAACAATAAAGTATATTACGATAGGGAACAGTTTTTATAGAAGTTTCCATAGAATATTGGAGAGATTTTATTTAGTAAATAATTTCGAAAAATATAAAATGAGTGCAAAGTGGAAAGCCATAGTTAGTTATAAATAAAAAAATTACCAAAGAATATGCCACATATATAGCGGTGTATGTTTTAAAGAGTTATTTGATATATTTTTGTTTTTTGTTTTGCATAACAGAACCGTGGGAGCTTGATTACGGAACAATATTATTCAGATGATCACTTTTTAAAACCTCCTTACATTTGCCATACCATGCTATTAGTCTTCCTGCCACTTTTGTTCCTTCTTCCTATGGTGTTAACTGTTTTTAATCCTACAGTGGTATTTCACCAGGCTGCTTAAAAAAAATTGCTGATTGATGAGGTTTTTTTATTTTTACTTTGATAAAGCCTACTGTTCTATCAAAATTAAATGTAGTGCGATTGAGAAAAACCATAATATTTTGTATTGTAGATACTTGAAAGAAATAAAATAGTTATTTAAAATTAAATAGGAACTCAATTAATATATAAAAAGGGGTATTGTTAATATATACTGCTAAATTATATATCGCTAAAAACGTTGCCAAAATTTAATCCGTATTGAAGATCGAAGGGATCACTAACTTGCTCAGGTTAATGCTAAGGCAAAATTGTACCAGCGCTGGCTTTTTGTTGGGTTCGTGCCAATCTACACTAATAAATAAAATTGGAGTGTCTGTTTGTAATGTCAAAATTATTTTTTTTTACTAAACAGATATTAATTTATATACGATAACAATACCAAAAATAGTTTTTTTTTAATTTTTGTCTGTTTGTTCCGGGTAATCTTCGGAACGGCTGGACGGATTTTGACGGGACTTTTTTTGGTAGATAGCTGAAGTTACTCCGAGTAACTTTAATTCTCGAAAATAATTAGGGTTCCGCGTAAAAAAATATAAAATTTTTTATGAAATTCGATTAAATGCACAGTTTTACGGTCAAGTGATTGAATTTTACGAGAAATGTATTTAATTTATCTTAATACTAAATTCTTAGGAAAATAATTAGGGTACCATATAAAAAAATTAAAACGCAGTGAAAAACAATAGAAACGCGGGTGCAGCCGCGGGCACACAGCTAGTAATAAACACGAATTACTGAACTAAGAAGATAGGTAACATACGTATACCAGGATAGATTGTATCATACATTAAACAATAGAAATTCATCTGCAGCAAAAGCAGATTTTTATAAAACTCTAGATTGCTAGGATGCTCATAGTAGTTTCAATCTTAGATAAAAATCTACGTATACTTTATACCGTCGCTTGTTCAATTATTCAAAATATGTATATTAATTAGGATATTCTTAAAATAATCTTTAAAATAAATAACAAATAAAAGGTTCTTACCCGCTTATACGGAGACTAACAATACGTTTTTATTGGGTTTATGTTTGTAAATTACTATAGTGTGAAATTCAAGCAGTGAATCAAACCAATCACATATTACAGTTCAGGAGGATCAGTGGTAAGTTATATTGTATATTACGTCGAATAATTAGGTTTGAATCCACAGTAAGCTTGTGAGATTCGTGTTACTAATGGAATGTGACATTCGCTATCAACCTGCTGTGATGGACGGAATTTTCAATGGAAGGTTTTTATATTTTTTTTTTCTTTTCTTGGTGTCGTAAAAACATTTCTCAAAGTTTTGTTGTTTATTTCTGATAGAAAACAATGTTAAGTATAATAACAGAACCTAAACTTTTGTGTTGCCACATCTAAAATATAATTTAAACCACATAAAAAACAGTATTTTTCAAAGTGTTCACTTCTGTCGGCAGTCCCCAAGGCTGTCTAGTGTTTTTTGAAAAGAAAGTCTTTCTGATGAAACTATTATGGTGGTAGGAAATTTTGTAATGACTACCCTCAAGTTCGAAAACTGTCGCCAAGTATACTTATAAGTATGTTCCGGCTGCATCTTTTAAGATACAGTGATTTTGGGTGTCATTTTATCTTATATATTGTCATTTACGATCGAGGTTAAAATGTACTGTGGCTGGATAGTGAAAAAAAATTAAAATATTTTAAAAATTGGCGGGCGCCCGCGACTTTGTCTATGTGTCTTATTTTCGATTGAAGGTGGGATGTGTCCTGTTTTTCGTAGCCTGTAATTTACCGAACGACATATGCTTCCCGTACACTAAATTTTATTCAAAATGATAAAACCTTTTTTAAGTTGATTTATAGTGATTATTTTGATTAAAAAAAAAATGATATAGATTATTTTTATAGCTTAACATGTACTTTGTGCACACAAAATTTTATCAGAATCAGGCAATTTTAATATAATAAATTTTAGTAATAACAAATGACTACTTCTAGGTTTGTTTGTTTGTCCTTTCAGTCATTACTGCTGTACAAGAAATCTTTTATTTATTTAGGTATATTCTATACTTAAGTTCTGTGTCAAATATATAGTACAATTTATAAGCGGATGGAGCCACGGGAGCAGTTGATTAATTCAATAATAATTAATACGTTGTAAATAATAATTATTATTTATAATAGCCGAAACCCGATACTTGAAGTGAAGAGCACTTGAGTTTCTCCTTTTAGGTACGTTTACACGGAACCCTTGTAATTTATTATTTAATTACGTCATGCGGTCGACCGTCCTCGGCTATATTGTTAAGGGCTAGACGTCCGCTATTCGATGAGATGGGTCGATCGACAACCCTACGTGTATATATTTTCACAATCGTTTTAAATCATCACAACATGATAGTTATTTGCGAATAAATTATAGTTTAATGTTTGATATTAACATGATTATGTTTTAAAATAAAATAAAATAATATTGTGTACCTATTCCAAATAGACTTTATTCTTCCTTTTAGTTCTTTTTTGAATTCGCTTCTGTTTTGACATAACATAAACATCAAGCTTCTCCTATAAAGGTAGTTAGACACTACATCCTTCCGCCTGCTACGATCCTGACACTTGTATTTCGTTTTTCTACTTTTACGAGCGCTATTCTATTTTCTATTAAAAAAAAGGTAACTTTATTTTTTACTTTTGGTGGTTGAAGTGATTATAAACAAATTTCTAACGATTACAAGTTAAATTTAAGTTAGTTTTAATGTAACCTTAAAATAAGAACTTAAATCCTTCTTTAAAATAACTACTTAAGTAAAATATCCATGTCTAAATATAATCGTGTAGTTTACAGAAAAAAATACATGCATACAAAATCATTAGGAAAATAGAGGTTTTTAAGACGCTTAAGACGGAATGAGGTGATCAGCAGAAGAACCAAAGTTACCGACATTGCCCGAAGAATTGATAAACTTAAGTGGCAGTGGGTTTGCACATTGCTCGCAGAACCGATGCTGGATGGGGCCAATGGGTTTTCGAATGTGTACCATGTACAGGAAGACGTAGCGTGGGAGGGCCCCACAAGGTGGATCGACGACCTGGTAAAGGTCGCGGGAATCGCGGGTAGCGCAAGACCGGTCCTCGTGGAGATCTTTGGAGGAGACCTATGTCCAGCAGTGGACGTCTTTCGGTTGAATGGATAGATAGATTATCAGTATTGAAGTTATATCTGGGTGATATATTAATTATATTGTACAAAAAAAGAAGCAAAAAAAAAATGCCTCTAAAAATATAAATAAATATAACAATAAAAGCTATATAGTATAGTTAGTCTAACTAAATACAACTTTATTCTTATCAGAACTTGTGTATAGCCTTCACGTAATTTATCTCTCAAATAATAGTATCACAGATGATTCCTGTACATAAACCTATGATTTATATACAAACTATTGTGAAACGAGGGTCCCCTTCCTTATCGGTTAACTGTCAAACTGACGTTACATAGTTAACTAAAGGTTAAGTTTCCACGTTACATCGTTTCTGAACGTCTAATTAGTTTTGTGAAACCATATTATATAAGTATATGTTTTACTAAGTTTATTTTGTGAATTTATTAAATGTAATAATCAAAATCTATTTAGTAAAGATATACATTCCAGTTCCTTTTTCGGTTTCCTTTCTTTTTATTTTTGTATTTATGATTATAATCGATATTCATCCTTGGATGGTGGGGGAGAGGGGGTTTAGGAGGGGGGGGGGGATTTTCAAGTAAATTTATATGAACAAATATCTTTTTTAACACGCTCTTTATTCGTTCCATCTTTATCTGTTTATCAATGTAACAAAACATTTGAACACGATTTTGACACACTTCAAAACATAGGCTAAAAAGCGATGATGGTGCAGTGGGTAGTGCGGCCGGATTCCACGTCAATCGCGCGGGTTCGATCCCACCTAACCAACTCTAAAATAGAAAAAGTTTAAAATCGGTCTGAGCTTTCGGTGAAGGGAAACATCGTGAGGAAACCATGGCATGGTGGTAGGGCATTTTCTAATCATGCCCGCCTAGGTAGCTACCACCCTCAAGTTTGAAAACCTCTCGCCAAATTCCAATAGGTGTGTTCCGGCAGCATCACTTGAGAACCAGTACCTAGGCTTGGTGTGTTTACCATCCTTGACCACATCGTCACTTAACATCAGGTGAGATTGTGGTCAAAGCACTGGGCCTATATCGTGTATAAAAAAAGGATTAACTTGAAATTTTGCATCATTAAATATCTATACTATTAAATAAAATTAAAGTGTCTGTAATGTCTGTTTGCAATGTAAAAATATTTTGTTTTTTACTAAATACATATGAATGTATACACGATACCTAGATGAATTTTTAATACCTTTTTAAAGGTTTTGCCCGTCTGTCTGTCTGTTTGTTCCAAATAACCTCCGGAACGGCTTTACCGATTTTGACGGAACTTATTTTTGTAGATAGCTGAAGTAACTAGTAGTAACTTATGATACTTTTGATTTTCGAAAATAATTAAGTTTTCACGTAAAAAAATTAAACTCATGAAATTGAGGATAAAATTCGATTCAATGTACATTTTTACTAGCAGGTATTTTAATTTATGAGAAATAGTTTTGCTTAATATTAGTAACAACAAAAAAAAAAATAGAAATATATTAAAGCATCCGTTAAAAAAAATTAAAAACTGTATTACGCACTGAAAGAAATCTGAAACGCGGGCGGACCCGCGGGATCAAAGCTAGTTATAAATATATGTACCACAATCGACGTCAAAAAGAACACACCAGCTCTGGATGCGCTGCAAAACATTTATCATAGCCCTGGTTTTCAGTTTTAATATTAAAATATAAATTTCGCTAGTGTATAACTAACTACCACAAAACATAAACACGTTACCTTTTATACTATGTAAAGATAATTTTATTTTAAAAACGGTCTGTTTAAAACAGACGATATTCGACAGAGACAATTTATATATATATTTTTTAATCCCTAACTCCAATTTAGAGTTTATAATTAAGAGTATTACAGACAAAGGCAGATTTCCAATAAGAATTAAAGGATAGGGGTTTTGAGCCGAGGAGTCTTAAAGATTAGGAAGCGCTTTATAAATTATCTTACTATCAACTTCTAGTTAAAACAAAATTGAATCGTGTTGATTATCTTGTTATAAATATTCAATAAAAATGATATATACAATTAAATTTAAAATAACTTTTGTTTTTTTCTGATCAGTCGAAGTTAACATACTGTAGCTTGTTGACGGCTTTCGTCATAGCATTGCTAACACGAATATATTAAGTTTTTCTCCTACCGAGAATCGCTCAACTTCGATAACATCCACTGATTTAATAAAATGTTCAAATTAAAAAAAAAAATACTAATCACGTCAATCGATTCAGTTCTCCTTGAGCTGTATGTCAACTAACGGACCGATAGGCCTACGTTGTATTTTGTATAATGATTGATGTTCAACGGCGTGTTTCAAAATTGAGATCAATTTATCGGATTTTCTTACTGATCTGACACTTAAGAGGAAACAGGATTAAAAGTTCCAAAAAAAAAACAGATTTATTTCTCATATTGAAAATGGCCGTAAAGTAAGTTCCAAAAACTTTTTACAGCGAGTTTGTAATTTACCTCGACTCCATTGTGCGGTAGCTAGATCATTTTTAAACGAGGAAAAAATTAATAGTCTACCCTATTTTTAAATGTATCAAGTTTCTACAAAATATAGAGTGAACAATTTCAACACTATTATGAGTATTTATTAAATTAATTATAATTTTAGTTTCATTGGATTCTTGTAATTCTCCTCACGATTTATGTTTCTTTGTATCACATACGTTTTTAAATTGTTGAGAGTAGGTAAAATTTCTATGTCGATAGGACAATCTATTCAATTTCCCTTAAAGCACCCCTTTTATATTTAATAGTTCGAGACATTATAGTAGCTCGTTCGCTCTGATTTGGAATGACATATATTTTACACGTGTTACACTCTGATGAATAAATCCTCGTTTGTATCTTCTGCTTATAAAATTCTGGCCTTGTAATAATTAAGATAAATTGTATATGCATTTGTAGATAACAAGGGTATATAGCTAATACTAATAAAATAATTAAAAATTACAACTATATTAAACACTAGCTGTATGCCCGCGGCTCCGTCCGCGTTTCATATATTCTTCGCTGCGTAATATAGCTTTTAAAATAATCATTGGAAAATAATGTTTTGATAGTGCTATCAATTGAATCGTATTTTGTTCATAATTTTATTTTTTTATAAAAGTCTTAATTTTTTTTAATGCGGAATCCTAATAATTTACTTGGAATTATTATTTCTCATACAATCAAACACTTACGGGTAAAACTGTCTGTGAATTGAGTCGGATTATATTCACTATCCAATGAGTTTTTTTTTACTCGGAAACCTAATTATTCGAAAAATATAAGTTAACTCTCATCCAGAAGAGTTCCCGTTAAAATCGGTAAAGCCGTTCCGGAGATCAGCCGGAACAGACAGACAAAAATTGAAAACATTGTAATTCTGTTATAGGTACCCTATATATGTATGTAGTGAAAAACATTACAAACGGACACTTCAATTTTATGTATTAGTATATGTTAAATAAAGTATATTTTTAGATAATATTATTGTTAATTAATTATTGGTTGGACTATAATTATATGCCGCATGACACAAAATCATTGTAAAACCAACGATATCCATTGCTTTATAAAAGAAATGTCGTTCATGTTCTATGATGGTCTTCTAACTACTGTGAAGTGTACTTACATAAAGATCAGCGACGTGGTTAGAGAAAATCATCTCAGAAGCGCTACAGAATCACAGCAGATTAATTATTGCTCTAATGACGTTACTATGTTAGACGCGCTAGGTTCTAAATGTCTATTGATTGTAATTAATCCATAAGCTGCTCCTAGCATTGGAATATGCAATAGACTATATGCAGTCTATATAAAGTTCTACCTAATATATTATGTCAAAGAAACAAAAAAAGATGGGTTTTTATTTACCTTGTGCATTAAGTTCCGTTGCCGCCTTAGCTAAATCTCTTGTTGCTACACCAGAAGAACAGCTCGGTCTCCACCCGGCCGGTGGTTGTCCACTCGACGACCTCTTGTTAGAACCCCCGGAGCAATATCCTGAACTCGCTGTATCACAACTAACGTTTACGGACTTCCGTGGGCTTGCTTCCTTGCTTGGACATATATCGCCTAAAGCCATCACGACCTCTCCGAATTCTGTCTCTTCGGGACCGACCTCAGTAAATGTAGAGTAGTTAGGACTTATGTCTGACGGTCTCCTATCAGGATGTAAATAGTGGGAATGATGGGCTGCATGCGACGTGTGTTTTATGTGAACTGAATTAAGGAGTATATTCGACGAGGTCCTTGTCAAAGCTTCCCTCTGCCTTATTGCTTCCCGGAATATTCTACAGTACATTGAAATCATCACGAGACTCGGTATCCAGAATGATACGCTTGAAGAAACAATCGCATAGACCATATTAACTTTGAACTCGCATACATCCGGATGGACTTTTCTGTATTGTCGATGGTGTTCTGTCGTGTACCAACCCATGAAGATTGGTACGAAACTAATAAAAGCTGGCCACAACCAGACGTTAGCCAGCATGAAGCAAACTGTTCTATGAGTCATTGTAATTGGGTATTCCAGAGGTCGAACGATTGCGTAGTACCTATCGACTGATATACAGCAGAGATGGAGAATGGAGGCGCTGGAGAAATAAACGTCTAAAGAATTGAATATATCACAGACTAAGGGACCGAAAAGCCAGGCGTCGGTCAGTTCTGAACTAGCGTTGAAGGTCATCGCGCATAGAGCGACAAGCATATCAGCGACGGCGAGGCTGACCACGTAGTAATTAGTGAGAACTCGAAGCTTTCGATGTCTGTGGACTGATATGATGACGAGTGCGTTTCCGAATAATGCACCGAGGATAATAGAGGCGAAGACGAGCCCCTTGAGGATGATGATGATAGTGTGCTGCCAGTGGTGTTCGGGCGCGGTATTTAGGGGACGCCAGCGTTGAATGAAGCTCGTGGAGGAACGCTGGCTCCGTACCGCGCCCTCGTGCTTCTACCTCGCTCCGAAATATGCCATCTGTGGAAAAAATAAAATCTTTATAATAAACGTAAATAATAATGTATACTAAAACCTAATCAAAATATTACGAAGCCATATTCTACGGAAAGGTATACGTTGCAGTTTCATAATAACATGGATCTAAGACACACCGCTGTATCCCACGGAAACCGCAACATCGTAGTTTCCTTGTAACAATTGCAACATCGGACTACCGATGCTAGTTGCCACCTGCTATTATACGGAACATCATCGTCATCGTGGGAACCACCCCACCAGCCGAGGCTCGCTTCGCCTGACAAGTCCTCCGCTGAAGTCCTTAATCGGTCACACCTCGATCGGTAGTCACTTCTCTTAGGTTTAAGGACTAGTTTAAGGATTCGATCTAATATCGGTCGATAGTTATGTGTTTTAGGTTTAGATTAAATATAAGTGTAATAGCTCTGAAATTAAATCTATAATAATTTGAATTCGCCTCTTTGAATATCGCCTCTCGGGCGCGTCCTCATAATTAGAAAATATTCATAAAATTAAAAATATTATTCATATATAATAACAGTGAAGATAATTATATAATAAAAAAAAACATAACGTTTTAGAACCGATAATAAATTATTTCCAGAGTAATCAAGTTAATACAACAGAAACACTATGAAACGATTCCTAAAATCATCTAAAACTCCAATTTAGAGACTATAATTAAGAGGATTCCAGACTGGGAGGGTTTCAAACAAAATTCCAATAAGTATTAAGGAATAGGTCTAGAGCCGGGGCTTTGAAGATTAGGAAGTGATTTGTAAATCATATTATAGTTAAAACTTACTTGAATCTGTTTGATTATCTCATCTGAAATATGTTTATTTTAAACTTAATTGAAAGTCGATATTAAGTGTTCCTTTCAAGTTACAGTTAATCTCAAACTGTCTCTCATTTTATGTTGTCACTTAAATTGTATGTCAGTACTTGTTGCTATGGAAATAATTTAGCTGCTGTTTGCCATAAATTTCTAAGCGATAATGGCTTGGCTGGGAGTATCGGATTTCATGTCGTTGGACGTACCTGAGAACTCACGTATCCAACTATATAATGAGCATTAGCTTTCGATAATCGAAACATTAACATGGTAGGGTATTTTCTAATAATGTCCGCCTGAATAGCTATCACCTTCAAGTTTTAATAACTGTTGCCAAACACTAATAGGTTTGTTCCACCAACATCGCTCGAGATTCAGTAACTCTAGTGTTATAGTTTGTATACATACCACCCTAGATTACATTCGTGTTTAAAATAAATTGGTATGATAGCGTATTTTAAAATTGAATTTATACTACACTTCTTGAATTATTTTCATGCATTTTTTTATGGTATACTTTGGTTACATTCATATCTTAATGTCTTACGGTATTCTGCTGTAGATTACAGCAGAGGTAGACAACATTTTTATGTTACAAAAGAGGGCTGTTAGAGCAATATACAATTTTGAACCACGCGAATCTTTAAAGTACAATTTTTAAGAATATGGTATCTTAATTGCGCAATACATCTTCAAGAATTTAATGTATGTTCGTGAAAATTTAGACAAGCTTGATCTAGTAAATGGTCGTCCTAATTTATTAAAAATAAAGATAAGTTGACCAGGCCCACAGTTTAGGTTATGTAAGACGAATAAACGTTTTATACGTAATAGTATTCGGTTTTATAATAAGATCCCAAGTAAAATTACCGATTTACCTGACAATAAGTTCAAGTGTTATGTCAAGCAAGACTTAATAGCAAAAGGATATTACAGGGTGGATCAATACGTGAAAGATAGTGATGTCTGGAATTTACACCCTTTCTCTACTTCTGTTAACAACAGTTGTAACTATGATTCGTATAGTTTTTATTTAAAATTTTTATGTTTATTTGAATTTTTATTAACCAGTTTGAGTTTCGTGCCGGGTCTTCTCGACTGGGTTATTATCCGATCCAGTTGTAGCATTTTGAAGTTCATAAGAGCCTCCTTAGGGCCTAAATTGAATAAAGAATTTGACTTTATTTTTTATTTAGCTGAATTTACTCCTTTGTTTATTAAAATCACCAATTCTTTTTCTAACCTACCCAGTATGTAATAAACTCAGTACATAAATTTCAAGTTAAGTTGTGCGTACATGTAATGTTTCCCCTTTATCTCTACTATCAAGTGAATCCAACTGTGAGGCCGCATCATACGTGCTTGTAATACCGTTGTTATTATTATAGGGCGGTATAAATCACCCTTACGTAGCTATGAACGTGATCGCCATTTACGAGTTTCGGTTTAGATTCTAAATTGTACTTTTATTAAGCTCTCTTTGTGTGCGGTAGTTCCCTATCGCACCTTATTTTTATCTTTTTTTTTTACTTTGTATGCGAGTACTGAACGCACTCAGCCGCAATAGGTAACTAGCACAAAGGTTACCAAAGTATGAAGTACGAACCTCGGCTTGACCGTTACGTGTGTGTAAAAATTCCCATGGAATTTTAATCCTAGCTAATCCCTACATTTTTTATTTAATATATTAAAAAAGGTTCCTTACAAGATTTATGTACCGGCGAGTTGTGTGCAATGTTGTGTGTGAGATGCTCAGTGCATGTTCAGTGTCACAGTGTCGCGCTGGCGGCGACGTTAAGAATCTCCACAGTTGGAGAATGAGGCACGTCTTAGGCCGCCGCCGGATAATTTATTTTATTTATATTATAAAGTATAAAACGACTACACCATTGCCATGTTCGCTGACTCGATGTTTAATTTATGTTAGTTCAGCAGATGAAGTGTAAATGCATCTCTCTCTTTCTGTTCCTCTTTGTTGTATAATCTATGCTACTAAATATAATTTAGGTGTCTGTTTGTAATATTAAAATAACTCATTATTACTAAATACATATGAATGCATATACGGTACCTATATACCAAACGCATTTTTTTTTTGTCTGTCGGTTTTTCTCGGCTAATCTCCGAAATGATTGGACCGATTTTGACGGGACTTTTTTGACTGCTAGTAGAACCATTTATATTAACCTAGCTGTGTGGTGTGCCCGCGGCTCCGTCCGCGCTTTTTTCTTCACTGTGTAAAATTGTTTTGAAATAATCATTGGAAAATAATATTTAGGTGGTGTTGTCCATTGAATCGGTGCTTATTCTGAATTTCATGAATTTTCATTTATTACGAGGAACTCTAATTATTTTCCGAAATTAAAAGTACCCTAAGGTAAGCGGAGTAACTTCAGCTATCTACCAAAAAAATGAACCGTCACAAATGTAAAAAATCTAAATTATTTTGTACAAGTAATATGCATAAAAGAACAGATTACGACAGGAACTAAATATGGCATAATGTAAAAATAAAATATTACAATTTTTTTCCACAAAATGATGTGCTATATTTAAACAAATGCATATTTTGTTAAAGAGACTTCGGTATATTCAATAATTTATTGACAATGTATATATATGACAACTCTTGTCTTTAGATTACCTATAAAACATTCAAATATAAGAACATAATATTGTATAACAGCCAACTCTAAACTGCAATATAAACAAAGGTTTTAACATATTTAAGAATTAGTATATACATTCCGAAATAATGCCAAAGAGATTATTAATATAAAAGGTAATAAAGAACCTAATACTACACATGACAGCTCATTGGATTGTGTTTAAAATAAATGAAATCTTTCTTTGAATACATCTAAGCTACTGGAGAATGACTTTCCTGTACATTTAAAGCGACCACAGGGAGTTTGCCAATCGTAGTCACGACTAACTCACCGACCACATACACCCTAAATCCTAGTTAAACCCCATCCAAGCTTCACTTTACTACGTCAGTTATGCGGTTTGAATTAATTTATTGTAAAAATTCATTTCACTACTAGTTTTGTTGCAATTTTGTTTCATTATCTCTTTTATATTATAAAATACAACACGTCCTGTATGTTAGTTGATTTATTATTGTAATTTAGACGATCTTTAAAAAATATTCTTTTGTTGTTAAATGAAAATAGTCGATTTGCTTTTTAAATGATGAGATCTTCCTGGCATGTTTTAGTATACATTCCATTACATTACTTAGTAAATAGAATAACATATTTGTAAGTGAAACTATACACATAACTAGTTATTATTTATATTAACATAAGGTTTTAGAGTGTTCTCCTGTTTATTATTTCTCTTTATTTTAAAGCAATAATTTCTTAAAATACTAATATAATGTTATAGCTTTTGCTTGAACATTATCTCATTTGACGTTATGGTGCAATGTTGGAGAAGATAGCTTATACTTAAGCCTAGAAGAACTGGGTGTTAATTAAACTAGAACTTGTTTTAGGAACTAGGAGATGCATGTTCAATGAACTCAGATGTGGTACTTTTCTAGACGCATATTGGAAAAAATGATTTCATCAATAAGTTTTCCTTCGACGGAGGCTTAGTCTTAGGTTTCAAATTCTACGTCCATCAATTCTGTGTCACTGTTTTAAGAGCAATTTTGTATCAATTTAGTCTTGATCTTGCCATTTAAGAATGAATTTTATGAATAATAGAGTGTTTAAAATGTAACTTTTGTAAAATGTTTACAATTTTTGTTTTTCTAAAAGAAATTTATTCTGTAAGGTATTATTAAAATATTTGTAAAGTCAACATCGTTTTCCCGACATTTATTTACTGTGCCATTGCGCTTAAAAGCTTAAAAGCATGAATAAGATTAATAGACATTATTAATGCTTTCAAAATGAGGTTTAAGAAATATACAAGTGGTTCCTAATTACATTATAATAAAAGAGAAGAGAGCTTCCAAGCACGTTAGATTTTATTTAAATTCAAATCTTAATTGTATCCATCTATCTAGCCATTCAACTAAAAGACATCCATTAGTGGTCATAGTTCTCCCCTAAAGATGTCCACAACGAAAACGGTCTTACTGCACTCGCATCCAGTGGATTCCAACGACCTTCATGAGATCATCGGTACACCTTGTTCGGTGCCTACCCACGCTGTGACTTTCGGTACGCGTCAGCTATTCGAGAATCCGTTATCACCACCCAAAATTGGTTCTACGAGTAATGTGCCCAGTCCAATGCCACTTAAGTTCATAAATTCTTCGGGCAATGTCGGTTACTTTGGTCCTTCTGTGAATCTCCTCAGTTTGGATGTAATAGTATCGATTGATTCAACTGAAAGGCGTCTACTGCTGGACATAAGTATCCCCAAACGGGAGGAATTGCAATAATCACCAAGCTTGGCAGGCGGGTTGGTTTTTCTTATTTTTTTGACCTAGCTAATGCTGTTGACCGGAAGGGCTTTAACAGCTTCACCGAGCTTTGGGGGCAAGTGCTGAAGGCACTCAGCCGCAAAAAGACGCAGGTGGGTTGGCGATCGCATTCTGGTATTTGTGGTACTTGCTGCCCATCCCCCTGGTTTATCCCTTAGTTGCCTGTTACAACACCTACGGTAAGATATGGGGTGGTACTATTCTTAACCGGCACCATACATACATAATTGCTTTTAAAGGTTTTTTTTTAATCCAATGATATTCTAGACGATAGTGTAGTTGGGCGTCCATTATTATTTTGACTTATCTATAAGAAACATTATTTCAATCCGGTACACTAAAAAGTTTTTCATGGATTAACATAATATTATGTTCCAGTTATATTACATTTATACACATTTATGTATGCAAGTTTAATCAACGGTTTATTCTCTGCATGTAAATGTGCGTCTCATTTTTTTTCAGATTTACCGTCCAAATTGTCATATACTCGTATTCTGATCCATATTTTTCACTCACATAAATTGTAGTTATAATCAACAATGCATGTAACAACAAAACCGGTTATTGATTTGGTTTCAAGGTCATTTCTGAACGTCATTTGGCAGCGACGTTGGAAGCTGGCCAGCCATTGCGCTACTCTGTTATTCGGTATTGGGATCGGTTTTGGGAATTAATGAGAATTTATAACACTACATAGGTATATTTTGACGATGTTATTAAATGTAGAAATTACTTTCAATAACAGTAAATTTAATAAACAATTCCAAAACTAAACTACAATTTTTATATCTTTATTTTATCTACAATCCCTACTTGTAGACGTCCTTCACTATTTTGGATTATTTATTATACAAATTTTGTGAAATATGCATTGTATTTTGCAGCTAACATATTTTTTTCTATGAATTGATGAACATAAAAAGTTTATGGACTTGATTTATTGAATAACATCGTGATTGGGTTATAGTCAACTACAGACCTATACTTTTTTTGAAAAAGATTTGGCTTTAATTATATTTGGGAACATAAAGCAATCAACTTGTTTACTGTAATTATATACTGTGCTATTATTATTCCGAAAGAGACTATGGTAGCTAGAACAAACCCGTAACACTGCGACCTGAAAATAATACTTAGTAGTCTAGACTTTTTTGACATAGAACATCTCAGAGAACATACCACTTCCGTGAACTACACGTGTTTATCCAGAACTGGGTTGTGTACAGGTATTAATGGATTAGTTTACTGTAATTTGTGTGAGAACAATCTAGACTAAATCAACTAAGAGAAATATTTTTTGCAGGTTGACTGTAAGATATTTTACAAGTCCTGAACGTGAAACCTTAAACGATATTAGATAAAACTGTACACGCGAAACAATTGGGAACATTTCCAAATGTTACTTCGCTGGCGCACTTCCAACAATAATGCTCATTAAAACTAAAAAGTTTTTACATTCGGGAAATGTTTTTTTCTAAGCGAAAAATTAATCTGGCTTTGTATAAACATTTGCTATATAGTTTAGTCAACTGGCTAATGGTGTCAACTGGCTAGTGATAATTGATAGCTGATATTTTATGATTTTTGGACATCCTAAAATATGATCTATTGTTGTATTTGCTTTTTAGATTATCGTTTCTTTGTTTTAATTGAATTTGAAAAGACAGTGATAAGTAGCAATACAATTTATGCTATTTGTCTATTTTATGTTATTTATGAGTAGTTTGAGTATAATGTGTTGTGTATATGGTGGAAATAAACAATTTATTTTTTTCTTTTTTTCTAAACCGTTAAGTAGTTAACCTGGTGGGCAGTAGAAGTTCTAATAAGTTAAGTTGTTTTAAGCTTGATTTTTGTGAGCATTTCTTTTTAAAACGAATTAAATTAATTATGAAATTTTTATTAGTATAAAAAGTTACTTTGTATTATTACAAATAATGATAACAAACATAAATAATATAAATTAAATAAATCATATTAAAAAATAAAACAAGTAAAATATATTCATAAGGCCAGAAAATCTACTACAAGAAGGTCATTATTACTTTTATGAAAACTTTTAAGTCGTGACTTCAAGTGCTTTTTGAACGTTACTTATGTAATTTTCCACGTTCGTGTTTACGTAAATTTAATTTAAGCAAATATTTTAAAGACTCGCTTCTTCAATTTGAAAGGAATAGCTAAAATATGTCCGTTTAATTGAATTCTCCTGGAGAATTTAAGTCGGATTAACTTGATTTGATAAACTTTGTATTAGGTAAAAGTGCAACATTGGATCTTTGGGAGTCGTCTTGTCTAAAGTTTAAATCCTTCTTTTAACCTATTCCGGTTAACTTATCGTTCACTTAGACATGTCTCTTTTCATTTGAGAATTATTATCTATTCTTACAAATTGTTGATTGCGTAAAGTTGTAAAATTTTGACATAGTTTGTTGATTAGAACATCACGAATAATATGTTTACTATTTTGATTAATTTGATTTTTTTATTTATTTCTCTTGATACAACCATTCTTATGACTGGTGAGTAACAATATAACTTAAATGCCATATCATCGAGCTACTTATATCGATAATTCACAGATTTGCATTTTACTTACATTCCGGAACATTTTGAAGAATCTTAATGAAATTTAGTAACAAATTTTTACATTTAATAATAAAACATAAAATAGTACTAAAATAACAAAGCTAGAGCTGTTAAACATAAAGGAGACAAGAAGATATTTGGAGTAGAGCATAACTTTGCCTAGCATTCTCTTGTTCATAGTATTGTGTCAATTTAATACTTATTTATTCATTTGTAAAAAGGCGTGTGGGTGTTTACGTTTTCATGCTGTTCTTGATCAGAGATTGCCTAATCTCTTTCTCTAACGTGAGGTCATATAATTGTTGATTTGTAAAGAAGATTTCTGTTTTGTCTACCAGTGCTTAAGTCACGAAATCATATTTTTGTTTTGCCTACTTCTGTGTTAGCCTTTTTATTCTTTTTGCCATTATTGTTGATTTCTTTCAGGTTTGCCTTTAGATTTCCTATACCTAAACTAACTTACTCTTTAAACAAGTTTTAAGTTTCGGTGCCGTATTTAAAGATTATAAACCGTAATTTGAACTCTAACAACAGTGACAACTACAAAGTATCAAATTAAAAATTCAATTTACCTATTAATTCGACGGCCTCAATAAAACACAATTAAGTCACAGTACACTGGACGAGGAAAATGTGATTCGGTTCATACTGAAACGGCGAAATTCTCAAACGGCTCTAAAAAGTTTAATAAGTCTTTCTTGTGAGAGATATGAAAGTGATTTATAGGGTACAGAGATAATTTTAGACGTTAATAATATCAAATTCTCATCGTTTTGAAGTTAAAGTTACAAAATCGAGTTTGAGTTAATTTGAAGATAATTTTATTATCAACTAGCTGTGCCCGCGACTTTGCTACTTCGCGTCCCGTCCCGTCCCGTCCCGTCCCGTCCCGTGGTCCCACGACCTTGTGGTCGTCGTGGAGATCTTTGGGGGAGACTTATGTCAAGGAGTGGACGTCTTTCGGTTGAACGGATGGATTGATGGATAGTGTTAGGGTAGTTTCTAGAGAGCGTGGTTGGGAGAGCGTGGTTAGTGAGAGCATGGTTAGCGCGGTGGACTAATCCGGTCTCTCATAGACGGTACAACTGAAAGGTCGGAGGTGCAAACCCAGGGCGGGTAACATTTTTTTATCTATTGTATTGGGGGACTTTGATCCCCTAAATACAATAGATAAGGGTAGTGCGTAAATGCATTTCCCCCCGTCAAAAAAAAAAAAGGGTTAGTTTCTAATACACCTATCGAGTCAAAAAATCTGTCAGTAAGACCGTATGTTACGGAAGAGGCATTTGAAAGATAATGAGAAATATAATATACTATACTCGTAACCAAGCTAATCAATCGCCAATTGAAAATTCTTCATCATATCTGATTCAAAACTGGATCATTTATTCATAAGGTTACCTTTCAAACGTACTCGTATAGACTGCATCGTCCTTGTAAGAAGGTTCTTGAAAAAAAATCAATAGTTCATTTTGCATTCAAGTCAGAAATAATGATGTACTATTATTTATTATGATTTGAGATTAATGGTACATATGAATATAGAACTGTTTTTATTTTTCTTTTATCCTCTTCATGTTAGCGTTATTTTATTTTGTTATTTTTTAAGTTTCTTTAGCGGCGTTGAGCCATTCTAGGTAGGCGAAAACCTAAAGAATCGCATTACCAATACTATGACGGCAGCCGCTAACATGCTACACAGTATGTAAAATACAAGATGGCGTTTAAGTGCTGGCGCTCAGAGATAAATCATACAATTTAAACTTACGCAGCCTATCGTATGTTCTGATTATGAATAAACTATATGATTGTTGCTCAGAACGCCAGTAGATGTAAAAACCAGACAAATTTAAAATCATAGGTTATGTTAATAATTTCAGTTTACAAATTATGAAATTCTATTGTCGTAAGCAAAATGACTGAACTTTATATGTTTTTGAATAAAGTTTATTTCCAGAGCGATGATGACCGTCAATATCTGTCAGTCTATCGAGAGTTTCGATGCTGATGGCGCAGTTGGTAATGCGGCCACATTTATTTACATTATCATGTATTTATTTATATACGTATATACATATAAAATAGATGAACTAACTAAACCATTATACATTATACATTAAATAAACAGCCAAAATTTAATTTATCATTATTTGAAAACTAAATATAAGACTATGTTTTCATGTGTGTGTATGATTGTCGACATGTGTATGTGAGGATATATGGCTATAGATAATTTTTTATGTTATTTGTTTACTACAGAGTCTTTCATTTGGATTTTATAACTTTTTTTATATATATTTTTGTTATGAAGTATCACTTAACATCGGATGAGTTTGTGTTCAGCAACGACTCTAGCCCTCGTAGCATCTTTGTAGGTGTCATAATTGTGATCAAATCACTGAGGCTATACAGCTTAAAAAAATAGATCTTTGTGGAATGCCTATGCCCAGCAGTGGACGTGTTTCGGCCGTAGTAGTGATTGACTATTTCAGTGGAATGAAACGCGATACTAATATATTTCTGAAATACCTATTCTTCTGACCGCGTTTCCTCTTAAGCTCGTTTTGAGATTTGAATTCACGTCGATCCGTGATTTGAATGTACCGGGAATATAACTTGTTCTTACAAAAGGGTCTAACCGTTGGAGGCGTGACGAAATTTTACCATTATGAAAACAAATCGGGCGAAAAATTATTCACAGGGTATTTCATAAATATTTAAAAGTGTGAGGTGGAGGGATAAGAAAAACAAATCTTCGTAAAGGTTGCTCAGTTCATTAAGCGGGGGACTTACGTGGGGAAAATATTTTCGCGACCTTTCCCTTTAGAATTTACGCATGACTTAATTTGACGTGCGTGTTTTGTAATTTACGGCGTAAATATTTATTATACCGTGTACGAATTTACTTTATTAATGCTGGTTTAATAAAAAAACGTTTTTTTTTAATAATTAATGAAATCAGTGCTTTGATTACAAGTCTGGCTCTTAAGTGAAGCTGTCAAAACATATCTATAGATGTTAGACTATATAATTTAATTTTTCTACCTGTACCTTAAGAAAAAAATATATGTTAAAAAGAAAATACTGTGATTTAGTTTCTTAAAATGACAATGTATTTTTGTAATCATAAATTGTATAACAAATCTAAATAGTATTTATTACACTGTGACGTCATAATAATTCAAAAGCTAAAAGTCTTTATTACCACAAATTTAAATACATACTTGACCAAATATTGAAAACTAATTACGGAAGTCAAATTTTAGATAAGCGAGAACACACTCACGTTCTGAAAGACTGGAGTGATAATAGATCCTTTAGTAATGTCTGTAAAGCTGATTCAGGTTCTTACTTCACGAATCCATAGTTAAATGACGCGATATCCTGGTTTTAGAATTGACACGGGCTTTGCAAAAGGTTCTCCAGATTACTAGGGTGTCAACGCAGTATGTTTTCTTCTTCCATACGTCTCTGTGAGCCGTCATTTCTTCTTTTCAATATTATTCCCTATACATCTACACATTTTTTTTGCCTGTCTCTACTTTTCTATTTTATTCATATTTTATTCATATTTTATTCATATGCGCTTCCTCTGTTTGAGGAGTTAGAGGCATATTATTAGTAATATGCCCAAACCACTACCATCGATTCCTGTCAACTTTTCTACCACTGGCGCAACTTTTAAACTCTCTTTAACATATCCAGTCTTGTGACAGCACACATCCATCTCAACATTAGTATCTCGTATGCAATCGTTTCTCATACAATTTCTTACTATCCCAGCAATCTGATCCATAAAATATGAAAGATCTTATGATAGACTTATCTTATCATGCTCTTTAATTTAAAGTGTATCCTGGAGTCACAAGTAATACCTATCGCAATTTCATCCAATCTGAATACTTATTAAATGGAACCTCAAGAGCTTCTCTTTGTTCAATTTTATATGCCACGATATTAAAAATATTCTCGACTGTTATCGCGATGAACATGGTTAAAAATAACAAAATAATTTCCAAGATATCGATGGTATAAACTGAACGGGAATGGTGTTTACAAGGTCGATGAAATTGCCTTCCACATCGCACGCCATGATTGACCTCAGTCGAGTCATAACCTTGATTGGGCAATTCTGAAAGGTGGCTCAATGATTACATTATAATATCGATCATACAACCCTCATTCAGTAATATCGAGTTTAGAATGATTGGATTACTTTTTATTTAAAACGATATACGTAGCTAAGCTAACTAACACGTCTTTTGTTTTTTTTTACAGGGTATAGGCTCAGTGCTTGGACTACAATCTCACCTGACGTTAAGTGACGATATGGTCTAGGATGGTACTGGTTCCCAAGTGATACTGCCGGAACACACCTATTGGTATTTGCCGACAGGTTTTCAATTTGAGGGTGGTACCTACCCAGGCAGACATTATTATCAAAAGGCCCATGCATGCTATGGTTTCTTCACGAACTTTTCCTTCACCGATAGCTCGGCCAATTTAAAAGTTAGAAGGGTGGCGGGACAATCCCGCGTCGATTGACGCGGAATCCGGCCGCACTATCCACAGTGCAATCGACACTTACACCTAAAACAAATTTTTAATTATATCTAGTTCCCAATTGTCAATTGATTTTGCGAAAATAGTATAAAGTGTACCTCGAATTTAACGCACTTAAATAACCTAGGTATTATTTAATTTTAAAGTAAGGTTTCGAATTTCCATACATTTAACTCTAATTTTTTTTTAATGTACTTGTCGAATGCATATTTTTAATGAATCGCATTTCGGTTTAACCATTCCGAGTACTTACAAATACGTCATAATGATTAAGTAGGGTCGACACAACATAAATTTTCCTTCAATTCTCTTTTGTCATTTATCATCTCAATTTCATTCTTCATACAATCCATCCATATCTTCTTCGGTCTCCATCAACCTTTACCCATACTTCATATATCTAGTTGCTTGACTTTCATCTCTCCTCATGACATGTCCATACCACGCTAGCCTATTCCACTTTAACTTTTCTGTCTCTGGTGCTACTTTCAAACTTCCTGTGATTTACGTTGGTATTATTTTTATAAACGTTCGTTCAAAAACTCAACTTTTACCTAATCCTAAAACATCTGTTGACAATCTAAAAAATACGTAAAAATAAATTCGCTCCGTAAAATTTCGCTAATGTTTTTTCGCCGCGTCTGTCAAACGCAAAGACGGATTACAATGGGCCGGGTAAACTCTATGACGATGTGATAAAGTTCTAAATCGCCTGAACGGTCACGGAAGGGTAACAAACGACAAGATTTATTATGTTCGAGAGAATTCAACTGCGAATGAGATGGGTAACCGTGCCCAATACTTTCATCTATATATGAATATTGATATTATTTTTATCATTGTATATTCGAGAAAATGGATAATAATATAGTAGATTAAGTGCCATAGATATGGAAAAATCTAAACATAGTACGGACCTGTAGCGCTTAGCTCTTCGGGGTCATTATGAGATTATTATTCAGTGAATAATTTCAATATCTTGATAGTGATCAACCCCCAATTCAGTCACAAACTTAGGAAAGGGAATTATGCAAAAATTTCGCACATATTAATTTCAAAAATTTACTGATAGTAAAATAAAATTTGGCTATACTAATAATAAATCCAGGCTTTGTCTGTACTTTTTTTTTTGTTAATATTATAACAGCCATGTGCAATCTCAAAACTCAAAACATTAATTTTTTTTTCATCTGTGTGGTGTTCGGATTTAACTCAAAAACGACTTGAACGATTTTGATAAAACTTTGTTCACGGAATGTATATACCAAGAAGAGTTAGAGTTGGACTGCAAATGTTTTTAAAATGAATTTTAGAAATCGAAAAAAAAGGTAAAATTCTGTTCGACTTTAAATCGATAACGCGTTGACCGAATTTTATAAAACTTTGTGTTAATTGCACTTGCCTCGGTGGCGTAATTGTATTACGGTACTACTGTTGTTCTGAGATCTTGGGTTCGATCACGTTTTTTGTACTATGATAAAGAAAAAATATTTCTCATAAACTCAAACACTTGCCCGTAAAACTGTGCATTGAATTGGATTTTATTCAAATTTTTATGAGATTTAATTTTTTTACGCGGAACCCTAATTATTATCGAAAACTAAAAGTACCTTAAGTAACCCGGAATAACTTCAGCTATCTACCAAAAAAGGTCCCGTCAAAATCCGTCCAGCCGTCCAGGAGTTTACCCGAAGCAAACAGACAGACAGACAAACAAAATTAAAAAAAATATATATTATTGGTATAGGTATCGTATATAAATTTATATCTATTTAGTAGAAAAAAGTAATTTTGACGTTACCGATACTTTAATTTAATTAAATTAGTATAAATACTGCTCGATTTACTCGTTTAATAAATAAACTAAATACAATGTATAAAAAATAATCCTTTGAACATTGTATTGAACAATATAAAATATCGTAAATTCTTAAGATAAAAAATTACATTTCAGAAAATATTGTAAGTAAACTAGACAGTAACTATCAGAGTGGACATAATTTTCTTTGCTCCTCCATTGTTGTTTAGGGATGCAATAAAAAAAAAACAAAACAAAATACTTTATAACGTGTGAAACTCGCCGGCCGTCTGTCTATTGTCGTCTTGGGAGATATAAACATTATTTGTGCCACTGTGGAAATTAAAAAAAAATGGAATGAACAAAGGAAATCATAAATCTGTGCGGTGGAAAAAACCATCCTCATTAAGATTTTGCTTTCTTCTCTTTTATATATGAAACGTTCTACGTTGAAAGCGTATTTTTGTAACTTCACGCCCATTCCAATGATAAGAACGTTGCTAATAACGGCTGGGGAAACAATTATGTCATTAATAATAAATTTCCTTTTATACTTACAAAACGATTTTATTACTATTTCATGATCGTCTTTAATGGACGATAATTGGATTTTTTTTTATATACTGCACAGCAAAGTGACTGCAATGGGCCTCATGTTAAGTACAGTACAATCCAAAATAGCGGCGACTGACACAGAGCAGAATTCACTGCCAGTCACCGCTATTATACTGACCTGCTCAATACCTCTTCACGCCTCTTTTGAAGGACCCAATATCATGCGAAGGAGGAAACACGCTGACAGGAAGACGGTTCCATAACCTCACAGTGCGACAAAAGTAAGGGTTTGCAAACTTTTTGGTTCTTGAAGTTATGGGTGTCACCGAGAAACCGTGAAACGGAAGTCGCGCCCGCGTGGTTCTGTTGTGGAATGGAGAGGAGGGGATCAGCTCAATGAATTCTTCAGAACACTCGCCGTGATACAAGCGGTAAAATACACTTAGAGAGGCAATGTCCCTGCGCAATTGAAGCGGTTCTATGGAGTTGGTGATACCTGTATCATTTACAATGCGGACAGCCCTCTTCTGTCAAATTGTCAAGTCTGTGATATTCAATTTCAAATTACAATGTGGCTGAATAAAGTAAAACGTTAAAACCTTAGGATATATATTTAACTTTATCATGAAAACTACTTCGGGACTTTGCGCGTTGTCTTTAGGTTTTGTCATCGTAAAATTTTTCTGGAATTTTATAATAACCACAAATCTCCAGTAAGAGCATAATTTTGATGTATATTTTAAGATTTGGCGTTATTGGTAATTTGACGACTTGCTAATAAAATATAATTTATACTCCTTACCGGAATGATTAGTTTTACGTTATATCGTTATATTGTAAATACAAAACTTTCTTGATAAATCCAGGAAACTGATAGTAAAAATGCATGGAAATCCGTTGCGTGGTTTATTGAACCAAACATATTTTTTTATTATTACAACCACCTCATTTGCAACTATTGATGTTTGTACAGTGTTGTTATATATAAAAAAAAACAAATATTACAAAGATTAAAATTTTACCAAATAAAATAAAGTCTTCGTATCATACTATCATACTATATCATACAGATTAGATAATATCTTATCACAATGTGATGGTTTAATCATGTCTCTCTTAGTCGAAAGAATTGTAAGTTATTGTAAAATTTGAATTCACATCAAACGACGCGCCCTCCCTCCATGCGTGCTATCTGTTAGTAATAATCATACCTACAATCTTAATTCCGACATAAAGCCGAAAGTGAAATAAAAAATAGCTCTTTACTATCGTCAATCACGAAGGCTATATTTCCAGCTATTAGCTTCTTATACATACTGTTACATGTTTAATAAGCGCTTGGCTATAGATTTATAGATTAATATGGTTCTTTTAATTATCACTTATACTAATTTATTGTCGTTTAATCATCGTTTGTAAATGATCTATATGATTTAGATTTCTCTTAGAGTGTAAGTAAAGATCGAAGATGATTGTGATGATGACGCAGTTGTTAGAGCAGCCGGGTTTGAACTCACATATCCAACTCTAAAATCAGCCTGAGCTTTCAGTGAAGGAAAATATTTTGAGGAAACTATAGCATGGTGGTAGGGTATTTTCTAATGATGCCCGCCTGGGTAACTACCTTCCTCAAGTTTGAAAAACCTGTCTCAAAATACCAATTAGTGTGTTCCGGCAGCGTCACTTGAGAACCAGTACCTAGGCTTAGTGTGTTTACCATCCTGGACCACATCGTCACTTAACATAAATTTAATAAATTGACGTTTTAAATATAGCTCCAGGAATAGTTTGATAAAACATGAATACAATATCATTGTTATTATGTTATTGTCAGTGGTGAATCATTCGGTTGCTGGGGTGAGAATGTCAGGAATCACTGTCATTCTTGCCGAGTGATTTTCTCTTGCCTGGCAACCCGCGCCGCGAGTTAGTTTGACAGTTGGGTTTTAAAAATATACGCGCAACCGCTCCGCAACGCAAACCGCATAACTTTTATAATAATCTACAATATCGCCGCATCACGCCTTACACCGCTTCTACGCCATTACATAAGCTGCAGGATCCTCGGGATTGGATGTGCACGAGAGATTGCTCGGTAAGTGGACATATTCCTTATATTTTCGCCCTGAGCGACCCAGTGTATCACCAGACCCTCGGCAAGAAATAGGAGATTTGGAGGCCGGCCAGCCCGCAGTTGGTATTTTCTACCATCTTTTAATGGTCCTTCGTTCCTGGATTGTGTACTAAATTCCCTATTTTTACATCCTAAGACTTTAAAACCGCATACGCAATTTCATAAATTTATTATTTACCCTCGCATTTTTGATATTTTATATTACCGTTGAGACGAATACTATTCAATTGTATTTGTTTTTAATTACATTGTTTAATATTATTAACTTTAAAAATGGAGCATAGGTCCAAAAAGGGAGAAGTAGCTGAAGGTTCAGTAGGTATCGGAGAAATATCTCTACTCGAAAGTAAAAAACAATCTTATTATTTACGCATTAAATCTATTTACGAATCTATACCTACGAGTCAGGAGGATCGCCAAACTCCTCTCTTTATCAGTCAAGCGACAAACATAGATTCGATGCGCGAAGAATTTCAAAATATAGTCGATAATATTAACCGACTTAATTTGAAATTAGATCCTAAGTACCTACCAAATTATGAGGCAATATGGGCATTCGAAGATTATTATTGTGGAGTAAAAAATGCCTTAACACGCTTCAATATATCGCAAAATGTTAATACCGCTGAACACAATGAACAATATTTAAATTTTCAATTAGAGAAATTATCAATACCGGAATTCTATGGTGACTATGAAAAATTTCCTATGTTCATTGAATGTTATAACTCGATGGTTCACAATAATCCGAGTCTAAATGACTCACTACGTGTAAGGTACTTAATTAGTAAACTTAAAGGGAAGGCTGAGTCAATATGGCTAAGTTTAAGCCCGACCGCAGAAAATTATAATATAATTTATAACGCACTGGTTGATAAATACACGGACGACCGTGAGATAGCTACTACCTATATAGAAAAAAATATTAAATCTAAAATCGCTTCACAATGCTACGCCGAGTCAATTAGACGCATTCATTGACGAATATTCTACGTCTGTAGCCGCTTTGAAACAATTAAAGATCGATAATTTGTTAGATTACATGTTTGTTCATTTAGGTTTACGCAAACTAGATACGGACACAGTGCAACAATTCGAAAATATTAATAGAAAACAATCATATCCCAATTACGAAGAATTTGTAATATTTCTCAGGGAACAATATAAAATATTAAAAAGAATTACGCCAGATATTAAAATCAACGCAAGCGCCGGTAGTAAGTATAAGCACTGCGCCGCTGGAGACGCGAGGAGCGGTCGCTCGACACAGCGAGCTCCACGCGCATTAATTGCAAATGACGTCACCGCGCGTCTTAATAAACACTGTTCATTTTGTAAATCGAATGAACATGAACAAATATATAATTGCGCGAAATTTAAAACTCTTTCACCGCTAGATAGATACAAATATATAAAGAATGTGAACGGTTGTATAAATTGTTTGAGTTTGTTGCATACTAGTCGATTTTGTCAGTCTGTATCATCGTGTAAATTTTGTAAAGGAAACAAGAGGCACCATTCCTTGTTACACTTTCCTGAGAACAGTTTAGATGGCATGGTCGGGGGTAATTCAAGGTCATTGACCTCTGATAATCAACTACATAATAACGATACATCTAAAAGTACCCAAGACAAAACTGTATCTCTTTGTAGTCAGATGAATTCTGAATCCACGCGTCATAAAAATAAAATTATTTTGTTAGGTTCCGCAGTCATTTTAGTAAAAGATAAAAATTCTATATTACACCCAGTCAGAGTACTTATCGATATGGGTTCTCAGAGACATTTTATTACCAAACAATGTTGTAAGAAACTTGGATTAAATATATTTAACTCCGCCAATTCCATTCAAGTAAATGGTATTGGTGACAATCCGCAACCGATACAGGGTATAGCCAATGTAACAGTATTTTCGCGACATAATGATTTCCGCTTGAACATACAATGTTTAGTTATTAATAAGATTTCGGGTGATTTACCGCAAGTTAATGTAGATTGTACATCGCTCGATTATTTATTTAATTTACCGCTCGCAGACCAATCGTTTCATACGAAGGGTCCAATAGACATGCTAATTGGTTCAGAAGTTTTTGCCCACATATTGAAGGGAAATAAAATCATAGGTTCGAATGGGAATCCCGACGCTCTTGAATCCGAATTTGGTTATATTATTGTAGGCTCCGCACGTGTTTTACAATCCGCGTCCGCTAACGCTACCGCTTGTCTCAGTGACACATACTCATATATTTGTAGTGAGGATACTTCAATGGAAGGTTTAATAAATCGTTTTTTGAACGTTGAAGATGTACCGGACAAAAAACATTTTTCACCCGCGGATAAACAATGTGAGTTGTTATATTCAAAGAATATTTCGCGCGATAAATCAGGCCGCTTCACTACTATTTTACCCTTTAACCAAGACCCGTCGCAGTTAGGGGATTCATTTAAAATCGCATCTAAGAGATATACGCATTTAGAACGCAAGTTTAAACTCAATAATAATTTAAAATTACAGTATGACGAAATTATTAGAGAGTACTTAAATAAAAATTATATTACCCGCATAGATAATTATAATTCCAGTGAGAGGCAATATATTATTCCTCACCACGCAGTTTCACGCAATGATAAAATTAGTACGAAATTACGAATAGTTCTAGATGCAAGTGCAAAAACAACTTCCGGGTTGTCGTTAAACGACTGTCTGCATACCGGGCCAAACTTACAAAATGATTTACTTGCGATCTTAATTCAATTTCGTTTATTTCCTATTGCTATAAGTGCCGATATTAAGCAGATGTATTTACAAATATTGGTACATAATAATTATCGTAAATTTTTACGAATTCTATATCGCTTTGAAGATGAGGATAGCGCTAATTTATATGAGTTCAATCGCGTTTGTTTCGGTCTGTCTTGCAGCCCATATTTAGCAATGCGGACAATCCGCGAACTAGCTGAACAAGAGAGACAGGAATATCCATACGCAGCAGATGTAGCTCAAAGTAATTTATTCATGGACGATTTGGCAATATCCGTATGTACACCGCAAGAAGGTATAAACCTATCTAACCAATTAATAAACATGTTTAAAAAAGGTGGTTTTGATCTAGTAAAATTTATAAGTAATTGCCCCGCATTATTAGAATCAATTCCTGAAAATCATAACCTTTCACATGTTCATTTTGATCAAAATGACAATTTAAAATTATTAGGCTTAAAATGGATTCCTGAAAAAGATCAATTCGTAATCTCGGTAAAGGAAACTTCGCAAATAATTACTAAACGCATTATCTTAGCAACTATCGCTCGCTTGTGGGATATCAATGGTTTCTGTGCACCCGTAATATTAAAGGCTAAGTTAATTATGAAATCGCTTTGGTTACAACATGTAGATTGGGATGAATGCCCACCGCAAGATATTTGCGACGCATGGTGCATCCTTCGAAATGAGCTACCACTTTTATCTAGTGTAAAAATTCCTCGTTTCTTAGGAGTGCCATCTTACGTTCTGAGTTGATAGTAGTAGGTTTTTCAGACGCAAGTGAAAGTGGATACGGCGCCAACGTTTATTTGTGCATTAAGGGTTCTCCCAACACGGTCAATCTAGTATGCGCTAAAAGCAAGGTGTCGCCAACTGCTAATAAAATGCAAACTCTAGCACGCCTCGAATTATGTGCATTGTTATTATTATCGAAGCTTATTCACTTTGTTATCACCACTATTTCACCGCGTTGCAATATTACAAATATATTCGCCTTAACCGATTCCACAGTAGCCTTATATTGGGCACATTCTTCTCCGCATAGATTTCAAGTATACGTAGCAAACCGCATCGCTCGCATTCAAGAGTATTTATCACCCAAACACATTTTTCACGTAGCGGGAAAGGATAATCCGAGTGATTGCTTATCGAGAGGTTTATTGCCTTCCCAATTATTAGACCATCCGACATGGATGCATGGCCCCACTTGGCTTCAAAATCCAGTGACAGAATGGCCTATTCGACGCTTTTTATTTGAGGATCAAATATTCCCACCTGATAAACAATATGAACATAAAAATGATCGCGCTTTAGTCACGACGATAAATGAACAACCCTTTTTCCATACAGTCGCAGCTCGACTATCTTCGTGGTCGAAACTTTTGCGAGTTGCGACTTATGTTTTAATATTTATTAGGAAAATTCCTAGATCTAATACTGTAACGGTAAATCAGTTAAAAATAGCTGAGTTGTACATTTTGCGCAGCGTTCAGCAAGTTCATTTTGCAACCGAACTAACTTCTTTAAAAGAAAATCGTGAACTTTCAAAATCATTTAGATCACTGTCACCCTTTATAGATAGCGATGGCTTGATCAGGGTTGGGGGCAGATTACAGCACAGTAGCTTACGGTTCGAAGCGAAACACCCTATTCTGCTTCCTAAACGCGATCACATCACAAATATACTTATTGATTATTATCATAAAAAATATTTACACGCAGGTCCTCACCAATTACTCTCGATGTTACGCTTAAATTACTGGATTATTTCAGGCAGGACAGTAGTTCGAAAGCGTTTTCAAGCTTGTAACAGCTGTTTTAAAGTTTCGCCTAAACCCATGTTTCCATATATGTCCGCTCTTCCCTCCTTTCGAGTTAATGAAGCTAAGCCTTTTTTCTAAAAACCGGGACCGATTATGCAGGCCCAATTCCTATATTAATAAGTAGATATCGAGGTGCGCGCCAAGAAAAGGCTTATATTTGTTTATTTACTTGTTTAGTAACAAGAGCTGTGCACATTGAATTCGCGGTTGATTTAAGTACTGAGTCATTTATCAAAGCTTTCAAGCGATTTATATCACGTAGAGGAAATTGCTTGGAGTTATTTTCGGATAATGGCACTAACTTTGTAGGTGCAAAAGCGCATTATAATGATTTACATAATTTTATTAAATCTAAAACTTATTCGGAGGTATTTTTGAATGAAGCTGTAGAGCACGGTATTACCTGGAAAACGATCACTCCCAACGCTCCTCATTTTGGTGGTGCTTGGGAATCTAATATAAAAAGCATTAAGTCGCATTTAAAACGCGTTATAGGCGACACGCTACTTACCTATGAAGAGTTTACAACACTTCTTACACAAATCGAATGTATACTAAACTCACGACCACTTTCTGTTTTGAGTTCGGATCCGGCCGAACCTACAGCTCTAACTCCCGCACATTTTCTTAACTATGAACCGCTCAATTCTTTTAATTTAGTTGACACTGCTTCGCAACCGCAATCTTTGTTGAAGCGCAAATACTTATTGGATAAGCTCGTGGAATCCTATTGGAAACGCTGGAGGAATGAATATTTGTCAACGCTCCAAACTAGACAAAAATGGAATGCACGTACCGCAAATCCTACTGTAGGTTCTGTTGTTCTACTTAAATCTGATAACGCTCCTCCATTAAGGTGGCCACTTGGTATTATTGAAACCTGCCACCCTGGTGCTGACGGAATAGTCCGTGTGGTTACTGTCCGCACTCAAAGCGGTACTTATACGCGCCCGGTTGTAAAGGTCTGTCCTTTACCTACCCAATAATCCTTCTAATAGTTCCTTTCCTTTGTATATTATTATCCTTTTTCTACTTTAATATTAGTTTATCCATCAGTTAAATTTGTAATTCCGCTTCCGCATTTCCGCTCATCCGTCTAATTTTCTTTCACCTCCTCTCCAATATTTTGAGCTTAGGAGACGCTTCTCTC
This sequence comes from Samia ricini, assembly GCA_014132275.2. Classification (NCBI taxonomy): domain Eukaryota; kingdom Metazoa; phylum Arthropoda; class Insecta; order Lepidoptera; family Saturniidae; genus Samia; species Samia ricini. Next base: position 28,730,512 of record AP028158.1, read on the forward strand.
CTAAGGTCGGGGGTTATGGTGAATCATTCGGTTGCTGGGGTGAGAATGTCAGGAATCACTGTCATTCTTGCCGAGTGATTTTCTCTTGCCTGGCAACCCGCGCCGCGAGTTAGTTTGACAGTTGGGTTTTAAAAAATATACGCGCAACCGCTCCGCAACGCAAACCGCATAACTTTTATAATAATCTACAATATCGCCGCATCACGCCTTACACCGCTTCTACGCCATTACATAAGCTGCAGGATCCTCGGGATTGGATGTGCACGAGAGATTGCTCGGTAAGTGGACATATTCCTTATATTTTCGCCCTGAGCGACCCAGTGTATCACCAGACCCTCGGCAAGAAATAGGAGATTTGGAGGCCGGCCAGCCCGCAGTTGGTATTTTCTACCAGTCAGTATATAAATTAGCAATGATATTTTTATTTGAAGTTCGTACTATTTTATCAAGTTCATGCCAATTTCCTATACTATTTATGTCCTGATTTTAGTTAGTTTTATTGTTGTCAATCTAAAACAAGTTTTGATTACACATAGATTTCGACAAAAAACAAAAAAAAGTTTTAATAATTATTCACCTTATTTTATTTCAATAATGAATAATGGAATATATTATTAGTTATTATCGTTTACTACGGGCTTTAATTATGATTACGGTTTTTCAAGGTTGGCTCTTAATGAAATAAGCGGCGGTGACCGCTTAAAATCAAGTGAGCTGTATCAACTACAAAAAAAATATATTTATAATTAAATAAAGAGCTGGAAAACAAAATTAAATTATAGATAATATTAATTAATTCTACACAAAAGAAACTATAATATAATATAAACTTAATAATATCATTGATGTAACTATAATATTTAGTGATTCCGATAAAGATGTCCGCAAATTAATGCCGTCATCAAGCGAATAAGGCGAGTTATTTTTTATAAAAATACTATAGAATCATCTAATTCTTTGTATATTAATTACTTCACTCGTGATAAATTACTTTGTTTAATTACTATACTGTCGATTTTAGACGTCTACGCGTCTAGAACATTTGCGTAAAATAATTACTTTCAGCAAAAATTAAGTTGACCTTTTTGATTATGTAATTGATTGTTTTTTTCTTTCTATATAGTTTATCGTTCAACAAAAGAGTTCTACTAGCGAACACATTCCTCCATTAAGATCTGTATAATAACCGTCTTGCATCATCCGCATCCAATGGATTTCCACAGCCTACCCACGCTGCATCTTGCGGCACGTGGTTGCTATTCAAGAACACGTTGGATTCTTTAGGCATCAGTCCTACGAGAAATCTGACTCGTATAATGACACTTTAGTTTGGCAACTCTTTAAGTAAGTTGGTCTATTTTGGTGATAAGGCAATCATTAATTCTATCAGACTACGTATCACTATAAAGTTGTAAAATCTGTCGTCAAGTGCAATCAGTTGTATTCCGTTGGTATCACTTGAGAGCCAATCCCACTAGACGATGCAGTCCCAATCTTACTCTAAAGACATTATTGTATTGGACGCGCGAGGCACTAAAAGTCATTTGTTTACACATAGGCATACACATAGGCTCCTCATGTAGATGCATTAGGAGTATTGGTAGTTTTATAAGGATCATTTATTAATTAAGCTGACAAAAAATACCACCAGTAAATTAAGTTTTATAAAACAAGGATAAAAAAAAAAACTTTATTCCATATTAATGAAAGTCATTTACTATCACCGGTTCGAAAAACTCCTCAGTCGAGGAGAGCCGCCAAGAAAGTCGATCTGGTGTCCTTTTTTGTAAATGTAGATATTTTTTTTTATAAAACTATACAATTATTTCCATTCTTATCGGAAGCACAGAGATGGGTATAATTTCTAGATGATGCTATCGTTCACGTAATTTACCAGCATGTAAAAAGCTTTTGAATGTAAGGCTTGCTTGGCACAGTGCTTGCAATGGTTACCAGGTAAATCGGTAATGAATATATAATTTAACTAAATCAACCATTGACGATGCAAGAAATGTAATGCTTTTTTTTTCAACTGAGCAAACTCTGATTTGATACGAATTGACAGATTCTCCGAACTTAATAATAATTCTGAGCTGAGGTAGCAACGAATGTAGCTTGTTATATATACATTTATTCATTCTGTATCACATTCATTTAATATTAGTGATCATCCGTTCGTTGACATAAATTAATCTAGTTCATTTTATACAAAGTAATCGTTATTTTTTTAATAACTAACAATATTGTTTATATTGCTTTTTTAGTCGCTTAGTTACTGACTTTTATTTTAGTTTTATTTTATCTGATGTTAAATAATGATGTGGTCCAGGATGATAAACACACTAAGCCTAAGAGGCACTGGTTCTCAAGTGATGCTGCTGGAACACACATATTGGTATTTGGCGAAAGGTTTTCAAGACTGAGTGTGGTAGTTACCCAGGCGAACATCATTATAAAATGCCCTACCAACATGCTATGGTTTCCTCACGATATTTTCTTTCACCGAAAGCTCAGGTTGATTTTAGAGTTGGATAGGAGGGCTTGAAACCGCGTCCATTGACGCGGAATCCGTCCACACTACCCACTGCGTTATCATCGCTTCAAAAAGCCTCTATGTTATCCACCTTCGTAATTAACATTCTTCTAGTTACGTGACTTTTATCTTTGCTCATGAAATGTCTCTTCCATGCTAAGCCTATATTACAAATGAGCTTCTGTAACCTTGGTGCTACCTAAAATCTTTCTCTAATATACACATTTCTAATCTTACCTATTAATAAAAACGAAGTTTATAAATAGCAAAATTAACCCTTGAGCACCTTCCCGGTGTTTACGCCAGTTTTCCATTGTTTTCCTATTGTCTTTCTATTGTTTCATTTTTATGGGTACTCGACACATTAAAATACATTGTTATGTGTGGCATTAACGTAACATTTGTAACGTCCGTTTGTGACGTTTCATATTTAATAAAATTAAAACTTCGTTATTTACAAGCGACAATTTTTAGAACAAATTTTCTTAAATTAAAAAAAATATATTACTTAAATTTATTTATTAAAAATTATAAGATCTCAGTGAATTGGTTTCAAGGGTTCGTCTGCGGCCTTTTAATTAATTTGTGTAATATCAACGTTCCTCAATTTTTCTCTCTATTTATTGGGTTTTTTTCCTTAAATTAAGTGTAATAAATATGATTTTGTATTTTTATTTGGCATAAATTTAAATTTACTATCACGCTTGAGTTGAAGACCTTATTACAAATTTATACAATGGTTAGGTAAATGATTATTGGATCAAGTATTTAATAAATGTCTTGTTTTTTGGCCCCCTGAATTATTATAACTAGATAACTATACATTTCAGATCTTCTGAATATCTTTTATCTATTAAAATGTATTACTGAGAGTATGAAAACTGCAAATAACTATGTACAGTCCTGGATTACATCATCACTTAACATCAGGTGAGATTGTGGTCAAAGCACTGAACCTATACCGTGTAAAACATTTTTTTTCTATTTTTAGATTAATATATTTTTGGCTATTAATTGAAACTTAAGTAATTTAATATAAACTAAGATTGTAAATAATTATTAAACAGACTGACAACAAAATAAGTAGGTCTTTAGAATGGTGACCACCGTTTGCTGCTTGTTTACAAAGATATCCTTAAATAATCCTTTATCCCTTTCTACCTACAGTGAAAAGTTTCCCTTCTTAGTTTATAAGAGAGAAAGTTTCCGGATTTGTATGTCTTTGTGCTATTTGTATCCTCCGGTAGAGCTAGAGTACAGGAAACAACCCAGTTTAGGGTCAACAGCGTATTTTACTTAATGTTTTCTTGAGGATTAAATTAAACCTTTACAAACAGTCTAAAGTAAGTTTTGATCCGGTAATTAAATAATGCGAATAACTATTTGTTACGCTGAGCGCATTATCTAAGTGAATTATGATATTTTGTAATATATAACTAGTTTTACCCACGGCTTTGCTTAGACAAAACAATTTCAGTTCTAGGTGATTATTCACTGCATTACATCCTTATACAACTCTGTCAATAAAGTACCAGGAAACGATCAATAATACACAAAATGTTAGTTATTCATACAAATTTACTTTATCGCCTGCAAAATATGCTTATTTAGAACCGATGCACTTACGCCAATGAATAATCCAATCTTCAAAACATTTTTTAAACGCGTTTTACGGAATTGAGTTTAGTTCTCGTCGCGAATTCTCCTTTGTCTTCTACCGAATGAAAACGGGTGCCAAGAAGTGGTAATTTGAGTTTAGGAAAAAGAAAGAAGTTGGCTGAAGCCATATCTGTTAAATAAGATGGTTGTTCGATGGTATTTGTTTAGTTTTGAGTAAAAAATTCGTTCGCAATGACTGTCTTGTGCGAACGCGCGTTATCATGGTGCAGATTCTAATAATTTTCTTTCCACAAATCGGGCCTTTTTCGTCAAATTTGCTCTCTTAATTGCCACATAATGATCAAATAATATACTTTATTTACCGTTTGACCTTCCAGTAAGAACTTCGAGCGCACAACACTGCGATAGTCAAAGAAAACAGTCAACATGACTTTGACTTCTGATCGACTTCGGCGCGATTTTTTTCGGTTTTGGTTCAGTTGTAAGGCGCCACTCCGAAACTTGTTGACTAGTTTACGTATGAAACTCGTAAAGCTACATCTCGTCACCAGTAACAATACGTTTCATGAATGTTGGATCGGAATTGACTCGTTCTAGCATGTCTTCAGCGACTCTTATGCGATTGAGTTTTTGGAGAAAATTCAGGTCTTTTGGTACTAGCCGAGCGGCATCATTTTTCATACCCAAGTGATTATTTAAAATGATACGGATCGACTCGTGAGACACAGAAAGTTTAGCAGATGTCTCTCTCAAACTTGAATGAAGATTTTCGGTCAATATTTCCTTCACTTTTGCGATGTTAACTTTAGTTGAAGACGTTGATTGGCTACTAGGGCGAGGCAAATATTCCAGCAAATCTGAACTGCTTTTGAACGCTTTGTACCACTCATAAACACGTGTGTTTGATAAATTCGATTCACCGTAAGCCTTCTTTAACATTTTCAGTATCTCTGAATACGAAATTTTATTGGTAATGCAAAATTTAAGAAAAACTCTTTGCTCGATGATTTTGTCCATTATGAGATATACACTAGATATAACTAAAACAACCCTGTTTTAATATAAATGACAGATGCAACTCAAACTTCGCACCAAAATGAAAAACAGTTGTGCCAATTTAACAACAACAAAAAAAAAACAAAATAAATAATTTGGAACCATAAACAAATCACCCATTCCCGATATTTTTTTGAAAGAATGTATTACTTGAAATTTTCGATAAGAGAATTTAATTTAATTTATTTTTTCTATTTATATGAATCATTGAGCCTTAAACACGAAATGTAGGCTTTACAGAACCATTATATTCTAATGAGATGTGTAAATGAAAATTTTACAGTGTAATATAAAACTCGGCTCGGAGCGTTAATGTTTCAATGCTTTTCTGTAAAACATTTTTGGGAACTGTTTTTTTTACACATTGTACTATTTTTCAATATTATGTACTCAATGTTGTCTAACCATAATATTTTTTTTTTAAATAAGTTACAGCTAAAATTTTATCTGGTTAAATTATTATTAGTAATGAATATAATATTAAATAAATATAAACATTTATTTTCAATAAATAAAAAATACTTTATTCGGGTATTGACTGATTATCTCTTAGCATCAGGTCAGATTATGATGATTATAGCACTGATGAGACTAAGTGACAATTTAGACCCAGACGATAAGCATACTAAGCTTGAAGGTACTGGCTCTTAAGTCATATTGCCAAAACACATAGTTGTTTGATGATCTTCAAATTTGAGAGTGGTAGCTAACAATTTGTGCATTAGTAAACAATCAATCTATGGTTTCATTGCGATGTTTTCCTTTACCGAGACCTCAGGCATTATGGCATAAAATAGGTATATTTCAAACTACCTAGACGGTCAAAGTATCCGATCACATCACCACTGAGCCGACATCGCATCAAACAATTCGCATGTTCGCATGTAGTATGCAATTAAAACAGTAATTTCAACTGTTAGCAATTGCTATAAACATCAAACTGAAAATCCGTTGTTAATTATTTTATACAATATAGTTAATTCTACTGTATCTTATCAATAATATTTCTCACACACTCTGGCTATAGTCATACATACTAACATATTTGATTTTTTTTTTTTTATTTGAGCTCGTCAAAATATCTTATTTGATGTTAAATAAAGGTGAGAAAATATCGACAATGACTATACTAGTATTTATGCCGGGCTACATTTACCACAGTTAAAACCTTTAGGTAGGGCTAGATCATAGTTTCTCATTTGTTCTCCAAACCGCGCCCGCGCCGCCACGTAACCGTGGTGGATATATACTAATTCGCAACCCGCTTATTATACCGCATATTATATTAGATATCGCAAAGGTTTATGGACCTTTTATCTTAGCTATACCGCTTATAAAATAAACTATAACAGCAAACTGTGGTGACGTCGAGTGTTGGATGAAGTCTGTAAGGTGTCGGAAGCCCACGTGTGTTATTCGAGGGTGCTTTCGAGCGGCTGCGAGCGGATCTATATCGTCGAAGGCGCTTGCTGCTGCTGAGGAACAGGTCAGTGCACGACTTCCTTGTTCCCGCATCTACAACGCTTCCCTTGCCATTTTGGCCTACCGCGCCAGCTCTTGGCTCTTAATTTTTTCTCTGTTTTAAACTATATTTTTAATCTGCCGACGTTTTCTCTCAATGCTCCTAATTTTCTACGGGTCTTCTACTTCCATAAAGGAGCGTTATCGTCCCGTTGAGAACCTAGGGTATAGATCTACACTTATCATGGTTGTTTCACAATATGTATAGTGATCGCATTCTAGCCATAGCCAAATATCCTACCGTCCGGTTAACTGCTGGATTTACACTGACTGATACCGAAATATAATGCAACAATTCTGGCGGGCTTTTTACCATGCGTATAGTAGTCACGACCAAGTCGGGTACTAAAGCTACTTTATTTGAAAGTACAAACTCACAAGCGCTGTGCGCATGTATTTACTCTATTTTTATATTTTATTATATTAATAATGAGAGAATACGTGTTAACGCAAATAATACAACAAAAACATTAATTTATTTATTAATTACATAAATAATAATAAGGTTTTTCTCGGTATTTTCCTCATCAATATAATATGTATCGAGATTCTAATTAAATTAGGTGGAGTACAGAAAAACGACCGGGATTTCTTAGTCAAGCTAAACTCTTAAATCAACAAATCAGCGTGAGCTTTCGACGAATGAAAACATAGGAAGCAGGGTAGCTACCACCTTCAAGTTAGAAAACTTGCCGCCAATTAGTGTGTTCCGGCAGCATCGCTTGAGAACCAGTACATCTAGGCTTAATGTATTTACCATCCTGGACCACAGCGTCACATAACATCAGGTGAGATTGTGGTCAAAGCACTGAGCCTTATATCGTGTAAAAAAAAAACTAGAAAACCAAGTAATATATATACAACAAAATTTAATTTATATATATAGAAAGTAAGGTTACTAAGTTGAACTATATTTGATTTAAAAGGTCAGTTAAAATTGCATTTAAATTACAAAAACCGATCGATGAACCAATTCCGACCGATGATGGCTTAGTGGTATATGTTTATACGAACATCGTATAGAATTTATTTATTTTCAATTCAATACAACGAGGGCCTATAACTAAAATTAATAAAATAATGAAAAATGAACACTTGAACATTTCCACCACAAATAATGTTACGTAACATCCAGTGCTTTTTGGAAGGACTGTCGTTTATGTCAACGAGTCTCTTCATGATCAAGTTTACTTCTGCAAAACCTACTTTGGGTTGATGCCACTCTTTTGCATATGATAAGATAGAAGTTACCAACGCGGTTATAGGCAACGCATAACGCGGTTATGTGTAATATCCCAGAAGCGCAACAAAATCGCGGTATTCGATTCGTACATTAAGTTTAAAACTTATTGCTTATTTGATCACTAAATTGTTCGTACTGTTTATACCCCTTCTATGTATGCCTTAACGCTGCCCTGACAATCCCAGGTCAGCAGAACTCCCTTAGCTCTTATGAAACAGTCACAGATCAGTCTGTCGGACTTGAGCTTTCACCCCGGAAGGTTGCCTAAGGATAATCGTATCCTCTGCGAAAACATACTTCAAATCCATATTTCTATTAAACCTATTAAAAGTTCTCCGCTATTAAAAAGTTCTTTTTTTTTTAAGACATTCTAAATACGTCCTATAACGGTACCCACTTAGTTATCATCGTCTCAAACAGTAGCCAAGCGAAGCGATGATAGCTCATTTGGTGGTTAAATACCGCGTCAATGGAAGTAGGTTCGAACCCACCTATTCAACTCTATCAGAGGAAGCGCTTTCAGTGAAAGAGGTAACCTCAGCATGGTGGTAGAACAATTTTATAATAAAATCTACCTTGATAGCTATCACCCTTTAGTTTAAATACCTGTTGCCAAACATCATTAGTGGAATTCCGGAAGCACCACTTGAAAGCTCTAAGCTTAATATGTTTACCATACTGAACCACATTACCACTTCAGTTGGGATTACTGTCAAAGCGCTGGGACTATACAGTACTAGTTGTGCCCGCGACTTCGTCCGAGTAGAATAGTGTCTTTGGGTATAATTTTTAATAATTTTACAAATAAGACACGAAGCAATATACCTAAAAATATTTATATTTTAATTTATTTTCAACCTTAAACACAGAAACCAAAACAAACCTATTATGAAAATAACCTATTTACATTTATTCAATTTTATAAGAACCTAGGTTATATTATAAGAATCTAAATAAATTAGTATTCAACTACTATTATGGACTCAAATAAATAAAACCTCTATCTATACTATAAAAGTTTACACTTAATTTTTTTAAGAACATACAGGAGGCAAAAAATTATTAAAACTTCGTATCAGAAAAATACACACACAAACCAACTACAAAATTAATGACAACATTAGTATTTTATGTATTATTCAAACAAAAACAAACAAAAATTTTATGAAAAAAAAAAAGTACTGAGATTGTTCGTTATTAAAAATAAACATAGAAGTTACCGTTCTCACGTACCCAGGGAATATCCAAATGTACGAAAAATGATAATGACGTAATAATAACTAACTAAATTTGATAGTAATCTACTTTTGACGAATGAAATAAACAAAACAATGACCTAACTAAAGAAAAAAAAAATTAATAACCTAACCAAAAACTTAAAGATATATTAATTTCGAGATAAACAAAAATCGTGTAGGCAAATCGAATTGTAATCAATTTTCTGGGAATAATAATAATTTTACAGCGGAAAACATTAGTATTCGTATACGTGTGGCACAGTCGTCTTCCCTCAAGTGTCTGCCCATACTCTGTGGTCTGCCCTATAGATTGTATGTATATCTAGTTGTCTGTCCGTTCGGGTAAGCACACTTAGGCATATTTCCCCACCTACACCGCACCGTACCACGCCGTGTTCCGACACACAATCCCCCCCCCTCCCATGCGGCTGCACAGCATTCATTGTGTACGGCACGGCACGATGCTTGGCAAGTTTCTTACTCGCATTAACTTCAGTTTCACATTTTGTAATGACTCCGTAAATGTTACATCAAAATAGCTCGAATATTTTGTCTCTTGTCGCAAACTTATAAAACATTCACATAAACGACACATATTTCCATACAAACTATCATCCCCTATTCCTTGTTATTTTACACCCTTGAGGGTAAAACTTTTACAAACTTTGAAAGCCATATTTATTTCTATCAAATCTATAGCCTAAAAAATAAGTTTCAAACTTAGTTCTAAAAATGATAATCCTTCCATACAACTGTTCATCCCCCTCTTTCAACCCCTTATAACCCATTAAAATGTAGCCTATGTCCTTTCTCAGGCTCTAGACTATCTGTGTACCAAATTTCATTTAAATTGGTTCAGTAGTTTTGGCGTGAAACTGCGACAGACAGACAGACAGGCAGACAGAGTTACTTTCGCATTTACAATACTAGTGGTATTGGTATTTGGCGACCGGATTTCTAACTTGAGGGTGGTAGCTACCCAGGCGGGCATATTAGAAAATGCCCTACCACCATGGAATACCAATTGGGACAGTCAAATAGTGTAAATTGAGAGTTAGGTCTATTTCTAGGCTAGATGTACTATCTTTGGTCTCATCGATACTTAACATTAGCTGATAATCAAATATTAAGTAAAAATGTATAAACTGGTTAAACGTAATTGACTATAATGACAAAATGTCTTATTAAGAATATTTTCATTTGTAAATTTCATGCTATATATCTCGCATTAAATGTTTATGTTACTGTAAAACACGAATGACGTAATTGTCGCAGCGGACAGAGAACTGTAATAATACGAGTGGACCGCTTTCGGTAATTATGTTTTATTGAACGATGAAATTAAATTTAATGTATTAAAATGTATCTATTGTATTGCAATATCGGTATGAATTATTTAAAATCCTATATATAGTTAAATTGTAAATCTTTTATAAATTACAATGTGTGGATATTTCGTAGCAGATTGGGTATATTGGTTAAAGTCTGTTATAGTCACTTGTTTCGTCGCGTCACGCCAATCTGCTAGTTAATAGAGTGATAGGCCAATTGAGTTAGACTAGACGTGAGTACAGTCCATTTGTAAAAACTCCAGTTTCATTCTTGTAGCGGTCGCCCGCGTCTACGTCTACATGTGTCATCTTGATTGATTTCTAGTATGTCATAATTTTGTTTTGTTTTTAATTGTTATCGGTTACCAAACGATATATGCTTCCCATACATCAAAATTTATTCAAAATCAAAAATACTTTATTCAGTTTAGGCTCTGATAAGGCGCTTATGAACTTCAAAATACTACCACTGGTTCGTAAAACAGCCCAGTCATCGAGAAGAGTCGGCAAGAAACTCGATCTCGTTTTTTCCTCTGCATTTTTGGAACTTTACAACTAATAGTTACAAAGTTTATTTATAGATCAACAGAGAAGGCTGACACTTCCAGGCATCACCGTTGTACACAAAATGATCTATCCCATAACAACCTACTTAAACCCACATCTCTGTGCTTCCGCTAACATTATTAAGACTATGATTTCTATAGTTTTTTAAATGAAAAAAAAATATATATATGTATTATATTTATTAAAAAAAAAAGAACCAGTTCGAGTTTCTTGCCGACTCTTCTCGCCTGGGTTGTTTTCCGAACCGGTAGTAGTGTTTCAGACGTTCATAAGCGCCTTCTTAGGGCCTACATTGAATAAAGATATTTTTGATTTTTTGAACCGATGAAGTCCATCCAATCAAATCAGACCAAGCCCTTTTTGAGTTTTTGTTTTAAATCAATCGCTTATTCAAATCGGTTAACCCGTTTTGTGTTCAGAATGTTTACTTAATTGTTTATTTTAACGGGTTCTAAAAATAATTTTGACAATTTCTATAGCGTATCTACAGCTCCTTGACATACACTTCCTGTGTACAAATTGTAATCTATATATAGACAGAAGAAGTTTTGTAACAACAACAATTTAAGTAACAATAAATATACATCTGTCACAAAATAAAAAAAATGTCTTCATAAAACTTCTTATTTATTATTACAAAGACAATGCTTTTTCATAGTTAAACTGGAATTTTGAAAAAGATACGAGTATGAAAGATAAGTGATGTTTTATAATATATACGTGAAAAATAATTACAATGATTATATAGTAATGATATGATTGAGTCTAATTGAATTCCAAACAACACACATTTAATTAATATGATAACTGTCTCTGCAATATGAGAATACGTCGTCCGCCAGCCTACAAATATCTCGTAGAAAGTCACAAGTTGACCGTTTCGTGATTAACCGTGAATCATTGTGACTATTTATATATTAATAACATGCATAAGCTCACGCCTGCTATCCCCCGAGGGTTAGGCAGAGGTGAAATAGTGAACTACACTACCTACATTACGCCAAACTTAGTTCCGTCGCATATGTTACAGGAGGCGAGCCTGTCGCCATATTTGGCACAAATTCCAAATTCCGGGATGATACTGAGAAGAAATATGACTTGATCCGACACGGGGATCGAACCCGAGGCCTCAGAACAACAGTCGTACCGTAATACAGTTGCGCCACCGAGGCAGTTAATATAACCGATAAGAATATATTAATATGTCGAGTACCCATAAAAATAAGATAATAGAAAAACAATAGGAAAACAATGGAAAGCTGGCGTAAACGCCAGGTAAGTGCTCCAGGGGTTAATAACCGATAAATAATTACTATTATTATATAAATACAACAAATTAGTTCCGAAAAAGAACCAACTTTTTTTTCTTTCAAAATAATGAATGTAATATACAATACTTTTTGATAATTGTTGATATTAATAGTTGGAACATTTATATCTAAAGTTTAAAACTTATATATAAACATGTATGATGATCAATTTTAAATTAACATTATTGCTTTAATTACATTTTAAGATTAACATAAAATCTTAGTACTTATTTCATTTATTATCATAAATCCTTATATCGTACAGAAACAGTTGGGAATCACTTATATATAGATTGAAAGCTCTTTTCCTTTACATGAATTAATTTCTCTATACTTCCGCGCCAACTCCGCATAACTCACGCTTATTTTATTTTTAATAATACGGCGTAGATCTTCGTGATTAGTAAATGAACATTTTACACACATTTACAAATATAAAAAAATAAATGAAACATAAATCAATTTAACAATCAAAATATAAAAAATTAAGTCTAAAATTTATAGTTTATTTCTAATAAAAAAACTCACCATCATCCAATCCGAACAGACCGGTTCCATTCGCTTTCACTATGGTATTGTACGTTTGGCTGTTATACAAAAACGTATCCACTTTTACATAACAATATAAGCCACAGTTAAAAATAAATTCAATGCACACATAAACATAATATTTAGTTCAAACGATATCAACGGGCGCACCGCGTAGCGATCTAGCGCTACGACCCGTCTCTACGTTCATACTGCCGTAGCAGCTACGTGTCTACGACACTCCGACATTACCGTTTACCGTCCCACTCATACATGCGTTTATTACCTATACCCTTCTTTGTCGTAACCGAAGACTAGATTCTGTTTGCTGAAGGCTCGAAGAACGGAATCATTGTTGCCTTTTAACATTAGATTTTATCTTTTGTCGTTTTTTGTTTTGTGTAGGTGAGAAAAAGGTTATACGTAAATCATGTAAAAGGGTAAAAAAAATGTATTTGAATTAAGCTTCGGATTACTTTGTTTTTTAAACCTTTTACTTATTGTATATTCTTATTTGGAAGTGTTTTTTCTTTCTGTTATTTCTCCGAAATTATTTTTCATGTACTTTTAAAACATTAATCTGTGTTTCATTAGTACTCTCTAGAAATATATAATCACAATTGTAATTTAAATGACAACTTATAACAAATATTTGGATTTTCCAAATGATAAACTTTTATTACTTGATGCGACTAAGAAAGCTTCATCTAAGTGCTCAATATCTTTTTGTTTACCTCAGTTTAAATGCTACGATTTATTAAGGATATTTTTAATCATTATCTAGACTATTAAATAAAATTAACTAAGTGTTATATTTCATAATAAAGTTTTTAAGCACTTGTATAATTTGTCATGAAAATAGATTCAAAATTGAATCGAGTTTTATTGACATCAATGTGAAGGGATGAAGTAGTAGTTTGACTGGGCACTGTGACAATTATCCGCTTGAGCTTTTGATGAAGGAAAATATGGTCATAATAATATCTTTTTTTACACGGTATAGGCTCAGTGCTTTGCCCACAATCTTACTTGTTGTTAAGTGACGATGTGATCCAGGATGGGAAACACACTAAGCATATAGAGGTAAAGGTTTCTTAGTGTTTCCAAGTGACTGCCGGAACACACCTATTGGTATTTGGTGAAAGGTTAACTTAAGGATCGTAGCTACCCTGGCGGGCATTATTAGGAAAAGCCCTACCACCAAGCTATGGTTTTCTTATATTGTTTTATTTCACCGAAAGCTCAGGATAGGAGGATTTGAACCTGCGTCCATTGACGCGAAATCTGACCGCACTACCAACTAAGCAATTATCGCTTATGCATTTTATGGGGATGTCATAGGTGGGTGGATTATTATGTGAACGATGGTGATGTCTGGAAATCATACCCTTCTCTGTGCATCTACTATCTAAATTTTGTAACTTTAAGTTGTATAGTGGAATAAAATTAAAATAAATTTATGAAAAATCACATTGAGTTTCTTGCCAACTCTTCTCAACTGGATTGTTGTTTCAAACCGGTGTAGTGTTTTGACTTTCATAAGATCCTTACCAGGGTCTAAACTAAATAAAGTATCTTTAATTTTGATAAAATTGCTGTCTGTTTTGCCATTTTGAATCACTTTATCATTTCACTTTAGGTAAAATCGTAGCCAAAGGAACATTAACAAACTCTAAGGAAGTAATATCTAATTCGTGCGTCATCTCAATTAAATTCAACAATATTTATTTCTGAAATCCTATCCGCATATAATTACATAAACAAATGAATACTTTTTCTTTTAAGTTTATCTTACTTATATTACATGTGGCTATATAACCACTTACCATCAGATAAAATAGTAGCATTAGTTAGTTGAAAGAAAAAAAATTGACGTTTATAATCGTTTTCGTTTGAACAGGTTTGTTACTTGTCTGATCGCAATCTACACGTATATCTCGTATACGTTTCTCCAATAAGATTTTATTGTAAAGCTCATCCCTTTATTAATGCAGTGATTCGTGAATCCTCAGTAATAAAGTCGAATGGTCCCCAGCGGTTCGTATCTCCCATTTGATAGGCGTCTGCAGGCGTTATCAGAGTTTCATACGTTAAATACTTAATCGAATAACATACGTGGGTTTACATTTCTGTTAAAACAAAATGGAATCAAGTTTGGAAAAAACGTCTCAATATTATTATTTTTTTGTTCAAATACTTATTACATAAACTAACTATTGACCTTGTCTTGACTGTAGTAAAACGATTTAAAATACAAGTTTTTCAAGTAAATACTAAATTTACACACAGACAAGCTCATATACAAACACTCGTTATTCTTATTTAAACTTTGTATGTCTAAAAATAATTTTAGATTAAAAATAGGTAATGAATATGTCAATTAAAGAGATCTGGAATTACAAGGTTTATCAATAAGTTGACAAAAATAAGACAGAATACAAACTTACATACGTTAGAAAGAAAAACCAAAATACGTTCACAAATTAAGTTCACCAAAATACTTAAAAAATGATTTAATTTATTTTTGTTTTTCAAATGAAAAAAGGAATTTTTAATATATTACATGTACTTTTTGCATGCATAACGTTGTATATAAATAATTTAAAAAAAAAAAATATAGGCCTGCCTGCCTCGATGGCGCAGTTGTATAACGGTACGACTGTTGTTCTGAGGTCTCGGGTTCGTTCCCCGGGGACGGGTCAAATGATACTGGGTTTTTCTGCTCAGTATCATCTCGCAGTCTGGAATTTGTGCAGATATGGCGACAGGCTCCAGTCACATCTGGGACGGAACTTAAGCTTAGCGAAATGTGGGTGTAGTTCGCTATTTTACCTCTGCGTAACCCTTCAGGGATAACAGGCGTGAGCTTATGTTATGTTATATTTTATAATTATATTGTCCGTATGCTTGTATTAATGTTTGATCTTAAGTTCTTTGAAATACTATTTATTTCAAACTGAACTCTGAAACTGAGTATCAAACAAAGTTCTTCGAAAATGTAGGATAAAGATTATTACCATCTGTTCTCAGTAAAATCAAAACTTTAATAAAATAAAATATTTCATCACACCTTTTACCTTTTATGTCCTCTGTTTACTTTTTTAATGCTCTGGATAAGTTGTAGTGGCATCCGAATTGTGAATGATATAGCTATCACTTAAAATTTAAGTTTCGCTTCAGATTATATCACCACGCCAAAGTGGTACTTCATATCGTGGCAAAGACCTAGCAAAGACGTGGCAGCTGTACAAATCGTAAGTCCGGCCCGCATATGGAGTACTGCTGTTACCTTTGGGCATCTGGTTACTAGCTTGGGCCATTTGACTTTATTAAAAGACGTGTTGTAAGAATCGTTGTTGATCCCAACCAAGCGGCTTAGAACCTTTAAGTCCAAAGAGAGCTTTTGCCTCCTTATGTGTGTTCTACCATTTGTATAATGGTTTGTATTCTAATCAATTGTTCGAGATCATGCCGAAACCTAATATCTATCATCATACTGCTCACCATCGGCAAGGAATTCACTCTCAAATTTATCTTATATTATCTCACGCACGGTAATAAAAACTTTAAAATTATCTTGTAAAATAAACTATAATACAAAAATAAGTTGTTTATGTTTCTTATAAGTGTAATTAATAGTTTAATATTAATTTCAAAACTTTAATCAAGGTGTAACAATGGCTGACAAAAATCTATATATAAAAATAAAGCAAAACTTTCGAACTATGTCATCATAGGCTTGAGTGATTGAACAATATATGGTTTTAAACTTTATTATTATCTATTAAGTAATTTATTACATTGTAAAACTATATTTAGGTGTTTTTAAAGTTATTCCTAAATTTTCTTGTCATACACATATTATTATTCTATTGAATAGTTAAAACTTGCCGTGCTCCTGCGGTTCAGCTTGCGTGTCTTTTTTTTCTATTCCGCACAATTTTTCACTGCTTCATATACTTTTTAAATAATCATTGGAAAATAATATTTCGATTGTTACTATTTTCTAATGCTCTAAGTTCCTTTTGGTATTAACAAAAAGGAAAAAAACTTTTCGCAAATTTAAACACTTGCCAGTAAAAGTGACCATGAATACATATTTTTTTTACAATTTCATGTCTTTTTTTTACATGGAACCCTAATTATTTTCGACAAATAAAAGTAGCCTAAGTTGTGCCAAATAATTTCAGCTGTCTGCGAGAAATACTTAAGACCCGTTAAAATCAGTCCAACTGTACTGGAACACAAACAAATAAAGAAACAGACAAAATTTTAAAATGGTATTTTTATATTTAGATATTTTAATATTACAAACAGACACCATAATTTTTTATTCATTTACATAGATTTACACATATGTAAAAGGACGTTACTAAAGATACAAATTATTATGTAGGACAATCAAACATTAAAGAAAATATATATTTACTTTTGAGTTTAGTTAAATACTAGCTAATGACGAAACGCATTGTCCCTAAAAGTGTTAGTTTATATGGCAAAAATATAATTTACTTTAAAAAAATTGTCTTACACAGCACCACACAAGTGTAAAATTATATCTTTAAAACATTTATTAAAAAAATGTATATACATTATTAATTTAAAGGTCAAAAGTTATTATAAACGTAAGCGAAATCACAGGGTAATCTAGTATACAAGGTATGTAGTATACAAGGTTTTATCCGACCACTTAATTTTACCGGAAATATCGCTTAAACGAAGCGACAGTGTCAGTGACTGGCATTTCATACTAAAAAGTATTCATCACTAAGCGTTTTTCGAAATCTACACAACACTTCCATGAATTCTACAGTGTAGAAATTTTTTGCATAAACGGGGTTTGTTTTTACCACGAGTTAAGAAATAAATTTGTCTAATTATTACGTACATATGTTTTTAAATAACTAATTTCATAAAAAGTTTTATACGCTAAACTACAATTCATCAATTAACCAAATTTTAGTATTTATGTGTTAAAATATTATTGTGTATTAAATGTGTTAGTTTTACATGCGACTTATACGGAAATCCATGAACCATATTAGGAAAAACTACATCACTAAGACAGTACTCGCACCTAATCTGTAACCTATATACAAAATATCAATATTAGGTACGCGAAAACTTCCGACTTCCAAGTTGTTTGGACTATTCCATAAAAAATGCAAATCCTTACAGGCAACACCGCCATGACATACAGACGTGTCGGACGGTCAATGTTTAAAGATATAGTTTTATAATATGTTAGCTTTTACCAATGAGTTTATTTATCCTTTGGATTAGTTTTCATCGTGTATTTAATTAAGTTCCTTTTGTATTTTATATATTTTTATTATTCGTTATTTATAATCCATAATTGGCTTCCTAATCTTACGATATTTATAAATGAAAAAAATTACATGAAATTTCTTTCAACTAATTCTGGATAGAATAAATAAATTGTGTAATGTTTACTTATTTATTTATTTAATGCGTATAATCACTGATTTTATAATTAATATAAAATATACCCTATAAATGTAAAATAATATTTATTTGATTTCATGTGATAATTAAGTTTAATTAAATAACAATTTCAAGATAATATTTGACAAATAAAACTAGTTTTATAAATAAATATACCAAGGAATACGAAGATACGGGTGTATATGAGGTTAGTGCATTATATTATTTCTTGTCTCAAAAATAAAAGTATCGAAAAGTTATGGTAAGTATTTAAGTAATGTTATTTTTTTTTCATATAAAATAATTATTATAGAAACAAGTATAAAGTTGTTTAGAAAAATACCAAGTTTTATTTGCATTTAGCTCGTTTTTTTTTATATAATAATAATATGCTTTTATCTATCGGATATCAATCTAAATTCATATAAAACTTGACATATTTTGATTTATTATTGTATTTCTTATTATATGTAAGTAAAAAAACTGTATGTAATTGTTTCAATCTAAACTTTCCATTTACAAAATATTCGATATTCTAATTTATAATTAAAAAACGAAGTGCCCCATAGCAATACAAACTGCATTTGCTTCATGACCGTCATGACTATGTGTCCTAAACAATCCCCAGGATATGACCCGGGACACATGAATTTTTTCTCAGTCATTTTACTACGAGCCAAGAGCAATTTCATATAACCGAGAGCCTCAAGTATCAACCCTTAAGTATCATTTGAAATGGAAACAGTACTATGAGATAGTTATCATTTTCCGAACGCTATTTACATAAATTTTATACGTTGTTTTATACTTCATTTGTCGATTCGTTATCAGAATTAAGCTATAACTTAGAGACTTTTTAGATGTATTGAAGACGATGGAATTAATTTATAGACAATCTAAAAAAATCATATAATATGCCAAACGATGTATTTGAATTTATACTGATGCAACTGATAAATATGTATGATAGCTTATAAATATTTTAGATAAACTTGTACCGACCTAGATATATTACCAATATTTATTATATTTTTATACTATATCGGTGCAATGCTTTAACCACAGTCTCGGCTGATGTGAAGTGACGATAAATTTCAGGATGGTGTACACGATAAGCTCAAAGTTAGTGGCTCACAAGTGATGCTGCAAGAACACACCTATTGATGTTTGGAAAGAGGGCTTCAAAACTTGAAGGTGGTAGATACCCAGGTGGGCACTATCAGAAAATGTCCTACCACCATGCTATCGTTTTCTGACGATGTTTCCTTTCAACGAAAGCGCAGGCAGATTACACAGTTGTACCTTTATAGAAAGTAAATATAACTATCCTTAGTGGCAATAGTACTAGTTTATCTGTAAGAAGCGTTTTAAAATATAGGCTAGCAATAATAATAAAACTCATGTAAAGAAAATATATAAATACATAGAAGAAAAAATAGATCTAATTATGCTAAACAAAAAGATTTATAAAGTAAATGATACAATCAATACAAAATAAATAGTTTTTTTTTCTCTGGAGCCTCAGCTCTTTGCCGTCAATCTTACTTGGTGTTAAGTGATGATGTAGCTCAACATCATAAAAACACTGAAGCTAGTATTACAAGGTCTAAAATTGTCTATATATAAATGCGCGATTTTGTAAACTTGTCAGCAGTAACTACCAAAATGCTAAGCGATGTTTTCTATTACTAAAAATACAGGTTAATTATGGAATGTGATAGTTGAATTATCGTAGCCAAAAAAGTTTTTTATTATTTCAGTTTAATTTCATTGGGGAATAGTTTATTTCTAATAAATATTTGTCTATTGTATAATATATAGATACAATATATCGAACCGTTTAAGTTAAAGACAAACTTTACCTGTAACATTTGAATAAGTAAATAGATGTTGACGATTATTCTAGTCTAGACTTGTATAACAATAGTGATCGACAAATAAAGATACGTTAAAGCCGTGGTTTGAGTATATTGACATTACTTCTTTTATGTGCTATTTCTATATACACTAACTTCATACGCTCATTGGCAGAATGCTTGAAGATTCAATGATGAATTAAATAGCAGTCCTTTTGGGACATTTATAAAAACTAATATGATATATTATAGTTTGAATATAATGCATATAGAACGTTACGCCTGTCTCCCATAAGGGTAGGCAGAGACCGCATCCTTCCATCCTTCCACTTGCTACGATCCTGGCACACGTCTTTCGCTTCTTCTACTTGTTATGTATGAACGCACGTGAGAAATCAAAGACAGTCATAAGCGCACTGACGTTTAATGTGTCATCTAACATTATACAGATACATACATATGTACATACATGACATCTTCCCCCCCTTAGTAAAGTATTACAACAATAATACACATAATAACAATTTTAATTAGACTCTTCTGAATAACTCTCTCTGGCATGTTACATTATAGTCTAGTATATAAAATAAATACTTAATATTACATGAACACAATGTTATATTAAATGTATAACATTGAATAAAATGATTTATAATCGACCCTAGGCAGCGGACGTAACCTCGAACCATCATCTCTAGAGTATTGTTCTGAGTGTAGTGTTGAAGATTCCACCATGTCGCGGGATTGATCGATAGTATGCGAAGTCGGTTCGAGATCCGTGTCAGCATAACCTGGCCGTTCGATATCATCTGCGTGTACCTGGGGGGCACCAGATTGTAGCGAAGTCAATGACTCAATTGGTGAACAACTTCTTCTTGTAAAATCATCGATTTCCAATTGACTTTTACATTCGCCGCTGCCGTACCCCATATAGGCAATTATTTGGTTTTTATGTTTTTTTTAAGAATACATTACTTTTAACATCTTTAATTAAGTATATTACTTTGCCAATTTTTTTTACTATAATACCCTTGCCCCAATTATCTTTGTTACACATATTAGTTTTTTTATATAAAATTATCTGGCCCAATTGAAAAAATTGTTTATTGTTACCAGCATACGACTTAGACTGTAAACACTGTTTATGGTGCACATGATTAGCGAGTGTACTGATCGATGACTTACGTGGTGAGCTATTCAATATGTCAAGGCGTGAACGAAGCTTCCGACCGAAAACTAATTCAGCAGGTGATGACCCGGTTGTACTATGCACCGAGTTTCTATAGTCAAATAGGTATTTTAATAATTTAGCATCGCTTTGCTTAATATTGTCACCATTAATTAAACTGGACTTTATTATCGCTAACTTTAGAACTGTTCACAATCTTGTACAACTGCTCGTTTTGCGTCAGCCCCTGCGCTGACGCCGCTGCTGTCATCGTGCGTGCGTTGCTAATATTTACCGCCAGTTCCACAGCTTTTGATAATGTTAGACCTTCTAGGTTTTGCGCGAAACAACTTCTCCCGCTCGGGTCCCGGTAACATGCCCATTAAGAAACGATCACGTAACGTTTCTTCGATGTCCCGGAACTGACAATTTTTCGTCAATCCGCGGAGCCGCGCTGCCCACTGTGTGTATGATTCGTCCAAACTCTGCGTGGCAGCGTAGAAAGTATAACGATCCCCAAATCCTTTCCTTGCCGGCGTGAAATGGTTATCTAATAACTCAAGGATGTCTTTATACGGTACCAATTGTAAATCTTTTGGCAAAGCTAAATCCGAAGCCAACTTATATGTACCGTCACAGAGTGCACTTAATAATATCGCCCTTTTCTTGATTTCATTGGTATCAATGTCGTTCGCGATAAACCACTGTGATAACCGCTGTTTATATGTTTCCCATGACTGTGTAACATGGTCAAAACTTGTTAAAATCCCGAACTGAGTTTGAGACATTTTTTTTTTTTTTTTTACAACGCGGGTATTTGTCTCGTCGCCACTGTTATGTATGAACGCACGTGAGAAATCAAAGACAGTCATAAGCGCACTGACGTTTAATGTGTCATCTAACATTATACAGATACATACATATGTACATACATGACACTACTTTTTATAAGCACCTTCAAACATGCTCTTCGGTTACGGGTACTTTTGACAGATGCCTTTCTCCAGAATGTCCTCGATCTGGTCGAGATACTTTCGCCTAGGACAACACTTACCAGCTTCCCCAGTCACAGTCGCCATGTAAATTTGTTTCTTTAATCTTCTTTTTATCCATCCACTTTACATGTCTATGCCAATTAAGTATCTCCTTCTCTATCTTTGTCACTACATTCTCTACCACCTAACAACTTTCCCTATATCACACCATTCTATATGTGATTATAAAATCTTATTATGTTACCTTACGACTGGTCATTGTGGAGATCTTTGGGGGTGGCCTATGTCTAACTCT
The DNA here is from genome assembly GCA_014132275.2 of Samia ricini. Lineage (NCBI taxonomy): Eukaryota > Metazoa > Arthropoda > Insecta > Lepidoptera > Saturniidae > Samia > Samia ricini. The sequence goes on from AP028158.1 coordinate 28,753,218, forward strand.
GGAAGTCTTTTCGGCTGATATGATGATGACGATTACGTTATGTAGGCTTCATTATATTTATGTTCATTAGGATTCATGTTTATTTATTTATAATATTTGTAAACATCGTTATCGACATTCTGTTGAATGCCTCATCTCTCATCGGGCATAACTAACGATATATGACGGGGCGCCGGCGCAACTGCAGCTGCCCTCCCCCATCCCCGTCCACGTCCGCCGATCGAGATCTACTTATACTTTATTTATTTATTTATTTCAATCACCAACAAGGTATACAATGTGTTTAGCTTATTAAAAGTTAAATTATTATTACAATATATCTTAATGTAACCTTAATTATAGGTGAGTACGGCATTATTTATTTGAGCAAAAGTTTTTTATGCGACAATGAACTTTAGTTTTTTTTGTAGATCTAATCTGGTCTAACCTACTCTAATATGTTATAAAAATATAAAATAAAACAAAAACAAACCAAAATTAAACTAAAACTAAAATAGAAAAAGAAATACAAGGAACAAAGAGCAAAAACTAAACTAATATAAAAGTTATTAATTATTCAATTTTTAATTGTAACATCGAAGATAATAATATCGAAGACGAATTAGAAGGAGATTTATTTTTTCTTTTAATCGCTAATTTAGTATTTATTTAATTTGTTTACAGTTAGATTTATATTCACGCAAACTATTTTGGAATATATCAAGATTCGTGGTTTTACACCTTTGCGAGGAACGACGTTTTAACAACTGTATAACGTGGGTAGATAGATATTTTATTTAATTGCACACGTACCCACACGTTAATTTTAATACATTCGAATTAATATGAAACATCGAATTGAGTCGAGTGTGATACGTAATTTCGTTTGTACTTTGTTGTTTTTACTTATTGGTGACTTAAGTTTTTACCCGTCCAAAAGCCGCTTGACGCGACTGAAGAGAATTTCACTTAAAAAATTAACTTCACAAAAACCCCACTGTCGATCACGCGACGAGATACGCTTTCGGCGGAAGAACCCCAAATGTACTTTATAAAGTCAATCTATGTTTTGCTCGTTACGCGAGAATTTTAACGTTACCGGGGAACGTTGCGCTGGAAGCAATTTATACGGAGAACGCTGACATCTCAGCTTTCCAGTTTCATTATATGAAACTACTGCACTGAATACCTTCTTAATATGGAGCGTTTGTGAGGTATAAAAAATGTTTTTACCTGTTTTTTTTTTTTTTCGTTTCAAATTAAAATCAAGTATCTGTGTTAATAAATACAATTGAAGTGTCTCTTTGTAATGTCTCCGCAACGGCTGGACAGATTTTGACGGGACTTTTTTAGGTAGATAGCTGAAGTTATTCCGGGTAACTTAGAGTACTTTTAATTTTCAAAAATAATTAGGGTTCCGTATAAAAAAAATAAAACGCAGTGAAGAACATATATAATGTGGGCGCAGCCGCGGGCACACAGATAATATATATATATATATATATATATATATATATATATATATATATATATATATATATATATATATATATATGTGTGTGTGTAAAAAAACTTTTTTAATTATAAACAAAACCGGCTCTAACAGAATATACACTACAAAAATGCACAAAAAAGTAAATAAATAATTACATTATTAATGTACTTCTGGTAACTTCTATATGTCCTTTGTTTTAATACCATTATTAATAATAAATCTGTACCAGCTGAGTTAATCAATTTACTCATTTATAAATGGAAATAGCTGAAAATTTTGCAAATCGGTTCACAATTGACAGACAAATAG